>BSBK01000703.1:3922500-5122500 GCA_027943335.1 Chamaecyparis obtusa
CAGGTGGTTTTTTCCCTAACAGGGTTTCCACATTAAAAATCAAGTGTTACATGTGTATGGATGTGATGATCTATTATTTTGCTTTACACATTACAATTACTGGTTTGATCGGTATATACACTAGTTAATTTACTGGTATTCGGTTAATGAATAAAAAGAAACACATAAAATTTTACAGAGTTTTTTTGATTAATTGAATAAATTTTTTTACACATCTAGGAGTATTTGAGACTATAGGATAACTAGACTTAACTAATTCACCCCCTCTCTCAGTTATCTAACAATTGGTATCAGAGCTAGAGTACTTGAAGGAAGAAGTTTGATCCTAGACTTAAGTAAAAGATCACAAGATGTATAAGAGAGAGGTGCCAAAGATGAACAAAGATAATTTCTCGACATGGAAAAGAAGGATGAAGTTAAATCTTCACGGATTGGTGATTCAGTAATGTAATATTTGGAAAATAAATTTATAACGCCCACTGGTTCTTTGATTGTCAACCAGATGAAAGAAAGACAAGAACGTGATGCTATGATGATTGAGATTGCTTCTTGTTTATTGGATGTTGAATTTGAAGACATTAATACATGTACAAATGCAAAGAAGATGTGGGACAAGCTTACACTAGTTCATGGAGGAGATGAGAATGTGCTTAGGGGAAAATCTGAAAGTCTAAGAGGAAAGTTTGATGACATGAAGATGAAAGAAGGTGAAAACATCACTTAGTATAGAGGTAACTGATAGTATGGCAACAAAGACAACCAAGAATATAGAGATAAAGGCAAGAAGGATTGCTACCTAGTTGAAGATGAAGATGATGACACCAAGACCGAAACTGATGAAGACATAGAAGTGGTATTCATTGCATTGAAGGAAGACTCAGAAGAAAAATAAAGGTATGTTGAAAAAGAACTTATTTCTAAGGTATGCAAGAATGATACTTCGATTATTGATAGTGGTTGCACACATCATATGACTAGTGATGAAGAAAAATTTGACTATCTTATACATTATAATGGTGGATCTGTGAAAATGGGAAATTATACACCTTGTCTAATGAAAGGAAAAGGATCCATATTGCTGAATAATAAAATCAGATGTGAGAATGCATATTGGGTGAAAGGACTTAACTATAATCTGTTGAGTATAGCATAGCTAAATAACACTGGTCACTGAGTTGCATTTGAAAATAGAAAGGTGAAAATCTATGATGAGGCTGGAAAATTGATCGGTTTTGGTGAAAAATCAAAAGGTAACTTATTCTATCTAGAGAATGTTGAAACTTATTGTTTATTGGCTAAAAATGAAGATGTCTAGTTATGGCACAAGAGGTTATGTCATGTGAACTTTGATAACATAGTTAAGATCAGTAATAAAAGGAACGTTAAACATTTATCAAGCATATCTAAATGTGACCATGTAATGTGCAAACAATGTCAAATGGGTAAGATGTCAAAGTCTAGTTTCAAGAGAAAACATTACTCATCTAATGCTATTTTGGAGTTAGTTCATACTGACTTGTGTAGACCAATGAGAATTTAGAGTTATTATGGAGACAAATATTTTATCTTATTTGTTGATTATTTCTCTAGGATGATGATTGTCATATTCTTAAAAGAGAAATCAGAAGCTGATAAAGGTGGTGAATTTATTTCTGGTGAGTTTACTAATTTTTTTAATGAGCATGGAATTAAGAGACATGTAACTGCACCGAGGGAACCCTAGTGTGTGTGTGAAAATTGTACCTGATCTATAGACACAACACTTCAGTAAAATATTAGAGGTTAGCTATAATCAAAATCATGCAAAATTAAAATCTACTCTAACCAAGCGATTTACTGCCTTCTAGTAGGTGTGAGATTAATGTTTTCAGATTGTTATCGAGATTAGTGACCTAGACAACACCTAAACGAAGGATTTGAATGCCAAACTGATATGAAATATGAATGCAATTAATCTTTTTTTTTTTTTGGTATTTTCTATGCAATAATATGATGAAAACTGATATGAATCTATGCCTATATGGAAATTGATCTAACAATGATATGAATCTATGCTAATATGTAAATTGATATGCAATGCTAATCTAGAAATGATATGATATTTGAATGAAAATTCTAACAATAATATGAAAGCTATGAATTTGAAATTGATCTCACAAAGCTTCGAATCCTCAAATTTATCTTTCAAACTCCAATTGTGCAAATTCTCCAAATCTGATATGCTATGATTCCTGTAGAGTAAGTTTGCAATTTGCGAGAGATTTTAGAGATGAATTATGAAGAGCTGAGCCTTGGTTTTATAGAAATCCAGAGCTTTGGAGGTGCATGAGAAAAAGCCATAAATCACTCAAATAACTCAGGTTGATTTTTGAGTTATTTTTAAATAACAGATAATTAAGTCACAAAAATCATGCAAAAGCACAATTCAACTTGAATTAGAAGTTTAGATCAACTTTAAAACTCAAAAAGATGTTGAGTTTCAAAAAGCTAACAACTTGCATTGATTTTCCAATTTGAGTTTAACTGGTCCTTGAATGTGCACATGGATAATTATGATTTAATAAATAAATAAAGTGATTTATGCTCAACTTAACTGATTTTTGAAATAAAATAATTAATTTATGGGTTAATTAACTATTTTATCAAACTTTTATTAAAAACTATATTATTAAATAATGACAACTTGCTTTAATTAATTAAATAAGAATTTAATCAATTATTCATAGGATATTGGATTTATTGTCAAAATTAAATAATACAATTAATAATAGATAGAATTAAATTTAATTACATAATTAAGTGGCAAGATATTAAATCTAATTAATTAAATATGAAAATATTCAATTAATCAAACTTAGGATAAATGTGATTTATCGCCAAATAATCATTAAATTAAAGATAATTAAGATAATTAGGAATATTGCTAGGAATATTCCCTGATGCAGAATTTAAGATAATCAATTAGGATTTGATGATGTTTAGATGTGCCTTAGATTAGGACTTCTATGTCGATTTCGTTCGATTTGATGATGTAGGAGATTAATGAACTTATAGCCCATTTTTGGGGTATTACATTTGGCCCCTCTTTGAATTACTGTGTGAAGCGCAGTGGTTCAAAGAAATTCTGTGTTTGATAGAGATATGAAACTGATTCGAAATTGATAATTGATATAAGACAGAAGCTGATTGATATTGATTTGATATGGAGATAATAGGTCCTGAATGACCAAAGATAATGTTCACTATAACAGCAAATGAACCTATGATTGCGAAAAAGTGTCAAAACACCTGATTCCAAACCTTAGGATTGCTAAGAAGTGAGTGACTGGTTCTAGACTCGATTATCTTAGCAGAACTAGCAGGTATCACATTCAAACCCTTCAGTTGCCGAAGAACCAAGGAAAGAACACTATGATCTGATGGTTGCAAAAATTGATACAGTTTACAAGATTAGGAGGATACCAGATTGATATGGATCTTGATGAATCTGATATGCCCCAAGTGATGATAGATTTTTTGATGAATAAGTAACTAGACATGATTGTTTGTCTTGATCACTGATGAAAGATATTGATAGAAATTGATTTACAGACTTTGAATGATGTGCAATACCATGCCCCCTTCGGGATTAAAATTGAAATCTGATAAGAAAAGTCAGCGTTGATAGTTCAAAAGCATGTTAATTAATTTGAGAAGTGGTTAAACATGTTCAAAAATGCATTCTGCATCGTTGGAAGGTCCCAAAAGACCAAGTTTGACTAGGTTAAACCATGAGTTGACCATAGTTGACTAAGTTGAAATTTTGATAGTTTGATGTAAGATAATCAGTTAAGTTGAATACTAGATTTCTATGATGATTGAAGGTTGATTATGCAAGTAGTTAATAATATGAATGATTTCAGATTTTGATTTTGATCCCGAAAAAGGATTCTACTTGCTATTTCATTGGAGGAACCTTCGTGTGGGATTCAGCTCTTGTTAGATTTGAAGATGTGAGTGGAGAATTTTTTAAGCATTGAAGTTCATTTAATCGTTGTGAGATCATGCAAACATTCAAAAATGCAAAGAGACATGCAAAATGAAATGCAACTTAAGACCTAGGACCTAGTCACTGATCATGTGTCGATTTGTTATCATCATTGAACTTTTAGGTAACCGGATAAAGCAATACAATGCCCACTAGCTATGAAACCATGGACATATGAATATCGATTTGTAACACTCAAGAATTAATACAACACCCACTGGTCAACAACCATGGACATATGAATATTGATTTTATTTTTGAAATGTCAGATTAGATATAAGCACCAAGGCATAAGCGCCAGGATGACTTGAATATCATGTCCATTTTGATATAGCAATTTGTATAAGCATCAAAACATAAACATCATGATGACCTAAATACGCCTTGCATGACAAACACATCAAACAGTCAAGAGATCATTCTAAATCCAATGTGAATTACCCGTAGTGACCCTTTATTCTTCATCTCCTTAGGTAAGATCGCGTTTCACAGTAGGAGAAAGACCTCACTCAAAAAGACAATAGTTAGATCAAACTTCTTTGAATTTTCTAGGTATCTATGGTCGAGGTACGCATGGCCATCTAATTCAAGATAGAGGCTCTTATAGTCGGACACCATTTCAATCCAGAATTTCCAAAGTTGTTAGATTTTCACATACAAGTAGAAAACAAAGAAAAGATTATGCCCCTAGTCATCACTCTCTAAATCCTATAAAGGACATCATCAAAGAGCTCGAAGGGGCACAAAATGCAAAAATCTCAATGCGAATCAATAAGCATACAAGGAGATAAAAGCATGAAAAGCATAGATTGTTTTCAGTTTGTGTTTGATTGCGTTGTTGTAGATGCAAAATCCTTTCAGGAGACAAGACTGACTGACTGACTCACATGAAGCTTCAAAAGGACTCTGACTGGATATGACACATCTTAGAGACACCGAAGACCATAGGATATGACATTAATTGCCCCCAAGTTTGAACATTGATAGGATACAGATGCTTGAGCAGATTGGTGTACAAACTGACTTATTGAAAACTAGAAATGCAGAAACAAACCGGGAGATATGAACAAACTAAAGCAAGAATGAAAGCTGGGAAAGACCAAGATTGCGCTGATAGATGGAACATTTTGAAACAAGTGGCATCCATTTGCCGGGTTTTCACCATCTTGGCAGAGATTCTATTTTTTCTACCAAGGTGCCTGTTTCCAGGTTTTCACCAAGGCACTTTTTCTCTTTTTTTCATTTTTTTTGTATTTTTCATTTTTTCAATTTTTTTGTACTTTTGATTTTTTTTATTTTTTTGTGAATCATCAAGGCACCTATTGCTAGGTTTTCACCAAGATGTTCATTTTTTCAAGACTTTTTCTGATTTTAAAAAAATTTTCAAGACATTTTACCATAGACTGAATGCCTTAGGCGTAGAATTTCTTCAGATGGAGAATGTTGATTGGTTCTCAGAGCTGTTCTCCTTCAGTCATTGAGAGTTGATAGGCACTAGAGCCAAAAGTAGTAGTGATGACAAAGGGACCCAGCCAGTTGGGTTTGAACTTCCCCTTGCATTCTCAATGTGATTGATTTTTAGGATTTTCTCTCAAGACTAGATCACCAACCTAAAATTCTCTATGTCTGACTTTCTTGTTGTAGCCTCTAGATATTCTCTTCTGATATACTCTGAGATGATCATATACTACTTGTCTGCGTTCATCTAGTAGTTCTAGTTCTTGTAGCCTAGACACTCTGTAGTCATCATCAGTTACTAGACCATGCATTCTAATTCAGAGTGATGGGATTTCAACCTCAATAGGTAGTACCACTTCAGACCCATAAACTAAAGCAAAAGGTGTAGCCCCAGTAGGTGTTCTGATACTTTTTTTGATACTGATTCTGATACTGGTTCTGATATTGATTCTGATACTGGTTCTGATACTATTCTGATACTGGTTCTAATACTTGTTTTGATATTTGTTCTGATACTGGTTTTGATACTGGTTCTGATACTTGTTATGATACTTGTTCTGATACTGGTTCTGATACTTGTTATGATACTTGTTCTGATACTGGTTCTGATACTAGTTCTGATACTAGTTCTGATACTGTTTTGATACTGGTTCTGATACTTGTTCTAAGATTTGGTATACTTGATACCATCCTTTTCCATTGCAAACTCCCAAGCAAGATCATATCATGCAGTCTCAATGTCTAGCAAGGTGGAGAATAAGAGGGATTGGAAAGCTGGTGGAAGAGATGGAAGATGAGAGAATGAAGGAGAATGAAGGGAAGAAAACCTCAAAGGTCAAACTCCTCAAGAATACCCAAGCTAGGAAAAAATTGTCATGTAAAGTGCATTTGGGCAAGCAATAAAAGGCCAACATAGGATAAGTCACAAAATCATAATGCAAGAGCAGGAAAGGATGCATTCCAAAGGAGTAGACATGTCAAGAGGCTTCATAGCATCATGTTTCACTCTTTTTTTTGTTTTTTTATAGATCAAGACCAAAGGGGAAAATGATAGGGATAGGTGAAAATGAATGGAGGAAGATGGATATGAAGGCTAAACATGGAAGGAATGAAAGCAAGATCATCGTAAGATAGCTCACAAAATAGCCAAATGTTCGTGTATAGATCAACATTATCAAGATAAAAGAGAGAAGATGGAATGGATGAAATATGGAGAAGAACTACGCATGATGCCTGATTGTCAGGTTTTCATCATAGTACTTATCCAAGGTGCCACAAGGGAGTGGTTTTCACCATAGGATGAATTGATTTCTCTTTACTTTTGCTACCAAGGCACCTATTTTCAGGTTTTCACCAAGGCACATTTTCAATTTTTTTTCTTTTATTTTGGAAGAAGGCAAGCTTTTTAGATAATGCTCCTTGAAAGGATAAACCATGATATGCCAAGGATTCAAAATGATACGCTCAAAGATGCTGATAGGGAAAGGAAGATGGAAGAGGAAAATGGAGGATAAGGTTTTATGTAAAGCAAGTGAGGTTGGAAGATAGGAGGAATAGGCAAGTGAGGAAAAATGATAGGAGGTAGAAGGATAATGAATGGAAGGACTGTGAAAGGGTAGATGGAAAGGAAGGCAAGATCAACATCAACACATGCCTTGAAGGGTGGCAAGAGGATAGAGGAAATGTGAATGAAGGAATATGTGAAGGAATATGGCGAATGGATAGTAGAGGTTGTGGTTTAGGCGCATGGAATGGAAGAATATATTTGTAAGAAGATGAAGTGGAAGCCTTTGGAAGCTTGAATGTCAATTTAACTTTTTGCTCAACACCAGACTCTTTCAAGAGAGACTTTAGAATCCATATAGTCGTAGGCTTTTTATTTCCTTTTGATAATTTGGAGAGAATATCTTCAATGATGGATTTTGGAACCCATACTTGTCTTGTAGTTTTTTTCTTAGATATCTCTTTTGACTTTATGCCTCCGTGTCGATTAGAGGAGACATGGTGATCTTTTTTTTTTGGATAGATTCTTGTATTGCTTCTTTTTCTTGTATTGAACATTCAAGTTACTTCCAAAAGACTTGGGACTTGTGGAAGAAGGAGGATATGACTAGTTTAGATTGGTGGTTGGATGAAAAGGATTCAAGGGTATGCATCTATGTTGATCTTGAGGAAATATGGGAGATGGAGGGACGTAAGGACCCAAGATGGATGGTGAATAAGGAGAGTTCGGAGGGAAAAGTGAAGGTACATAAAGACCCAAGATGGAAGGTAGACATGAAGCCTTTAGTAGTGGTGGAAGATGTCCAAGGATGGAAGTGGAAGATGCAAAAAGATAATCAATAAGTTCATCAGCATCTATATGACAACCAAGGATATCAGCATCTTTAGAGTGAGCATTAAAATTTTCAATAGAATCAAGTACATCTTGAATATGAGCACCTTCTTTGATAGGATTTTTCAAAGCTTGCAAAGACTTAGGAAGAGTAGAAAGTGGAAGCAAACATGGAGTGGTAGAATAAGAAGATGGAAGACTTTGATCTTGACAAGGATCTTTGGATAGCATAAGCTCATAATTTTTCTCTTGATTTTCAATAGGCTTAACATTGGAAGTAACAACACCATTTTTACCAACCTTAATGGAAGTATCATCTTTGGAAAGTGAAAGTGTAGTAAGGTTATTTTGATTGTCAATAAGCTCAACAGTGTAAGTAGTAGCTTGATCTTGCTTGGGAGAAGACTTAAGACATGTGGAATGCATGAAAAAGGGTGTGCAGGATCAAAAGAACCCTGAAGTAGATAAGAGACATCATGAAAAGGATTGGATAACATGGAGTGTTCTTGATCTTGATCTTTCTTTATGTTCTTTTCTTCATCATTTTTAGAGTCCTCTTGACATGGAGCCACTTCTAAGGACAAGGAAGCATGTTGGGATTGTATGGATGACTTTGGGAGAGATGGTGGAGGACTAGCTGAAGTAGAGATTATAGCATATGAAGGCTTAGGTTCTTTAGGTTTATCATTATTGAAATTATTTGCAGCCAAGTGAAGGTTAGCTTGAGTTTCTTTAAGAGGTAGCCCTAGAGGATAACTATAGGGAACTGCATGAAAAGTATCAGGGCTTGTGTCAGATGAAGGTTCTGTGAAATATTTGAAAGACTCGAAAGCTTTAGGAAATGTACGGGTATTGGAGGAAGTAGGGGATGGAAGGGAACCATCATAAGACAAAGGTCCAACATTAACATGATATTTCTTGAGAAGATAATCTTTATTTTCAGCAGGAGAGTCCTTAGGAGAAGGATTCTTATAATATTGATGTTTCAAGCTAGCACGATGCATTTTATAGTCCTCAGCAGTAGTAGATGGATCATAATCAAGGTATTGTCCACAAAAGCCATCAAAGTCTCTTTCAAAATCAGAATCATATGGATCACCATCATGATCTATCCAATGTGACAGCCCATTTGTAGTAAGTAGGAATGCATGACGAGGAGGAGTCTTAGGAACAGAGGTGTCATAGGTATCATTACATTGTCTGTCATCATAGTCATCATAGTCTCCAAAGCTGGATGTGTCACTCTCCGTGGAAGAGGTACCATAAGGGTTATCACATTGCTCAAATTTTTTTTGGGGGCATGGTGACATGTACAATTCTTTATCAAATGGAAAAGAGCATAGAGTTTCCATGGAGAAATCTTTAGGTTCCTTTTCTTTCTCAAGTTTGTCAAGCTGGACTTGCATAGCTTGTAGTTGCTTCATCATAGCGGTGATTAGAGCTTCTTCCTCTTGTGTACTGATTCTTTGAGACATGTGTACTGATTCTCAAAGGCTACTGATCTATTCTTGACACAGTGATTCATTTGACAGATTCTGAAATTAGGCTGAAAAAGCTAAATATCTGGCAATTCTGACAATTTTCTAAAAACTTTCAAAAATTTTCCAAATGACTTTCTGCAGACTCGTACGACAGTTGGTAGGCAATGAAACGATAGTTGAAAATATCATATGATAGTTGCAAGAAAGATTTTGACTCTTAGAATTCTCTAGCATCAAAACTCATACGACACTAGATTGGTTATCATACGATAGTTGGGTATCAATGAAACGACAGTTGAAAATCTCATATGACAGTTGCAAGATTTTGACTTTGAGAATTTGCTGGCATGGAAACTCGTACGACACTGGGTACTCAATCATATGATAGATGGGTTGTAATAAAATGACACTTGGAAAAACTCGTATGACTTTTGACTTCCTGAGATGACTTTTGACTCCAGAAAAGGATTTCGCTTCAAATTTTACAAATTTTGAGTTTTCAGATTTAGATTGTTTGCAAATTTCAATGTCTAGATTTGAAGATTGTAACAGATTTGTTCATTTTCAGTAACCAGATAGATAAACAAGCATGCAAAATAGCAAGCAAGTGATTTCAAGCATGTCTGAAAATAATGAACAAGAGCAAAAGCAACCTTGCGCATGAACAATCAAGTCACTTATTCGTTCTAATCCTTAGAAGTGCTAATTGTGTATGTTTCGAAAATATTTTGCAATAACGCACATATACCCTATAAAATGAAAATTTGGCCTCGCTAGGGTTTTTAGTAATGGTTTGACTCTACAACTTTTATGATCCAAAGGGGTGAACTCCAATCCCGATGCACCAGGGTTTTGACACAGTCTGAGAACTTAATCTTCAGGAGCTGCTAGGGAGATCTAACAACCCAACAATGAACCATACCTGTGGAGATTTCTTCCACAAGGATATTTATATAGCGGCTGTCACTACCACAGTGAAAATGGCTATTACCACTTGAGGTTCCATCAACGCAGTTTACCCTGTGAAGGGATTATTTGCTACAGTTAACCCTCTCTAAAGGTGACTCATAGTATGATACCACAAGGGGACTTGGCTCCAGATCTAAGATTTTTGACACCTTTTCACTTTTAACCCAAACAAAGAAAGCAGATTAATCTGACATGCTAAGACAAAGTTTTGCTTCACCAAGGTCTATGATGTCAACTCCATGTGATCTATCAACCTCTCCAGGGAGAGAATGTATCAATTAATAAGAGAAGGCACACTAACCAATTTTGATTCACCAAAGCTCATGATGTCAACCCCACGTGATCTATCAACCTCTTCTGGGAGAGAATGTATCAATCAATAAGAGAAGACACACTAACCAAGTTGAATGTGAAATGCACTAAGTATCCTCTCTACCTACAAGGATTCTGTTGTCAAGAAAGATTTCACTGGGAATCCAATCTCTCAAGAATCATGAATAGTGTTCACAGGGCCTAATTACTATGTGAGCACAGATGTATGTTTCCAAAAGCAAATCTACCAAAAGTATCCAAAAAGAAAAAAGAGGAACACTTAACGCCGAAAGAAAATATGAGATGAGTCCACAAGGTGGAACACTTATCACCTCACACAAGCTAAAAATGAGTCCCCAACTTAGAAAACAAGTGAGTTCCTAAAAGCACAAAAGGGTTGCCAAGTGGAACACTTAACGCTTCTGTCCTGTTGACCCCTCCCTTTTATGGCGCTGAGATTACAACCACGGGGCGGAATGAGGGGCTGGCGGATTAGTGAGTCCAATAACCCAAGATAGAAATCAAAATCAATCACAAGTAATCTAAGACTGCTAATAAATACTTAAGGTGTCAACCTAGTATCAATTATGCAAGTGTGTAAAATAAAAGCATGAAAAGAATCACCCAAGCTAGACACACGAGAGATTTATTTTAAGCCCAAATTGAAATGTTATTAGATGAAGGAGAATATATGGGATCCTCACAATGTGCTTAGTAGATTTTACCTGATTTTTAGCAATTCTTGTTGAGTTTTTCCATGCAAGTAAGTGACGAACTCTCCAACAAGCAAACAAGCAAACAAGATATGCAAAATATATTCAACTTATGAAAACCATAGTGTTAGCTCTAAAAATCAATTATTATCAGCAATAATAACCAACACTTAACCCGAATGACAACTCATATCATTCATTGAACCATGTAAAAAAAAAAAGTGCACACCCATCACAAAAAAATTTATTTTTTTTGCTGCATTTGACCTAGTCAACAAGATCTGATTTTTCTTTTATGATTTTGGTCACAAAAATAAAAATTAAAAATAGAGACCCCTACTAGAAAAATAGAGAGCTTTCCAAAAATGTAAAAATTTTAGAAAAATCTCTTCATTTGTGCCCTAGATACCCATTTTATCAAAACAAACTAGTTTTTGTAAATTGACTATTTGAGCTATTATATTGCATCCAAATTTAAAATACAAAGAATGGACCCCCTATAGAATTTAAAGAGATTTCCAAAAATATAAATTTTTTTGAAAAATATGCTGATTTGTGTTAGATATTAATTTTTTCCATAATTTCAAGAAAAAATAATTAAAAATTCAAAACATCTCAGAAAATTCTAAATTTTTTACTCTATCTTTCTTGATATGTGTCCAACCTATAAAAAAAAATTTAGAGAAAAAATCTAAGCCGTTTGGGAGATAAAATTAAATCTTTGAAACTTTAAGGTTTTAGCTCCCCCAAAAAATCAAAACTAGCATGTAAAGGTGGGTTGCCCCACGGTGGGTGCCAGAAATGTGTGTGTGAAAATTGTACCTAATCTGTAGACACAACACTTCAGTAAAACATTAGAGGTTAGCTATAATCAAAATCATGCAAACTTAAAATCTACTCTAACAAAGTGATTTACTGCCTTCTAGTAGGTGCGAGATTAATGTTCTCATATTGTTATCGAGATTAGTGACCTAGACGACACCTAAATGAAGGATTTGAATGCCAAACTGATATGAAATATGAATGCAATTAATATTTTTTTTTGTGGTATTTTCTATGCAATAATATGATGAAAACTGATATGAATCTATGCCTATATGGAAATTGATCTAACAATGATATGAATCTATGCTAATATGTAAATTGATATGCAATGCTAATCTAGAAATGATATGATATGAGAATGAAAATTCTAACAATAATATGAAAGCTATGAATTTGAAATTGATCTCACAAAGCTTCGAATCCTCAAATTTATCTTTCAAGCTCCAATTGTGCAAATTCTCCAAATCTGATATGCTATGATTCTTGTAGAGTAAGTTTGCAATTTGCGAGAGATTTTAAAGATGAATTATAAAGAGCTGAGCCTTGGTTTTATAGAAATCCAGGGCTTTGGAGGTGCATGAGAAAAAGCCATAAATCACTCAAATAACTCAGGTTGATTTTTGAGTTATTTTTAAATAACAGATAATTAAATCACAAAAATCATGCAAAAGCACAGTTCAACTCGAATTAGAAGTTTAGATCAACTTTAAAACTCAAAAAGATGTTGAGTTTCAAAAAGCTAACAACTTGCATTGATTTTCCAATTTGAGTTTAACTGGTCCTTGAATGTGCACATGGATAATTATGATTTAATAAATAAATAAAGTGATTTATGCTCAACTTAACTGATTTTTGAAATAAAATAATTAATTTATGGGTTAATTAACTATTTTATCAAACTTTTATTAAAAACTATATTATTAAATAATGACAACTTGCTTTAATTAATTAAATAAGAATTTAATCAATTATTCATAAGATATTAGATTTATTGTCAAAATTAAATAATACAATTAATAATAGATAGAATTAAATTTAATTACATAATTAAGTGGCAAGATATTAAATCTAATTAATTAAATATGAAAATATTCAATTAATCAAACTTAGGATAAATGTGATTTATCGCCAAATAATCATTAAATTAAAGATAATTAAGATAATTAGAAATATTGCTAG
This sequence comes from Chamaecyparis obtusa, assembly GCA_027943335.1. Classification (NCBI taxonomy): domain Eukaryota; kingdom Viridiplantae; phylum Streptophyta; class Pinopsida; order Cupressales; family Cupressaceae; genus Chamaecyparis; species Chamaecyparis obtusa. The sequence continues at coordinate 3,935,800 of BSBK01000703.1, forward strand.
GAATATTCCCTGATGCAGAATTCAAGATAATCAATTAGGATTCGATGATGTTTAGATGTGCCTTAGATTAGGACTTCTATGTTGATTTCGTTCGATTTGATGATGTAGGAGATTAATGAACTTATAGCCCATTTTTGGGGTATTACACCTAGTAGAATAGGATTGTGGAAAGGAGGAATAGATCAATTATTGATTATGCTAGAATATTGATGATTGAAAAGGATGTAGCACAAATGTACTAGAGAGAAGTTGTTAGTATTGTTGTTTACACACTAAACTGAGTTCAACTAAAGAAAGAATCAACCAAAATATATACCTTATGAGCTATGATACAGTTACACACCTAATGTGAGTTATTTTAAAATATTTGGAAATAGATGTTACATTATGAAAGGTGATAGAAATATAAAATTTGATTCAAAAGGTGATGAAGGGATATTTCTAGGATATTCTACTAAAAGAAAGGCTTATAAATATTTGAATGAGGTTGCTAACAAGATGATTGAAAGTGCAAATGTGAGAGTTGATGAGTTTGCATAAAAGAATGATAAAGAAAGAAAAAAGAAATGGGAAGACTATGATAGATTTATTTATATTGAAGAACCTAAAACTCTACCTAAGAAATAGTCTGGCATTACTGAGCAACATAATAATGCTACCAAACAACAGTCTTTACAAACCAAGAAATAGAAAATAGTTACTGATGAGAATGATGATTATGCATCGAGTGAAGAACAAAGATCTAAACCTGTACTTTCAAAGTATGTGAGAAGACACCATCCACAAGATCAGATAATTGGAGATAAAAGAGTAGGAATTATGACTCGAAGTAAGTTAAGGAACAACACATATTTAGTTTGTGAATTTGAGCCTAAAACATATAGAGATGCATTGGAAAATGATAAATATATGGATTAAGACAATGAATGGAGAAATTGAGAAAATACAAAAAAAAAGACATGGACATTGGTACCGAGACCTAAAGAGAAAAATGTGACTAGAACTAAATGGATATTTAGAAACAAATTGAATGAGAATAGAGATGTAACAAGGAACAAAGTAAGACTAGTTTGCAAAGGTTATGCACAGGAAGAAGGAATTGACTATGGAGAAACTTTTTCACCCATTGCTAGACTTGAAGGAGTAAGAATACTACTTGAGATGCTTCTTACAAAGGATTTAAGGTATATCAGATGGATGTGAAATCTGCATTTCTAAATGAGATACTTGAGGAAGAGGTATACATTGAACAACCTAAAGGTTTTGTTGATTTTAATCAGAGGAACATGGTATGTAAGTTGCACAAGGAATTATATGAACTAAAATAAGCATTGCGAGCATGGTATGAAAGACAACATTCTTATCTTATAAGAATTGGATTTGTTAGAATATGTGATAACAAGAATTTGTATTTGAAATGTGAAACTGATGACAAGATTCTTATTTCTGAAATATTTTTTGATGATATCATATTTGGAGGTCATGATAACTTATGCAAATCTTTTTTTGATGAAATGAGGAAAGAGTTTGAAATGTCGATGTTTGGTGAGATCAATTTTTTTCTTGGATTAAAAATACTACAATAGAAGGAAGGTATATACATCACACAATCTAAATACATCAAAGAAGTCTTGAAGACATTTGGTATGGAATATTCAAAACCAGTTGGTACACCTATGGTAACTGGATGCAAGATGAAAAAATATGACAAGTCAACCGAGGTAAATCAAACCTTATATAGATCAATGATTGGCAAATTGATATATGTTGTTCATAGTAGAATAGATATTGTACATTGGATTGTAATTGTAGCTAGATTCTCTTTTAATCCAAAAGAATCACACATGACTATTGTGAAAAGAATTTTGAGATACTTGAAGAATACTAAAAATTATAGACTATGGTATAAGAAAAAAGATAATTTTGAACTAAAAGTTTACACTAATGCTGATTGGGCTAGAAACATTTATGATAGAAAAATCACTACTGGTGGAGCATTCTTTTTAGGAGATAGATTGGTAACTTGGATAAGTAAGAAACAAGGATACATTTATCAGTCCACAACAGAAGCAAAATATGTTGTTGCTGCTATAAATTATTTAAATATTGCATGGATAAAGCATCTATTAGAAGGTATGAATGAGAAGATCATTGATCTAGTGATAATTTATTGTGATAGCACAAGTGCTATTAATATTTCAAATAATCTAGTGATGCATGCAAAGACAAAGCATATATCTATTAAGTATCACTATTTGAGGGAGAAAGTTCAAGAAAAATAAGTTAAATTGGAATATGTAAAATCACAAGAGAAACTTATTGATATATTCACAAAACCCTTACCGAAGGAAACATTTGAATACTTGAGAAATAGACTAGGGTTCCATCCCCTATCTAACAATCACTAAGGTGATATGAGGTTGCATCAACCTGTACTTTATCAGAATATCTAATAATGTTGATGCATGATGTTCACACTTTTTGATTCCTAAGGTTGTGAAAGATGGAAGACAAGCTGAAATTGCATATTTGTACATGCAAGGTACTAGAATTTGAACTGAACAACATCAATACTAATTTGGCTACTAAATAACTAATTATTTTCTTTTTAGCATTGTTCTCAAAGGGAGAGAGAATCATGAAATACATAGAAATGGAATAAGGAAGAGAGAATGAGAAAGAGATTACATGCAAAAAGAGAGGTTATTAGAAAACATTGGAGAAATATCAGTTAGAACTAAAGCTAACCGAAAGGGCGAGACAATGATGTTGTGTAGTGATTTTAAATATTAAATGCATAAGCTAGGGAGATATTACCAAGTCACAACATATATACAAAGTTGTGGATAGATGTTTGGTATTCTATGACACATTTCATATTGTGTTGCCATCAATGCCAAAGGGAGAGATTGTTATACTATAACTGATTGAATATTTTAAAGGGAGAGATTGACAATTGATTGGATACTTGAAAGGGAGATATTTTTATACAGGTGAAGGTAATCACTGAGCTACAAAGGTATATGTGACATATTAAATCAGTTATTATATTATCATTGATGTCAACTAGTTTTGACTGTACTCATCATGATAGTTATAAACAACTGAAGAAGGTATAATGGTGAAGGAATGAGATATACACATGAAGATATGTATGAGCAAGATATGGATATGATATTCATTGGGTAAATTATTGATGAGTCTATAACATTATGTTAGTGATTTGATTGTATTATATAATTTTGTTAAGAATTAAAAATAAAAAATGTACAAGTTTATGTGGCCGGTAAATGAAGAACTTAGTATACACCAAGTTGAAATAGTGTACATGTAGTGTATACTGAGTACAATATTAACCGGGTAAGAAGTCACCGACACATAATGGTATTGACCGAGCATGAAAATAAGGAGATATATTTAACTACTGACTAAAGATGATGAACTTGATGAATATGGATGATTATGAGGTTAAAGATAAAGTTTTTTATGAAGATCTACAAATAAAAAAATTCAAGGATGATCAGATGATCTAGAATGAAACATGTTTGAGACACAAGTTCTGAGGAAGGTTGAAGCGGAAAAATCAACGGTGAAGATTAAGTGACAAAATCTATGGATGAAGATAAAATGGTTTATCATGTCTATTTAAGGAGACATGTGATTCATAATGATGATGATGTGCATGAGAAGATTGCATTCATGTGAAGCTGGTCAAACAGGTTAAATACTGAACTAAGCAATTCTACTGACTACACCGAGCATTAGAGAAAGAAATTAATTGAGTAGAACAGAGTTGGAGGATACAAGAAATTAAAGTGATTATATTGGCTAGAGGTATTTTGAGCTTAGCATAGATCTGAAAATGTGCAAAGGAAGTTGTATTTGAATCAAATCATTTATTGTTGTATTCTAACCATTGCTACGGATAAATCTCTTAACCTAGTGGGACTTAACAGTCTTTATTATTTCATTATGACATTAAATGAATGTTGATTGTTTTCATGTTGACCCCATAGTGAATTTTTGGTCATGGAGATCTCTTAGTGATAAATCCTCTAACAATGTCACACCTTACAGTGTGTTGTGTAACCTTTAACAAGGTTGGCTATTAACAGAGCTCACTTCAGAAGAGTGAAATTATTTCGCATACCGATCCCAGGAGGTTTTTCCCCTTACAGGCTTTCCATGTTAAAAATAAAGTGTTATATGTGTATGGATGTGATGGTCTTTTATTTTAATTTACACATTGCAATTACTTGTTTGATCAGTATCTACACTAGTTAATTTATTGGTATTCTACTAATGAACAAAAAGGCATAGACAAAGTTTTACCAAGTTGTTTTGATTAATTGAATGATTTTTTTTATACATCTGGGAGTTTTTGGAATGTAGGATAACTAGACTTAACCGATTCATCCCCGCCCCCCCCCCCCCCCCCCCCCCTCTCAATTATCTAACATATATGTATGTCTGTGTGTGTGTGGAGGTTGAATCCTTTTGTAGAATTCATATCGTTTTGATTGGTGTTCATACATTTTTGTATGAATAATTTTCATATACAACTTAAATATGAGTGAGTGTTATTTTTATCAATTCAATTAGATATTTTATTATTATTAATTAAAATATTATATTATCATATTTATAGAAAAGATATTTAAAGTTTAAAAAAAACTCTTAAATCATTAAAGTTTAAATGAGAAAGAATCCAAAATATAGTCTTTTAACTTTGTTCATGATCTAAAGTTTATTGTAATTAAGTTTGTTTAATTTAATTTAAAAATTTAGAAGTACATCTATAATTTTTGGTTGTTAGCATATCAACTTCTAGATAGTTACATATTCCCTCTTGTTCTTTTTCTTTATGAATAGGCCCTTTCTATTAAAGTATAATATAAAGTACATATTCACAAAAAAAGGACGGGGGATACAAGATCACCTAGAGTAGTCAGAGAAACAACAATCAACTATTCATAAAAAATAGGGGCACAACCTAGAGAAAGCCACCTCAGGCAGCCAAAGAAGTTCCAGTCGATGGGGGACGATCTTGGTCATATTTTTTCCCCCAGATGTTGGGCCCAAGAATAGGGTCTAGAATGGACCAACCATCTTCATCGTTCTTTTTTAATTTCTTCTTCCTCCCTCTTGGGAGAAATAGAAGGAGCCAGGTGAGGAAACTTGAAAGAGCCAGCATCTAAACAACTTGAGCTTGAATCTGGCCAGCTACCATGAGCAAGAAAATCACGAGGAGCCACGAGACAACTAGAAATATAGCCACAATGTAGAGGAGAAGCCAAGAGGTGCCTCCAAGAATTACCACCTCTTTAAGGTGAATGATGAGGAGCCTGAGATTGTAAAGTGTGAGAATAATGGGTGGAAGAGATGTGGTTGCGGCAGTGCCCTCAAGATGGAGGCCAGTTCCTGGAGGCAGAGTCCAACGACACTCTAATAACCATACATAGGGCTTACTCCAATGGTGAAGTAAATCCTATAGGTGGGCCACCTCCAAAAAAACCTTTTTATCTTGCACATGGATCTTCATAAGCACACTATTACATATACATGCTTTAGTGTAGATAGATACATTTATATCTAGCAAATTGTGAGTGAACAAAAAAATATTTCTATCCTTCTGAAGAGTGAGAAAGATTTCCATCGTGAAAGAATGTCATATCTATGAGTACTTTAAATAAGATCTAGGGGAATTATGCAAGGGCATTCTAGGGTACTTAGAAAATATGCATGGTGGTGTGTTGAATTGGTTTTGCATTATTCAGTTGCAGCTTTAACCGACGGGCTCGATTATTGGAGGAAGCTTAGTCACTGAAGGAACTCGGTGAAACCTCTGGCCCTCGGTGGAACTTGTACTTGACAATGCCTGTGGTGCTCGATTGACATGCTTTCTCGGCAATTCTTGTGTTACTCAGTGATGCTTGGTGTGCTCAATTGTTTCACTAGTGCTCGGTTGTTTCTCTAGTGCTTGGTAGTTCTCATTTACCAACTGGAGTTCTTGAAGATTTGGTTGGCCAACTTGGTGCATTTATTATTGGTATCTTTTGTTGTATTCTCCTATGTAGATCTAGAGGCCAACATAGAGAATTAATTATTTTTAAGGCTATTTGAGAGCCGACTGTTGTTGCATTTAATATTTGTTTGTAATAAAAGATGACTTAGCTTAAGAGTTAATTATTTCATCTAGTCAACTTGTGGTTGAGGAAATGTATTTAAGGAGTGCTTAGGTAGTTTTTTATGGGGGCATATTGGTAGAAAAGAGATTGGTAGTGAGAAGGATAGCATTTGGATCCTGTGAGATCTTGAAAATCAAAATTTTTATCCGATAAGTTGTAATAGAAGAGCTAGTGGTTTGCATGCTTGGAGATAAGGAGATTGCTTGGTGGCTTGCGAGCTCAAGTTCAGATCTATCTTAGGGTTTCCATCAGTTAATAATTTATTTTAGAGCTTGACTAGATGGGAGATTGTAGAAATAATTTTGAGATTGTGTTTGGCCCTAACCCAGAATGCCTTACAGTTGGGCATGTTAATGAAAATTTAGTTGAAAACATTGTCTTGTTGTTTTATTCTGCATTGTGGTATTTTGTTGCATGTTTGGACTGTCCTTAATTGGATCCTCCTTACCTATCCTGAGGTAGGTGGTACTAGAGCTTGAAGTTCTTGAGTGTGTAAACTGATCTCTGAGTTGAGGTTGTTTGCACCAGGACCTTAGTTAGTGATTTATTGCTTTGAGTTTTCAAAAATCTTGAAGGATGCCTTCGAGAAGATTAGACCCTAGAGTGATTGCATATCTCTATGATGCTATGGAATCAAAGATTACAGAGAAGGTTAAAGTTGATTTCAGATCTAAGAAGGAATTGATGAAGAATGACATGATTTTTGAGGTCATGAGAGAAATTGTTGGTATGCCAGAGAATCTTGGTACTGATGATGGTTATGAGGAAGTTGCTAAAGACATTGAAGCTGCTAGATCTAGTGGAGATGATAGAGCTGATCAGAGAGATAGATTTAGCGAAGACAATATTGGTCAGTTACATAGATCTGGAGCTCGGTTAAGTACTAGTTACTGATGGAACTTTCTACTTTCTCTGGTACTTTGAGACCCAAGGACTTGATTGATTGGATTGGAGAATTAGAAGATCTTTGAGCTTGAAGAAATTGAAGATCATCTTAGAGTAATATTGGCATAGAATAAGTTGAAAGGACATGTTGCTCTTTGGTGGAAAGAATTACAAAGAGATAGAGAAGATGAAGGTGAAATGAAGATCAATCGGTGGAGGTTGATGGTGTCTAAATTGAAAGCTAAATTCATACCTCCCGACTATGAGCTTGACTTGATTAAGAAGTTGCAGAAGATGAAGAAAAAAGATTTGACTATTGAATATTATACCAAGGAGATCTACAAACTTACCATTCAGTCTGGACACAGAGAACTTGGTAATGAAAAGCTAGCTCGGTATGTGAATGGTTTGAGATTCAATATTCAAGATGAGCTTGGTATGTTGAAGATTGATTTGGTTGAAGATGCTTATCAGTATGCTCTGAAGGAAGAAGATAAGTTGAAAAGGAGACAACATAGTAATCCCCAAGGGAAGGAGAAGATTGATCACTTTGTGAAGGATAAACTGACTACATAAGATGAACCAAAACTTGCTGAACCGAAGAAAAAGATAGGTAGGGTTATCTTTAAGGGTACTTGTTATAATTGTGATGAAGAAGGACACCAATCTTTTGAGTGTACACAAAAGAAGTTTGGTGATCAAATAAATTCTATGGTAAATGAGAATATTTAGAATGAACCTAAATCTAAGAACTTGCTAGTTCAAAGAACATTTCTTGGTGCAAAGGAGGAACCTTATCAGAGGAGTAATTTGTTCAGAACTTGGTGCAAGTTTGGAGGTAAACTTTGTGATTTTATTGTCAATAGTGGTAGTACTGATAACTTGGTTGCTAAGGATATGTTTTAGAAACTTGGTTTGAAGAGAATGAGACATCCTTATCCTTATAGGATTGGCAGGTTGCAAGATGTTCATCCTCTAGAAGTGAGGGAGCACTACTTTGTTGATTTTCAGATTGGCCAGTATAAGGATCAAGTGTTGCATGATATTATGGAGATGAATAGTTGTCATATATTTCTTGGTAGACCTTGGTAGTATGATTGTAGAGCTATGTATGATTATGTCAAGAATGTGTTTATTGTTGAGAAGATTGAGAAGAATAACAAGAAAATTTCCCTGATGCCTTTGTTGGTTACAACACTTGATAGGAGAAACCTAAGCTTTGGTAGCTAAGATGAGTTGATAAATTCTGAAAGGATGGATTAGTATGGATAAAAAGCCTATGTGTTATCAAGGAAATATTTGAAAAGACAAAGGAAGTAGAAGTGGAAGAGTGTGCAAGGTGAAGAGTTGAAGGGCTTGTATGTGAAGAACCAATTCAGGGTTTATGTGTTGAATCATGAAAGATGTTCTTCCAGCCTATGAGAACATCTTTTCAAACCTAGGGTGTCTAATGTAGGGGAATTCTAGGGTACTTATAAAATCTACATGGTGGTGTGATGAATTGGTTTTGTGTTACTTGATTGCATCTTTAACCGACAGTCTTGATTATTGAAGGAAGCTCAGTTGCTGAAGGAACTCGATCAAAACCTCTGGCACTTGGTGGAACTTGTACTTAGTGATGCCTATGGTGCTCGGTCGATGTGCTTGCTTGATGATGCTTGTGTTTCTTGGTGATGCTTGGCATGCTCGGTTGTTTCACTGGTGCTCGATAGTTTTGGTTTACCAATTGGAGTTCTTGAAGATTTGGTTGTCCGACTTGATGTATTTATTATTGGTATCTTTTTTTGTATTCTCCTATGTAGATCATTTTAGAATAACTAAGAGGGTGGATGAATTAGTTAGATCAGCTATCCTATAGTCCCAAATACAAAGATGTACCTTATCAAGTAATTCCAACAAATTATGCAACTCGGTAACATGAAATATCAATCTGTTTGTTTAATTTACCGATTACCAGTTAATAGCTAACTGTGATTACCAAACAAATCAATTGTACAGTATATAAAGTATGATAGAAAAATAGTCATCATAAATAACACATAACAAAATGATTTTAACATGGAAACCCTATTAAGGGAAAAACCACCTGGGACGGGTAACCCAAAATAATTCACTCTTTTGAAGTGAGCTCGATGAAGAGCCAACCCTGTTAAAGGTTACAAACACACTTTTAAGGGTGACCTAGTTAGAGGATTTAACACTACCAGTTAACTTTTGACTAGCATTCACTATGGGGTCCATAAGATAAAAATGTACATTCTCTGAATGATATAGGGTAGAATATAAGACTGTTAAGTCCACTTGGTTAAGAGATTTTATGAATCAATGGTTAAATTGATATAGTATGATTTGATTCAAATACAACTCAATTGAAAATATTCATATCTATGCTAAGCCCATATAAATCCTCTAATCAATAGTTAAATTCACTTCTTTAATATTCATCAACTTACTTTATCTCGGTGAATGATTCTCTAATGCTCGGTTAACTCTGTAGTTCAATTCTTTCAATAATCAGTTTGATCAAGCATGCATGAATGGTCTTCATGCAATTTCTTTGTAGTCTTCTTCTTTTGGCATGTTTTAATAATGAAACTCATATCTGTTATATAGACAAGTAAACCATTTTCATATCAGCCTTTATATTTTTCTGCTTAATCTCCTTTGTCCATTTTGCCTCTTAAACCTTCATTGACAGATGTGTCATTAACATGTTTCAATCTCATCCTTTAGATCTTCTCCAAATTTTATCAGTCGTGGATCTCATAACAAACTTAATCCTTAATCTTGAAATCATAACAATATCCAGGTCATCAAATTCAGTTGGTTGTTCTTTGCATTTAATGTTTTCATCCATACTCGGTTAATATATAAATGCATTGATGATAACTAGTTAAACTATCTCAGTTGATACTGTCTATCAGTATACACTGCACTGGCTTGGTGTATACAAAAATATTCAATTACTGACCACATTGACTTGTTCAATTTCAAAACTCTTCTTCAAAATAGATTAATGTAACATGCTCAAGTCAACAATATAAAGCCATAGACTCATCAATAAGTTACCCAATTTTTACATTATCCTTATCTGTCATATCCATCTTTTTCTCATGTAGATATCTCAGTTCTTCATCTTGTCTTCTTTCAACAGATGTTTAGATGTTTGTAACTAACATGATAAGTATTGTCAAGACTAGTTGACATTAATGATAACATATTGACTGATTTAATCATCTTACATATAATTTTAGTACTCGGTGATCTCTAATCATTATTTCTTCAGTTCATTCAGATATTCAATTAGTTGTAGTTCATCAATCTCTTCCTTTGGCATTGATGGCAACACAAGAAATATGAAAATATGTCAAACACATACCAAATACCAAATATGTATTCTACAACTATGCAAGACAAATGTTGTAGCTTGGTAAGCACTTAATATATTTAATCACTATAGAACATAACAACATTACATGTGCAAACTCTCTCTGTGGATTTGATCTTTTCATCTCTCAGATTGCCTTTGTTCTCAGCAACAAGTGTTCAAGTATTCAAGTCTCTCCCTTTTTGTGTGTTCTCAGTAACTAATTTTCTTTTCATATTTCTCTGATTTTCTCTCCCTTTGACAACAATGCCAAAAAAAATAAAAATACAAATAATCAGCTTTGCAGCAGCCAAGTATACTTTGTTGTTCAGTTCATATTATGTACCATCAGTTTATAGATAAATAAATTTCTATTCCATCTTCTACAATCTTTCACAACCTTAGACAAAATCCAAAGTGTGAGCTATGTGCATCAACATGAATGATCTTTTGATAAGTGTAGGTTGATGCAGCCTCTAGATCACATCAATGATCGGTAGACATGGGACGAACCCCAAGTCTAGTTCTCAAATATTCAAATGAGTCCTTTGGTAATGGTTTAGTAAAGATGTTAGCATGTTGTTCCTTAGATGTTACAAATTCTAGTTGTACTTGCTTCTCTTGAACTTGTTCTCTTAAGTAGTGATACTTAATAGATATATGCTTTTTCTTTGAATGCATCACATGATTCTTAGAAATGTTTATAACACTAGTGTTGTCACAATATATAATCACTGGGTCAGTGATTATCTCATTCATTCCATCCAACACTTGTCTGATCCAAGCTATATTTGAAAAATTTGCAACAGCAACAACAACATACTCTACTTCAGCAGTGGACTAAGAAATGCATGCTTATTTCTTACTAATCCAAGTCTCAAGCCTTTCTCCTAAAAAGAATGCTCCACCAGTTGTGCTCTTCCAGTCATTTATGTTTCTAGCCCAATCTACATCTACGTAAACTTTCAGTTCAAATTTTCCTTCCAATGTGTACCATAATCCATAATCCTCAGTTTTCTTCAGGTATCTCAAGATTCTCTTTATAGCAACCATATGTGAATCTCTAGGATTGGCAGAAAATCTTGCCACAATCCCTACTGCATGTGCAATATCAGGCCTACTATTTACAACATACATCAGTTTACAAATCATAGATCTGTATAGAGTCTGATTTACCTCGGTAGATTCATCATCCTTTGTCAATTTGCAGCCAATCACCATCGGTGTTCCCACAGGTTTATCATCTTCCATGCCAAAAGTTTTCAATACTTCTTTAATGTATTTTGATTGTGTGATGAAAATCCAATCTTTCTATTGTATAATCTGCAAACCTAGAAAGAATTTAATCTCTCCAAACATAGACATCTCAAATTCCTTTCTCATTTCATCAGCAAATGATTTGCAAATCTGATCTTGTCCACCAAAGATTATATCATCAATCAAAATAGCAATGAAAATATTATCATCTGAATCTCCTTTCATGTACATGTTATTGTTCTCACTAGTTCTTACAAAGCCAATACTTATAAGGTAAGCATGTAATCTTTCACACCATGCCCTCGGTGATTGTTTTAGTCCATATAAAGCTTTGTGCAGTCTACATACCATGTCTTTTTACTTCAGATCAACAAACCCTTCAGGTTGTTCTATGTAGACCTCCTCCTCAAGAATTCCATTCAAAAATGTTGATTTCACATCCATTTGATATACCTTAAATCCCTTATGTGCAGCATAGGAAAGCAATATTTGAACTCCTTCCAATCTAGCAACAGGTGGAAAGGTTTCATCATAATCAATACCTTCTCCTTGTGCATATCCTTTGCAAACAAGTCTTTCCTTATTCCTTGTAACTTCTCCATTCGCATTCAGCTTATTCCTGAAAATCCACTTAGTACCGATAACATTTTTATCTTTTATTCTAGGCACTAAGGTCCATGTTTTATTCTTTTCAATTTGTTCAATCTCCTCATTCATAGCATTTATCCATTCCTCATTTGCTAGTGCATCCCTAACAGTCTTTGGTTCAAACTCACAAACTAAGCATGTATTATGTCTTAACTTACTTCTAGTCAGCATGCTAGCTTTCTTATTTCCAATGATGTGGTTCTCAGGATGGTGTCTTCTGACAAATCTTGTAAGCACTTGATCTCTCCTCTATTCATCATTTTGTTCAAGTACAATTTCTTTCTCAATAGCTTCTTCCTGATTCTCGGTTGCATTTTCCTAATGCTTGGTAGACTCAGCCTATGGCTTTGATAGATACTCTAGATCTTCAACATAAGTGAACCTACCATAGTCTCCCGATTCTTTCATGCTTTCTACATCATTCTTGTTAGCAAACTCATCAACTTTTACATTAGCACTTTTTATCATCTTATTAGTAACTTTGTTCAGACATTTATAGGCTTTACTTTTAGTAGAATATCCTAAGAATATTCCTTCATCACCTTTGGAGTCAAATTTTCCATTCTTATCATCTTTTAGAATATAATACTTGCTACCAAAAACTCTGAAATAACTTACACTCAGTGTGTATCCAAACCATAACTCATAAGGTGTCTTGTTTGTGTCTTTCTTTAGTTGAACTCAATTAAGGACATATACAGTTGTGCTAACTGCCTCTCTCCAGTACATTTGTGACACATTCTTCTCAATCATAAATGTTCTAGCATGATCAACAATAGATCTATTTCTCCTTTCAACAATTCCATTATGTTGTGGTGTTCTAGGTGCAGAAACCTATCTTTTTATACCACGCTCATTACAGAAGTTAGTGAATTTATCAAAAACAAAATCACCTCGTCTATTAGACCTTAAGCATTTCAATTCTTTTCCAATTTCTTTTTCTACTTTAGCCTTGTACCATTTAAACAGTTTGAATGCCTCAGGTTTTTCTTTTAAGAACATGACTGTCATCAATCTAGTATAGTCATCAAAAAACAAAATAAAGTATCTATCTCCATAGTAGCTTTGAGTTCTCATGAGACCACATAAGTCAGTGTGAACCAACTCCAATTTCCTTTAGATGAGTAGTCCTTACTTTTAAAACTAGATTTTGTCATCTTCCCTTTCTAACATTGGTCACACATAACATGATCAGGTTTTGTTAGGCTAGGAAAACCCCTAACTTTTCTCTTTTTACTAATCTTAATCATGTTATCAAAATTTACATGACATAACCTCTTATTCCATAACCACTCATCTTCATTTTTCACAAGTAAACAAGAAGTCTCAGCATTGTTAAGATAAAATAAGTTACCTCTTGATTGTCCTCTTGTTTCGACAAGCTTTCCATTTTCATCATAGATTTTTACCTTGTTGCTTTCAAATGCCACTCAGTGACTTGATTTATTAAGTTGTGGCACACTCAAAAAATTTTAATTCAGTCCTTTTACCTAGTATGCATTATTGCATCTAATTCTATCATTCAATAGAATAGATCCTTTTCCTTTAACCATACAAGGTGTGTCATTTCTCATCTTTACTGATCCTCCATTATAATGCTCAAGATGATCAAAATTGTCTTCATCACCAGTCATGTGATGTGTACAGTCACTATCAATGATCCAAGTATCATTTTTACTCACTTTAGAAATAAGTGTTGTTTCTACATACCTTTCCTCCTCTTCAGAATCATCTTTCATTGCAATAAACACTACCTCTACATCATCATCAGTGTCGGTGTCGGTGTCATCTTCTTCAACAAGATAGCATGCCTTTTTGCCTCTTTTTTATCTCAATTGTCTCTATTGTAGTGTTGGTAATCTCTGTTGTTTCTTCTTCCATAGCTTCCATCACCAGATCGATCTCTTTCTTTATCTTACTCTTTCCTATTGGGACATATAGCAGCAATATGGCCAACTTCTTTACAATTAAAACAAGCTAAGGGTAACTTTCCTTTATATCTACCTTTACCTTCAGGTAATCTCCAGGCCATAAGAGCTTCAATTTCATCAAGCTCATTGTCAATATTACTATCACTTTCATTCCTTATATTATGCTTACTGCTAGATTTACCAATCTTCAAAGAAGACATAAAAGCAGATTCAACACTCAGTACCACACTATTATCAAAATTTTTCATCTCAAAAATTTTTAACTTTCCAATCAGACTGTCAAGAGTAAGAGTGCTATTAGGTGTAGACCTCATTTCATGAATAGAAAATAATATGATACCACCAGCAGGAAATAAGGTTCTTCATATTTTACTTACCATTGTATCTTCATCAATGATACCACCAGCTCCTCAGATAGCATTGGCTACCTCTTTGATTCAGTTTGTGTACTATGTGATATTTTCTCCTTCCTTCATTTTCATATCATCAAATCTACCTCGCAAGCTTTCAGCTCTAGCTCTCATCACATTTGCATCACCACCATGAACTAGAGCAAGTTTATCCCACATTTTCTTTGTTGTAGTGCAATCCTTGACATCCTAAAATTTGACATCAGATAGAGAAACAACAATCTCTATCATAGTAATATTATGTTCATGTCGATCTCTCAACTGATCAAGAGTCAAAGGACCTACCTTCGGTTGGACGTAGCTATTGTCAAGTAAAGGTATAGTAGAATCTCCAATTCAAGCTATGTAAAGTCTCATCTGACTTTTCCATATACTGAAGTTGTCCTTGTTCAGCTTTGGCACTTCCCTCTTATACATCTTGTGATCTTTCTGTTGAAGTCCTTAAACTTTGTTCCAAGCAACCAATATAGCTCTGATACCAATTGTTAGAGTAACTAAGAGGGGGGGGGGGATGAATCAGTTAGATTAGTTATCCTACAGTCCCAAATACAAAGATGTACCTTATCAAATAATTCCAACAAATCATGCAGCTTAGTAACATGAAATATCAATCTGTCTGTTCACTTTACCAATTACCAGTTAATAGCTAACTATGATTACCGACCAAATCAATTATGGAATTGTATCATCTTAAAATAGAAGCACTTCCATGTTAAGAATGTTAAGCCCTCCTTAGGGGGTGTTTTAGGGCCATCATCATATTGTCCTTTGTTTTCTACCCCCTTCCCATCTTCTATGCATGTTTAGGGCTCTGTCTGTTAGAATAACTGAGGGGTGACCCCACAATAATGGGTTAAACTATTTTAGACATGCTAATTTTTGCTGAAATAACACATTTTTAATAAAATATGAATATTTAAGCCCTAAAAGGTTGCATTTGAAGGAATTAATTACAAATGGTTAGCTAAAGCCTCTTAGATAAAAAAAATATTGATATAAAATCTATACTCTTCATTCATACCTATAATGGAGTCTCCTTCGCACCTATTAAAATGCTGACAAAAAATCACTTTGACTTTATCTTTTGGCAGATCAAATGAATCCATTTGAAAAACCTATCTATGCAGTAAGGTACTACTGATAAAAATCTTTCCAATGATTATAATGATAATATATATTAAATTTATTATGACTTTATATTTTTAGTTTTACTAAACATAGATATTTCACTATATGTCTGCCTCTATGTTTGATGCTTATAGAAAAATAGTAAATGAGAGAAAAAAATTTCTAAAAAATATCTATGCCCTAGGTATTGAAGTTATCTTTCTATTAAAAAAGATAAAAATAAAATTGGACAACTACATGACAAGTTATAAGCTATGTAGTTGAGGTATGTCAAGATTACAGTTTAGTCAACTTTAAACGTTAATAAAATATGAAATAATCATGATAATGTCATCAAACCAATTGCATGCCCTCCATATGGATGTTAAAAAACTAAATTAAAAAGAATCACATTGATATTTGTTTTAGAAAAAAAAATTATGCTCTATGAAAACAATGTAACTCTTTGAAAATGATGTTTTCAGCAACATACCAATTTTTGTGGGAGAAGAAAAAACCATACAAATAAATTAAAAAATAAAGATAAAAAATATATTTAGAATCTAGATAGAAAATCCTAAAAGACTCTAGTTTACTTCATTTTCAGATTTCAAATGGTTTAATGAAAATATGCATTTGAATCTGAAATATTTTTTCAAAATGTAGAGTTTAGTGTCTGTTCAGGCAAAAAAGTGTAACCCACTATTGTGGGTTCACCCTGAGAGGGGGGGTGAATCAGTTAGAACAGTTATCCTACAGTACCAAATACAAAGATGTAACTTTCAAAACAATTTCAACAAATTATGAAACTTGATAACATAAACTACTAAACTGTTTATGCCTTTACCGATTACCAGTTAATTAACTCACAGTGATTACTGACCAAATCAAATATACAGTATGTAAAGTATGGCAATAAAACAATCATCTCAGAAACATATAACACAATTATTTAATGTGGAAACCCTGCTAAGGGAAAAACCACCTGGGACCAGTAACCCAAAATAATTTTCACTCTTCTGAAGTGAGCTCGGTGAAGAGGAAACCTTGTTAAAGGTTACAAACATGCTATTAGGTGTGACCTTGTTAGAGGATTTAAGACTAATAGTTATCATTCAACCAAAATTCACTATGGGGTCGATAAGATAACAATGTACATTTATTGAATGACATAGGGGCATAACATAAGACGGTTAACTCCACTCGGTTAAGAGATTTTTTTGTATCAATGGTTAAACTGAAACAGTAGTTGATCTAATTACAATACAACTCAATTTGCAGATGTTTAGATTTATTCTAAGCCCATAAAAATCCTCTAATCAATCTATCAAAATTCACTTCCTCAACTTAATTTCACTCGGTAATAGCTCTCTAACACTCGGTACTATTCTGCACTTCGGTTCTCCTTCAACCAGTCTGATTAGGCATGCATGAAACTGTATTCACATGAAATCTTTGTAGTCTTCTTTCTTCTAGCATGTTTCAATAAAGAAACTCATATCTCTTATATAGACAGATAAACCATTTTCATATCAATCATTAGATTTTGCCTCTTATTCTCCTTCGTTGATTTTGCCTCTTAAAACCTTCATCGGCAGATGTGTCAATAACAAGTTTCAATTCCATCCTTTAGATCTTCTCCAAATTTTGTCAGCCATGGATCTCATAACAAACTTTATCCTCAATCTCAAAATTATAACACTTTCTAGCTCATCAATTCTTGTCAACTAAACTTAAGCATTTAATACTTTCATCCATACTTAGTTAACAAAGAAATGCATCAGCGAACACTAGCTCTATTAATATTGCCACTCAATATAAACTACATTGGCTCGGTGTATACCAAAGTGCTTCATTTACCGACCATATTGCCTTGTGCATTTTGCTTCCTCATTCATAATAGATTAATGCAATGTAATAAAGTCAACAATATAAGGTCATAGACTCATCAATAAGTTACCCAAAGTATTCCTTATCCTCATTTGTCATATCCATCTTTCTCCATGTAGATATCTCAGTTCTTCATCTTTTCTCTCCTCTTAACATATGTTTAGATGTTTGTAACTAACATGATAAGTATTGTCAAAACTAGTTGACATCAATGAAAACATAATGACTAATTTAATTATCTTACATATCATTTTAGTAACTTGGTGATCTCTAATCACTGATCTTCAAGCCATTTGGGTATTCAATCAGTTGTAGTTCATCAATCTCTCCTTTTGGCATTGATGGCAACCCAAGCAATATGAAATATGCCATGCACATACCAAACATGTATTCTACAACTATGTAAGTAAATTTTGTAGCTCGGTAAGCTCTCCTTAGCTTGATATTTAATATGTTTAATTACTACGTTATTGATGCAGGAGCATCCTGGGTGTAAGAGCAATCTTGCATCACCCAAAAATATTTTTGTTTTTGTATTCAATAAGGGCTATCTTGTGCAGAGCTGCTATATATGGAAACTTTCTATTTTTTAGTAAGTTGGTCTTACGATCTCGAAATGTTTTGATTTTACATGTGGAGGTTCATCTCAGTCACATCAGCCTACCGGCAAAGTTTCATGGCTAGATCAGGTCTAGTTTTGAAGATATTGAAGATTTTCGGTATTGGCAGCAGGGTACAGAAACTTTGAACTTAGTTTTGAAGGCTTTAGAGGCCCCGAATGAGGTCAAAAATTTGGGTGACAGGTGCTTGCATGGGTCATGCCTGTAGAGCGCTTCATGGCATTTTTGATATGGGGTTATAATAGTCAATCAGGTCAACTAGTGATGACTTATGGTCTCTGGAAGTCGGGCCACCTGAAATGGCAGAAAATAATTTTCCTTCAAAATTTTTGTTTGGGTTTCTAAAGTTATTTTAAGCTGACTTTGATGTAATAAATTAAAAAATAAAATAATTCTAAGTTTGGTCGGCCCTTAGGGCTAAATTTTTGGAACTTTCTCAGGTGGTGGAAAATGCCTATATAAAGAAGGTCCACAGTGTTGTCTAGGGCAGTTCTAGGTAGTAGATCTAGGTATTGATTCGAGGCTTTGTCCTATAGAATATTGTAAGGGAATGCCCCTATGGCTTTGCATATTGTAATTTTGAAAGTTTGTAATTTCACATTTGTGGAGATAATAAGAAGCCAATTTTCTATTCTTGCATATTGTTGTTGTTGTTTCTCTATTTATGTTATGTGTTTGTGGTATTAAGGGGAGCACCCTTCATCAAGTGGTATCAGAGCAGGAGTTCTTGAGTGTGTAAATAGATCATCGACTGTGAGGCAGTTTGCACTAGGACCGTGGTTAGGGTTTCAATGCGCATCACGAAAATGCCTCCATGAAGGGAATGTGGTGGAAGAGCTGGTGTTGTAACACCTGAGGTTAGAGTGCTCCAGAGACAAGTGTGAGCATTGCAAGAGGAGATTCATAGAGGAATGAATTTTAATGTCAGAGATGAAAGTGAGGATGAATTTGAAGAAGAAGATCAAGAAGGAGAAGTCAAAGTTGTGAACTAGGAGGAAGAAAGACTTTTTCAAGCCATTTCCAAGATCGAAAAAAAGACCTAAGATTGAGGTTCCTGCATTTTTAAGAAATCTTAACCCAGAAGAATTGACTGACTGGATCAATGAATGTGAAGAATATTTTGAGTATGAAGATATTGAGGATCCTGATAGGGTGAAATTCGTGAAGGCCAGACTGAAAGGTCATGCGAAGATTTGGTGGCAAGAGATTAAATTAAAGTGAAATAGAAGAGGGAAAGATAAAATCACAAGATGGGATCGGATGGTGGATAAATTGAAGTGATAGTTCATCCCTGTTGATTATGAGCTTGACCTATTGAAGAAAATGCAAAGTTTGAAGCAAGCAGGATGATCTGTTTAGGAGTATACAGAGGAGTTCTATCGAATCCTCATCAGAATGGGCCATGTGGAAGCTGATAAGGAGAAAGTTGTCTGTTATCTTAATGGGTTGAGGCCCAGCATTCAAGAGGAGCTGAATTTGGTTCGAATGAGTAGTACTGAAGAGGCATACCAGTTTGCCCTAAAAGTGGAGGAAAAGCTGAACAAGAAGTTTGAGAGTAGACAAAAAGGAAGAGGTCATGGTGGATGATTTGGTGGACGGTCATATGGAGGCCGAAATGAAGATCCAAAAAAGAAGGATGAGGCCAGTAGCAATCAAAATTAGAGAGAAAATAATTCCAGTCATTTCCAAGATCAGAATAATAGAGATCAAAGAGGAAGAGGAAGAGGACAAGGTTTAGGAAGAGGAGGCTTTCGTGGAACATGTTTTCACTATGGAGAAGAAGGTCATAGGGCATTTGAATGTCCTCAATGCCAAGGAAGGACAGATAGGAGGAATGAAGGCCAGGCCAGAGTTGCACATGTAGATGAAGATGATAGATCATCAAATTTAGAAGATGTTGAAAGAGGAAAAATGCTAATTAACAGAAGAGTCTTGCTAAGTGGTGAGAATGAACCTGAACAAAGGAAGAGCATGTTTCGCACTAGATGCAAGTGTGAGGGTAAATACTGTGATGTGATTATCAATAGTGGAAGCATTGACAATTTGGTGTTAGAAGAGATGGTGACAAAGTTGAAGCTCAAGAGATAGAAACACCCACATCCATATCGAATTGTCTGGGTCTAGGATGACCATAAAGTCATGGTCAGTGAATAGTGCTTAGTAAAGTTCAAGATCGATAGGTACCAAGATGAGGTACTATGTGATATCATATCTATGGATGCATGTCATATGTTGTTGGGTAGACCATGGCAGTTTGATAGATGTGTTGTACATGATGGTCGTGCGAATACCTATTCCCTAACAAAGGATGGAGTGCGACATAAGCTAAAGCCATTGAAGGAGACCGAAGAAAAGGTATGTGGTAATGCAAGATTAACATTTGTTGATGGAAGAAAATTTTTAGATGGTATGAGGCATGAGCATGTGTGTTTTGCTTTAATTCCAAAAGTCGGTAAAGAAAAAGTAGAGGATGTACTTGTAGAGGTTGCAGATTTGTTGAATGAGTTTCAGGATATTGTATCTGATAATGTACCTCATGGATTACCACCGATAAGGAAGATTAGTCATCATATGGATTTGATTCCAGGAGCCAATTTTCCAAACAAGGCAGCACACAGAATGACACTAGCAGAAAGTGAAGAGTTGAATAGACAAGTACATGAGTTATTGCAGAAGGGGTTGATTTGAGAGAGTTTGAGTCCCTGTGCTGTACCAATGGTATTAGCACCAAAGAAGAATGGAGAATGGAGGATGTCTATAGATTCCAGAGCAATAAATAGGATCACAATCAAGTATAAGTTTTCATTTCCATGAATGGATGATATTATGGATTGTTTGAGTGGAGCTGTGCATTTCTCAAAGATAGATCTGAAGAGTGGATATCACCAAATTCAAATAAGAGAAGGAGATGAATGGAAGACTACCTTCAAGACAAAGGAAGGACTATATGAGTGGGTAGTCATGCCTTTTGGGCTAACCAATGCACCGAGCGCTTTCATGCGGCTCATGAATGAGGTTCTGAAAGAATTTTTGCGTAAGTTTATCATTGTGTACCTAGATGATATTTTGATCTTTAGTAAGACATTAGAAGAGCATGTGATGCATATTCGTATGGTGTTTGAGAAGCTGAGAGATGAGAAATTGTTGATTAATTTGAAGAAGTGCAATTTTTTGAAGAAAGAGTTAGTGTATTTGGGATTTGTAGTTTCAACAAAAGGTCTAAAAATGGACCCAAAGAAGGTACAGGCTATCCTTGAATGGCCTACTCCAAGGAGTGCTATCGAGGTAAGATCTTTTCATGGTCTAGCTAGTTTTTACAGAAAGTTTATTAGAAATTTTAGCAATATTTGTGGTCCCTTGACTGAGATGATGAGAGGGGATAGAAAAGAGTTTAAGTGGACTAATGGGGCAGAAAAAAATTTTCAATTGTTGAAACAAAAAGTTACCGAACAACCTATTTTAGCACTTCTAGATTTTAATAAGGTGTTTCAAGTAGACTGTGATGCTAGTGGTACTACAGTAGGAGCTATTATGAGCCAAGAAGGTAAACCTGTTGCTTATTTCAGTGAGAAGTTAAATGATGCCAAGAGAAAATATTCTGTTTATGATCAGGAATTTTACGCTATAGTTCAGGCATTGAAGAAGTGGAGACACTATCTGCTTCCTAAGGAGTTTGTTTTGTATACTAATCATCAAGCTTTGCAATATTTGAATAGTCAAAGAAAGTTGAATCAAAGGCATTTGAAATGGGTTGAGTTTTTGTAGAGTTATACATTTATTTTGAAACACAGAAGTGGAAAGTCTAATAGGGTTGTAGATGCTCTTAGCAGAAGGCAACTATTGCTGACAAAGATGCAGATTGAGGTGGTTGGGTTCAAGGAACTCAAGAATTTGTATCTAGAGGATCCTAATTTTGGTGAAGCTTGGAAAGCTTGTAAAGAACCTGTTACTCTAGACAGGATGAAATGGTTGGATTTTATCATCCAGGATGATATGCTATTCAGAGGGAGTCAGTTGTGCATTTCATGAAGTTCTATGAGGGAGAATCTCATCAAGGAGAAGCATAGCGAAGGATTGGCTGGACATTTTGGTCAAGATAAAACCCTTGCTTTGGTTAGTGAAAATTATTATTGGCCACAGTTGCAGCAAGATGTCAAGAAGTTTGTATAGAGTTGCAGAGTATGTCAGATGGCAAAAGGAGTGAAGCAAAATATAGGGTTGTATCAGCCATTACCTGTATCAGAGAAGCCTTGGGAGGATATTAGTATGGACTTTGTTCTTGGTTTACCAAGGACACAGCGGGGACACGATTCAATTTTTGTAGTAGTTGACAGATTTTTGAAGATGGCACATTTCATTCCCTGCAAGAAGACTAATGATGTTATTCATATAGCAGAATTGTTTTTTAGAGAAGTAGTGAGACTACATGGTTTGCCAAAGACCATAGTTTCAGATAGAGACACTAAGTTCATTAGATATTTCAGGCGTACATTGTGGAAGAAGTTGAAGATAGATTTGAAGTTTAGTTCATCACATCATCCACAGACTGATGGATAGATAGAGGTGGTGAATAGGAGTTTGGGAAATTTGCTGAGATGTTTGGTTGGAGATAAGACAATAGGATGAGATTTGATTTTACCACAGGCAAAATTTGCATATAATAATTTTGTCAACAGGAGCACTAGTAAATCACCATTCCAGAATGTATATGGAAGTAGTCCAAGAAATGCATCTGAATTGAGAAAGATAGATAAAGGATAAATAAGTAGTGCTGAAGCTAAGAATTTTATAGAACACTTGAAGAACATCCATGAGGAGGTGAGGAAGCATATTACCAAGATGAATGCGTAGTATAAGGCTAAGGCAGATGAGAAAAGGAGGCATAAGGAATTTCAGGTTGGAGATGAAGTCATGGTTCATTTGTAGAAGGAGCAGTTTCTAGTTGGTACATATAACAAGCTGAAAATGAAAAAGTTTGGACCATGTAAGATACTGTAGAAGCATGATTCCAGAAATGCATATGAGGTAGAATTGCCTAGTGAGCTGAATATTTCACTAGTGTTTAACATTTCAGATTTGATAGAGTATCATGAAGGAGATGTTGAAGATGAGGTTAAAGTATCATGGCTGACAAGGGAGGAGGTTAACCATCTTGGTTTTCCTCTACACACCTAAGTCATGATAGGGTCACTTCTCAAATTACCCCGGGTGTCTGATGCAGGAGCATCCTAGGTGTAAGAGCAATCTTGCATCACCCAAAAATATTTCTATTTTTGTATTCAATAAGGGCTATCTTGTGCAGAGCTGCTATATATGGAAACTTGCTATTTTTTAGTAAGTTGGTCTTATGATCTCAGAATGTTCTGATTTTACATGTGGAGGTTCATCTCAGTCACATCAGCCTGCCAGCAAAGTTTCATGGCTAGATCAGGTCTAGTTTTGAAGATATTGAAGATTTTTGGTATTGGCAGTAGGGTATAGAAACTTTGAACTCAGTTTTGAAGGCTTTAGAGGCCCCAGACAAGGTCAAAAATTTGGGTGACGGGCGCTTGTGCGGGTCATGCCTGTAGAGCGCTTCATGGCATTTCCGAAATGGGGTTATAATAATTAATCAAGTCAACTGATGATTGTGTGCTATAATTGTGTCACACTTCTATGAATCATTACATTCAAGAAAACTCAAGAATGAGGTCTCAAAAATCGATCCATAGCTCCCTAGGCATGGAGTGCAAGGGTTTTTAAGAATACTCTTAGCTAGAGCTATTAAGCCAATAACCTTGCTAGTAAACCATGCAATGGGAGATTCAAATGAAGACAAGGGCAAGAATGCCAATATCCCCAAATGGAATCAAGGTATGAAAATGCAATTCAAGCTAGATTAAGATGAATATGCAAGCTAAGCTATGAAAATGAAAGATGCAAGTATTACCAAGCCTCCTAGTTAAGCTAGATGAATTAATCTAAAGCATAAAGGAAATCTAAGCTAAGAATGCCATGAAAATGAAGCTACTATGAAAGAAATGAAACTATGATAACATGTAGATGCAAAAGCCAAGAATGCTCCAAATCTTCAAAAGCTCCAAATGTACCTAGAAAACCTGCAGCATAACATTAGCATAAAAATTTGAGGATCTAGAATGAAGAAGAGAGCTCTTCTTTTATAGGAAATGAGGAGAAATGGACCATGGAGATTAAGAGGCAAAAGATTTAATCAATGGTGGAGCTCAAAAGAGGAGCAATCCATGTGCACAAATATCCTCCAATAGGAAAATAAGAGTTGACTTTTGTGTCCATATGAGACAAAAAGTGTTTTTTCCCTTTTTATAAAATAAGAATAATGTTTTATTTGTGCAATTTAGGATAAGAGGAAAAGTGGGGGATTTTATTTATTTAAAAGGGGAGGAAATATTCCTTTTAAATAAATAAAAACTTAGGATAAAATGGTTAGCCCATAGAAAATAATTGAATAAATGATAGAACTAGGATGTGATCGAGAACAAGCAATTAATGATTTAGCAAAAGGGGCTAATAGTCTAGATGACCATTTTTAGGTGTATACATTTGCCCCTCTTTGATTAATGTGTGATCGATCTGGGAACACATGCAGTCAAAGAATGAAGTTGAAATGTGAGATCGATTTGGGATCACAAACCAACTCAAATCAGCCAAGAAAGTAAGAGATAGCCAAGAAGGCAAGCAATAGCATTCTGACTCCAAAGAATGAAGTGCAGAAAAATAGAAAATCTTGCATGGTCAGCCTGATAGCGACAGTACTGAACACTTAGGAAAGAGATAGACAATAAGATATGATGTGTCTGCCCCCTCGAGATTGAAAGTGAAATCAGGTAGAGGGAAAGCAGAAGCAACAGAGACATGATCAAATCACTAGAAATCATAATCAAAGAAAGAGAATAGAATAACCATCAAGCAATGAAGATATGCCCCACACATGGGACACGGGGCACGAACCTATTGGTCCCTCAACCCGTAAACACCATGGAGAGAGGAGTTGAACTTGGGATTTGAAAGTGAATGAAAGACTGGAAGTTTGAAAGAGATGGGGATGAAGAGGTGAAGAATGCCCCAGTGAAGATCAAAGGATCAGGCCTCAAAAGGTTAGCCAATTGCACGAAAGAAGAAGAAAGGTGAACGCAGATTTTGGTTTTGATCCTGAAATGAAGAGAAAATGATGTGATATGAAAGACCAGAAGTGAAAGACATGATCAGGAAGAAGTGAAAGGTGAGCGCAGTTGATTAACAAGTCCACGTAAGATGAAAAGGAGAGCTCTCTCCATATGCAAGATGCAAAACTAACTAACATGAACCTAACAATGTAACCTACATGAAAAGTGGTTTACTTGCAAGGTTATGAAGCCAATAGACATCTAATTATCATCATCGAGCATTATTGGTAGCATCACAAGATCATACAATGCACACTAGTATAACTATGTGGATCTGAATATGATCTATATCAGATAGGAGTGTGGAAATCCCACCTAGGCATCAAAGACATGTAGGTCCAGATGACTAATGCAGTAAGATCACCTAAGTTTGATATAGCAAGATTATGCTTGCATCGAGACACAAGAAAGTCAAGATGACTATAAGCATGCACTTGCGAAAGAGTCAAGGATAATACCTTGTAGATCCCAATGTCAAGTGGAACAAGCATCTATGCTTAATGACAGGTAGGACCAACAAAATATACCCACAAGCAGATAAAGAAATAAAACATATTCTCATACCCTCAGTCTTCTAGCTATGCATCATCGAAAACAATCATAGGGGGAGAATACTCAGCAAAGAAATCATCATAGACAACACACAAAGAAATAAAGCCAAGCAAGTCTCGGTGAGTCAAATGTTTAAGTGCGTGTGTGTAGGTCATAGAGTCAAACTTTGAGTATCGCATCTACCAGTGAGAAATATTGCATCATCTAGACTGCGGGTAGGATATCTGATAAGTGTTGAGAAACACTTGATGCTAGGGTAGTGTTGAAAAACACAATTGGGGTGGTGTTGAAAAACACCATTTGCGAGGTGCCTAAGAAACCCAGATGCACAAAGAGACCCAAGATAAGCTAGAACAACGTATGCCCCCTAGACTAAGACAAGAGTCAATTCTAGGCTAGGAGAGACAAAGCGAGAAGTGGAGTGAATGAGCGCCATGCAAGACTGATAGACATAAGTGTAGAGGGTCTCAAGCAGTGCCTGTTTCCAGGTTTTCACCACTTGATAGATTTTTTTAGGACTTTTTATAATTTTTTTG
The DNA here is from genome assembly GCA_027943335.1 of Chamaecyparis obtusa. Lineage (NCBI taxonomy): Eukaryota > Viridiplantae > Streptophyta > Pinopsida > Cupressales > Cupressaceae > Chamaecyparis > Chamaecyparis obtusa. Next base: position 3,962,375 of record BSBK01000703.1, read on the forward strand.
CATTTTTGCTACCAAGGCGCCTGTTTCCAGGTTTTCACCAAGGCACTTTTTCTATTTTTTTTATTTTTTATTTTTTTTATTTTTTTGGTGAGACATCAAAGTGCCTATTGCTAGGTTTTCACTAGGATGCTCTTTTTTTTAGTACTTTTTATGCTTTTTAGGATTTTTTTAGCATCATATATGAATTTTTTTGGAGTTTTTTCAGGATCAATAAATATGTACAAAGAATGCCCCAGACAAAAATAGGCATCAAGAATCTGCTTCCTCTGATATAGAGAACTGATAGGCCCCAGGCCTAGATGTTGTAGCTGTGATGATAGGAGGTCTCAACTAGTTCGACCAATAATAACCAGCCCTAAGCAATGTCTGAGCTAGTGGAGGATCGTTAGAATGTGATCCACATATGCCATCATAGATTTTAGCTAACACTTTTTCTGACTCCTCTATTTCTAGACACCTAAGGAGAGTTCCATTTAGACCCTTCCTATACAAGTCACCAGAGACAAAGGCAAAGTGTAAGGGATGGTGGGAAGAATGGAGTGGTGGATTTTTAGGAAGAATATGAGGTGGAAGATATGAAAAGATGGTAGGATTGTAAGATTTGTGAGTAGGATAGCGTAATTCATCCACCAGGAACTTGAAGCAAGATTTATGTTTTTTCATTCATAAGATGGATGTTGAAGTAATCAAGATATTAGAAACTTTGTTCTCAACTCTAGGAATGGGCTGAAGTGTAACAGATATGAGATCATGCTTGAAGTAATGCACCATTTTTTTGTAGAGAATCAACTTGTCATCTTTTATGTGATAATCAGTATTTTTGAGCAAATTTTTATTTTTACTTTTCTTAGGTTTGGATACCACCACAATGTGGTTTTCACCATCTGACCATTTCTCTTTTCTTTTGACTTGATGACTGTGATGCTTGATTGCTAATTCAATATTTTTTGTGGCTAGTTCGCTAGTGGAAGAAGTAACAGGTGTTGATGCGAGATGAAATGAAGTGACTGGTTCAATAGCATTTATGTGAGGGATATCATCTCTGGTGACAAGAGAATTTGAGCCTATAGGGTAAGCTCCAAAAGCAGCTAGATTTAGATTTGTCATAGAAGGACCAACATAGTCTACTAAGGCAATACGGGGAACAAACCCATCAAACCCTACATGAGACTCATCAACTACATCGGGATGGTTACAAGAGGTATGAACTACATCAACATCCATATCTATCATAGAAGAATCTTCTGGAAGAGGCTTAAGATGCTGAGAAGTAGAGATACTCATGTCATTATGTGAGAGATCACCTCTTTGTAGCAGTCGTGCAATGTTGCGACATTGTCTATCATAGTGCAATGATTCTTTAGGCACATAGGTTCTAGACATAGAGGCCTCAGCCATATCATCAGTAGATATGCATTCTTCTCCCCAAAGAAGTGAAGTAGAAGGAAGATCATCTCACATGTGAGCCATAGTGTGTAGTGGTGACTCATCTGTATCTATGTCTGAATTACTAAGCATGGGAGCATTTCTGGAATCTTCTCTATAGATCCACTCTTGAACAGCTTGTTCTTCTCTTTCTACTTCTAAAGGAATGGATGAAGGAACAAAAGTATCAAAGATCACCATAGCAGAAGTGGAAGGCTTCATTTTATTAGAAGGTTTCCCATATGACCTAGGAGAAATAGGTATAGAAGCAAAGGAATCCAATGTATATTCACCCATACCAAGGCTCATCATCTTAAGTGATTTCTCAGTAGCAACTAGAGATGTACTAGGATCAATAGTAGGTTCATTGTGAGGAAAAAAAATTTCAGCAACAGCAAGAGCATTAATAGCAATAGTATGGTCTCCAGGAATCACAACTTCAGTGCCATTGTATGGAAATTTGATGCACTGATGATAAGTGGAAGGAACAGCCTGCATGTCATGGATCCAAGGATGACCCAAAAGAATGTTATATGCGAGTGGGATGTCCAATACTTGGAAGCTAATATCTTTCGTGACAGGGCCCACTCGAACAGGCAACGTGATAAGACCTTTGGAAGATCTTTCCACTTCATCATAAGCTTTTATAGTAATCTTCTTTGTAGAATCCACAACAAATTTTGACAAACCCAACTGTTGTATGACATTGAAAGAAACAATATTTAACCCTGCACCATTGTCTATCAGGACTCGGTGGACTCGGGTATTGTAGACTAGAACTTCAATGTGTAAAGCTAGATTATGCAAGTGAGCAATAGATATGTCATCTTCTGTAGAAAAGGAGAGAGAGATGGCAGAGATGAAATGTGGTTGACCATAGCCTGAAATTGATCTGGATCAATGTCATTGGGAACACGTGTTGTACATAGAGCCTCATCAAGAATCTCTCTATGTGAAGGGGATAACCGAAGCAACTCAATGATAGATATCTGTGCTGGTGTCTTTTGCAAATGTTGGACAAGATCATAGCTAGGGGAGGCTGAAGGAGCCACTTGTTTGGAAGGCAAAGCTTGCTTGGGATCTTGCACAGTTTTAAGGACAATCTTGGCTTTCCCCCTAGTAATAGCATTCAGTGTCTCACTTCGGGAAGATGAACTACCATGTGTTTGCAAGACCAATATTGGCTTACCATGATTGGCTTTATTATCATCTTGAGACCTCATCATTAGAACACTCTCAATGGGCTCTACCACGTTAATCATAGGCGTATTAGAAGGATATGTGTAATTGATCTTTGCATCATGATTCTTCTTATGTGCTTGAGAGGTTTCCCCCTTATCATGCTAGGTAGAGGATCTTTGAAAGCTGTGTGATCAGAATTTTTAGTTAAGCCATTAGTGGAGATTATGTCATTCTCAATAAGATCCTGAATATCATCCTTAAGCTTAAAACAATTGTCTATTAGATGTCCCTTATTTCTATGATAATGATAGTAATAATCCTCTCTCCACCAATCAGGCTTATTTAGCGGATCCCAGTTACCAGGTTTATCAGGAAGTGTAAGATATCCATTGTTAACCAAAGTCTTAAAGATCACATCGTAAGGTTCTGCCAACTTGGTATAGACTCACTTTTGAAATGACTTCTTAGGCTTATCCGCATATTAAGGTTTAGGAGCATTATGAGTGTTGGCAGCTTCTTTTTGTTTTGCTGCATAGATAGCATTGGAAATATTGAAAGAAGGCTCTTTAACTTTAGGAGCGTCAACAACCCCATCATTAACAACATACTTGTTTTTATTCCAAGGTTTGTTCTTGTCTTTTCCATTTCCTTTAGCATCTTTATTAATAACAATATCCCCTTTTCTTATAGCTACATCCTCAATTCAATATGCACTTTCAACCATGTCATGGAAGGAGGAGAACAGTTGCTTCCTTAGATCATAAAATAGCTCAGGCACAAGTGTGTTGATGAAAATGTCAATCTTTTCTCTTTCAGGTATCTAACAAGGATACCTAGAATACAATGACCTCCAACATTGTAAGTAAGTTGCAAATGGCTCACCTTGATGTTGTCTTAGATTACCGATATCTATCATGGTGATAGGTTGTTGGATGTTGTAAGAATAATGTTGGGTAAATCACTCAGCCAACTCATCAAAAGTCTTAAGAGGTGGTGTCAATTTTGCAAACCATTCCAAAGCTTGGCCTCTTAAACTTTGAGGGAACAACCGTAGAAGAAATGTGTCTTCATGAAGAAAGTCCATACTAAGAGCATAAAAGTGACACACATGGTCATGGGGATCACCATTTCCATCATACTTGTCATATTTGGGAACCTCAATATCCCTAGGAAACGGGACCATGTATAGACTTTTATCAAAAGGAAGAGCACAAATTGATTCTACAAAAGAGACCTTTGGAGGCTCTCTTTCTAATGCCATTTGGGTAAGGTGTTGATTTGTCCAACACAGTTCTTCTTGAAGGACTTCCAATTCAGTTGGTACTCTTTGTTGGACAATTTGTCTGACATCATAGCCAGGAGGAAGCTTGTATCCTCTAGAAGTCATATATTGAAAATATTGATCGCCATTACGCTCTAAAAGCTTATGCATCATTCGTTGGGAGACCACATCTTGTTAAAATCTCATAAGATCCTCACTAGAAATCTCATCATTAGCCTCTGCCTCATGTTGAGAGGGAGGAGGTCTAGGAGGTGAAGAAGGAATACCAAAAGTAGGTCTTGGAGGAGATCTTGGTGGCATGTTGTTGCCATTGTTTCCATTAAAAAGAGGTCTATGCTCATAGTTACTAGTCTCAGGTTGCTCATGAAATGTCCCTCTATAAGCCATGTGACTAGCAGCATCCATCCTTTGTTGATTGTGTTCTTTGTCTAAGCGCACTTGGTTATCCTTATGCTCAAAGTGTTCTTGCAAGCATTGGAATTTTTCTTGTTCAATCAAAGTGAGTGAGACACTGTCTGTGTTTTTTGGGGTCTTGAATGCAGAAAAGAGGAAACCTCCTTTATACCACGGGGTAGCCTTAGAATCCTTAGATTGGTTAGAACTAAAACTATTGTTGCTAATGGGTGCTTGTGAGTGTCTAGTTGGAGAAGGTAACTATGTATAATTGAATAGAGGATGACTCTCTTGCTCAAATTGAGACCGAGTTGTAACCGGCATGAAAAGAGATGTTGGTTGACTAATAGAATGAGACAAAGTTTCTTAGATTTGAGATAAGAAAAAGCTAATAAAGATCACTTGTCAAAGTAGAAGAATAGAGAGATGGCTCGTCAAAAGTGCTCAAGCACTTACAACAATCAATTGACTAAAGCCAAGCAGTGAGCAAGAAGCTCAATAAGCAAGTAGCTAGAGAGGTAACCGTGATGCGACAAGTGATCAAGAGTAGCATTTGTTAAACTCAAATCCAATAGTTTTAGCTCATTTGTTTCAGTCTAGAACAAATCTAAGCATGTAGATAACAAGCGAGCTTCAGGTAAGAATAGAAAAAGACATTCTACAATAGGTTAAAGTGCAAGTTTAGCAACTCCAGATTGCAGAAATGATAGGACAGTAGAAATGACCTAGGCGATAGTTCTCAGGCAAACAGGGTGATACTTCTCAATCGGGTGATACTTCACCTTATACCCGGCGACAGAGCTTAATATACCAGAGTGATAGACTTTAGGCAAAGCAAGCGATAGACAGCAGGCATGAACTATCACATGATATTTCTCTGTAAGGCACGCAATACTGTTGCAGATTTGGGTGATTCTTTGACTAGTGAACATAAAAATCTCAATTTTGAAGCATTTTGATCAAGTTTGAAGGTTGGATAGTGCAATTTCTCAGTTTGAAAAGTAGTAACAGTAGATAAAAGATAGGTTTGCAAATAGTATAGGATCAAACATGTCATAGAACACTTGAAACAAGGGCAAAAGCAACCTTGCCAAGACAAGCACTTGTGATATCAAAATTGAAAAAGCAGCTTATGAAGACTACCGATTGTTTGTATGTTGAGAACATTTACACTAGTATAGCACAATTGAAGACAATTCAAGAAATTACTACCTAGAAGGACAAGGCTCATTACTTAGCAACGTGGCCCACAACTTGATGCTCCCTTGCCTCACACCAAGTGGTTGCCCACAAGAGATACTGGCATTGTCATGGAAGTGTCAAAAACACAACCAAAGGAACACATATGGTGAGTGTCTTGGGGTGATCCGGGTAAGTCCACTTGGATCAATCCTTGCACCAAGAAGCTAAGTGGCTAAAATAAGGTGGCCTCTATCTAAAGGTTCATAGTAAGGGCTTCCATTCATAGCACCCCTCTTGCTCCTCATAAAGGACTAGGACCTCGTGGCCTCAAGAGTACCTTAAGCATTCTTGCTCAATGCTTTCCTCATGGTCACAATCCCACAAGTTACTCACATTAAGCAAAGATAAGTACTATGTCTACCAAGGTTTTGTGTCCTCGATAGCCTTGAGATTATAGTGGGTTGGAAGAGCTGGAAAAAAGATTGTCCCCACTTGGGTCGTTCCTCTTGATTGCTCAAGAGCAGGCCCGTTAAAGGATTCTAAATCTAAACAAAAAGTGGATCAATTCTTGAGGTTCAAGGTTTTTGGTTCACCACAAGGGTGAAGAGCATACTCCCCTATCGCAAAAACTTCACCCAAACACACCAAGCAAAGATTTAGTTACCCCCTTGCTTTCAAAATCCCAAGATGGGTCAAGATTTCTGTTTCACCACAAGGGTGAAGAGCATACTCTCCTACCACCTCAAAATTCCTGCAACAAGGTATTAAGTGCTTATGAAATGAAACAACTAGTATATGCCGCACTCAATAAAGAAAGCAATTAAACAAGCACTTGATTTGGTTTTTATGCTTAGGGTAGCCCTACAAAAACTGTTAGTAGCCCTCTTTGACATGCATTCTTTTGGAAAAATATCTCAAGCAAGTGCACCTACAACCACAACTTGTTAGAGCCACAATGGTTAGCAAAATCAAAAAATCTAACAATGGCTAGCACATGAAAAATTAGATAATCTACAAAAAATAACTAATCAAATGACAAAATCTGAAAATGAAACCATCATGGTTGGATTAGGCATGAAAAGACCTTTCCAACAATATATCACTCTTAAACTTTTGATACCATTTGTGAAAATTTCTCAAAAATGGGTGCCCATTTTTCAGAGTGGCATGGATTTGAAAACGCTAAAATTTTCAAAAAAAAAATTAAAAAACCAAAAACAACAAGAAAATTGATGAATCTAGAATTTTGGTCTCTATCTATCACAAAATTTCATGCGAGACAGTACAGAGGTCACGCGAGAAAGTACAAAAGTTCACGTGAGAAAGTACAAAAGTTCACGTGAGAAAGTACAAAATCTCGCACGAGATAGAACACAGGCCCATGCAAGGAAACACAGAAACTCACACAAGACAGAACACAGGCTTGCACGGGTCATGCCTGTAGAACGCTTCATGGCATTTCTAAAATGGGGTTATAATAGTCAATCAAGTCAACTGGTGATGAATTATGGTCTCTGGAAGTCAGGCCACCTGAAATGGCAGAAAATGATTTTCCTTCAAAATTTTTGTTTGGGTTTCAAAAGTTATTTTGAGCCGACTTTGATGTAATAAATTAAAAAATAAAATAATTCTAAGTTTGGTTGGCCCTTAGGGCTAAATTTCTGGAACTTTCTCGGGCGGTGGAAAATGCCTATATAAAGAAGGCCCATAGTGTTGTCTAGGGTAGTTCTGGGTAGTAGATCTGGGTATTGATTCGAGGCTTTGTCCTATAGAATATTGTAAGGGAATGCCCATGTGGCTTTGCATATTGTAATTCTAAAAGTTTGTAATTCCACATTTGTGGAGATAATAAGAAGCCAATTTTCTGTTCTTGCATATTGTTGTTGTTGTTTCTCTATTTTTGTTATGTGTTTGTGGTATTAAGGGGAGCACCCTTCATCAGTTACATATCAGCATTACAAGTGCAGACTCTCCTCTATGGATTTGATCTTTTCAGCTCTCAGATTTCTTCTGTTCTCAGCAATAAATCTTCAAAACTCTCCCTAAATTTCTTATATTATCTCTCCCTTAGATAAATATTCCATTGATCTCTCTGTTTATCTCTCATATTGTTTATCTCTCCCTTTGACAACAATGCCAAAGAAAAACATAAAACATACAACTCTACAATAGCTAAGTAACTCTTTGTTGTTTAGTGCAGACAATGTATCTATGTATAGTGTTATGCAAATATCTGTTCTAGCTCCTCAAATATTTCACAACCTTAGACATTATCCAAAGTGTGAGCTATGTTACATCAACATGAATGATCTTTTGATAAGAATAGGCTGATCCAACCTCCAGATCACATTAGTGACTGGTAGACAGGGGATAGACCCCAAGTCTAGTCCTCAAGTATTCAAAAGTTTCCTTTGTTAGAGGCTTGGTAAAAATATCAACAAGTTGCTCCTTCGATGTAACATATTCCAATTTGACTTGCTTCTCCTGTACTTGTTCTCTTAAGTAGTGATACTTAATAGAAATATGCTTTGTCTTCGAATGCATTACAGGATTCTTAGAAATATTTATTGCACTAGTGTTGTCACAATATATAATCACCAACTCAGTGATTACCTCATTCATCCCTTCCAACACTTGTTTGATATAAGAAATGTTTGAATAGTTTGTAGTAGTAGCAACATACTCTTCTTTGGTGGTAGACTGAGAAATACAAGGTTGTTTCTTACTTGTCCAAGTAACAAGTCTTTCACTAAAGAAAAATGCTCCTCCAATTGTGCTCTTTCTATCATCTATATTTCCAGCCCAATCTACATTGGTTAACACTCTTAGTTCAAATTTTCCTTCCTTAGGATACCATAAGCCATATTCCTTTGTTTTCTTCAGGTATCTCAAGATTCTTTTTACTACAACCATATGTGAATCCTTTGGATTGACAGAAAATCTAGCAACAATCCCCACTACATGTGCAATATATGGGCTACTATGTACTACATACATCAGTTTAACAATTATAGATCAGTACAATGTCTGGTTTACCTCTATAGATTCATCATATTTTGTTAATTTGTAGCCTATAACCATTGGTGTTCCAACTGGTTTAGCATCTTCCATGCCAAATGTTCTCAATACTTCCTTTATGTACTTTGATTGTGTGATGAAATTCCATCATTTTGCTGAATAACCTACAAGCCTAGAAAGAATTTAATCTCTCCAAACATTGACATTTCAAATTCTTTTCTCATCTCATTACCAAATGATTTACAAATATGATCTTTTCCTCCAAAGATTATATCATTCACAAATATTTTAGGAATCAAGATAGTATCATCAAATCCTCCTTTCATGTATAAATTGTTGTTTTCACTAGTTCTTACAAAACCAATACATAAAATATAAGTATGCAACCTTTCATACCAGGATCTTGGTGCTTGATTTAAACCATATAAAGCTTTGTGTAGTCTACATACCATGTCTTTCTGATTCGGATCAAAAAACCCTTCTGGTTGTTCTATGTAGACCTCCTCTTCTAGAATTCTATTCAGAAAAGTAGATGTAACATCCATTTGATAGAATTTAAACTTCTTATGTGCAGCATATACAAGTAACATGTGGACTCCTTCCAGTCTAGCAACAGGTGTAAAATTTTCACCATAATCAATACCTTCTTCTTATGCATATCCCTTGCAAACAAGTCTAGCTTTGTTTCTTGTAACCTTTCCATTCTCATTCAGCTTATTTCTAAAGATCCATTTAGTACCGATAACATTTTTATCTTTCGGTCTAGGTACTAAAGTCCATGTCTTGTTTTTCTCAATTGGTTCTATCTCTTCATTCATAGCATTTATCCATTCATCATTCTTAAATGAAACCTTAACATTCTTCAGTTCAAAATCACAAACTAAGCATACATTCTGTCTTAACTTACTTTTTGTCAGTATCCCAACTTTTCTATCTCCAATGATTTGGTTCTTAGGATGATGCCTTCTGAAAAATCTCACTAGCACTTGATCTCTCCTTTGTTCTTTATTCTATTCGGGCTCATTTCCTTGCTTGGTTGCTTCTACCTGTTCCTCAGTTTCCCTTTGCTATTCCTAAGTGTTATTTTCCTAATGCTCGGTCAACTCATCCTGTGGCTTTGGTAGGTACTCTATATTTTCAATATAAACAAATCTACCATAGTCTTCCAGCTCCTTAGTGCTTTCTTCATCATTTTTATCAGCAAATTCATCAACTCTGACATTAGCAAGTTCAATCATCTTATTAGAAACCTTATTCAGACACTTGTAAGCTTTAGTTTTAGTAGAATATCCAAGAAATATTCCCTCATCCCCTTTAGAGTCAAATTTCCCATTCCTATCATCTTTTAGAATAAAACATTTACTACCAAAAATTTTGAAGTAACTTACACTCGGTGTGTAACCAAACCATAACTCATAGTGTGTTTTGTTTGTGTCTTTCTTCAATTGTACTTAGTTTAGAACATATATAGTTGTGCTAACTGCCTCTCTCTAGTATACTTTTACAACATTATTTTCTATCATCAGTATCCTCGCACAATCAACAATTGATCTATTTCTTCTTTTAGAAATCTCATTCTGTTGCGGTGTTCTAGGTGCAGAAACCTATCTTTTTATACCATGCTCATTACAATAGTTAGTAAACTCATCAAAAATAAACTCACCACCTCTATCAGACCTTAAGCATTTTAGTTCTTTCCCAGTTTCTTTTTCTACTTTTTCTTTGTACCATTTAAACATTTTAAATGCCTTAGATTTCTCCTTTAGAAACATGACAACCATCAATATAGTGTAATCATCAACAAATAGAATAAAGTATCTATCTCCATAGTAGCTCTAAGGTCTCATGGGACCACATAGGTCAGTGTGAACTAACTCCAAGATTATTTTTGTTGAATAGTCTTTACTCTTAAAACTAGATTTTATCATTTTCCCCTTTTGACATTCATGACACATAACATGATTAGGCTTTGTTAGGCTAGGCAGTCCTCTAACTTTTTTCTTTCTACTAATCTTAATCATGTTATCAAAATTTACATGACATAGCCTTTTATGCCATAACCATGCATCCTCATTTTTCATCAGTAAACAAGAATTCTCAGCATTGTCAAGATAAAATAAGTTACCTTTAGATTGTGCTCCTATTCCAACAAGCTTTCCACTTTCATCAAATATCTTTAAATTCTTGCTTTCAAAAGCTACTTGGTGACCTGAGTTGTTAAGTTGTGACACACTTAGCAAATTGTAATTCAGTCCTTTTACCCAATAAGCATTATCACATTTGATTTTATCATTTATCAATAAAGATCCTTTTCCTCTAACCATACATGGTGTATCATTACCCATTTTTACTAATCCTCCATTATAATGCTCAAGATGATAAAACTTTTCTTCATCACCAGTCATGTGATGTGTAAAGCCACTATCAATGATCCATGTATCATTTTTACTAACTTTAGAAATGAGTTTTATTTATACACACCTTTCTTCTTCCTCAAAATCATCCTTCATAGCAACAAATACTACTTCAACATCATCACCTGTGTCGGTATCAGTATCATTCTCTTCAACAATGTAACATACCTTTTTTCCCTTATCATTATGATCTCAGTTGTCTTTATTGTAGTTTTGGTAACTTCTATTATTTCTCCTTCCATAGCTTCCTTCACTAGATCAATCTTTGTTTATATCTTCTTCGACTTTCCTATTCAAGCATCTAAAAGCAATATGGCCAACTTCTTTACAATTAAAACATGCTAAAGGTAATTTACCCTTATATCTACCTTTACCTTTAGGTAATCTAGGCCAAAAGAAATTCAAGTTCATCAAGCACATCATCAGTATTACTATCACTATCATTCCTTATATTATGTCTACTGCTAGACTTATCGATCTTCAAAGAAGACTCAATAGACGGTACAACACTATTATCAAAATTGTTCAACTCAAAACTTGTTAGCTTATGAATCAAACTATCAAGAGTAAGAGTATTTCCAGTTGTAGACCTAATTTCATGTATAGTAGATTTTTTGATTGCATAAGTAGGAAACAAGGTTCTTAGAATTTTACTTACCATTGTATCTTCATCAATGACACCACTAGATCCTCTGATAGCATTGACTACCTCTTTGATTTGGTTTGTATATTGTACTATGTTTTCTCCTTCCTTCATTTTCATATCATCAAACCTGCCTCTTAGGCTTTCAGCTTTGGCTCTCTTGACATTAACATCTCCACCATAGACTAGAGCAAGCTTATCCCACATTTCCTTTGTAGTAGTGAAATTCTTAACATCCTCAAATTCAGCATCGAATAGAGCAGCAACAATCTCTATCATAGTATAGTTATGTTCTTGTTGGTCTTTTAGTTGATCAAGTGTTAAAGGTATAGTAATTGGTTGTAAGTAGCCATTTTCAAGTAGATGTAGGGAAGAATCTCTTATTTCAAATATGTGAAGTTTCATTTGACTTTTCCATATAGTAAAGTTGTCCTTATTCAACTTCGACACTTCCCTCTTATACATCTTGTGATCTTTCTGCTTAAGTCCTTAAAACTTTTTTCCACTTCTCTAATACCAATTATTAGAATAACTGAGAGGGGGGTGAATCAGTTAGATCACTTATCTTACAGTCCCAAATAAAAAGATGTAACTTTCAAAACAATTTCAATAAATTCTGCAACTCGGTAACATAAACTACTAAACTGTATGTGCCTTTACCGATTACCAATTAATTAACTCATATTGATTACTGACCAAATAAAATATGTAGTATGTAAAGTATGACAATAAAAAAATCATCTAAGAAACACATAACACAATGATTTAACATGGAATCCTTGTTAAGGGAAAAACCACCTGGGACTGGTAATCCAAAATAATTTTCACTCTTCTGAAGTGAGCTCGGTGAAGAGCCAACCCTATTAAAGGTTACAAACACACTAATAGGTGTGACCTTGTTAGAGGATTTAAGACTAACAATTATCATTCAATTAGCATTCACTATGCGGTCGATAGGATAATGATGTACATTCATTGAATGACATAGGGGCATAACATAAGATGGTTAAGTCCACTCGGTTAAGAGATTTTTCTATATCAATAGTTAGACTGAAATAGTAGTTGATATGATTACAATACAACTCAATTTGCAGATGTTCAAATCTATTATAAGCCCATAAAAATCCTCTGATCAATATATCAATTCACTTTCTCAACTTACTTTCACTCGGTAATAGCTCTCTAATGCTCGGTACTATTTTTCAGTTCAGTTCTCCTTCAACCACTCTAATCAGGCATGCATGAAACTATATTCACGTGAAATCTCTGCAGTCTTCTTTCTTCCAGCATGTTTCAATAAAGAAACTCATATCTCTTATATAGATAGATAAACTATTTTCATATCAACCATCAGATTTTGCCACTTATTCTCCTTCATTGATTTTGCCTCTTAAACCTTCCTCAGAAAATGTGTCAATAACAAGTTTCAATTCCATCCTTTAGATCTTCTTTGAATTTTTTTAGCCATGGATCTCATAACAAACTTTATCCTCAATCTCAAAATCATAACATTTTATAGCTCATCAATTTCTCTCGGCTAAATTTAAGCATTTAATACTTTCATCCATACTCCATTAACAAAGAAATGCATCGGTGAACACAAGCTTGGTTAATATTGTTGCTCAGTATACACTACACTGGCTCAGTGTATACTGAAGTGCTTCATTTACTGACCAGATTGCCTTGTGAATTTTGCTTCATCCTTCATAATAGATTAATGCAACATAATCAAGTCAACAATATAAGGTCATAGACTCATCAATAAGTTACCCAAAATATTCCTTATCCTCATCTGTCATATCCATCTTTTTCCATGTAGATATCTCAGTTCTTCATCTTTTCTCTCCTCTTTGCAAATGTTTAGATGTTTGTAACTAACATGATAAGTACTGTCAAAACTAGTTGACATCAATGAAAAAATAATGACTGATTTAATTATCTTACATATCATTTTAGTAACTCAGTGATCTTTAATCACTGATCTTCAAGTCATTCAGGTATTCAATCAATTGTAGTTCATCACTATCTGGGCCTCCTCGAGCACTATTTTCCCCTTCTGGCTTATTTTCTAGGGGTCCTAAATCCCTAGGTCAAGGTTGACCTTGACCTTGACCTAGGTCAAAGTCTACCTTGACTTTTACCTAGGTCAATGTTGACCTCATTGATCGAGGTCCCCCTTTTTATCAGAAAGTTTTCTAGATGTAGGGGGAAGTTCAAAAGTTTATTTTCCCACTTCTAGGTTGGCTGTTTTGGGTTTCAGAATGGTAAACTCTTAAATTGTATTTAATCTAGGTCCATTTATAGGGGTTAAGGCTTAATGGAAATTTAATTCTCCTATGTCATGCTCTCTAGAATTTTGTGCCCTAGACTACTATAAAAGGAAGCCTTCCTCTCTCATTTTCAAATCTCATAACATCCATGATCAAGCAATCCATATATCATCTCTCTTTTGGCAATCAATTGCTCCATCAATCAAGTGTGAGATCTTCCATCTCTTGATCAAGCATTCTATCCTTCAAGAAAGAATTCAAGAATTCAATTTCTCCATTGAAGATCAAGGATTCATGCACTCAAGCATTTGAAGGGATTTGGCTCAAGTATTCAAGATTCATCATTCAAACCCTAGATCTATCCATCCTGATGGTGTGATCTTCCTTCAAGATCCTTTTTTCATCTTCAAGAATATCTATTCATTTTCTCTTCAAGGTGTATTCCAAGTGCACAATCATGGAGGTTTTAATTTACATTTGTTAGTGTTGAATCTAAGCTTTCATATTAACATACTTGTTTACATTTCAAATACAATTACATATCTATTGAATATCATAGCTTCGTTGTTAGATATATTTCTACTACTTGCTTGCATTCTCTATTTCAATTCTATCTTAAAGGTTGATTCCAAATCGGGGTTTTACCAAGGAAAACCCATCATCCAAATAACAAAAACCCTCTTTTTCTTGCACGTACAGGTGCGGGAGAGTCAATTATAGTTCAGATCTGAGTACCCTTTTCGGTGAACTTCCGAGATCTGTGAACAGAATTTTTGTTAGAGCTGTCTAGGTCAAGGATGACCTTTTGGGGTAAGATTTTACCCTGGGGTAAGATCTTACCCCTATCTTGGGTCAAGGATGACTTTGCTCAGAAAGAAAGAATATTTCTAGGTTTTCTCTATTTCTACATTTCTAGGCCAAATCTAGTTGCAAAATTTCCTGAAATCGAACACAGACATCAGAAAATAGTGATTTCCGAATCTTCTCCTCTTTCAAGATAAGTATTCATCTTTTATTAAGTTTGTATGTCCACAAAATTTTCCATCACATACCACACACAACCCCACAACAAACATATAAAAATATATCCCTAAAAAAAGATATATTTTTATATATTACATTTTGGTGAACCCGCGATAGACAACTCTTTCTTTTTGTTGTTAGATGCTTTTCTTTCTTTCCTTAAGATTAGATTTCTTTTATGCTCTTGCATTTTCAATTCAAAAATACAAAAAAATCCATATATTCAACAAAATACAAAAATATTTATTGCATTTCATTTGCTATAAAGATTTTTAAGATGCTTTGGTGTGTGATTATTTTCTTTATTATCCTTCTCTTATCATCTCTTTACCATACCTATAATGTTTATGAGAGTATCATCCACTTCATTATGTTGGTTACTCTTCATTTTTCACTTGCCTATGCTATTGTGAGATTGACTGATACTAGTCTTCCTACTTTCAAAATTTTCATTAAAGATTTATGTGGAGGACTTATTACTCTTTTGGATTATGTGAAGAATTTGGTAGATGATACACCATCTCCTAATCTTCCTAATCCTAATCCTATACTTCCTAATATAGTTCCTATACTTCCTCATATAGTTCCTAATCTCCCTAATCCAATTCCTAACATTCCTAATATGCCTAATTATCCATATGCTATCCCTAGTTCTTCTCATACTTATGATGGGATTCAAACTATAGTTCATGATGCATATGTCCAAGAATTCTTGGATTTACCTTCCCCTTCTTATCCGATCCAAAAAGATATTAAAGGGAAGAGAAAGGAAACTTCTTCTAAACCTATTATTCCACCTTATACAACCTTTACTCATGAACATGATAAACAATCACCTCCTGTAGAAACTTTACATGATATGTATTCTACGGGATATAATATGATGACTAGACAAGGTTATAGAGGTTTATGGGTTGGTGTTAATGAGAATGGTATTAAGTATTCGGTTCATATACCCCCTAAACAAGATATGCCTGGTCAAGGTGGTCGATGTTGATCATTGTCCTCCTCTTCTCCCTACACCTACCTTAGATAACCCTTATATTCATCAAGAGGTAGCTAAGAAGGTGTATGTTCAATTGATGAATTCCAAGAAATAAATCTTTAAACCTATGTCGAGTGATGCTCTACATAAGTATAAATGTCCTTTTTATTACAATAATACACATTTACTTTCTGATTATGTGCATTTCAAGTTATATGTTAGAGAAAGAGATTCTTTAGGAATTATATCTCACTCTCGTGCAGTTTTACAATTTCTTCATAATTTTGATATAGGGGATACCCCTTATTCTGATATAATATAGATTTATTCTCCTCTTGTCTCTAGACTAGGGGGCAAGAGTTGTATTTCCATCCAGTGTCCTAGGATCCATTAGGCTTTTTATTGAGCTTAATCGGTATTCTTTCTATCGTCTCTCTCTATGGTTTTGTATTATGTTTATAATCATCCATAGATTCTATTCAAGATATCTTTCTAAAGACATTTGTTTTGTGAAGTTATCCCTTGCTTTCATCCTTGGGGGGCAAGGTTCTTCCTTCTTTCTCTTTGTCTAGGGATCTTCTCTCCCTAGCTAAGTGGCATTTGTTTATCTAGCAACATTATTTCATTATACTAGCCGATGTTTTGACCATGGATATCCTTTTATATGAGAGGTTGTTGTCCTAGGTCATCACCTCTTCTCTATTTTGCAAATTATGTTCTTTAAAAACTCTTGCCCTTTCTTTGGTGATTAAAGTTGTTTCCCTCGATTCAAAGATTCCTCTTCCTCTTGATTGAAGGGGGCTTAATGATTGAATCTTTGTTCCCGCTTGGTTTATCTTTGAAAGATGATATTTTATCTAAAAGCACTCCTCTATGGTAGGGGTCTTGTTGATAAGATCTCTTTCTTTTAGGATACTTTTCCATGAGTGACATATCCTTTTTCATGATTATCTATACACTTGGATGTAGGGGTCAATACCCTTTGCTAAGAATATAGTGTACATTGTTGTCAAACAAGATATCTCCTTACATTGTAAAGTAGGTATCCTCTTTCTCTTCCTTATCATGTCTAGTAGACAGCCACGATAAGGAGGGGGGCATATACGGGGTCTCCCTTATATTATAGTGTTTCATTTATATGCTAAATCCTCTGAAGGTTACGCACATAAGTTGCTAAACTTTGAAGAGACACATTTTTCAATTTTCAATATGCTAAATTCTCTGAAGGTAACGCACATAAGTTTCTAAACCCTGAAGCGACATGCATTTTTCAATTTTCAATATGCTAAATCCTCTGAAGGTTACACACATAAGTTTCTAAATCCTGAAGAGACATGCATTTTTCAATTTACAATATGCTAAATCCATGGAAGGTAACACACATAAGTTGCTAAATCCTGAAGGGACACACATTTTATATTCATAGTGATACAAGAAGGTGGATCTATGGGTATTCCAAAAACCATCAAAATATGCATTACAATTGCAAAGCATAATTTGTTGGGTGAACTATCAGGTCTGGTTACCTGTTGGGCTCTCCCTCCTTGGTGATTCATGGTAAGGTGGGAATCTTAATGGGTGAGGTAACCACTTTCTCTTCTCTCTCTTTTCCCTTTCATGCTAGTAGGACTAGATCATGAAGATATGTTATTTATATTGTTTCTCTTATCTTTCTTATGTAATCATTTATGCTTTTGTGATAGCTTTCCAAATATGATATTAGTATAGGAGGCATTTCTTAGCAAGGTTTCCTCTACTAGTTTATTTGGGTCTATTTTAAGTTTTGTGTTTGTTTTCGCACCCTCGTGCCTATATGTTTAGTTAGAATCCTTAGTTTGGGGGCTTGTTTCCTTAACTAAGTCTTAAAATGGAAGAAATTCCATGTTAAGAGTGTTTAGCCCTCCATAGGGGATTTTTTGGGGCCATTATCATATTTTCCTTTATTTTATGCCCCCTTCCCATCTTCTATGCTAGTTTAGGGCTCTGTCTAGGCCTTCCTAGGCACTATTTTCCTCTTGTGGCTCATTTTCTAGGGGTCCTAAACCCCTGGGTCAAGGTTGACCTCAACCTTAACCTAGGTCAAAGTTGACCTCAACTTTGACCTAGGTCAAAGTTTACCTCATCCTTGACCCAGGTCCCCCTTTTTATCGAAAAGTTTTTTGGATGCAGGGGGAAGTTCAAAAGTTTATTTTCCCACTTCTGGGTTGACTGTTTCAGGTTTCAGAATAGTAAACTCTTAAATTGTATTTAATCTAGGTCCATTTCTAGAGGTTAATGCTTAATGGGAATTTAATTCTCCTATGTCGGCCTCTCTAGAAGTTTGTGCCCTAGACTAGTATAAAAGAAAGCCTTCCTCTCTCATTTTCACATCTCGTAACATCCACAATCAAGCAATCCATCTATCATCTCTCTTTTGGAAATCAAGTGCTCCATCAATCAAGTGTGAGATCTTCCATCTCTTAATCAAGCATTCTATCCTTCAAGCAAGCATTCAAGCATTTAAGTTCTCCATTGAAGATCAAGGATTCATGCACTCAAGCATTTGAAGGGATTTGGCTCAAGTATTCAAGATTCATCATTCAAACCCTAGATCTATCCATCATGATGGTGTGATCTTCCTTCAAGATCCTTTGTTCATCTTAAAGATCTATTCATTCTCTCTTCAAGGTGGATTCCAAGTGTACAATCATGGAGGTTTTGATTTACATTTGTTAGTGTTGAATCCAAGCTTTCATATTAACATACTTGTTTACATTTCAAATATAATTGCATATCTATTGAATATCATAGCTTCGTTCTTAGATCTATTTATACTACTTTCTAGCATTCTCTATTTCAATTCTATCTTAAAGGTTGATTCTGTGTGCTATAATTGTGTCACACTTCTATGAATCATTACATTCAAGAACACTCAAGAATGAGGTCTCAAAAATTGATCCATAGCTCCCTAGGCATGGAGTGCAAGGGCTTTTAAGAATGCTCTCAGCTAGAGCTATTTAGCCTATAACCTTGCTAGTAAACCATGCAATGGGAGATTCAATGAAGACAAGGGCAAGAATACCAATATCCTCAAGAATCAAGAATGAAAATGAAATGCAATGCTATACTAGAAATGGAAATGCAAGCTAAGCTATGAAAGAAAATATGCAAGTGTTACAACCCAAGCTAATTAATCTATGTGAGATAATCTAGAGCATAGGAATGAAGATAATCTAAGAAAGCATAAATATGAAGCTAAGCTAATAATGCAAGGAATGAGATGTAGAATGCAAGAATGCTCCAAATCTTCAAAAGCTCCAAAGTGTACCTAGAAAACCTGCAGCATAATATTAGCATAAAAAGCTGGGGATCTAGAATGAAGAAGAGAGCTCTTCTTTTAAAGGAAGTGAGGAGGAATGGACCATGGAGATTAAGAGGCAAAAGATTTAATCAATGGTGGAGCTTAAAAGAGAAGCAATCCATGTGCACAAGTATCCTCCAATAGGAAAATAAGAGTTGACTTTTGTGTCCATATGAGACAAAAAGTGCTTTTTCCCTTTTTATAAAATAAGAATAATGCTTTATTTGTGCAACTTAGGATAAGAGGAAAAGTGGAGGATTTTTATTTATTAAAAGGGGAGGAAATATTCCTTTTAAATAAATAAAGACTTAGGATAAGATGGTTAGCCCATAAAAAATAATCGAATAAATGATAGAGCTAGGATTTGATCAAGAACAAGCAATTGATGATTTAGCAAAAGGGGCTAATAGTCTAGGTGACCATTTTTAAGTGTATACATTTGCCCCTCTTTGACTAATGTGTGATCGATCTGGGAACACATGTAGTCAAAGAATGAAGTTGAAATGTGAGATCGATTTGGGATCACAAAGCAACTCAGATCAGCCAAGAAAGCAAGAGATAGCCAAGAAGGCAAGCAATAGCGTTCTGACTCCAAAGAATGAAGTGCAGAAAAATAGCAAATCCTGCATGATTAGCCTGGTAGCGACAATACTAAACACTTAGGAAAGAGATAACCAATAAGATATGATGTGTCTGCCCCCTCGGGATCGAAAGCGAAATCCAGGTAGAGGGAAAGCAGAAGTAAGAGCAGCATGATCAAATCACTAGAAATCATAATCAAAGAAAGAGAATAGAATAACCATCAAGCAATGAAGATATGCCCCACACATGGGACACGGGGCATGAACCAAGCGGTCCCTCAACCCGAAAACACCACGGAGGGGGAAGAATTTGAACTTGGGATGGGAAAGTGAATGAAAGACTAGAAGTTTGAAAGAGATGGAGATGAAGAGGTGAAGAATGCCCCAGTGAAGATCGAAGGATCGGGCCTCAAAAAGGTTAGCCAACTGCATGAAGAAGGAGAAAGATGATGGGAATAATCAAGGGGAACTCAAATTTTGG
Source organism: Chamaecyparis obtusa (assembly GCA_027943335.1). Taxonomy (NCBI): domain Eukaryota; kingdom Viridiplantae; phylum Streptophyta; class Pinopsida; order Cupressales; family Cupressaceae; genus Chamaecyparis; species Chamaecyparis obtusa. Next base: position 3,982,594 of record BSBK01000703.1, read on the forward strand.
TTTCGATCCTGAAATGAAAGGAAAATGATGTGATATGAAAGGCAAGAAGTGAAAGACATGATCGGGAAGAAGCAAAAGGTGAGCGTAGTTGATTAACAAGTCCACGAAAGATAAAGGAGAGCTCTCTCCTTATCCAAGATGCAAAACTAACTAACATGAACTTAAAAATGCAAGCTACATGAAAAGTGGTTTACTTTCAAGGTTACAAAGCCAATAGACATCTAATATTCATCATTGAGCATTATTGGTAGCGTCGCAAGATCATACAATACACACTAGCATAACTATGTGGATCTGAATATGATCTATATCAAATAGAAATGTGGAAATCCCACCTACGCATCAAAGACATGTAGGTCAAGATGGCTAGTGCAGTGAGATTACCTAAGTTTGATATAGCAAGATTATGCTTGTATCAAGACACAAGAAATTCAAGATGACTATAAGCATGCACTTGCGAAACAGTCAAGGATAATACCTTGTAGGTCCATAGTGTCAAGTAAGACCAGCATAAATGCTCATGACAGTGAGGACCAACAAGATATACCCACAAGTAGATAAAGAAATAAAACATGTTCTCATACCCTTAGTCTTCTAGCTATGCATCATCGAAAACAATCATAGGGGGAGAACACTCAACAAAGAAAGCATCATAGACAGCACACAAAGAAATAAAGCCAAGCAAGTCTCAGTGAGTCAAGTGTGTGTGTGTAGGTCATAGAGTCAAACTTTGAGTATCACATCTGCCAGTGAGAAATATTGCATCATCTAGACTGCGGGTAGGATATCTGATAAGTGTTAAGAAACACTTGACACAAGGGTAAGCATTGAAAAACACAGTTAGGGTGGTGTTGAAAAACACCATTTGCGAGGTGCCTAAGAAACCCAGATGCACAAAGAGACCCAAGATAAGCTTAAAACAACGTATGCCCCTAGACTAAGACAAGAGTCAATTCCAGGCTAGGAGAGGCAAAGCGAGAAGTGGAGCGAAGGAGCGCCATGCAAGACTGATAGACATAGGTGCAGAGGGTCTCAAGCAGCGCCTGTTTCCAGGTTTTCACCACTTGATAGATTTATTACAATTTTTTTAGGACTTTTTATAATATTTTTGTATTTTTGCTACCAAGGCGCCTGTTTCCAAGTTTTCACCAAGGCACTTTTTCAATTTTTTTTGATTTTTTGAAATTTTTTGATTTTTTTGGTGAGACATCAAAGTGCCTATTACTAGGTTTTCACTAGGATGCTCATTTTTTCAGCACTTTTTATGCTTTTTAGGATTTTTTCAGCATCATATATGAATTTTTTTGAAATTTTTTCAGGATCATAAAATATGTACAAAGGATGCCCCAGACAGAAACGGGCATCAAGAATCTGCTTCCTCTGATGTAGAGAACTAATAGGCCCCAGGCCCAAATGCTGCAACTGTGACAATAGGAGGTCTCAACCAGTTCGACCAATAATAACCAACCCTAAGCAATGTCTGAGCTAGCGAAGGATCGTTAGAATGTGATCCACATATGCCATCGTAGATTTCAGCTAGCACTTTTTCTGACTCCTCTATTTCTAGACACTTAAGGAGAGTTCCATCTAGACCCTTCCTATACAAGTCACCAGAGACAAAGGCAAAGTGTAAGGGATGGTGGAAGGAATGGCATGGTGGATTTTTAGGAGGGATATGAGGTGGAAGATATGAAAAGATGGTAGGATTGTAAGATTTGTGAGCAGGATAGCGTAATTCATCCACCAAGAACTTGAAGCAAAATTTATGCTTTTTCATTTGTAAGATGGATGTCGAAGCAACCAAGGCATTAGCAACTTTGTTCTCAGCTCTAGGAATGGGCTGAAGTATAACAGATATGAGATCATGCTTGAAGTAGTGCACCATTTTTTTTGTAGAGAAGCAGCTTGTCATTTTTTATTTGATAATCAGTATTTTTGAGTAGATTTTTATTTTTACTTTTCTTAGGTTCGGATACCACCACAGTGTGGTTTTCACCATCCAACCATTGCTCTTTGCTTTTGACTTGATGACTATGATGTTTGATTGTTGATTCAATATTTTTTGTGGCTAGTTCGCTGGTGGAAGAAGTAACAGGTGTTGATGCAAGATGAAATGAAGTGACTAGTTCAATAGCATTTATGTGAGGGGCATCATCTCTGGTGACAAGAGAGGTTGAGCCTATAGGGTAAGCTCCAAAAGTAGCTAGATCTAGACTTCTCATAGAAGAACCAGCGTGGTCCGCTAAGGCAATACGAGGAACAAACTCATCAAACCCTATACAAGACCCATCAACCACGTCGGGATGGTTACTACAAGAATGAACCAAATCAACATCCATATCATCAGTAGATATACATTTTTCTCCCCAAAGAAGTGAAGTAGAGGGAAGATCATCTCCCATGTGAGCCATAGTGTGTAGTGGTGACTCATCTGTATCTGTGTCTGAATTACTGAGCATGGGAGTATTTCTTGAATCATCTCTATAGATCCACTCTTGGACAACTTTTTCTTCTTGTTCTACCTCTAAAGGAATGGATGGAGGAACAAAAGTATCAAAGATCACCATAGCAGAAGTGGAAGGCTTCATCGGATCAGAAGGTTTCCCATATGACCTAGGAGAAATAGGTATAGAAGCAAAGGAACCCGGTGTATATACACCCATACCAAGGCTCATCATCTTAAGTGATTTCTCAGCAGCAACTAGAGATGTACTAGGATCAACAGAAGGTTCATTGTGAGGAACAAATTTTTCAGCAGCAGCAAGAGCATTAATAGCAATAGTATGGTCTCCAGAAATCACAACTTCAGTGCCATTGTATGGAAATTTGACACATTGATGATAAGTGGAAGGAACAACTTGCATGTCATGGATCCAAGGATGACCCAAAAGAATGTTATATGCAAGTGGGATGTCCAATACTTGGAAGCTAATATCTTTCGTGACAGGACCCACTCGGACAGGTAGTGTGACAAGACCTTTGGAAGATCTTTCCACTTCATCGTAAGCTTTTATAGTAATCTTCTTTTTAGAATCCACAGTGAATTCTGACAAACCCAATTGTTGTATGACATTGAAAGAAACAATATTTAACCCTGCACCATTGTCTATCAGGACTCGGCGGACTCGGGTATTGTAGACTAGAACTTCAATGTGTAAAGCTAGATTATGTGGGTGAGCAATAGATATGTCATCTTCTGTAGAAAAGGAGAGAGATAGCTGAGATGAAATGTGGTTGACCATAGCCTGAAATTGATCTGGATCAATGTCATTGGGAACACGTGTTGTACATAGAGCCTCATCAAGAATCTCTCTATGCGAAGAGGATAACCGAAGCAACTCAAGGATAGATATCTGTGCTGGTGTCTTTTGTAAATGTTGGACAAGATCATAGCTAGGGGTGGCTGAAGGAGCCACTTGTTTTGAAGGAAAAGCTTGCTTGGGATCTTGCATAGTTTTAAGGACAATCTTGGCTTGCCCCCTAGTAACAGCATTCAGTGTCTCGCTTTGGGAAGATGAACTATCACGTGTTTGCAAGACTAACTTTGGCTTACCATGATTGGTGTTATTATCATCTTGAGACCTCATCATTAGAACTCTCTCAATGGGCTCTACCATGTTAATCATAAGCATATTAGAAGGATACGTGTAATTGATCTTTGCATCATGATTCTTCTTATGTGTTTGAGAGGTTTCCCCCTTATAATGCTTAGGTAGAGGATCTTTGAAAGCTGTGTGATCAAAATTTTTAGTTAAGCCATCAGTGGAAATTGTGCCATTCTCAATAAGATCCTGAATATCATCCTTAAGCCTAAAATAATTATCTGTTGGATGTCCCTTGTTTCTATGATAATGGCAGTAATGATCCTCTCTCCACCAATCAGGCTTATTTATCGGATCCCAGTTACCAGGTTTATCAGGAAGCGTAAGATATCCATTGTCAACCAAAGTCTTAAGGATCATATCGTATGGTTCTGCCAACTTGGTATAGACTCGCTTTCAAAATGACTTCTTAGGCTTATCTACATATTGAGGTTTAGGAGCACTGTGAGTGTTGGCAGCTTCTTGTTGTTTTGCTGCATAGATAGCATTGGAGAGATTCAAAGCGGGCTCTTTAACTTTAGGAGCATCAACAACCCCATCATTAACAACATACTTGTTCTTATTCCAAGGTTTGTTCTTGTCTTTACCATTGCCTTTAGCATCTTTATTAATAAAAATATCCCCTTTTCTTATAGCTACATCCTCAATTCGATATGCACTTTCAACCATGTCATTGAAAGAGGAGAACAGTTGCTTCCTTAGATCATAAAATAGCTCAGGCACAAGTGTGTTGACGAAAATGTCAATCTTTTCTCTTTCGGGTAGCTGATGAGGATATCGAGAATACAATGACCTCCAACATTGTAAGCTGCAAATGGATCACCTTGATGTTGTCTTAGATTACTGAGATCTATCACAGTGACAGGTTGTTGGATGTTGTAAGAGTACTGCTGGGTAAATCGTTGAGCTAACTCATCAAAAGTCTTAAGCGGTGGTGTCAATTTCGCAAACCATTCCAAAGCCTGGCCTCTTAATCTTCGAGGGAATAAGCGTAGAAGATATGTGTCTTCATGAAGAAATTCCATACTAAGAGCATAAAAATGACGCACATGGTCATGAGGGTCACCATTTCCATCATACTTGTCATATTTAGGAACCTCAATATCCTTAGGAAACGGGACCATGTATAGATCTTTATCAAAAGGAAGAGCACAAATTGATTCCACAAAAGAGACCTTTGGAGGCTCTCTTTCTAATGCCATTTGGGTAAGGCATTGATTTGTCCGATGTAATTCTTCTTGAAGGATTTCCAATTTAGTTGGTACTCTTTGTTGGACAATTTGTCTGACATCATAGCCGGGAGGAAGCTTGTACCCTCTGGAAGTCATATATTGAAAATATTGATCGCCATTACGCTCTAAAAGCTTATGCATCATTCGTTGGAAATCCACATCTTGTTCACATCTCATAAGATCCTCATTAGAAATCTCATCATTAGCCTCTGCCTCATGTTGAGAGGGAGGAGGTCTAGGAGGTGAAGAAGGCATAGCAAAAGTTGGCCTTGGAGGAGATCTTGGTGGCGTGTTGTTGCCATTGTTTCCATTGTTAAAAAGAGGTCTATGCTCATGATTACTAGTCTTAGGTTGCTCATGAAATGTCCCTCTACAAGCCATGTGCCTAGTAGCCTCCATCCTTTGTTGATTGTGTTCTTTGTCTAAGCATGCTTGATTATCCTTACGCTCAAAGTGTTCTTGCAAGAGTTGAAACTTTTCTTGTTCAGTCAAAGTGAGTGAGACACTGTCTGTGTTTTTGGGGGTCTTGAATGCGGAAAAGAGGAAACCTCCTTTATACCACGGTGTAGCCTTAGAATTCTCAGATTGGTCAGAACTAGAACTGTCTTTACTAATGGGTGCTTTGGAATGTCTAGTTGGAGAAGGTAACTGTGTATAATTGAACGGAGGATGACTCTCCTGCTCAAATTGAGACCAAGTTGTAACCGGCATGAAAAGAGATGTTGGTTGACTAATAGAATGAGACAAAGTTTCTTAGATTTGAGATAAGAAAAGATAATAAAGATCACTTGTCAAAGTAGAACAATAGAGAGATGGCTCGTCAAAAGTGCTCAAGCACTTACAACAATCAATTGACTAAAGCCGAGCAACGAGCAAGAAACTCAATAAGCAAGTAGCTAGAGAGGTAACCGTGATGCGACAAGTGATCAAGAGTAGCATTTGTTAAGCTCAAATCCAATAGTTTTAGCTCATTTATTTCAGTCTAGAACAAATCTGAACATGTAAGTAACAAACCAGTTTCAAGTAAGAACAGAAAAGGACACTCTACAGCAGGTTAAAGTGCAAGTTTAGCAACTCTGAATTGTAGCAATGACAGGACAGTAGAAATGACTCAGGATTCTTGGTTGAGGGTATGCAAGGATACTTCAATATCATATGACTCTTAACCAGTGAACGTGAAAAACTTAGTTTTGAAGCACTTGGACCAAATTTGTAGATTGAATAGTGCAATTTCTCAGTTTGACAAGCAGTAGCAATAGATTAAAGATAGGTTTGCAAATAGTATGGGATCAAACATGTCATAAAACACTTGAAACAAGGGCAAAAGCAACCTTTCCAAGAAAAGCACTTGTGATATCAAAATAGAGAGCCTTATGAATGCTACCGTTTGTTTGAATGTTGAAAATGTTTACACTGGTATAGCACAATCAAAGATAATTCAAGCAATTACTACCTAGAAGGACAAGGCTCATTACTTAACAACGTGGCCCACAACTTGATGCTCCCTTGCCTCACACCAAGTGGTTGCCCACAAGAGATATTGGCGTTGTCATGGAAGTGTCAAAAACACAACCAAAGGAACACATATGGTGAGTGTCTTGGGGTGATCCAAGTAAGTCCACTTGGATCAATCCTTGCACCAAGAAGCTAAGCGGCTAAAATAGGGTGGCCTCTATCTAATGGTTCATAGTAAGAGTTTCCGTCCATAGCACCTCTCTTGCTCCTCATAAAGGACTAAGACCTCGCGGCCTCAAGAGTACCTTAAGCATTCTTGCTTAATGCTTTCCTCATGGTCACAATCCCACAAGTTACTCACATCAAGCGAAGATAAGTACTATGTCTACCAAGGTTTTGTGTCCTTGATAGCCTTGAGATTATAGTGAGTTGGAATCACTTGCCACCAAGAAAAATGATGACAAGGTTGTCCCCACTTGGGTCGTTCCTCTTGATTGCTCAAGAGCAGGCCCGCTAAAGGATCCTAAGCTAAACAAAGAGTGGATTAATTCTTAAGGTTCAAGGTTTTTGATTCACCACAAGGGTGAAGAGCATACTCCCCTATCTCAAAAACTTCTCCCAAACACACCAAACAAGATCCAATTACCCCTTTGCTTCCAAAACCTCAAGATGGGTCAAGATTTTCTAATTCACCTAAAGGTGAAGAGCATACTTCTCCTACCACCCCAAGATTCCTTTCACAAAGTATTAAGTGCCTAATGAAACAACTAGTATATGCCGCACTTAATAAAGAAAGAAATTAAACAAGCACTTGATTTGGTTTTTATGCTTAGGGCAGCCCTGCAAAAACCATTAGTAGCCCTCTTTGACATGCGATTTTAGCAAATTTCAAGCAAGAAGCACCTACAACCACAACTTGTTAGACCAACAAGAGTTAGGAGAATCAAAATCCAAAATCTAACAATGATTAGTACATGAAAAAAATCAGATAATATGCAAAAATAACTAATCAAATGATAGAATCTGAAAATGAAACCATCATGGTTGGATTAGGCTCAAAAAGACCTTTCCAATGATATATCACACTTAAACTTTTGATACCATTTCCAAAATTTCAAAAAAAATGGGCACCCGTTTTCCAGAGTGGCAAGGATTTGAAAACGCTGGAAATTTCAGAAAATTTCAAAAAGATAGCTAAGAACCTGAAACTTGCAAGATGGATAAAATAGCCCAAAAATAGCTCACTGCCAGGTACAGACATAGTATCACACGATACTTCGCCCGACACCAGGTGATACTTTTAGTCTGCACGATATTTTGCCTTATACCAGATGATACTTCGCCCGACACCAGGCGATATTCTCTACTATAGCCAGGCGATACTTCTGACAGGCGAAGTATCGCACGCGCATACAGAGGTATATCACGCGATACTTCTTATGACAGGAGAAGTATCGCGCGCACATACATAGGTATATTGCACGATACTTCTGGAAAGTATCGCACGACAATCTGAGACAAAAAAATAGAGACAAAAAATTAAGCTAAAAACTTGCCAAAAAATTGATGGAAAATGATGGAAATGCAGAAAAAGAAGGGACAAAGCTAGTCTACTTTACCCCACGGTGGGCGCCAAAAAAATGTGTGCTATAATTGTGTCACACTTCTATGAATCATTACATTCAAGAACACTCAAGAATGAGGTCTCAAAAATTGATCCATAGCTCCCTAGGCATGGAGTGCAAGGGCTTTTAAGAATGCTCTCAGCTAGAGCTATTTAGCCTATAACCTTGCTAGTAAACCATGCAATGGGAGATTCAATGAAGACAAGGGCAAGAATGCCAATATCCTCAAGAATCAAGAAGGAAAATGCAATGCAATGCTATACTAGAAATGGAAATGCAAGCTAAGCTATGAAAGGAAATATGCAAGTGTTACAACCCAAGCTAATTAATCTATGTGAGCTAATCTAGAGCATAGGAATGAAGCTAATCTAAGAAAGCATAAATATGAAGCTAAGCTAAGAATGCAAGGAATGAGATGTAGAATGCAAGAATGCTCCAAATCTTCAAAAGCTCCAAAGTGTACCTAGAAAACCTGCAGCATAATATTAGCATAAAAAGTTGGGGATCTAGAATGAAGAAGAGAGCTCTTCTTTTAAAGGAAGTGAGGAGGAATGGACCATGGAGATTAAGAGGCAAAATATTTAATCAACGGTGGAGCTTAAAAGAGAAGCAATCCATGTGCACAAGTATCCTCCAATAGGAAAATAAGAGTTGACTTTTGTGTCCATATGAGACAAAAAGTGCTTTTTCCCTTTTTATAAAATAAGAATAATGCTTTATTTGTGCAACTTAGGATAAGAGGAAAAGTGGAGGCTTTTTATTTATTAAAAGGGGAGGAAATATTCCTTTTAAATAAATAAAGACTTAGGATAAGATGGTTAGCCCATAGAAAATAATCGAATAAATGATAGAGCTAGGATCTGATCAAGAACAAGCAATTGATGATTTAGCAAAAGGGGCTAATAGTCTAGGTGACCATTTTTAGGTGTATACAAATTCCAAACCAAGATTTGACCAAGGCAAACCCCTCATCCAAAAAACAAAACCCCTCTTTTTCTTCCAGGTATAGGTGCGGGATAGTGAATTGCAGTTTAGATTTGAGTACCCTTTTTGGTGAACTTTCGAGATCGGTGAACATAATTTCCATCAGAGTTGTGCAAGTCAAGGATGACCTTTTGGGGTAAGATTGTACCCCAGGGTAAGATCTTACCCTTGTCTTGGGTCAAGGATGACCTTTCTCAGAAAGATAGAAGATTTCTAAGTTTTCTCTGTTTCTGCATTTCCAGGCCAAATCTAGTTGCAGAATTTCCCAAAATTGAACACAGACATCAAAAAATAGTGATTTTTGAATCTGCTCCTCTTTCAAGATAAGTATTCATGTTTTATTAAGTTTGTATGTCCACAACATTTTCCATCACATCCCACACATAACCCCCCAAAAAACATATAAAAATATATCCCTAAAAAGATATATTTGTATATATTACAACAATATGTAAAGTATGATAGTGAAACAATCATCACAAAAAATACATAACACAATAATTTTAACATGGAAACCCCATTAAGGGAAAAACCACCTGGGACTGTTAACTAAAAATAATTCACTCTTCTGAAGTGAGCTCGGTGAAGAGACAACCCTGTTAAACATTACAAACACACTGTTAAGTGCGACTTGGTTATAGGATTTAACACTAATAGTTAACTTTTGACCAACATTCACTATGGGGTCAATAAGAGAACAATGTACATTCTCTAAATGACATAGGGTAGAATATAAGACTGTTAAGTCCACTTGGTTAAGAGATTTTTTGAATCAATGGTTAAACTGATATTGTATGATCTGATTCAAATACAACTCAATTGTAGATATTCAGATCTATGAGCTAAGCCCATATAAATCCTCTAATCAATATTCAAATTTACTTCTTCAACATTCATCAACTTACTTTCACTCGATGAATGATTCTCTGATGCTTGGTTAACTCTGAAGTTCAATTTTTTCAATAACTAGTCTGATCAAGCATGCATGAATAGTCTACACACAATTTCTCTACAGTCTTCTTCTTTTGGCATATTTCAATAATGAAACTCATATCTCTTATATAGACAAGTAAACCATTTTTAAATCAGCCTTTAGATTTTTCCACTTAATCTCCTTCATCCATTTTGCCTCTTAAACCTTCATTGACATATGTGTCATTAACACATTTCAATCTCATCCTTTAGATCTTCTCTAAATTTTGTTAGCCATGGATCTCATAACAAACTTAATCCTTAATCTAAAAATCATAACAATATCCATCTCATCAACTTAAGTCAAATGTTCTTTGAATTTAATGTTTTCATCCATACTCGGTCAATATAGAAATGCATTGGTGATAACTAGTTAAACTAGCTCGGTTGATATCGTGTGTTGATATACATTGCACTGGCTTGATGTATATAAAAATCTTCAATTACCGACCACATTGACTTGTTCAATTTCAGATCTCTTCTTCAAAATAGATTAATGTAACATGCTCAAGTCAACAATATAAAGCCATAGAATTATCAATAAGTTACCCAATGTTTACCTTATCCTTATCTATCATATCCATATTTTTCTCATGTAGATATCTTAGTTCTTCATCTTTTCTTCTTTCAACAAATGTTTAGATGTTTGTAACTAACATGATAAGTACTATCAAGACTAGTTGACATCAATTACAACATATTGACTGATTTAATCATCTTACATATCATTTCACTACTTGGTGATCTCTAATCGCTATTTCTTCAGTGCATTTAGATATTCAATTAGTTGTAGTTCATCAGATTTAGAGGCTGACATGGAGAATTAATTGTTTGTAAGGCTATTTGAGAGCCGACTGTTGTTGCATTTAATATTTTTTTGTAATATAAGCTAACTTGGGTTAGGAGTTAATTATTTGTTCCAGCCAACTTGTGGTTGAGGAAATGTATTTAAGGAGTGCTCAAGTAGCTGTTTAAGGGGGCAGATTGGTAGAAAAGAGATTGGTAGTGAGAAGGATAGCATTTGGATCCTGCGAGATCTTGAAGATTAAATTGTTTACATAATAAGTTGTAATAGGAGAGCTAGTGGTTTGCATGCTTGGAGACAAGGAGATTGCTTGTTGGCTTGCAAGCTCAAGTTTAGATCTACCTTAGGGTTTCCATCAGTTGTCGATTTGTTTCAAAGCTGGACTAGCTGAGAGATTGCAAAAAAACTTTTGAGTTTTTATTTGGCCCTAACTCAGAAGGCCTTACAATCGGGCATGTTAATGAAAATTCAGTTGAAAACATTGTCTTGTTGTGTTATTCTGCATTGTGGTGTTTTGTTGTATGTTTGGACTATCCTTAATTGGATCCTCCTTACCTATCCTATGTCAGGGAATCACCCAACAAAATCATATGCCAAGAAAAGGGCACCTGCTTAAATGGCCAAAAGAAATCATGAATCTAGCTCCAATATTGTTGAGCTCTTCTATAGAACCAAAAAATATGGAGGAAAGACTCAAGGTGACCACAAAAAGGACATCTAGGTTCAAGAACTCCAATATGTCTGAGTCTAGGTCCCAAAATAAGCCTTGGAAGAGAATACACTAGGAAAAATGAGCAATCTTGGGCTCAGTGATGGCATACCACATAATAAAGCTTATGAACCATGTGTGAGGGCAATGCTAAAACAAGCGGGTCAAAAGTTTGTCGATTTGGACAAGATAGATGAAACTAGACCTGAACATCCTCCCATGAGGGAAGACTCATAGTAGCTCTTGAAAAAATATCTTTAGGCATTCAGATTTCGTATTAATGAAAACATAGAGCATAATCACCTTGAATCCTAGCAAGAAGAAGCCCCTGAGAATGAAACAATGGTGACCACCAGATATTGTGTTGGTTGAATGAAAGCCCATCATGAAAAATTTTCCCAACCCAGTAAATCCAAGGCTTAAAGGCCTCATAGGATCTCTATATGATTTTAACCACAAAAGTACCCTGGATCTGAACTAGGCCTTTCATAACAAGAAGGGTTTAAAAACTAATCCCCTTCTAGACGGGTCTATTGATAGGAAAACTAGAAGAAATATAATGTCTGAGAAGAATTTTCCAAGCCTCATCCCTAGTAAGGGCTCTGATGACCCATTTGGCACAAAGATCCAAGCCTTGTTTCTAGGTAGAAAAGAGACCAAGGCCTCTAGACTCCTTGGGTAGACAACAATAATCCCAAGTGACTCTGTGAAAACTATGTTGGTCGATGCTAGAAGCCCAAAGAAAATATATCAATAATTTTCTCAATTTCATGTAAAAGGCCTTAGAAGGAGCCCAGTAGGATGAAAAATAAACATGAGTAGTCACTAGAATCTTGGAACAAATCTGGAACTTACTAGCCAAAGAGAGAGGCTTGGTAATATAGTAAGCCAACTTCTTCTCAATGCGAGTAAGAACATTATTCCACAATTAAACATGTGAAGCTTGGAAGGAAAAAGGAATGCCCAAAAATTGAAAGACTTCATCGTGTTGAATCCACTTCCACCCATACTGAAGAATCCAAGGTGGCTTCAGAAAGAAAGATTTCCTATAGAATTAATTTTTATGGGCCATTGAATGGAAGACCCCAGAAGCCAAACAAAAGGTGTTTGAACACTAAAGAGCCACATGAATGTTATCTTCCTCCTAAATCAAAGTGAGAAAAGAGTCATCAAAAAAATTCCCATTGACAAGATGAGAAGGTGACTAAGGCAGGGAGATTCCTCTAACACAACCAGTAGAGATTGCAGCTGCAAGAAGATATCCAAAATCTTACGTTGAAAGCACGTAAAGGGAAGGCACTAGAGGAAAACCATGAAAAATAGAATTGAAGAGACCAAAAATAGAGGATTTTTTTCCATTGATGGTGATGCAAGTATAAGCATCCCCAAAAAATGTTTGAGAAGACTGAATAAAGAGAGGCCCAACCTAAGATCTCTTAGCACAACAATAATGAAAGGTCATTCAATCCTATCATGGGATTTAGCAAAGTTAATTTTGAGAAAGATAGAACTTTGTTTAGAATGTCTAGCCCATTCCATACCTTCCCAAACAACAATAATGTTATCCAAAATGTACTGGGATTTGATAAAGCCATATTTCTCTAGTCGAATGATGAGGGGTAAAATATGACAAATATTGAGAGCCAGAGCCTTATCAATTATTTTGCAACAGACATTGAGCAGGGTAATGGACCTCCAATTACAGATATCCTCTAGGTCCCTATATTTTGGTATGAACTCAATATTTCCCTTATTAATGATAGACCTAAGTGATTAAGAATGAAAATATTCAAGGTAGACCTTATGTAGGTTTGGGCCAACAAAGGGCCAGAAGACCTTAAAAAATTCACAAGGGAAGTCATCGCAAGCAGGAGCCTTGTCATCTACCATGGAAGAGACAGCTTCTTTCAGATCCTTCAAAGTGAGCATCTGATCATAGAACACTCTTTGGGCATTGGAAAGCTTGTTTGGCACAATAGAAATGCAATCCTGCAAAGCTTGATCCTGGGCATGAGAGTTTCGCTAAGCATTGAATACCTTCTCATAATGTCAAACAAAGGCTTGCAAAATGTCAAGAAGCTCAATAAGAATAGTTTGACCTTTCTTTATTATTTTAATACCAGACGAGGTATGGCGAGCTCTGAAAGTCATAAAAAAAATTCTTCGAGGGTCTGTCTCTAACCTTAAGCTAATGTAATCTAACTTTAATCTGATTAGAAATTTTCTTTTGGTGTCTAAGCTGAGCCTACCTCACTTGTAGGTCCACATCAAAAGGATTTGAAGCCAGAGCTTCAGTGGCAACATGGAGCTCCTTGGTGTTGGCGTCATAGGACTATCAACAGAACATAGCAAGTTTTCTGCCATAAATGCAGAGAAATCTAGCATTGCAAGTGATGTTATTTCACCATGCAATCCAACCAGTTGGCTGATGTGGCCTGGCCTCCAAATTCTAGACCCTTTGAATGTGGTCCTTGGAAGGTTGATGATGAAGAAACAAAGTATTCAAATAGAATTTTGTATTGGACAGATGCATCCTAGTTGTCTTCCACTCAATACAAAACTAGATGGGATAGTGATTTGACAACGTCACATCAACAAGTGGCAAAAAAGGCAAGGCTTGATCCTCGATGGAAAAAAGATTGCGTCAAGATCATGGCCTGATCAAGCCTTTTAAAAAATTTATCAGAGCCAGCTCTAAAATTACACCAAGTATGCTAGACCTTATTAGGATGGTAGTGGTTGATATTGAGATCAAATAGGTCTAATTTATTACTCATGTAAAACCAGGCTTCTCTTTCACTAGATGCCCACCAAAAAGGTAAAATCGTGTCCTTGTCTAATGTTACCTCAACCATATTGAAGTCCCCACACATGACCTAGGTTGGAGGTGGCAAACAGTTAGCTATCCAACACCACAAGTGTGATATTCCCACAACATCATTGGGAGCATAAACATTAATAATCCCAAAAGAATGATTTTTGATTGACAACAAAACCCACACAACTCTCTGCATGGGATCGGAAACATGATCTACAAAAAATGAACTCCAATAAGGGGAAAGGAGAGTAGTAACACCACCTCGACCAACATCATCCTGGGAAGAGAAAATGAGGTTATCTAGCCAAATAAAATGACATGTAGTAGCAAGCATGAAACTGACAATTTTAACTTCCTAGAGGCATAAAACATCCAAGCTAGAAGCATGACAATGAACATCTCCGATAGAATCCTTTTTGTGAAGGTCCCTAAGATCTCTAAAATTCCATGAGATGTAATTCATTAATCAAATAAATGTATTTCTTTGTGGTTCCCAAAAGAGGAGAATTTATTATGAAAAAAATCTGAACTAGATCTGAGGCTAGGATAATAGTCCCCATCTAGGGAAGCTCTTCACTTCTCTAGGCCTCCATTTTTGTTCTCATCACACCTAGAAGGGCTACGAGAGAACCATAGAGATGGTTAAACTACAACTGTCAAATCAACTTGAGGGATGCTACCTAATGAGGGATAGGGAGCACCCCTAGATGAAATATTTCCTTGCTGGCTAGGGTTTGAAATAGAAGTCAAAGGGACATCCTCTTGAACATGCATATTTGGAGAAGAAACCCTCGACGTCGATTAAGAAGTCAAACTGGTGGGCGATTTGTGAACAGAAACCAAAAAATTATTTCCTTGGTAGACCACTTTAGTCCATCCTTCATCTAGTTTGGCACCCTCCACAGGCTTGGAAGCCACCTCCTTAGGAGGGTATTTTGTCTTGGGCACAAATAGAAAACAATCTTTGATCTTGTGCTCAGAAGAGTGACATCTCTCGCAAGTGTTGGATGAATTTAAATAAAGCACTTTCTGAGAGAAAGTGGTGCTACCCACTTGAATATCAACGGTTTCCTTGAGGTCACAAGACATGTCTACCTCAACACAAACCCATCGTTGTGGATGGGCATTAAAAAATAGGTCTGGTTCAACACAAATCACCTTGCCAACAGACTGGGCAATGGTTTGAACAAAAGGCCAACATGGCAAAGGGAGACCAGGAAATTCCACCCAAAATAGAACCCTAAGTTTCTTATCATCCAAGACATAAATTTTTTATAAAATGATATATTAATATTATAAATTTTTAATATTAATATATCATTCTATAATTTTTTAAAAATATATAAATTAATTAAAGATATTATTTTAAAGATGAAATATAACATTTTCTTATCTTTAGAATATTTTTATTATAGATTTTTTTAATACATTCTAATATAAATTTAGAAAAATTAGTTAACTTAAAATTGACAACATTTTTAACAATTTAAATATGCATAAAATTATATAAAATTTTATATTAGATTATTATATTTTTCATTGTTTATTGACATTTTAAGAATCTTGATTTATATTCAAACATATTTAATTAATTTAGATTAAACATTTTTTTCTAAAATAATAACTAAAGTATTTCCATTGTCTTATTTAAAATAGAAATTTATTATTTTTTCATTTTTATATGTATGATTGATAAAATTGTTAAAATTATCTTACTAAATAATATTTTATATAAAAAATCATAACTTACTTTTTTTACAATTTATATTTTTCTTAGGGCATCAAATGAAAGCCATTTAAATGATCAATCCATCGTGAAATCTTCATATCACACAAATCAGTGAAGTCAAATTTCATGCTTGATTGGTTCTTCTTATGTTAAAATTATGAAAGCATCATAGACTTTGAAATCTCCATTTATTTATTTTTTAAAATCCAAAAGTACTTTGAATGCTAAGAATATCCATTTTTTTCTAATCCTCAATCCACTCCTTTCCTAAGATAACCTTAGTATGATCTCTCATATCTACAAGGTTATATGTCTCTACTAATTATATCTTGGAAACACTATGTTTACTATCCTATTGATTATTCACTACTAAAATTATATTTTGGAAACACTATGTTTACTATTCCATTGATTATTCATATCAAATAATTACTTGAGAGCAACCATACCTTTCAATTTAGTGTTGGCCAATGTATTAATTATAGCATCATCCATGATTGCATCTCAAAGTTCACCTTTATCTATAATATGTGGCTTAAATGTTATAGTTTCAAAAAGTTGTGTGTGATGGAGAAGAATAGATCTAATTGATTCAATAGAAATAAATAAATTATCACAACACAATAAAGAAAGCACATTACATATAGAAGTATGCAAATTAGGATGCTTAGCTACTCTAACATAACATATGTATAACACACCAATAAATCACACGTCAACATGAATATATAAACCTAGAAGTAATCTATAAGATTGAACATACAATCCACATGAATGACATCACCTATTGTTGACTATTTAATGATTTTCACCTCAAATACTAATATCTAAATTCATGTAGGGAGTGGTGGTATTTACAAACACCATTTAGAATTTGGTATTTAGTGAAGATGAAACATTTAAAATAAAATAAAAAAATTATCTTTGATTTCAATAATCCAAATCTTAAGAAGATTATTATTTGGTGTCATGTTCTATTGTATAACCTATAATGACCTATTATTGA
Source organism: Chamaecyparis obtusa (assembly GCA_027943335.1). Classification (NCBI taxonomy): domain Eukaryota; kingdom Viridiplantae; phylum Streptophyta; class Pinopsida; order Cupressales; family Cupressaceae; genus Chamaecyparis; species Chamaecyparis obtusa. Next base: position 3,999,531 of record BSBK01000703.1, read on the forward strand.
CTAATTACATAATTTTTCCCAACAAAACAGGTGGTCATATGCTTATGTATTTTTTAAATATACTAATATCATCAATCATATATATTATATTATACCAAGCACATAAATTCTCACATGTCATATACTATTTTCCTCACCCTTTCATTTTTATAAATCTAAAAAAAGATTTAGATATAATATAAAACATTCTATTTAAATAAAAATAAATTATTTCTACATTTAATTTATTCATCCACATCTTTATGTCTTTCAACAGAACCCACAGCTAATTACAATTCATATAATTCTTAAGAAAGAAGCCTTTATAGTTTTTGTTTAGGTTCCTAATTTCTGTAGAACAAACTAGTTTAATCATAATAATACAAGAAATCTCATGTTCTTCCCTGCTTCTTTCTCTCCTCCTTTCTCTGCTCATAATCAGGATCGTCAGTGGGCAATTCAAGTTTGCAGAGTGGACAGAAGTTTGAGGAATCCAACCACTTATCAATACACTCCTCATGGTATTCATGTTTGCAAGGCATCTTCTTCATTCTTTCACCCTCCACCATTTTCTCCTGACACACAGAACACAAGTACTCTCTACCCTTAACCAAAACTTTTGTCTTCAAATTCCTTACTGCACTCTTAGCTGGTGGAGGATTTCCCCTTATTTGAACTGAAGAACCATCAGCCAAAAAATCATCTTCCCCATATTCCTCAACATCATAAATCCTAAACACTACAACAGCTGTATTAGATTCAACATCCTGACATATTTTTTCCCAATTCAAATTCTCTCCCACAATTTGAATCACTCTATTGTTCATGGATTCAAGCCCCCAAAACATTACTCTCACTGGAAGAGTATAAATTTGTCTAGAATTTGAATCCTCTGCAGGAATTGTCCTTCTATTTGTGCTTTGTTCAGGATTGGAATTTGAGAATTGGGCAAGATAACTGCCCTCAAACAAACAAGTAACAGATATTGCAACACCATTTGTAAAATAGTCTATGTATGAAATCCTTCTGTGGAGGTCTTTTGTGTAAGCCTCAGAAGCCTTTTCTTTAAGGATATTTGCAGGCACATTTTGTTGCAGAAGCTCTGATGGGTTGGGAACTCCTGTTTCAATACACAGTTTCATGACTTCTTTGAGTTCATCTCTGTATACTCTGAAATAGTAACTAAATACAATAGATAGAGCTTCCATGCATTCACATTCACCAGAGGAAGTCACATTTGCTCGACACTTGGGGCACTTAAGTTGCTCCATCATATTATTATTCAATGTAGTCAGTAAATTAGGTTACGATGAAAGAGAACTGTACAAATTTTCAATATCCACTTTCATTTTAATTAAAATGATTGCATATTTAAATGACTCAAATATTTCTATGGACACTGCGCCCTTTGGCATAAGTCGTGTCCTTTTAATTGGGGTTCATACGTTTACACATGAAAATTGTTTATACGCAACTTAAAAGAAGAGTATTGGTTTTGTCAATTCAATTAGTGTTTTCGTTATTAATTAGCAATAATATTTATAAACAACTGCGTGGATACTGCACCCTTTGGGATAAGTTGCGTCCTTGAATGAAATCACAATTAGAGAAATTCAAGAACTCGGGGTTGGATTTTCTCACTCCTAAACAAACCCACAATACGTTATAAGGCTGAGCCGCTGAGGATGCTAATCTTTTAATATATCTAGTAGAGATAGAAGCAAATAAGTTTTTGATTCCTCGAGGTGTTTAATATTGTCGGAGACTCATATGTTATTGGTTGGTTATGAGCTATGTAATCATCTTTTAGGATCATATGACAAGGAAGGTACTTTCTGTTGTGTTAATGCAGGCAATGATGCTCTGAAGCAGGAGTGAATTAGCACGCTTCTGAGGATGTACTTGCTTGCAAAGGGCACTTTTTTTACAGTTTCAATCATGGTTTCATTGGCATCAGCAATGCTATTCAAATCAGAAACTATTGACTACTAAAGCAGAGCACGGAGCAGAAAATCAGGATGTTGAATAATTTCATTCAAATGATGTCATTCAAGATGTTGACAGAGTGCAATCAAAGTATGACAGTTCTCATAATACTGCTAAAATTTGAGATGGGTATTGAGTCTCATTATTGCTAGGCGGGTCAATTTGATTATTAGGTCTATTTTACAAGTATCAAAAGATTGCAATATTTAGGAATTATTACGTTTTGTGTTAGCAACGAAAGAGGAATGCCATGGCAGTAAACATAATGGCGTCGAACATACTGTTTTTTTCAATTTTTATGTGGATTTACAGCATAAGTGATGCAGTGATGGAGATCATTTAAAAAAACTAAAATGAAAGAAAACAAGTTTTATTTATCACACAAATGAATGGAAATGATTTTTCAGTTCAAAGGATGCATTTAATGCATATATTGTGTTCATACATGATAACAGTTATGCATTGGTAGATTTAAAGAATTGGATAGCCATTTTCAAAATGAATATTAGTTGAATATTAAACTTTAAAAATTTAAAATAAATGTTGTCAAAGCACAATTCATGTGCTTTTCCTCAAATGCATCTTGACCCTTCCTTAGGTTTGCATCTTGATCATCCATTCACCTCTCCTCCTGCCTATAAATTAAACACTCTTCCTCTTGATTTTCATTCACCTTTTGAGAAAAGTTACCTTGTCATTTTGAAGAACAAAAACATCAACCAAATCGTTATAATTCCAAATTTTCCACTCATCCATTGAAGCTTGAAGCATCTTGAGCACACATCCAATATCTTGGACCAGATCTACTCAACAAAGGAGGTTTCACATTTGGTTTGTGAGAAGTTTACAAACTTGTTTATTTTGTTCATGCTCTTCTTTATATCGTTCTTAATTGTGGCGTGGCTACAAGGAGGTCTCCCAATTGTATTGGGATTTATGTCTGCATTATTTGCCTTAGTACTCTATGTTCCACGTGACCTCCTTGGGAGGTTCCCATAGTGTCATGTGTTTCTTTCCATTCAGCCATCATTTCTCTCTTGATGTCTTCTCGCCTCCTGTACTCTTTTCTTTTCAGTCTCCGGGTGTGCATAGGTGGCCTTTTTTGCTTGCTCTCAGGTGGTTGCCATAATTCCCCCTTCATTGCCTTCAATATTCATAAAGTTTACACCCAGTTTTGGGCATTTTGTCTCATCATGGTCTTCGGGCCCGCACCATTTGCAATAAAATTGTGGTTTTTCTCCCTTCAGGCACTCCCTAGTAAATTGCCCCCATTGGCTACATGTGTGGCATTGAATCATCAGCCTTCCACTTGCATCGCACTGGAGGCAGCTTCATCCTCCGTCAGTGTTATTATTGTTGTTTCCCCTTCCTCCATGACGGTTGTTCCTGTAGCCGCTAGAGGATGTTGTGTTCTGTGTATTCCTGGTGGCTAAGGCTTCTTGTGTGAACATTGTTGGTATACAGATTTTTCCTTCTTACTAAAATTATAACAATCTACAAATACTCTGGCCCAAGATGAAGGAAAAACTCATACAACAGTTGAGTTAGTCACTCATGACTAAACTCTCTGCGATCAAAGGAGTAGCTACCTTATATAAAGAACAATCTTGACAATTCATTTATTTGAAAAGAATGAAAACCATAAAAGTAATATATACTTTTGACCTAAAAGTAAAAAAAGACTTTTTTCAAAACTCATATGAAATAACTACTGAGAGATTTATGTTCTGGGAGAGAATCCACATTTATCTAAGCCAACAGACTAAGACTATAAAGAAAAATCTTAGAGACATCAATTCAACATATACTGAAATAAAATTGAAAAGGAACGTATGATCTTGAAACACATACATAGATTGTAGCAACATGAAATCAATTCCAACTGAAATCAACACACATGTATTAACCAGACACACTGATCTAAAAAAGATACTGCTATTTGTTATATATATCCACTGATACTATATTATGAGTTTCAAATCAAAACATGAACCATTTCCCGAAAGTATTTGTAGTAAATATTAAACTATATGTTTTTCTGCTACCAGATAACCGACCCTTGCAAGGTCTTTCAAAAATTAACTTATAGTCATGCAGGGCATAATTAGTTTCATAACTAAAGTCTATTCTTGGAAAAGAACTAACACCCTATAACTACTTGGAACCATCCTTTCAAAGACTAATCAAAACATATTAGCTTTTCTCGGCCTCAGCATTAATGGTGACCTCGGTTGCTTTGCGCTCATCTAACCATTCCTTAAAAGCCATCGCAAATCTCTCCAACATCTCCTAATTTGGTGAAGAAACAAGATCCAACCCTTGTTCCCAGATATCTTTGCAGTTTTTTAATTGCTCCAGCTTAGTATTCAGTGTTTTCACCTGTTCTTCACCGAGCATTATCAACAATTGTACCCTGGCGATGACTGAGCAGTCTCACGATACCATTTCTTTGGCATCTTTTAACCCTTGTGCTTTTGTGGTGAAGGATTCTTTCATCCTAACCTCATCTATTCCCATTTTCACTTCACTTATGGATAGATTGTAGACACAGTTTATATGATTGCTGACAACCTCCTCAACAGAAGCTCCTATCTTTAGAATCTTCTTTGATTCCTCAATACCTTGATCAATTAGAGTACATCACCATTCCTCATTTACCTTTGCCACACACAAGAGACTAGTATCAGCGCCCAGAATTGTCTTCTTAGATAGGAACTTTTCTATGTCAAAGCTAAAAGCTTCATCCATATTAGCTATTGCTATCTCCAGACTGTCTCTCTTTCCTTCCCAAAGCTTGACTTTAGCCTCTAAGGCAGATACTAGTTCAGAAGATTGATTAGTTGAATTCTTGTAGGCTTGAGTGAAGCGATTAACCATCTCTCCAACTTCTCCCATCCAATTATAGAATGCCTTAGAGAGGGATCTCTCTTTATGTACCTGATCAAGGAACTTTTGATTGTCTGGAGACTTGACATCCAAACTTAGGGGTACGATCACCAAAGGTTAAGGAATAGGATTCTGCAACTGATGGATGTACTTTTCCATTTCGCATAAAGCTTGCTTCATCTTAGCTTTGTCTTCAGCATCCTTCAGCACTCTGTGATTGATTTTCTTGTTTGCTGAATTCAAACTCTTTAGATCAGCAACTCTGGAAGATACTCCTAAATCCACTTTATCCACAGTGAAATCTTGTTCGGTGACTTCAGCACTGGTCTTGTCAGAATTGGGCTTGAAAATCTCTGCAACCCAATGACCTGTGGTCGAATCCACATCCACCATAGACTCTATTTTAGGATTCTTTGTTCTGGGAGACTTTCCAAGGTATTTACTAACCAAGTCACCAACAAGGATTGAGGTAGACACAATGTTCCTCTTCTTATTCACAGTTAGATCCATCCAATTTGGTGAACTAGGAGTTACATTCTGTACGGAAACAGTGGTACTGGGATTGCTCACGGTAATAGGCTCTTGTTGACTTGAACTCCCATCGCCTCCAGCTGATATTGAATCCATATTGGATGATTTACCTCTTTTCAACCTTTTGAACTACTTTACGCTAGGCTCCTTAGTGTCAGAATCTAGGACAATGCAAAAAGGAAGATCCACCTTCTCACTTCTTTTGCTCCTCTACCTTGTAAACTTCACAACATCATTAGAAACCAACTCTGAATCTTCGGAAACTTCTAGAGAATATGAAACACTTGCAGAAAGCAATGGTTCAATCTTATTAGTCAGAATAGGGGAGGATTCAATTTTATGAGCCCTTGGACTCTTTCTGGTTCCCAACACAGGGGTAGCTGAGATCTTCTTCTTCTGAGCCTTGAGCCACTCTTCTGTCTTCCGAAAAACTTCCTTAGTTAAAGAATTTACATTTTCTTCTTCCTCTGCCAACCAATCAATTCCTCTGATTACCATTTCAGCTCTTGATACTACATTTTTTGGCTCTGATGCATTGCTATCTTCCTCCTTAACATTTCTGATGCTGAAAGGTAGCTTTAAAGCAGTGATTTGTTTAAGGGAAAACCTAGAACACAATCTTTTAGTAACCTCAACCTCATCTATGCAATCATCCCAGTAGTATTCCAAAGTTGGTTTATGAAGGAACATGGCATCCACTCTGAAATGGCTCTCAACAAAACCTTTGCTATCAAAGTAGTTCCTTGCCTGATATGGCTAGAGATTCATTTCTTTCAATTCATTGGTCAAAAAGGCAAAGTCATGCATCAACCAGAATTTGTAATGTCCTAGTTCAAGTGGGAAGAAGGTGTCGATACCTCTCTTGACCTTGTACTTCTTCTCAACAATTAATAACTATTTGCCTACTTCAAGAAGAATACACTTGTCTGGGCAATACCTGGGAAGTTTTAATGGAGCATCACTGCTCCTACTCTTAAATAGGTAAAAGTAGGGAACTAAATATACAAACTTCCATAAATTTTAACAAATTCCATAGCCTCCTTTAATATCCTACAATTAGGTTTTCCTCTTAATTCAAAGACTAATTTGGAGGAAAAGGTATCATGCACCTTCTTAAAATCCATGGGGTGTTTTCCTTTTTGTAACAGGGAGTGATATTCATAGATGGGCATACTACTATTCCATTCTTGATGAGGCAGACCATCCCAGATTCTACAGATGGCGAGAATATAGAAGAGGTATGAAGACATATAAAAATTGGAAATTAAAGCTAGCTGAGATAAACTTTCATGTAATTTCTTAGCTATTATTTCGGCCCAGTCAACAGCATTACCAATGTCTAGGATAGCTTACACAAAGATGTACAACCATTCTTCCCAATTGGTGTCTATAGGATTACCTTTAACCCTGTTCAACATTACCATTATATCCCTAACTTCTCTCAATAGGTGATCTTTTCTAATTGGTCTAGGCAAACGGAAACCACCCTTTTTGGGGTTTAACAGCCAATCCCTTGCTATGTTATTCCTATAGACCTTCTTATTCTTCTCAGAGTTCGCTATAGCTTTACTGATACTCTAATCTCCATAGATTTCAACTAACAGAATCCTGAGAGCAGCCATTATTATTGTTCTATCAATATTTACTAGAACTTCACCACTTTTTGTTTTAATGCACCTCTCAAACTTGCTATACCTGTTACGGCATTCTATTATAACTCCAGGCATGGAATCACTTCAGGAAAACCAATGGCTTCTAATAAACCACTTTCTATGATCCTAACAAATATGACTTCATCTACCATTTTCCTCAGCCTTGAAATGATTTCTCTGATATCATCATCTACTATAGTTGTATCCCTCATTTCAGGTAAACAACAACTAACTGGAGAAAATCTATTTTCCTTCATGAATTTTACTTTGGAAGAAGACATTCTAAAATATAATCTTGTAAAATTCTTATGAAGATAGCTCTTTAAAAATGCATAAGCTCAAATGAATTATAGGGCCAAGGTTGCTGTGAAACTCACCATTTTCCTGCCTTTTGAAAAAGTTACCTCACAGCTCCCGAAATGCCTCTAGAAGATAGCAAAATAGAATGAATAAATGTAAAGAGAGGGAAAAATAAATACACACTTGCTTCATTTCCCATCACTTCACAAAAAACTACCATCAATTCACTTTCACACCACATTAAATGATAATAGCCTGTTTCACACACTTTCATTTAGTAAGTAAATCTCCTGAGCTGAGGTGGTGCCACTCTTTCCATCATGTGAATCATTTCATTGTCATTTGATAAAGATTTGGCTTGCGGCTGATATCTGAGTATTATTACACCTTGAAAATTGATCCTTGAACCATAAAGTTTGGGTTCAAAGTACGTGATTCATGATGTTTTAATTTTATGCACATAAAAAAACTATGGTGGACCCCAATAACTTCTTGAATAACCTCAGGAAAATTATAAAATATGATTTTAGAACCACTACTTGGGAGACTTTTTAGTGTAAAATTGTAGAAGTGCACATTTTAACATGAACTTTGAACTAAAAAACTGAGGTTCAAAGTTCAAGATTTAATTCAACATTTACACATTGACATGTGACTGTGGCAAGAAAAGGTTTTTACAAGATGCAACATACACATGACGCTTTTGCAGAAAAATATATTGAACTTTGAAACTTGAACTTTGACACAGCTTCACAAATTGCCGCATATGAATAAGGTAAAAATCTATTTGATGGGCAACAGGTGGCTCTGACTGGGGATTAGGACTGTGAAGGACTAAACAAGGAATTCAAGCTCTCTGGTTTCACACTAAGCAAAAAATACAACATGCACGACTAACCTATAGCACAACAAAAACTTATGTACAAAGGAAGGCTAAACTTATCTTTAGCTCATAAAGCTCCAGATCTTTCCCATTATAAGATAAGGGTATTTTAGTTCCATCTACGTACCTAAGTTTGAAAGAATTAGGTCCCAATACTTGACTAATTTTGAAAGGCCCCTTCCAAAGGGACTCAAATTTTCCATGAGCACCCCGGGGCTCTCTTCTTTTATCCCATAATAGCACTTTGTCATTCTCCATAAACTTCTTGGGCCTGGCTCCTTTGTCAAAAATTTTCTTCACCCGAGATTGGTGCAAGTCTATGCGGTTCACCATCTCATCTTGTTGTTCTTCTTGTTTAGGTACGTGATCCTTTTATCCAATCCATCAGAAAAGGTTCGATCTTCTATTACTTTCTGCAATTTTATGGCTGATAGCTCTAGAGGTAATGAGAGTTGAGCTTCTACTCCATAGACCAGTTCAAACAGAGTCATACCTATAGCTCTCTTGGGAGAAGTACGATCAGCCCAAAGAGCTTTGAACAATCTCTTATGCCAGTCTTTAGAATTTTCATTCACTAGCTTCTTCATAATATTGATGAAGTTTTTATTGGTAGATTTCACTTGCCCATTACCTTGGGGAAAGTAATCAGATGAATGTGCCAATTGAATCCCATTATCATAGAAAAAAATTTGCATATCTTGAGAAGAAAAGTTTTGTGCATTATTAGCAACAATCTTTGAAGGAACACAAAACCTAACCAAAATATTCTCTTTCAAGAAAGAACAGACCACCTCAGTAGTAGTTTTACTCACTGCAATAGCCTCTACCCATTTAGTAAAGTAATCTGAAGCTGTTAGAATATGGGTATCTCCAGCACTAGATGGGGGATTTATTGGTCCTATAAAATATAAACCCCACTTCTTGAATGGCTCATCAATTATTACTGGTCTAAAGGAAAAGCAGCTAAATGTGGCTTTCCTGAAAATAACTTGCACTTTTCACATTGTGCTACCCATTTGTAGGCATCTTTAAACATTCCAGGCCAATAATAATAGTTCCTCAAAATTTTGAAAGTAGTTACCGTTGAGGAGAAATGCCCACCACATGCTTCACTATGAAATGACTGAAGCAATTTCTTTTGTTGGTCTTCATCTACACACCTAAGAAACATTCCATCCAGACCTCTTTTATATAGAATATCATCCACTATAACATACTTAGTTGCCTTAAGCTTCAAGTTTCTCTGCTCCTTTTCTGTAAGATGAGTCGAACATTCTCCATATGTAAGGTAATAGGAAACATCAAAGAACCATGTGTCTTTTAATCCTGTAAATAAAGATAATGGAATATCACCTTCAGGAATCACATCATTTTCAGCAATTAATTTGCACAGACCTTGGCCCCTTACCAATTTGGTAGGTTTGATCTCTAGATCAAACTCTTGAACTTTGGCCACCCAATTAGCTCTCTTATTCATAGACACCTCTTGTTGAGTTAGTATGCTCTTGACAACAAAATTTGGGACATTCATTGTGGAATGAGAATGTATAATATAATACTTGAATTGCTTTATGGCTTTTACTATTGCGTAAGCCTATTTTTCTATGGGTGAATACTTCAATTCATGATTCTTTAGAGGAATGCTCATAAAAGAAATAGGCACTTCCTCACTTGCCTCATTCTTCTGTAACAAGACTCCTGAAATTGTGTGCTCTGATGCATAGTAATGTATCACAAAATCTTTATGAAAATTCAGGTGAGCAAGGACAGGAGCCTATACAATTGCTTCTTTAACCTTATCAAAATACCTTTTAGCCTCATTGTTCCATCTAAATGTCTTCTTCTCACTTGACAAGTTGACCATAGGTCTAGTTGTTTCTGAAAAATCTAGCATGAATCTCCTCAGAAAATTGATATGTTTGAAGAAAGACCTTATTCTACTCCTGTGGGATGGTGAACACAATTGCTAAATCACCCACACCCTCTCTGGGTCTATTGCAATCCCCTTTTTTGAAACTATGTGCCCTAAAAATTTTCCTTCGGTCACACAAAAGATTGATTTCTTGGGATTTAAAGATATCCCCTAGTTCCTACATTCTTGGATAATGAGCTTCAGGTCTTTAGGATGCTTCTTCCTTCTGCGTGAGAAAATAGTCATATCATCAAGATAAACCACGATCACCTTATTCATTAAATGACTGAAGGAGGAATTCATGGCCCGCTGGAAAGTCGCTCTTGCATTAATTAGTTTGAATGGAATTTGGTTATATGCAAACGTGCCCCAGGGGGTAGTGAATGTCACTTTGTGTTGGTCTTCTAGGGCCACACTAATTTGGTTGTACCCTGAAAACCCATCCAACATCGACATCATTTTAGATCCCGCTACCATCTAAAGGATATGATCCATGTTAGGGAGAGAAAAATTGTCCTTCAGACTAGACTGATTGAGATTTCAAAAATCAAGACAAATTCAAATTTCTCCATTCTTTTTGCGGATAGGAATTATGTTCACCAACCAGGTCAAATGATGCATTGGATAAATTATTTTTTCCTTAAGCATTTTATCAACTTCTCAAAAAATGGCATCAGCAACTCTAGGGTTATAATTTCTTAATTTCTATCTGAAGGGTTTAGCTCCTGGCTTTAAAGGAATATGATGCTGGAACTTGCCTTTTCTAAAATCTTTTAAATCCTCATATGACCAAGCAAAAACAACTCTGAATTCCCGCAACAATTTTGTAAATACCTCTTTCTCAATTGGATTACAGAATATACCTAGGTTGACGAACTTAAGGTCCTCATTGCTTCCAATATTGATTTTCTCATAACTACTAGGCTAATCTTCTTTTGTCCCATTGGTATGACCTACAAAGAAATCTTTACGATCAAACAAATTTTCCATATTTATAAGACCTTTAGGAATGTGATTTCCTTTTAATTGAATAACCTTTTCTTCTTTTTCAACTTTCTCATTAGAACAAAACTCTTGGAATTTATATTCTAAACCCTCAAAAAAAAAAAGAGGAAAACTTTTCCATTCCTTGAAGAAAGGACAACACATGAGCATCATCACTGAAAAATTGCTAAGAATTAGCATTATCAAGAACATTGGATCGATGGATGAGCTCGATAGTATTTTGATCATTGTCAAAGTCAAGATGAGGAATCAACAGTGTTGCAAAACTGGCTAAGGCATCTGCTCTAGAATTCTTTTCTCTAGGAATGGATTCAATAGAGAAAGCTTGAAATCCTTCTATTTCATCCTAGACTCTATTTCTGTAATGCTTCATTCTATCATTCCTAACTACATATTTTCCTCTTACTTGTATCACAATTAGCTCAGCATCTCCTTTTGCTTTAAGCATTTTAATGCCTTTCCTCTTGGCTTCTAGAATCCCAAGTAATAGAGCTTCATACTCTATAGTATTATTAGTGTTCTTGAACTCAAGCTTATAAGCAGAAGGGAATCTTTCTTCAATAGGTGATATCAAAACCACTCTAGCCCCTGAACTAGTGGATGAATAGCTACCATCAAATTCTAAGGTCCATAGTTTCTCATCATCATTTTCATTCATGACTTCAATTTCTAGCATGATCAAATAGTTAGAGAAATCAATCTCCTGGTACAAAATATGAGACTTAGGATCATCAAAGGGAAAAACTATGTACTTGTATTTAGTCTCAAGTTGTAGAGTGACTTTTTTATCCCCAATGGGAATGATAGCTTGAGACCAATCCAATTTGATCTCTCCACCCAGATCTCTACAAAAGGTTCTGCTCAAGAGCATACTGTAACTTGCTAGAATATCAACAACCAAAATGGTCAACTTGAGTCTTTTTTCGGGGAAAGATGCTAAAGCAACTTGAGCATCTTTGATTTCACCAATCAAAGGGACTTGTTTGGAGTCCATGGACTAGCACCTACCAAAAGTTTTTGTCAAAGGTAGATTGAGGGCTTTTGCTACTGAAGAGGGCATGATATTGTTAGAAGCTCCAGAATCTATGATACAATTACTAAGCTTATGACCATGGATGAACAATGAGATGTAAAAGGGCTTAGGTTTCCCTATAACTAGAGTAGGTTCTGAGGATTCAAGATTAATGATGGGCTCTTTGATCTCAAGTTGTTTTACATTTGATTCCACAGGGGGTTCATTAGTGGATGTAGTGCTTGCTTGATTGGACTGAACAACGAGAGAAGAGCCCTTCACATAAGAAACCAACTTGTCTAATTCACCAGGATTTGACTTCAAATATTCAGCATGGGATATCTAAATTTTAGCAAATTTATAGAATTCTATAAAATCAAAAGTTGGTTCAGAATCTGACCTATTAAGGATTTTAATCCTTGTAGGTTCACTCCCTGGAGTCTTTATATTAATGTCTACTTGATTTATTGGTTCTTTACCTCTCTTTCCTTGAAATGGAGATGGAGAATGACTGTGGGTTTTTCCACCCTGCTACGCTCAAGTAAGCACTAAACATGAGGGATGCTCTAGAGTTGTAAGAATGTCACCACCTCATTCTGATTTAGACTCATATTCAAGATAATAACTTATGGAGTCACCAGGTCCTTTGGAGTTATCCTCATTACCAGGAATTTCCATAATGGTCTCTTTGTTGGCCTCCATTTTCTTGTACCTCACCATCTCAGGAAAAGAATCACCATCATGCTCATCAGCCAAGTGAAAAATACACATGTTGTTTTTAGTAGGAGGTGCTTCAATCTGAAGTCTAGGCTGATGTGTTAATGTATTTGATTGCTTTACATAATTTCCTATTCCTTGGCCTCCATACCTTCTAGGAATGTCTTGATATGGAGCAGGGGTAGTTTTTGTTAATTGCCTTTTTAAGGTAATCATATCATTTACCAGTCTCTGAACCACAAGATCAGAAGACCCTAATGTAGAAGCTTTATTACCAAGAGTCTGAACCTCTCTTCTCCATTTCCTAGCAATAAACATGTCATCCTCAAGCTCCACTGCTAATGCTTGGGCAGCTAGCAAGTCTGCCACTCTTCCTCGTCTAAGATGGAAACTGATATAAGGGGACATAGCATTTACAAAGAACCCCTTTCTATTTTTTTCACTAGGATGATGAGCAATAGGAATCTATTGCAAGAGCTTGTTAAATTTAGCTATAAATTCTTGTATAGGTTCCTGCATCTCCTTCTTTAATTGGGAGAGTTGCAACAATAAGGAGTGTTCATCATCGGCTACTTTAAAGCAAGCCATGAAAGTTGTTCTCATGCCATTCCAAGTTGTTATGGACCCATTGGGAAAATGATGAAACCAATCTACTGTTAATCTCTATTGAGCATTTAAGGTTGTCATTGGTATCAAAGGATAGTAAACAGGTTGGTTGGTTACTTATATTGAGTTGGTTGGTAACCAGAAGTAAGACAGAGCAGTTGGTAAAGCCTTTACACCGAGCATCACACAGTTTACCAAGCACCAGCGACACCGACACCAATGGATAGTAAACACTAAGCATCATAGTATACACTGAGCAGATTATACAGTGTTTACCAATGATCACAAAAAATGGCATAGTAATCTGAAATGGCACATTCTTCTATGCAAATAGGTACAATAGATTGTAAAATGGTTTACCAAGATCGAGGAGCATTTATTGTAAAAGATACTCATTAAATGTAATGTTTATCTTATGATAATAGTTGATCTAGGTTAATTTTGTACTGTAGATCTTAGGGTTATGATTATTTTTGTAACCTAATTTTTGCTAAGGTGGCAAAAATAGAACACTATATATTTTGTATGTTCGTACCATTTTAGGAGCTTTTGTGAATTGATATATATGAATCACGGAGCACTTGAAGCCATTAACTAACTTCAAGGTCAATCAGTTTACAGAGAAGAATCAGAGAAGACTACCAAGCATAATAGAGTAGTGAATCATCACAGTCAAGGTGATATGTTATGAGCATCTATTGATCTGTTTCAGACAATTGAGTTGTCAACTAGCAGAGAATTTCCTATTACTTTTTGACAATTGTAGTAGAGTTTTTTGATAAAATCTCTTAACAAAGTAGACTTAACAATCTTATGTAAATCTCTTAATCGAGTACACACTTCATTAGCATTGTCTAAATCCTATAACTAGGTAGATCTAGCTGATCTAATATGTTACTCCTAATAGGGTAAGATCACAAGAAGTGATCAAAACTTGTAACCTTAACAAGCCAACCTTTTCTATCTGCAGTAGTGAATAATTTGTGGGTGTCACCCCCACCGTAGTTTTTACCTTCTTACAAAGGTTTCTTCATTACCAAAATACTTGTGTTATGTGATTGTCATATTGATTTTATGTTGTTTACTTTCTTAAGTTAACTAGATGATTGATTTATGAAATTAGATTCAAGTTATTTTGATCGGTTATCATAGTATACAGTTATAGATCTGAAAGGTTTTACAAGTGAAGTTTTGAAGGCATTGATTCATCCCTCCCCTCTCAGTACCTATCTCTCCTAATTCCAACATCTACCATAGTTTCAATCAAGGTCTGAATGAAAAGACATATTTCCACATCCTCTATGCCTACACCTATCACACTGCATGCAGTATTAAAAGCATTAATGTGATCACTTGGAGAAACTTTACCATCACCACTGAACTTGGGAAGAACCTCTCTAGCTCCTTTGGGTAAATTTTGTAGTTTAAAATTTGATAGGTCCAGAGGACCAACCTGAGCACCCCATGGCTGATTTTGGGCCATGAGTGGCAAAGAAAAATTTAGAGGCTGAGGATTAAAAATGGATGGGGTTATTGTGCCAGATAATGTGAGAGCTTGGAAACCTGAAATAGGAATAGTATGTTGGAAATATTCAGGAATTAACCGAGTTATTGAGAGGGGAGGGGTGAATCAGTAACTCCAAATTTTCTTTCAATTTAACATGTAATTTACTTTAACCTTTGCATATGAAACTTAAAAGCATTCACAATAATGACACATAGATTTGGTTACCCAAAAACCTTCCAAAAAGAAAGTAAAACTGGGGTGGGGATGAAACCCGCAAAGCTTTAATACGACAGAATAAAGTTGGCCGGTTAAGGCTTACAATTTGATCACTTCTGATGATCTACCCTATTAGGAGCAATAAGGATTGCTAAATCCACCCTGTTAAAGGATTTACAAAACATACAATGAAGTATGCACTCGGTAAAGAGATTTTACAAAAGACTGTTAAGTCTACCCAGTTAAAGGATTTAGTACTGATTCACCTGTTAGGATGAAACAGTAGATCTCTTGCTTTGCAACTGGATTGCTGATTGAGATTCACTGATGTACTGATCACCTTCTGTGATGAATTTGTCTTTTCTGTTCCTTATACTTCTGAAGCCCTTTGTAATTCGCTTATCTCTGCCTTTCTTTCTTTTTCACATATATGCTTCTTACATTTTTGACATTTTTTACAACATTGTTTATATACAAGTCTTAAACAATTAATTACAATTACAATTACAAAGCCGGCTTGACAAATAAAAATAAGTGCTACTAAGTCAGCCCAAGTATGGTTACACGGTTCCTGCAAACTAACTCGGTGACTTTCTGATACTCGGCATCCACTACATTACTCGGCATTGTCATGCACTCGGTAGAAGTGAAGGCACGGTTCATACTGATCACTCGATAGGTTTTAAACTCGGTAAATACTAGTGACTAGGTAGACATGATGTTACTCAGTTTACACTGTCCTGTTTGGTTTGTACTAACTTGCTCGGTTTGCACTGTCTGCTCAGTTTGCACTGAGAATGCAAATAAGTGTTGTCACTAGTGGCAATTCTGCTTAATGCCAACAATCTCCCCCTTTGGCATTAGTGACAAAAACACTTATTGGCCAAAACTTATATACATGAATCATGCTGAGTTTTATTTTGATTTTTCAAAATTTGTCTTTGATATAGAGCTTTATACATTGTCTCCCCCTTTCAATGTGCTAACTGTTTCTATACAAATCTTCTTCTATACATATATCTCCCTCTATACATATCTCCCCCTTTTTGACGATAATGCCAAAGGTGTATATACAAGTTATTTACAGAGAGAATCCAAAATTTGATAGAAAATCTGAATGTACCTTCATTATTAGTGCCAGGGTTCTGTCCCAACTTTCTTTCAGAATCTTACATGTTTGGATTGCAATTTGGACTTCTGCAGAGAGTTCAATCATGTGATCTGCTATAGAGAACTAATTGTCATTAATCAATGTTTTGGAATGTTCAATGTGCTTATACATTGTATTCATGATGGGAAGGATCAAGTGTTGGATGTCTAGCAGTGTGGACCAGATCCTTGTGTCTTCTTTCAGTAGATCAGACTGCATGTTTGATAGGTGTGAGATTTTCATGTGATGAGCAGAGCTTGAACTTGGTTCAAGTTGCAGCTTCTGTATGCTAATCTTCATATCCTCATCCATTTTATTCATTTTATCCTTAACATCCTTTGTGAACTCGGCAATATTGCACAATCTGGCCAAAAGAGAGGTACCATTCGAATAGATAGATTCAATGTTTGACAAAACTGAAGACAATTCTACTTGGTTAATAGCTATGTGCTGAGCAATGTGCTCAAGCACTTTATTATTGAATCTCTTCTCGGCTCTTTCAACTAACTTTTCTATCCCAGATGAATCCTCATTGTATTTATTAACTGCTTCTGCTAATTGTAGCAAAATATGTTGGGAGGAGTCTACTTTAATACCTAATGCATCAGACAAAATGTCCTTAGCATCCTTGATGATTTGATATTCCTTGTCTCTCTCCTCTTTAAGCTTCTTTTGTTTTGCTTTCCTTTGGAGGATCTCACCTATATTTTGCATTTGGTCCGCTGATAGATTTGCAAAATCCAATGTTGGAATCTCTATCTCTTCATCTAAGTCTATATCCTCTACTACATTCTTACCCAAAAATTTTATACTCGGTAGAGCCTTAGGCTTATCTGTACTTAAAGCCTTGGTAGTAGTGATAGTAGATATAGTAGGGCTAGCTATAGAGACTGGTATACTTTCTACTGGAGAACTTAAAATATTTACACTTGAAGATTCAAAAACTGGAAAACTTACTACTGGAAAACTTGATGATGCGGGAGACTGCAACTCGGTAGAAGAAATGATAGTTGCTTCTGTTGTTGCTAAAGATGATTGGACAAATGTTGAAGTTGTCACAACCATGCTTGAAGGTGTCTCCGGGCTGGATGTAGAAACTTTTACTGGAGAGGTAGGAAGGGATGCAATGACTTCTACTGCTATCCTCACAGTATCATCTACCTCAGTGTCTTCTTCTTGTTCATCACTGTCATCTTCAATGTCTTTTATTATGACTGTTTCAATACTCGGTTGGTGAAGGTGGTATATGTTCTTCCATGTAGCATTTGCAGCCTTCACAACCGATTCAATATTATTGATCAGAATCAAACAAGTATTGAACTTTAATGTCATCTTACTTTCATTTTCTTTTAATGCCTTCTTTACTTCATCATTTTTCAAGCTCGGCATTAACTGTCTCGGGGTCTGATCAAATATGTCTATCACAGTTTGCTTTGCATTTCTCCATCTCATTTTTATTGGATTTAATAGAACTGCTGGAGCCTGTAGGGCTATTTCTTCAGGAGAGTATTTCCACTATCCCATCTTTTCAATAACAGCATCTTCTATTTCCTTCTGTTCTATTTCCGATCTGGTTTCATATTTAAAGGATTTTATGTTACTTACTCCAGATCCTGATCCGTCTCTAAAGAGTTTGATCTTTTCTTGAAAGTTTAGAGGAGGCCTTTTGAATACTATGTCTTTATCTGCCTTGTCTGCCTTGCCTCTTGCATTTCTCCTTGTAAATATAGCAGTGGGAGGCTTAGGTGCCTTAGTGATGAATACCTTTCCTTTCTTCTTTGCAGGTTCTGGTTCCTCTGTTTTCTCATCCTTTTCCTCTTCTTCTTCATCTTTTTCTTCTTTGTCCTCGGCTATCATTTGCATTTTGGCTATCCTCTTCTTTCCTTTGTTTACCGCCTGTGGAAGCTTTATGCTTAGTTCAATTCTTACCTTAGCTTCATCATATGTTCCAAAATATGGAGCTTTGGGATTGACAGGCTGATTAAGAAGAGCTTTAATGATATTCTTGGTTTCATCAATATTTACCTCATAAGGAAGAGGTTTTACATATACAGTCCTCGGTTTAGCTGCTTGAATATATACATTATCACAATCCACCATAAAACAAATGTCATCTTTGTAATCTTCCACCAACTTCTGTGGAATCCGGAATCTGTCATTCATTTTCTCTTTGAAAGACTCAAAATAATTATCCATGATGCTTTCAAAATTTTCACCCATTTCTGAGATGTATTCATTTATTTCATAAAGTGCTGGCACATCTTTTCTCCATACAACTTTTCCTTTAGAAGGGAAGAATTTCTAAACATAGAAGAATAAACAGACCAATAAGGATCCAAACTTACATGGATTGTTTTTGGAAGTTTGAATGCTTTCCATGTTTTTGTTAAACTGCTTTAACAATAAGTCTGCTAGGTCAAATGTTAAGTTATTCTTGACCACTTTGTATGCTAGGTCGATAGCTTCACAGGAGACACTATTCTGTCGACTAGAACTGTAAATCTTATGGGCAATAATGTGTGTACCAAACTTTAGTTCAGCATCGGTAATGCTGCTAACTTTCATGCCTCTACCATCCCACTCGGCTAGGGTTTTCTTCTCTAGTTCCGTCCGACCTAGGGTTTTGGTAGTTTTTTCTTTGTTCAACATGGGAAGACCGGTGATTTGATGAATCATCTTCTTTGTGATCTCTATGGGTTGCTCAAGCCAAATCTTGCCATCATGTACACGACTGAGAATGTATCTAACCCATTTATCTCGAAAGTTTTGAGGTAGATGTGCAATGTGAACTAAACCTTTATCTTCTAGATGTTTGTGCTCAGGTTTCAGAATACCATCCACACATAGTTCTTCATGCACAGTATCTAATTCTAGGTTCCCCATTTCATGAATTGAACAGTTGAAATGATTGCGGATATCGTTAATAAGTAGTACCTTAGGAGGAATCTGAGATTGAGCTCCGTTTGGATCTAGGGCTGCTGCAATTGCAGGCATGATCTTGAAATCTGGTGCTTTCCATTCCCCTTGGACTAACATATCAGATCCTTTCTTTGCTGAAGTGCTGGATGATGCCATGGTAGCTCACAGAAAATTCCTTTCGCAAAAGTGTTGAATCACTGGATTGCTCTTGAAATTTTCTGCTCTCAAAGTGCTAAAGGTTTGTGGTGAAGAATGAGTTCGATTACTTGCTTTTTGTTTACAACTCTGTCATTAATGCTCAGTACAAATTAGGGTATGAATTCTGACAGACTGTCACCCACTAAGAATTAATTGCTTGGTAAAGACTTCACAACTCGGTGAACTTGAGAATTCATATTGCTCCGACCTCGCTCGGTAAAGACGGGTACCGACCTTGCTCGGTGAAGACTGATACCGACCTCACTGTGATCTTACTGCATCTTGTATGCTGATTTAGATCTTTCTTTTAATTCGGTTCTGGAACTGCTTGAGATTGGTCTATGAGAATACAGTTCCAGTGCTTTCTTGGAAATTTAGTTTGAGTCGGTAGAGCCATCCATTCCATTACTTGGACTGGATTGCTCGGTAGATTTAGGAATCCATTTTTGTCTCACCTATTTCCTGACCTTAGTTGCTTCATTCTTCTTTCCATCTTCAACTTCACTAGCATTCATGCAGTTTCTGGCTATGTGACCGAGTTTAGTGCATTTGAAGCATCTTACGGTAGTATCTCTTTTCCTTAGATGATGTTTTATGCAATTCATGCCAATGTGTCCATATTCTCCACAGTAATGACATCTACACCAGGTGTTGTAGTCCCATCCAAACATTGCTTTCATAATTTGTTCTGCTGGATTAAATGTCTTGGATCTGCACTCGGATGCCTTGTGACCTTGTTTGTTGCATTTGTGACAATTACCTCTGAATCTTGGTTTTTCCCTGCATTTATTTGCTTTGTGACCACGTTGATTGCAGCTGTAACATTTTCCATTGAATTCTTCTTTTTCATTGTTCCAACATTTATTTGAAGTATGTCCTATTTTACCACAGTGATTACAAGTAGGTTTTTGATTTCTTTGAGTACCTTGCTTAGAAGATTCACCTTCTCCTTTGTATCCAAGTCCTACTTTTCCTTTTTGCCTATGAAGATTTCGCTCATACAGCTGATTCAAGTCTTCTTGACTTTTCAGCATTCCTTCATTGATTTGTTTTTCAGCGTTTAGGTCATCCACCAATCTTAGATTGATTTCCTTTTCAGATCTTAGTTCTTCTCTTGTGCTTTCTATTTCTGATCTTAGATTCAAAATTTCCTCATTTGTATGAGAGATCTGATCAATTAGGTTTTCTAGCTGAAGGGTTTTATTTTGGACTTCAATGTTCCTTCCATCTAATTCATCTTTCAACTTGTTTCTTTGTTCCAAGATCTCACAGAATCTTGTAGAGTGTAGCTCTTGTTCTCTTTTTAATTTTCTCACTTCTTCCTACAGAGACCCATTCTTTTCTAGGAGTTCTTTGACAGCATTGTTTGCTTCATCTGAGTTATTTGAGGGAAAAAGATCTTCAATCTTTTCTTCAATGTAATTCTGATCATTCATCTGATTTGCAAGTTCCTTCCTTCTTCTTAGGGATTGGGAAAGATGTTCTTTTGCTTCTTTGAGTTTAGCTATGGCCATTTCCAGATCTAGCTTTTCATTTTCAATCACCTTGTTTAGTTTTAATACCTCCATTGTCCTGGATCTTTGCTCAAGCTAGTTAAGCTTTATCTTGAGAACCAATGCTGCTCTGATACCAATTGTTGGAAATATTTAGGAATTAACCAAGTTACTGAGAGGGGAGGGGTGAATCAGTAACTCCAAATTTTCTTTCAATTTAACATGTAATTTACTTTAACCTTTGCATATGAAACTTAAAAGCATTCACAATAATGACACATAGATTTGGTTACCCAGAAACCTTCTAAAAAGAAAGTAAAACTGGGGTGGGGATGAAACCCACAAAGCTTTAATACTGCAGAATAAAGTTGGCTGGTTAAGGCTTACAATTTGATCACTTCTGATGATCTACCCTGTTAGGAGCAATAAGGATTGCTAAATCCACCCTGTTAAAGGATTTACAAAACATACAATGAAGTATGCACTCGGTAAAGAGATTTTACAAAAGACTGTTAAGTCTACCCGGTTAAAGGATTTAGTACTGATTCACCTGTTAGGATGAAACAGTAGATCTCTTGCTTTGCAACTGGATTGCTGATTGAGATTCGCTGATGTACTGATCACCTTCTGTGATGAATTTGTCTTTGCTATTCCTTATACTTCTGAAGCCCTTTGTAATTCGCTTATCTCTGCCTTTCTTTCTTTTTCACATATATGCTTCTTACATTTTTGACATTTTTTACAACATTGTTTATATACAAGTCTTAAACAATTAATTACAATTACAATTACAAAGTCGGCTTGACAAATAAACATAAGTGCTACTAAGTCGGCCCAAGTATGGTTACACGGTTCCTGCAAACTAACTCGGTGACTTTCTGATACTCGGCGTCCACTGCATTACTCGGCATCGTCATGCACTCGGCAGAAGTGAAGGCACGGTTCATACTGATCACTCGGTAGGTTTTGAACTCGGTAAATACTGGTGACTCGGTAGACATGATGTTACTCAGTTTACACTATCCTGCTCGGTTTGTACTAACTTGCTCGGTTTGCACTGTCTGCTCGGTTTGCACTTAGAATGCAAATAAGTGTTGTCACTAGTGGCAATTCTGCTTAATGCCAACATAGTAGACTTGATAGGAGAGGAGGCTTTACTAGTCATTTGAGTCTTTCTTCTCATAGGAATATCAAGGTTAAAATTCAATCACTCAAGGGCCTCAAAATCTTCATCAACCCATCCTTTTTCTCTATCCCCTCGGGTATATCTCCTTTCTGCCAGCTTTGATTAGGACTATAACAGAAATATATATAAAAAGAAAAGATTATCCTCTAGGTCTTTGGGCTGCTCTATTTTCTACAGCAGCAAGTCGAGCCAAGTGAAAATGTCTCAACCACTCTCCAATCTCTTCTTCCTCAATTACTAATCTCATTTGTTGGTATTGTTGACCACTTGTTTTTAATTTCCAAGTAGTATCATTCAAATCAGCAATAATGTCTTCCTGTGTATCAGTGAAGTGAAGATTAGGTTTTAACACTAGGGGAAGCTCTTGTTGGCTAGGAATTACCTCAGCACGTAGCACCATAACTAACCATTAAAAGAGAAGAGTTAAGCTCTGGTCTACTTATAAGTGTCCCCAGCGGAGTCACCAAAAATCTTTTGGTATACAGATTTTTCCTTCTTACTAAAATTATAACAATTTAGAAATACTCTGGCCCAAGATGAAGGAAAAAATCATACAACAGTTGAGTTAGTCACTGATGACTAAACTCTTTGTGATCAAAGGAGCAACTACCTTATATAAAGATCAATCTTGACAATAAATTTTTTTGAAAAGAATGAAAACCATAAAAGTAATATATACTTTTGACCTGAAAGTACAAAAAGGCTTTTTTCAAAACTCATATGAAATAACTACTGAGAGATTTATGCTCTGGGAGAGAATCCACATTTATCTAAGCCAACAGACTGAGACTATAAAGAAAATTCACAAAAGGATCGATTCAACATATACTGAAATAAAACTAAAAAGGAACGTATGATCTTGAAACACATACACAGATTGCAGCAACATGAAATCAATTCCAACTGAAATCAACACACATGTATTAACCAGAAACACTGATTTGAAAAAGATACTTCTATTTTTTATATATATCCAATGATACTATATTATGAGTTTCAAATCAAAACATGAACCATTTCCTGAAAGTATTTGCAGTAAATATTAAACTATATGTTTTTCTCCTACTAGAGAACTGACCCTTGCAAGGTCTTTCAAAAATTAACTTATAGCCACATAGGGCATAATTAGTTTCTTAACTAAAGTCTATTCTTGGAAAAGAACTAACACCCTATAACTACTTGGAACCATCCTTTCAAAGACTAATCAAAACATATTAGCTTTTCTCGGCCTTAGCATTAATGGTGGCCTCGGTTGCTTTGCACTCATCTGACCACTTCTTGAAAGCCATCATGAATCTCTCCAACATCTCCTTATTTGGTGAAGAAACAAGATCCAGCCTTTGTTACCATATATCTTTGTAGTTTTGTAACTGCTCCAGCTTAGTATTTAGTGTTTTCACCTATTCTTCACCAAGCATTATCAACGATTGTACCCTGCCGATGACTGAGTAGTCTCAGGATACCATTTCTTTGGCATCTTTTAACCCTTTTTATTTTTTGGTGAAGGATTCTTTCATCCTAGCCTCGTCTATTCCTATTTTCACTTCACCTGTGGATAGATTGTAGACATAGTTTATATGATTTCTAACAACCTCCTCAACACAGGCTACTATATTTAGAATCTGTTGTGATTCCTCAATACCTTGATCAATTAGGGTACATCACCATTCCTCATTTACCTTTTCCACAAACAAGAGACTAGTATCAGTGCTAGGAATTGTCTTCTCAGAAAGGAACTTTTCTATGTCATAGCTAAAAGCTTCATCCATATTATCTATTGATATCTCCAGACTATCTCCCTTTCCTTCCCAAAGCTTGACTTTAGCCTCTAAGGTAGATACCAGTTCATAAGACCATTTAGTTGAATTCTCATAGGCTTGAGCGAAGCGATTACCCATCTCTCCATCTTATCCCATCCAATTATAGAATGCCTTAGAGAGGGATCTCTCCTTATGTACCTGATCAAGGAACATTTGATTGTCTAGGGACTTGATATCTAGACTTAGGGGTACCATCACCAAAGGTTGAGGAATAGGATTCTGTAACTGATGGATGTACTTTTCCATTTTGCATAAAGCTTGCTTCAGCTTAGCTTTGTCTTCAACATCCTTCAACACTTTGTGATTGATTTTCTTGTTTGCTAAATTCAAAATCTTCAGATCAGAAGCTCTGGAAGATACTCCTAAATCCACTTTATCCATAGTGAAATCTTGCTTAATGACTTTGGCACTGGTCTTGTTGGAATTGGGCTTGAAAATCTCTACAACCCAATGACCTGTGGTCGGATCCACATCCACCATAGACTCTATTTTAGGCTTCTTTATTCTAGGAGACTTTCCAAGGTATTTACTGACCAAGTCACCAACAGGGACTGAGGTAGACACAATGTTCCTCTTCTTATTCACATTTAGATCCATCCAATTTGGAAAACTAGGAGTTACATTTTGTAGGGAAACAGTGGTACTAGGATTTCTTAGGGTAACAAGCTCTTGTTAACTTGAAATCCCATTGCCTCTAATTGATATTGAATCCATATTGGATTCTTTACCTCTTTTCAACCCTTTGAACTACATTACGCTAGGCTCCTCGGTGTCAGAATCTAGGACAATGCAAAAAGGATGATCCACCTTCTCACTTCTTTTTCTCCTATGCCTTGTAAACTTCACAGCATCATTAGAAACCACCTCTAAATCTTTGGGAACTTCTAGAGAATATGAAACACCTACAGAAAGGAATGGTTCAATCTTATTAGTTAGAATAGGGGAGGATTCAATTTTATGAGCCCTTGGACTCTTTTCGGTTCCCAACATAGGGGTAGCTGAGATCTTCTTCTTCTGAGCCTTGACCCACTCTTCTGTCTTTCGAAAAACTTCCTTAGTTAAAGACTTCACATTTTCTTCTTCCTCACCTAGCCAATCAATTCTTCTGATTACCATTTCAGCTCTTCATACTACATTTTCTGGCTCTGATGCATTGCTATCTTCCTCAACATTTTTTAAGTTGAAAGGTAGCTTTAAAGCAGTGATTTGTTTAAGGGAAAACCTAGAACACAATCTTTTAGTAACCTCAACCTCATCTATGCAATCATCCCATTAGTCTTCCAAAGCTGGTTGATGAAAGAACATGGAATCCACTCTAAAATGGCTCTCAACAAAACCTTTTCTATCAAAGTAGTTCCTTACCTGATATGGCTGGAGATTCATTTCTTTCAAGTCATAGGTCAAAAAGGAAAAGTCATGTATCAACCGGAATTTGTAATGTCCTAGTTCAAGTGGGAAGAAGGCGTTGATACCTCTCTTGACCTTGTACTTCTTCTCAACCATTAATAATTGTTTGCCTACTTCAAGAAGAATACACTTGTCTGGGAAATACCTAGGAAGTTTTAATGGAGCATCACTGAAACCTCCTACTCTTAAATAGGTAAAAGTAGGGAACTAAATATAAAAACTTCCATAAATTTTAACAAATTCCATAGCCTCCTTTGATATCCTGCAATTAGGTTTTCCTCTTAATTCAAAGACTAATTTGGAGGAAAAGGTATCATGCACCTTCTTAAAACCCATGGGGTGTTTTCCTTTTTGTAACAGGGGGTGATATTCATAGATGGGCATATTGCTATTCCATTCTTGATGAGGCAGACCATCCCAGATTCTACAGATGGTGAGAATATAAAAGAGGTATGAAGACATATAAAAACTAGAAATTAAAGCTGGCTGAGATAAACTTTCATGTAATTGCTTAGCTATTATTTTGGCCTAGTCAACAGCATTACCAACATCTAGGATAGCCTGCACAAAGATGTACATCCAGTCTTCCCAGTTGGTGTCTATAGGATTACCTTTAACCCTGTTCAACATTACTGTTATATCCCTTGTTAGAAATTTGGCTGAGTTGATTGCATAGATGTTGTCATTATGGAAACATATGATCCTCATGTAGATCATACAAGTCAGAGAGCAAGTATGATAGAGCACATTTCAATTTGTCTATGTGTGAGACAGTGTTTTACTAGTGAACCTGGATATAGTTTTTGTTTGTGACATTGACTGGAGTAATTTCAGTGCTTGTGCACTTGAACACAGACTCTATGATGTCTATTGATTACTCATATCAGAGTGCAAGTTAGTATGGAATGTACAAAAGAAGTTATGACAGTTTTACTGAAGAAAGTGTGAAGTCGATAGGACAAAATATGAAGTCGAAACTAGTAAAGAGTTAAGGGATTATTTTGTTTATGAAAATAATGACTTAACAATATAAAAGGGATGACATCCTAGATGTTAACTCTTTGATAAAGCTATTGGTATAAATGTAAATGTAATTGTAATTGTAAAGTGAAGTAATTGTAACAAGCAGCAAGTAATTGTAGAATTATGATGTGAAGTATGTGAAGCATATGTAATAGCGATAGTGAAAGATTAGCGAAGTGATATTGATGCAAGCAGTATAAGTTTATGTACCTTAACCTATTTTTTAATCAATGTATATTGTACATTACTTGTAATCACATTTTGTACTACAACTCCTAATAGGGTTGAGGCTTCTAACAAAGCCTATAGTCCCTTAATCAGGACTGATACACTATATGCTTGTAATAGACTCCTAATAGGGTCAACATCCTTAACAGGATAATTTTGATTAGTGGATCTTTGTGGGTACCATCCCCACCAGAGTTTTCCCTTGGCTAGGGTTTCCTCGAGAACAAATAATGTGTTATGAGTTCTTTATTGTTATGCATGTTGTTTAGCTTCTTATGTTATGCATGTATAAAGATAATCTATTATATCCATAATTGAGAAAAAGATAAAGTTTGTAGAATAATGATTCACCCCCCCCTCTCAGTATTCCCTATTTCTAACAATTGGTATCAGAGCTTAGTTACTCAAAAAAGAATCATTTGAGGAAAGCCTAGCAGCTTGAGTAAGATCTCTATGGATATGGATAAACTACAGAAGATTCTTGAAGAAGCTCTTGAACAAATTGACTTGCTTACTATTGAAAAAGATACTTTGAAAAGAAAGTATGATGATGCAAAGAACCTTATTGAGAAACTGAAAAACAAATTGGAAGATCTGAGATCTAAAAAAGAATCTGAAGTTTTTATTGAAGATTGTGATCACAATATGGAAAAATAAAATGAGATCCTTAAGCATGAATTGAAGATAGAAAATTTGAAGCTTAGTTTGAAAGATGGAAATGGAAAGAATGAAGAAAATCTAAAATCTGAGAATGAAAGTCTAAAGACTGAAAATGAAGGACTAAAATCTAAACTTTCTAAAGTAACATCTAAACTTGAGAAAGTCAATTTGTAGTATGATGAACTTGAGAAATATAATAAGATTGTGAAAGGTGAATTGACTCAATCCAAACAACAACTTGAAAGGATATATTCAACTAGTGAGAAGATTGATGAACAAATATCCTATCAGAAACCATTCTATGATAAGACTGGTCTTGGATTCAACACTTTCAAAGCAAATGATGAAGGAAAGGAACCACATCTGAAGATATCTGAAAGCATGGATGAGAAGAAGCCTGGTGAGATCAACAAAACTAAAGATACACCTAAAGAAGAAGAATCACCAAAGCAAGAGGAATCACCCAAAGGCATGCAAAGAGAATTCAAAGGTAGATGTTTTTCTTGTAATACCATTGGTCATATGAAGAGAGATTGCATAGGTAAACAATTTAAACCTCTTAATGGTCATTGTTACAATTGTCATGGTTTTGGACATAAAGCTATTGATTGTAGGAAACCTAAATTTATTGAGAATAATGATGATAGTAGAATGTTTAGGAATACTAACAATGAAGATAAGAAACCTACTGAAGATATGAACAGAAGAAGTGGAGTAGTATGTTATAGATGCAACAAGGTTGGACACATTACTAGAAATTGTAGATCACAAATCAATCAACTTGGACCAAGATATGGAAACAATGGAATTATTTTGTCAGATATGTAACAAGATTGGACATATAGCAAGGTTTTATAGAAGTAACAATAGAGTTTTTCATCCTAATCCTAACCCCAGGAATCATGCAAGAAGAAATGAAGATACTAGTAACAATATGAAAGGATGCTGTAGTAAATCAGATGAAGTGAAGTTTATCAAAAGCACAGATCAAGGAGACATATTCAACATTGAAGGTAATCAGAAAGGTGAAGTATTGAAAGGTAAGAATGAATCTTTACCTGACCTATCTCAAAGTACTTAATTCATGTAAATTGCAGTAGAATAGGAACTTAGATTTAGTATAGAAGTATATATATGATGAATTGAGTCTTACACAGTTAATGCAAGGTATTTTATGATATTATAATGCTATGGTTAAGGGCACAAAGAAAAATATTATGTTTTGCAAGATCGCAAGAAGTGATAAGTTTTGTAGGATAGTAGAGACAACTTTTTGGAAAGAAGCAGCAAAAGAATTGAATGCGATGTCAGATCTAAGTGAGATTGAATTAATAAAAGGTTATGAATGGTATTATTTGATCATCAAAGTGAATTAAAGTGTCAAGGAGATCAAAGAGAAGTGATAGAAAGTATTTTGCAAGGATTTGGAAAAGAATTGTGTGCTGAATCTACGCAAGCCCTAAAATCATGAAATTGAGGTATTTTACTTGACAAATCTTTGAATCAGTAAAGGCATTTGAGGAAATCATGGATGTTTCATTAATACACAATGTCAGAGATAATAATAGACCTAAATTGAAATGGGAACCAATAGAACCATTGGAAGAAGACCCTAGGTTTGCATTATCATCCGTACTAGATGGAGTTTTACATTTAGAGAATGCCAGGAGTTATCTTTGATGCAAACTAGAGACAGTAAATGATATTGATTTTACAGATGAATATCAGAAGATTTACAATTAGGATATGTCACTAAAACAAGGTTTTGAAAACTTGGAACATAATGAAATTATCAAATATGGATTATAGTATGAATTGGATAATGAAGAATGCACTAAGATCATTTTGAGTAGAATTCATAATGGAAAGTTTTGGCTAGAGGATAGAGTGATAGATATTGCAGCTGATTTGATTCATGAAGACACTGGATTATCTAAGACTGGAGCTATTCCTTTTAATGAGAAAAACATGAGAAAAATAGTCATTGGCAACACTAATTCATCCTATAATGGTAGAGGAATTGTGATTAGCAAGATCAAACAAGTTGATGTGAGATACATATGCAAGATCCTAACTACTAAGTTTTGTGCTAATTCAAGAGAAGATGACATGGTAGCTATAATGGTACATGCAACTTATCTTATGTGTGTTGATAGGGTACTAGTTGATATGTGTGAAATTCTTAGAATTTAATTGTTTGAGAACTTGGAGAAGATTAAGAAAACTAAGTATACACAGTTTAGGTTCTCATCCCTAATCACATACATGTTCTTTCATCTTTTAAGGAGATTTCCTTACACCATAGGAAATGATTGGAATGATGGACAAACCACAATGGAAAGGATTAATGTAGTATACAGAAAGCATGTTATTGATAGTGTTAATGAAAGTGTAGTACTTGTTATTAAAACATTTCAAAATATTGTGTCTAGTAGATCAAGGATCCCTAAGTCTCTTGTTGAGAAATAAAAAGATGATATATGTTTTATGGTGGATACTGACCTTACCTATATTGAAGCAATAGAACCAAGAATAGAGTTCATAGACCCTCTTGGCTATGAAATATCTGAAGTAGAAACTAAAGAGTATGTTACCAGGCTACTGAAGTGTAAGTTGGACACTCGGTGTAATAGGTTTGGAACCTTTGAGGAGAAATTCAACTCTACAAAGATTCTAATTGAAGAGAAATAGTCTAAGAAGTGACTTGAGAGCACCATTAAGAAAATCTTAAAGGATGCAGGAATGACAGAGAGAGTTTTTGGTAGCAAAGCAGACTGCAATAGCAATCAGAGAGAGTGGACAAAAGGAAGTTTTGTCTATCCCTCCTTTATCATCAATTGCAGTGCCACAAGAAGAACCATAAGTAAAGGTGAAAGTGGAAGTACCTGAGAAGGACATAGAAACAAAGATGTCTACTAGATCCACTTCCTCCACACCTAGCAAAAGAGTTGAGGAGAGTGCCACTGGACCAGGAAAGAGGCATAAAACTCTAGTGCAACCTATTCCAAGAAAGATTGCAGAGGTTAAAGATGATGTCACTACAAAGAAGAAAGCTTGGAAACCAAAAGTTGAAAAGCTTAATGAGAAGATTATTAAGAATGGTGACTTTGCAAGAATGAAAAAATATTATGATCTTTATGATTATACTGATAGACTTAATCTGGAGAATGCATTTGTGAAGCATATGATCTTGACTGGCAAGAAGTTTGATACTATTCAAGGACAAATACCTGATGATCTTTATAACAAAATTCTAAATAGAAAGAAGAGAGCATCAGATGAAGAGATATCTATTAGAGAAAATATTGTGAGGAAGCTTTGTGAGATAAGAGATGAAGCTCATTTCAACCAGATTATGAAGGCCCTAAGCACCCATCTCAGAACCAAAAGGAGAATAATTCAGATTATGGGAGGTAGGTATGAAGAAGTAAATTCTGAGACTAAATAGGCAATTATGAAGGTTATGGCAGAGTATGTTGGAGAATCATCAGTTGCAATAGAGCAAGTAGGTGAGAAAGTACAAGAGGACATTCCCTCTTCTCCAGCTATTAATATTGAAGATGAAACAATGAATGTAGAAGGTACACAAATCACCTTGGATACTAATGAAAATGTATTCAAGAATTTGGAGAACATTGTTGACAATTTGGCCTTTGAGGAACAGGAAGCTACAAAAAAAGAATAAATGACAGAGACCACTATTGTGGAACCACCAGTTATAGAAGAACAAGTTCCCCTTCCCACCAAAGAAGATATCAGTCTTACTCCTGAGACTAGAAAGTGTATGCACCCTAAAATGGTTGCCTAGACTTTGGGCCCCATTCTTGCAATTTATCAAATCCCTAAATCAATATTTTCAAAAATCAACATTTTTCAATTATATCAATTTCCTTGATCAAATCATATTTTATCATTTTTTATTATTTGCCTTAGGCTAACCATTTTATCCTAAGTCTTTATCTGATTGAAAGGAATATTTCCTCCCCTTTTAATAAATAAAAAGCCCCCACTTTTTCTCTTATCCTAAGTTGCACAAATAAAGCACTATTCTTATTTTATAAAAAGAGAAAAAGCACTTTTTGTCTCATATGGACACAAAAGTCAACTCTTATTTTCTCATTGGAGGATATTTGTGCACATGGATTGCTCCACTGTTGATTAAATCTTTTTCCTCTTAATCTCCATGGTCCATTCTTTCTCATTTCCTATAAAAGAAGAGCTCTCTTCCTCATTTGGATATCAATATTTTATGCTATTGTTATGCTGCAGGTTTTCTAGGTCTATTTGGAGCTTTCTTTGAAGACACTTTTGCATCCAAGCTTTGAAGCCTTTTGTTGCATTTCATCTAACTTCATGTTTTCTTTCATAGTTGCATGATAATGGAATTCTTAGCTTAGATTTCCTTTTTATGCAATAGATTAATCTCACATAGTTTAATTAGGAGGGATTGTAAGACTTGTACTTTCCTTTCATAGCCTAGTTTGCACTTTCATTTTCATAGATTAGATTGCATCCTCATTCTTAGCTTACTTGCATTGCATTTCCATTTGATTCTTTGTGGATATTGGCACTCTTGCCTTTGTCTTCAATTTTGGAATCTCTCATTGTGTGGTTGACTAGCAAGGTCATAAGTTTATTAGCTCTAGCTAAGAGCAATTTTACAATCTTGCAACTCCATACATAGAGAGCTCTAGGTCGCTATTGAAGGTTTCCCTTTCATGGATTTCCTTTGATGTAATGACTTAGAGAAGTGCACTACTTTTGTGTGTACATTTCTAGTGCCCACTGTGGGGTAGAACAACTCTATTTTGTCCTTCTTTTCTTTCATTTTTGCTAAAGGTTTGTTTTTATTTTTTTGCAATTTTCATATGTTGTCCTTACTTCTGTGCATTACTGTTTTAGAATCTCATATGAGGTTTCTCACTGTATCACTTGAGGATTTTCTATTTGTAGCACTTCTACATGCGATGAAGTACTTTCTCATGTGAGCCTGTGTACTTTCTCACGTGAGCCAGTGTTCTTTCTCACACGAGATGGCATATGTTCTCACGCGGGCTTGTGATTTCTCGCATGCAATTCTGTACTTTCTCACACGAGCTTATGCATTCTTGTGTGTGGTTCGGTACTATCTCACATGAAATTCTATGACAGATGGAGACTAGAATTTCAGATTTGTCAATTTTGTTTGTTGTTTTCATTTTTTCTAAATTTTTTAAAATTTCAGCATTTTCAAATCCGTGCATGGGCACCCATTTTTGAGAAATTTTTGCAAACGGTATCAAAAATTGAAGTATGATATATCATTGGAAAGGTCTTTCCAAGCCTAATCCAACCATGCTAGTTTCATTCTTAGATTTTACTATTTGATCAGCTATTTTCCTTGCAGATTATCTAATTTTTTATGTGCTAACCTTTGTGGGGCTAACAAGCTGTGCTTGTAGGTGCTCTCATTGCTTGAAATTTTTCAAAAGAACACATGTCAAAGAGGGCTACTAATGGTTTTTTCAGGGCTTCTTTAAGCATAAAAACCAAATCAAGTGCTTGTTTAATTGCTTTCTTTATTGAGTGTGGCATATACTAGTTGTTTCTTTTAGTACGCACTTAATATCTTATGGAAGAAATTTTGAGATGGTAGGAGAAGTATGCTCTTCACCCTTGTGGTGAACCAAAAAATCTTGACCCATCTTAGGATTTTGGAAACAAGAGGGTGTTAGAAAGTAAAGATCCCCAAGATAACTGAGAGGGGGGGGCGGGTGAATCGGTTATCTGATAATTAAACCATTTATCATTTTCAACAGCATTAAACCATATAATCAATGCAGTAACCAACCATAGAAAGATAATCATACACAATGACACAATAACACAAGATATGTTAACTAGGGAACCTCTTGATCAAAGAGTAAACCCCAGTGGGAATGATGCCCACAAAATGATGCACTAATATGAAAGTTCCTTGTTAGAGGATGGACCTTGTTAGGAGTCTTATGAAATACATTTAGTACATATGAATCTCTGTTAGGAGATTTTGAATCCCTGTTAAAAGATTCTAACCCTGTTAGGAGTTATGGAAGACAGAAGGACCCACTGCCCAAATAGCTTAAAGGCAAGATCTTTGAATTCACTGTCCAATAGATCTTAGGATTATTCAACATAATAATATGAAATATGTTACCTCCTTCACACTATGCCAAAACCGCACTCTCTACTACACAAGATCATAAATCTAGATCTCTGTACTTCGCAAGTCATCCTTCATCACTGAATTAGCTCTTTTCTTCACTTCATGCATACATTCACATCACAACTTTCACAACTTCATATCAAAACTATTACAATCCCATATCACAACAAGGAAAACATTCTTTCCTTTATACCACACTCAAATAATTGCAAATGAGTCGGCATGCAAATACAAAATAATAATTTCAACAAGCTACATCAAAATTACATTAAAACTGTCAGCTTCTAGATACAAAAACTTTCCAATCATGTGACCTCAAAGTTTTCACTATGAACCGCATCACCACCACTGAGTCTCAAACTTCCCTTTAACTGTGCAGAATTAGATTCCATCCCGGTTAGGAGATATCCTCCAATTACCAAAAACCGCTACTTAGAAATACTGCCAGAATACTACTTCCACCAAAATGCTTATAGCTTACATGAATAAATGAATTTTTTTTTTGCTCTTAACCATAGGCTAATACCACAACAAATAAAATACCATCAATTGTGCATAACTCAATCTACAATATAACATGTGTGCAAAACAAAACTATGCTTTCTTTTCTGCTAAACTCCAGAATATCATTGTGTTGACATCAATGACAATCATAGTCATGAATGCAACAACCACTGCTACAGAATGACTGCCAAAGGCTTTAGCATTCATTCCTAATAGAGGGTAATTGAACTCTTTTCTTGGTGTGTTTGGGAGAAAACTTTGAGATAAGGGAGTATGCTCTTCACCCTTGTGGTGAAACAAAACCCTTGAACCTCATAAGTTGATCCACTCTTTGTTTAGATCTTTAGAATCCTTTAGCGGGCCTGCTCTTGAGAAATCAAGAGGAAAAACCCAAGTGGGTACAAGCTTATTTTCAGCTATTCCAACCCACTATAATCTCAAGGCTATCAAGAATACAAAACCTTGGTAGATGTAGTACTTGTCTTTGCTTGATGTGAGTACTTGTGGGATTGTGACCATGAGAAAAGTATTGAGCAAGAATGCTTAAGGTACTCTTGAGGCCACGAGGTCTGTTACTTGCCACAAGGTAAGGAGCTCCTTTGGGGAGCAAGAGGGGTGCTATGAACGGAAGCCCTTACTAAGAACCATAGGTAGAGGCCACCCTATTTTTTCCACTAAGCTTCTTGGTGCAAGGATTGATCCAAGTGGAATAACCCAGATCACCCCAAGATTACTCACCATATGTGTTCCTTTGGTTGTGTCTTTGCCACTTCCATGACAATGCCAATATCTATTGTGGGAAACCACTTTGTGTGAGGCAATGGAGCATCAAGTTGTGGGCCACGTTGCTAAGTATTGAGCCTGTGTCCTTCTAGGTAGTAAGTGCTTGAACTGTTCTCATTGTTATATACCCGTGTAAACATTCTTGAACATCAAACATTACGGTAGCATTCATAGGATTTTATTGCTTTGATATCACAATTTCTTGTCTTGGCAAGGTTGCTTTCACCCTTGTGCAAGTGTTCTATGACATGTTTGATCACCTACTGTTTGCAAACTTGTCTATTATATGCTATTACTATATTCTAGACTATGAAATTGAACTTGCCAAACTTACAACATTGACCAAATTGCCTTTAACACTAAGTTTTTTTCACATTGACTAGTCAAGAGTCACACTGCTTGCCTAGAAACTATCGCATAGGGTCCTTTTGCTATCTCATTGCTGCTTGCAATCCAAAGTTGATTTGTGTCACTTCTAGTCTTCCTTGGTCAGTCTAGGTCAGATCCTAAGTGCTATGACATGTTGCTCAACATCCAAATGAACTCAAATGGTACCAAATTGCACAAAATGACTCTTGTTCTTCTTTCTTCCATGTCTTCCTAGTCTTCCCATTTCATCCTTTCTCTTCTTTCTTCATGATTCTTCCTAAATTCTTCATATCTTCTTGATTCCTTTCCTCTTATTTTCTAGTCTACTTTCTTCTATTTCATCTCTTCTATTCATTTCTTTCATGCTTGATTCCTCCTCTTCTAGAACCATCAATTTCAACTATCTTGCTATAGAACCTCTCTTGAAAATGGATGATCTTGATCTCCTTGCTCAATTTGAAAAATATCATTCTTGCAATAGTTTCATTGATGATAAATTTATGACAAAAATATGAAAGAAAGCAAGTGAATCACCCACCTTTGGTAGAATCATGCTCATGATCCTCTCATGATCTTCTTCTTCCAAACATTCATCATCATCTAAGTCTTCTCATTCGAATTCCTCACCTTCTAAGTCTTATCATAACTCTTCTAGACACCATTCGAATTCTTCATCTTCCAAGTCTCGCCATGATTCTTCTAGACATTATTCGCATCCTTCATTATCCAAGTCTTCTTCCTCCACTAGGTCTTCACCTTCCTCTTCTTTGCAATCTCATTCCTCTTCTACTTCTCCCAAGAGTCTTACTCCTCAATATGAGCAATATAGTAATCCTTTTGATACCTCTCCCATGAAGAGTGACATGCACACCTTTGATGACTATGATGACT
Source organism: Chamaecyparis obtusa (assembly GCA_027943335.1). NCBI lineage: Eukaryota > Viridiplantae > Streptophyta > Pinopsida > Cupressales > Cupressaceae > Chamaecyparis > Chamaecyparis obtusa. Next base: position 4,035,538 of record BSBK01000703.1, read on the forward strand.
ATTATGATGGCTATGATGATGAACCATATAGTCATACCTATGGAACCTCTATTCCTAAGAGTCCTCCTCGTCATCTACTTGTGCTTGCTAAAGGGTCATCCTACTGGGTAGATTGTGATGGTGATCCATATGATTCTGATTTTGAAAAAGACTTTGATGAGTTCTATGAACAATACCTTGATTATGATTCATCTACCACTATTGAGGACTATAAAATGTACCACACTGATTTGAAACATAAATATTATAAGAATCCTTCATCTAAGGACTCTCATGCTGAAGATAAAAATTTCACTCTCAAGAAAGATTATGTTAATAATGGACCTTTGTCTTGTGATGGTTCCCTTCCATCCCCTACTTCCTCCAATACTCATACACTTCCTAAAGCTTCTGAGTCTTCCAAATCTTTCAAAAATCCTTCATGTAACAAAGATCTTAATGCTTTTCATGCAGTTCCCTATAGTTATCCTCAAGGGCTATCTCTTAAAGAAACTCAAGCTAACCTTCACTTGGCTAGAAATACTTCCAATAATGCTAAACCTAAAGAACCTAAGTCTTTATGTGCTATAATTCCTACTTCAGCTAGTCCTTCACCATCTATTCCAAAATCTTCCATGCAATTCCAACATGCTTCCTTGTCCTTAGAAGTGGCTCTATGTCAAGAGGACTCTAAAAATAAAGAAAAGAACATAAAGAAAGATCTAAATCAAGAACCCTCCATGTCACCCAATCCTTTTCATGATATCTCTCATCCATTTCATGGTTCTTTTGATCCTCTACACTCTTTCGCATTCATTCCACCATCTCCTAAGCAAGATCAAGCTACTACTTACACCATTGAGCTTACTGAAAATCAAAATAACCTTACTACACTTGCACTTTCCAAAGATGATACTTCCATTAAGGTTATTAAAAATGGTGTTGTTACTTCCAATATTAAGCCTATTGAAAATCAAGAAAAAAATGATGCGCTTATGCTATCCAAAGCAACTTGTCAAGATCAAAGTCTTCCATCTTCTTGTTCTACCACTCCATGTTCGCTTCCACTTTCTACTCTTTCTAAGTCTTTGCAAGCTTTGAAAATTCCCATTGAAGAAGTTTCTCCTATTCAAGATGTTCATGATCATATTAAAAATCTTAATGCTCAATCTAAAGATGCTGATGTCCTTGGTTGTCATATAGATGTTGATGAAATTATTGATTATCCTTTTGCATCTCCCACTTCTATCCTTGGACCTCTTCCACTACTACTAAGGGCTTCATGTCTTCCTTCCATCTTGGGTCCTTATGTCCCTCCATCTCCTATCTTTCCTCAATATCAACATAGATTCATACCCTTGAATCCTTTTCATCCACTCACCCATATAAACCAGTCATATCCTCCTTCTTCTTCCACAAGTCCCAAGTCTTTTGGAAGTCACTTGAATGTTCAATACAAGAAAAAGAAGCAATACAAGAATCCATCAAAAAAATATCACCATGTCTCCTCTAATTGACATGGAGGTAAAAAGTCAAAAGAGATATCTAAGAAGAAAACTACAAGACAAGTATGGGTTCCAAAATCCATCATTGAAGATATTCTCTCTAAATCATCAAAAAGAAATGAAAATTATAAGGCTATATGGATTCAAAAGTCTCTCTTGAAAGAGTCTAATATTGAACAAAAAGTGAAGTTGACATTCAAGCTTCCAAAGGCTTCCGCCTCATCTTCTTCCAAAAACATTATTCCATCCCATGTGCCTAAACCGCAACCTCTGCTAAACATTCACCATATTCCTTCTCATATTCCTTCATTCACATTTCCTCCATCCTCTCACCACCCTTCAAGGTGTGTGTTGACATTGATCTTTCCTTCCTTCTCATCTACCCTTTCACAATCCTTTCATTCATTATCTTTCTACCTTCTATCCTTTTTCCTCATTGTCCTATTCCTTCTATCTTCCAACCTCACTCGCTTTACATGAAACCTTATCGTCCATTTTTCTCTTCCATCTTCCTTCCCTATCAACATCTTTGAACATATTATTTTGAATCCTTGGCATATCATGGTTTATCCTTTCAAGGAGCATTATCTAAAAAGCTTTCCTTCTTCCAAAAAATTAAAAAGAATTCAAAAAATAGAAAAAATAGAAACAAAAAAAAATAGAAAAAAATGAAAAAAATTGAAAATGTGCCTTGGTGGAAACCTAGAAATAGGCACCTTCGTAGCAAAAGTAAAGACAAATAAATTCATCCTATGGTGAAAACCACTCCCTTGTGGCACCTTGGATAAGTACCATGATGAAAACCTGGCAATCGGGCATCATGTGTAGTTCTTCTTTATATTTCATCTATTCCATCTTTTCTATTTGATCTTGACAATGTTGACCTATACATGAACATTTGGCTATTTTGTGATCTATCTTATGATGATCTTGCTTTCATTCCATTCATGTTTAGCCTTCATATTTATTTTCCTCCATTCATTCTAGCCTTTCACTATCCCTTTCCCCTTTGGTCTTGATCAAATAAAAAAGAGTAAAACATGATGCTATGAAGCCTCTTGACATGTCTACTCCTTTGGATTGCATCCTTTCCTTCTTTTGCAGTGTACTTTTGTGACTTATCCTATGCTGGCCTTTTATTTCTTGTCCAAATGTGCTTTACATGATAATTTTTCCCTAGCTTGGGTACTCTTGAGGAGTTTTCCTTTGAGGATTTCTTCCCTTCATTCTCCTTCATTCTCCTTCATTCTCTTGTCTTCCATCTCTTCCACCAGCTTGCTAATCCCTCTTGTCCTCCACCTTGCTAAACTTTGGGACTTCACGGTGTGATCTTGCTTCTAAGTTTGATGCCTATTCTGTCTGGGGGCATCCTTTGTACATATTTATTGATCCTAAAAAAATCTCAAAAAATTCATATATGATGCTGAAAAAATCCTAAAAAGAATATAAAGTCCTGAAAAAAAAATACAAAAAAATCAATAAATAAAAATAAATAGAAAAAGTGCCTTGGTGAAAACCTAGAAACAGGCGCCTTCGTAGCAAAAATATAAAAAATTCAAAAAATTTCCAAGTGGTGAAAACTTGGAAACAAGTGCTACTTGAGGCCTTTACACCCTTGTTTCTTAGCACTCATCCTCGACACTTAGCCTTTCTCCATCATGCTTTGACCTTGTTGCTTTGGTTTGGAATTGGTCTTTGTCTTTGTCTAGGGGGCATAATTGTGTTAGCTTTGGTCTCTAGGATGCGTTGGTCTCTAAGATGCATTGGTCTTTAGGACATCATGAAAATGTTATTTTTCAACACCACCCCAAACTGTGTTCTTCAACACTACCCTAGCATCAAGTGTTTCTCAATACTTATCAGATATCCTACCCACAATTCAACATGATATGATATTTCTCACTCACAAATGTGATACTCAAAGTTGATTCTATGACCTACACACACACACTTAAACAAAACACTTAACACGGTGAGACTAGTTTGACTTTATTTTCTTTGTGTGTTGTCTATGATGATTTATTTAATGAGTGTTCTCTCCCTATGATAGTTTTTGATGATGCACAACTAGAAGACTAAGGGCATGAGGACATGTTTTATTGCTTTTTCTACTTGTGGGTATATTTTGTTGGTCCTAATTGTCATTAGCATTTATGCTTGATCCACTTGACACCTAGGATCTATAGGTATTATCCTTGACTATTTTTTGCAAGTGCATGCTTATAGTCATCTTGAATTTCTTGTGTCTCGATGTGAGCATAATCTTGCTATATTAAACTTAGGTAATCTCACTGCACTAGTCATCTTGACTTATATGTCTTTGGTGCCTAGGTGGGATTTCCAGATTCTTATATGATATAGATCATATTCATATACCCATAGTCATACTAGTGTGTATTTTATGATCTTGCGACACTACCAATAACACTCGATGATGATAATTAGATGACTATAAGTGTTGTGACCTTGCAAGTCAACCACTTTTCATAGTAGCTTGCATTTTTAGGTTCATGATTAGATTAGTTTTGCATCTTGCATATGGAGAGAGCTCTCCTTTTCATCTTTCGTGGACTAGTCGGTCAATTGCACTCATCTTTCACTTCTTTTCAATCATTTCTTTCACTCCATGTCTTTCATATCACATCCATTTCTATGACTTTTTGACACCTTATATAGCATTTTGACTTTTTGACCTATTTTCAAAACACCTCAAAATTGTGCAAAAATTGCACCTCTAGCTAATTTCGACGTCCTGGATCTATTTTCAAACTCAAAATCAAAATTCAAGGTCATCTTGATATTCAAAATCATGTTCCAAAAATTTCTCTTTCTTCTGTGCAGTTGACTAACCTTTTGAGGCATAATTCTTTGATCTTTGATGGAATTTATTCTTTTTCATGTCTTTCACACTTCTAGTCTTCCATTCACCCCACTTCTTTTCTTCTCATTCATCACTGGGGCATGTTTTCACTTTCTAATGGTTATCGTATTATCCTTTATCTTCGATTATGATTTCATTATGATTTGATCATCTTTTATCAATCTACTGTTCTCCTCTACCTGATTTCGATTTTGATTTTGATTCCGAGGGGATAGTACCTATTAGATTTAATCCTTGATTTTCTTGATTCAGCTATCTTTTTATTGAGCTTTTGCTCAGCTTGAGATTTTTATCTCTTATTTTGGATGTGATCCCAAAATGAACTTATGTCTACAATTTTTTGTTTATTTTTGTCTGGGTGTGTTCCCAAAATGAACACACGTCTGAGTTGTTTTGTGATCTCAAAATGAACTCACATTTCAACTTCTTTGATTGCATGTGTTCCTGAAATGATCACACATTAGTCAAAGAGGGAAAAATGTATGCACCCTAAAATGGTCACCTAGACTTTGGGCCCCATTCTTGCAATTTATCAAATCCCTAAATCAATATTTTAAAAATCAACATTTTTAATTATATCAATTTCTTTGATCAAATCCTATTTTATCATTTTCGATTATTTTCCTTAGGCTAACCATTTTATCCTAAGTCTTTATTTGATTGAAAGGCATATTTCCTCCCCTTTTAATAAATAAAAAGCCCCCACTTTTCCTCTTATCCTAAGTTGCACAAATAAAGCACTATTCTTATTTTATAAAAAGAGAAAAAGCACTTTTTGTCTTATATGGACACAAAAGTCAACTCTTATTTTCTCATTGGAGGATATTTGTACACATGGATTGCTCCTCTTTGATGCTCCACTATTGATTAAATCTTTTTCCTCTTAATCTCCATGGTCCATTCTTTCTCATTTCTTATAAAAGAAGAGCTCTCTTCCTCATTTGGATATCAATGTTTTATGCTATTGTTATGCTATAGGTTTTCTAGGTCTATTTGGAGCTTTCTTTGAAGACACTTTTGCATCCAAGCTTTGAAGCCTTTTGTTGAATTTCATCTAGCTTCATATTTTCTTTCATAGTTGCATGATAATGGCATTCTTAGCTGAGATTTCCTTTTTATGCAATAGATTAATCTCACATAGTTTAATTAGGAGGGATTGTAAGACTTGTACTTTCCTTTCATAGCCTAGTTTTCACTTTCATTTTCATAGATTAGCTTGCATCCTCATTCTAGCTTACTTTTATTATATTTCCATTTGATTCTTTGGGGATATTGGCACTCTTGCCCTTGTCTTCAATTTTGGAATCTCTCATTGTGTGGTTGACTAGCAAGGTCATAAGTTTATTAGCTCTAGCTAAGAGCAATTTTACAATCTTGCAACTCCATACATAGAGAGCTCTAGGTCGCTATTGAAGGTTTCCCTTTCATGGATTTCCTTTGATGTAATGACTTAGAGAAGTGCACTACTTTTGTGTGTACAGAAAGAAGACTCAAATTGGCTCTATGATTGAGCATTTGGGAAAAGAAGTAGATGATGATGATCAATTGGAATTGATTACATCCTTAAAAAAAATAATTGGTAAGAATGAGAAGGTGGAGAGTCTTCAAGGATGTCTGAAGGAACTAACTAAAAAGTTACAAAGTATTGTGACCGCACAAATTTTAGAAGAAGACCCTATGGAGAAGGAAAAGAAGGTAATGAGTACCTTTGATAATGAATTCACAAACCTAGCTAATATTGCAAAAGTGAAAGCACAAGAAGACTACGAGACCAAAATGCTTTTGAACATTAGTCAATACATCAGCAATTATATCAATACTCTTGATATCTGTATCAAAGATTTGAGGAAGCATTTGGAGACAGGTAAATCTTTGTACATAGAGTGTACAAAATCGGAGACTTTGACAGCTGAGGAAGATCAAAAGATAAAGTTGAAGGAAGTAGAGATTCTAAATGAAACAAACCTTATATCTAACCCCAATGTGAAGGTCTGTAATGTTGAGAAGAAAGTTAGAAAACTGTATGATGAAATTAGAATTGTACAAGATGAGAAAGACAGGAAACTGAGAAGATGTACTCTTTTGAGAGAGCATGTTTCTATGAAGTTGAGCATAATTGAAGAACAGTTGGAAGATTGTCTTTCAGCAAAGACATCTTTTTAGAAATTTAACTTTGAAAACCTCCAAGCATGTGAAATTGCTTCTTATGGACTGAGCGCACTACACAATGTGGAAGATTCCATTAAGAAATCATGGGAGAAGGAGATAGAATCCATGAAGATAGATTTTGTAGATTGTGTTGCAAGCCTACTAGCTTTGCAATAAATAAATTGAGGTATAACTTTTTGTGATACAATTTTGTGACCCTCCCTACCTTATTTTGTCATTGTTGTCAAAGGGGGAGAGATATATAGAAGAAAATTGATAGTATATGATAAGGGTTGTTACTCTTAGGGGAGTACTATATTAGAGGCAATAATTTTTGAGGAGTTATAAGGATAGTATGTATTTTATACTATGGCCACAGTTTTGAACAATTTTGAGATTTTTGAGTTGTACACTTAGCCAATTTTCTCATATGTTGCCACCAATGACAAAAGGGGAGATTGTTGGAAATTTGGATGATTTGATTACATAGATGTTGTCATTATGGAAACATATGATCCTCATGAAGATCACACAAGTTAGAAAGCAAGTATGACAGAGCGCATTGCAATTTGTCTAAGTGTGAGACAGTGTTTTACTAGTGAACCTAGATACATTTTTTGTTTGGGATGTTGATTGGAGTAAGTTCAGTTCTTGCGGACTTGAACATAGAATCTATGATGTCTATTGATTACCCATCTCAAAGTGCAAGTCAATACAAAATGTATGGAATAAGTTATGACAGTTTTATCGAAGACAGTGTGAAGCCAACAAGACAGAATATGAAGACGAAACTAGTAAAGAGTTAAGGGATTATTTTGTTTATCAAAATAATGACTTAACAATATAAAGGAATGACATCCTAGATGTTAACTCTTTGATAAAGCTATTGGTATAAATGTAAATGTAATTGTAATTGTAAAGTGAAGTAATTGTAACAAGTAGCATGTAATTGTAGAAGTATGATGCAAAGTATATGAAGCATATGTAATAGCAATAGTGAAAGAGAAACAAAGTGATATTGATGCAATAAGTATAAGGCTATGTACATTAACCTATTTTTTATTCAGTGTATATTGTACATTACTTGTTTGGGCAGTGACCTCATCTAGTAATCACATTTTGTACTACAACTCCTAACAGGTTTGAGGCTTCTAACAAGGCCTATAGTCCCTTAATCAAGACTGATACGCTATATGCTTGTAATAGACTCCTAAAAGGGTCAACATCCTTAATAAGATACTTTTGATTAGTTGATCTTTGTGGGTACCATCCCCACCGAGGTTTTCCCTTGGCCAAGGTTTCCTTGAGAACAAATAATTTGTTATGAGTTCTTTATTGTTATGCATGTTGTTTAGCTTCTTATGTTATGCATGTATAAAGATAATCTATTATATCCATAATTGGGCAAAAGATAAAGTTTGTAGAATACTGATTCACCCCCCCTCTCAGTATTCCCTATTTTTAACATCCCTAACTTCTCTGAATAGGTGATCTTTTCTAAGTGGTCTAGGCAAACGGGAACCACCCTTTTTTGGGTTTAACAGCCAATCCCTTGCTATGTTATTCCTATAGACCTTCTTATTCTTCTCAGAGTCTGATATAGCTTTACTGATACTCCAATCTCCATAGATTTCAATTGACAGAATGCTGAGAGCAGCCATTATTACTGTTCTATCAATATTTACTAGAACTTCACCACTTTTTTGTTTAAATGCACCTCTCAAACTTGCTATACCTGTTACAACATTCTATTACTAACTCCAGGCATGGAATCACTTCAGGAAAACCAGCAGCTTCTAATAAACCACTTTCTATGATCCTAACAAATATGGCTTCACCTACCATTTTCCTCATCCTTGAAACAATTTCTTTGATATCATCATCTACTATAGCTGTATCCCTCATTTCAAGTAAACAACAACTAACCAGAGAAAATTTATTTTCCTTCATGAATTTTACTTTCGAAGAAGACATTTTGAAATATAATCTTGTAAAATTCTTATGAAGACAACTCTTTAAAAATGCAGAAGCTCAAATGAGTTACAGGGCCAAGGTTACTGTGAAACTCACCGTTTTCCTGCCTTTTGAGAAAGTTACCTCGCAGCTCCCAAAATGCCTCCAGAAGATAGCAGAACAGAATGAATAAATGTAAAGAGAGGGAAAAATAAATACACACTTGCTTCACTTCCCATCACTTCATGAAAAACTGCCATCAATTCACTTTCACACCGCAATAAATGATAACAGCCTATTTCACACACTTTCATTTAGTAAGAAAATCTCCTGAGCTAAGGTGGTGCCACTCTTTCCATCATGTCAATCATTTCATTGTTAGTCAATAAAGATTTGGCTCATGGCTGATATCTGAGTATTATTACACCTCAAAAATTGATCCTTGAACCATAAAGTTTGGGTTCAAAGTATGTGATTTGTGATGTTTTAATATTTATGCACATCAAAAAATTGTGGTGGACCCCAATAACTTCTTGATAAAGCTCGGGAAAATTATAAAATATGATTTTAAAACCATTACTTGGGAGACTTTTTAGTGTAAAATTGTAGAAGTGCACATTATAACATGAACTTTGAACTGAAAAACTGAGGTTCAAAATTCAAGATTTAATTCAACATTTACACACTGACATGTGACCATGGTGAGAAAAGGTTTTTACAAGACACAACATACATGCGACACTTTTGGAGAAAAATATATTGAACTTTAAAACTTGAACTTTGACATAGCTTCAAAAATTGCCACATGAATAAGGTAAAATTCTATTTGATGGGCAACAAACATGACTTGTTGGGCCCATGTCTTCATATTGAATGGACATTCCTTTGTGGAATGGCCCACCATTTGGCAAATGTCACAGAACATTTTCTTTGGGCATGCACCTTTCGTGTGGCTGACCTCTTTACAGTCAGTGCACCACAAGTCTCCTTCCTCATTCCGACTAGGGCTTCCCTTCATATTTTTGAATTCCTTAAGCATCCTTTCCATGTCTTTTTGTAGTGTGGAGACTTTCTTCTTTTCTTTTCCATCACTACCTCTATCGTCTCCTGAAGTGTCATCGTCATCAAATGAAGAGGACTAGTTTTTCTTCTTTTTCAACATCTTTTGTTCACTCTCCAGGTCCATTGCCTAGTTATACATGTCAATGTAAGAAGTGGGAGGAACTATTTTCATCTTCCTTTGGAGGTTTGATCTCATCCCTTTGACAAACCATCACTTCTTCAAGCCATCCGCTAGTGGACTCTCTATCTTGCCTACAAGTTCTTTCAGTTAGTGGTTGTAGGTCTGCACGGTCTCCTTCTACCCTTGCTTGGTTTCGTAGATTTGAGAGACAATTTCATTGTCATCTCGTAAGATCCTAAACTCCTTTTTGAATTCATCCTTAAAAATGTCCCAAGTGGTCACTCCACTTTTGTCTAAGTCAGAGTACCAATTGATTTCTACCGCTCGGAGGGTTTCAGGAAACTGTCTCATCCATTCGGCCTTGTCTGCAACTCCATTCGTGGCCCAAATCATCTCACATGTGTAGCAATGCCAAAGAAGGTCTTCTTTTCTATCACCATGGAATTTGGGTAACTTTTCATTGTTCATCAACATTTTCACCCTCAGGGGTGGGATGATGTTTTGTACTACCTATTGCACTATCAGTTGAGTCGCTTGGTTCATCGAAAGTTCTTGATGTACCATAGGTTGGGGTGTTCCTCCCATCGGTCCTCTGAAATTATTTTCCCTATTAATAGATGTTCCCAAACTACTCAAAGTGGTGTGATCTACGTGCCTTTCTATCACTTTGACACTTTTGGTGGCAATTGCACACTGCTTCCTATGCTTTCCTTCCTCTTCTGCCTTCTTTTGGGCTTCTGTCCTTGGTGTTAAAGTTAAGGTCCCCAACAAGTTCATTGTTTCCTCTAACAGGTCATCATGGTCACTTCTACCTTCCTCCTGGTTAGGTTCCTCTGGACTGTTGCCTTCACTTACCCCCTCTGGTAGTCTATCGACACATCTCTTGAACCTCTCCCTTCACTCAGCTTGATGTTGTTTGAGTATTGCTTTTCAAATAACTTGTTCTCCCTTGGGTTCCTTCCTTAAATTCCTATTCTTATTTAATTGGTTGGGCATAAATTCCTTCCCTCACACCAACAATCAACACACAATATAAAAACAAAGGGACACTTTTATTTATTTGTGTTTTATTACAATCTCTTCATGAATGATCTTTTCATTCTTATTTTTATAGTGTCCTTCCTTTTGTCACCTTCAGATGTGACTATTCCCAATGGTGTTTCCCATCATGCTACTCCTAAAGTCTTTTGTTGACCCATTTCATGGTATTCCCAAAGGATTTCCTACCTTCATTCCTCCCAAGTGATTTCTTCCTGGCGGAGTCTCTATGTGAGTGTGGCTTGTGCTAGAAGCCTCAGAAGTTGATATAGAAGATGATTAGCCATCGGGCTCATGTTAAGTGCATCCCACATAATGTCTTCTTATATGGTTGCCCTCATGGCCTCTCTCCATACAAAAGTTTCAATGGCCACACTGAGTGTGACTCGAAAGTCGATCATCAGGTAGTCTTTGTTAGAAATAGGAAATACTAAGAGGGGGGGTGAATCAGTATTTCACAAACTTTTTCTTTTGCCCACTTATGGATATAACAGATTACTTTAGTGCCTACAAAGATTAACAAGTTGATTAACAAACATAGCAGTAAATAGAAAGAACTCATAACACATGATATGTTCTCGAGGAAACCCTAGCCAAGGGAAAACCCCGGTGGGGATGGTACCCAGAAAGATCACTAATCAAAAGTATCCCATTAGGGATATTGGACCCTATTAGGAGTCAATTTACAATATATAGTAGATCTATCCTGGTTAAAGGACTTTAGGCTTTGTTAGAAGCCTTAACCCTGTTAGGAGTTAGATTACAAAACCTGATCACCAGCTGATCTCACTACCCAAATAGGTAATACAAGATGTTTCTAACTATAGTATGGTACTACTTACAACTTTGCATCAATAGCCTTTGTTGCTATCACAATATACAACTATCACAAGTTATCTTTTCTTTCTTTTTACACATCACATACATTTTTCATTACATTTCAAGTATGCCTAATATATGAGTTATTAGAGCTAATAAATTTACATGGTCAGCTTCCAAAATATTTATCCAAGAGTAAACATCTAGGATGTCATCCCTTCATAATGTTAAGTCATTATTTTGACAAGCAAAAATAATCCCTTAACTCTTTCGCTAATACTGTCTCCAAAACTGTTCTGTCTGTAAAAACTATCTTCGGTAAACTTTGAATAACTTTATCTTTACTACTCTAAACTTTATGCACACTGAGATGGGGTATCCTCATACTCTGTAGAAGCTTCAGTTAACTACACAAACAAAAATATTTCTCCAGTGGACGTCGCCAACTAAATCTTCATCGAGTGCTCTGTCAGGATCACTATATCCATACTTAGACAATTTCTTCCTTCAACTTGCCATACTTGCATTCCAAATTCTGCGCTCTCAATAGAGATCATATGTTGCCATAATGACAACATCTATGCATCCACATTAGCCAAATTGCCAACAGTCTTCTCCTTCAAAGAGTTTTCCATTGTCATCTATTCACCTATTATCATCAATTGGTATTCCCATTTATGGGCAATGCTCCATCTACCTTCATCCAGATCCAAAAGGCAATGGCACCAAATGTTTACCCACTAGGGTAGACTAGTTTACTGACACATAGACATTATACAAGAAATGTAACTAGCAGAGATAGAGATAGAATAGAGAATGCCAAAGCTTTCATTAATCATTCACAATGGTTACAATAATAGTGATGCTTCAAATGAGTAAGTACAATGTTTATATACAATCTGAATAAGTGTAACCAAATGTCATCACCCTTCCCAACCGTCAACAACTAACTAACCTCTGTCGGCAACTTACACCTAATGGTAACATAACTTTACGGATAACACATGTCTCTTTAGGATTTAGAAACTTATGTGTGTTACCTTCTGAGGATTTAGCATATTTGAAATTGAAAATGTGTGTCTCTTCAAGATTTAGCAACTTATGAGTGTTACCTTCCAAAGATTTAGCATATTTGAAATTGAAAATGTGTGTCTCTTCAGGATTTAGCAACTTATGTGTGTTAGCTTCCAAGGATTTAGCATATTTTAAATTGAAAACTATAGCATAAGGGAGACCCTATATATTCCCCCTTCCTTATCGTGGCTACCTACTAGACAAGATAAGGAAGAGGAGGATACCTACTTCACAAAGTAAGGAGATATCCTATTAACAACAATGTACACTATATTCTTAGCGAAGGGTATTGACCCTTACATCAAAGAGCATAGATAATCATGAAAAAGGATATGTCACTTATGGAAAAAGGATCCTCAAAGAGAAATAGATCTTATCAACAAGACCCCCGTCCTAGAGGAGTTGTTTAGATAAAATATCATCTTTCAAAGAAAATCAAAGAGAGACTTGTTACTGCATTTTCTCATTGAATCCTAATACACAACCCTGAGTACTTAGATAGAACTCTCTCATTCCTAGACTCTTGACTCACACAAGAAAAAGACTAATTAACAAGGAGAAACACCTTCTTCAATTTGAGCTCTAGGCTACAAGTGGGTGTACCTATTTCATTCACTTCTTCAAAGGATCATAAAACTAGTTTATGTCCTTGATACAAACTTATTCTTATCTGCTCTTTAAAACATACATGAAAAGCAAATAGTCATTTAAGTTTTGGTTGATGATGAAATCCCTAAAAATTGAGGATAGACTATTATCTTATCCTAGGGCAGAGAGTTAGAAAGAGAAACATATATCCACAAAAATATTCTAAATGAGACACAAATAGAATCCAGATGAATTGTCTTACAAGTCACCCTTTCTTAAACATATTTAATCATCAAATTCTTGTATCAATCCGAAGCTTTCAGAAATTCATCTAAAGATTTAACCTTTTCCTTGAAAGGAACTAAAGAATAAATTCACAAATACCTTATAAATGGTGTCCTAAAAGTGCCTTACAAATTCAAGACACAAAAGCATCAGAATTAAAACAGGAAGACAATCAAAATCATGCAAGGGAATTCTATTGTATTAAGGTAGAAATCGATATATCAATACATTCAAGATCTGGCAAACATTCCCAAGAAGACTATTAATGGAGACAAGCCTCTCTGTACAATAAAATTTTCAACATCATTTTACAATGAGAAGAAAAATTGAGATATAGAAAATGAAACTCAGTTCTAAACTAACTGATAGTTGTCCATATTTGGCCTCGAAATATCTTTAGGTTCTTCCCACACTTTGTCTACAATTGATTCCTCCAAACTGAACCACCATGTGTAATCATTTCTAAACTGATCTTGATTTTGACTCTTGTCCTCAGAATTTGAACCCAAACTACTCTCAGCCACTTCACTGAAATTGAAAATATTCATCGCCATTGGATTCCTCGGCCTTTCTCATTTTTGGAAACATATAACACTTATATGTTTCGACAAAAAATGAATTCCCAGGACATTAATCCGTGTGCAAGTCATGGCATTTAAATTTTTGCAATTTTTCCAATAGTCCAGACTATATCATTTTTCAAATCATTTTCAATCTACAATTTAACCATTTTATTATTCTGCACTTTTACCTTAGAAGGCACCAGGATCTGTCACTTGTCATCTTTTCATTCGTTGCTTGGACCTGACCATGGGTTTGACCTTTGGTTGGGAGAATTGGTGACCATATGTATCTCCAAATCTCTGGATGATGTCTCTAACCATGGTTACTTCTGGAGAACTGGCGAAATAGTCTATTCTCTAATTCTCTGAACTGAACCTTAACCATGGGTTAGATCTAGAGAATGGGTGACTGAGTCCATTATCCAAATCTCCAAATGTTTCCATTTACTACCAAGACATCTAGTGACCTGGCGACTACTCATTCTTGTGATCTCAGAGTGTTAGCCTCTAACCGCCAGCCATTCGTAGAATTGGTGATAGGCAGTTAGCTAACTGCCCGCTGAGTCGCATGGTCATCTCCTAACTATCAATTCCATTCTATAACTTAGCGAGCATCCACCATGTGTCCACCTTCACCCAGTCACCATTGCGTCACTTCTTGCAAAATTACCTCTTCCTAGGCGCGGGCATGACAAGCATGAAAATCAAGGCAGGCAACATGGTGGGGTCGCATGCATAGCCTCCAGCACTTCAAATTACTTCATATGTGGAGGTTTGCATTTAAACATCTGAAAGATTTGTTTTGGCGTGCATGTGGGATATTGGTTTTGAGGGTTTTAAAATCTTCTCAACACTTCCCTCCAAAATACTGGGGCCCACCGTGCACTGCATACCTCCAGCCAAGGTGGGCCACCGATAGCCTCCTTGGTTCTTACTTGTTTCATTATGTAAGAGCTGTTGTATTTAAACACAAACAAATATTCCTAGCCACTGAATGTGGGATAAACACTCATTCATTTGTTAAATCTTAATACCTCTTCCTGGCCTGCGCATTGTTTGGCATTTGTTTTGGTACGTACCACTCAAGTTTTATGCACTAGTATTGTTTTCATAGTGCGTCGTTTGGGAGTGCTTGTTGTGGTGCATAGAGCAAGCCTTTAATCTACCTTACACATTTTATCCAGGCTCTATGCAAACCACTCACCTCCTCATGTACCCCCTTTCGCTAGCCAATACTCATGGATTGGCAATCTTTTTTTAATCTCCTGCATTGGCACACACCCTATTTCAATCCATGCATGTATCTACCAATAAGGTTATGGCACACACCAGGATTGTTTGTGGTGTTTGCAGACTCCCCATGCAAAGTTTAGCAGTCTCTACACTGGAACCATTACATTTGTTTATGCTGACCTTTCTCCCATGCTCACAGTGTTCTGGCATTTATTGTGACTAGCAACCCTCCACACAGGCAGCTCACCTTCCTTTTGCATGGGCATGCCATTGATTTGGTTGCTCCATTTTAAATTCACCTTGGTGATACTTTACATAATCTACCAATTCTCCAGATTGGTCCTCACGCGATGCATTTTGGTAGCTCACACAAGTTTGCAAACAATTTCCTTTGCATACACGAGGCCCTTATTCCAAAATGTGAACCTCTATAAAGTGCTAGCAGACATAATTATTAATGCTAGCCATCATCTTGAAATGCTAGCTATTTCACTCACATGGTGTGGGCATTTCTCTTATTTATTATGCAAGGCACCCCTATCATTTGCAACATATTGTGATCCTCTTTGAATTGATCAAGCACTGTCCCTTTTCTCGCAAGTAGCATCCACTCTCCATTGTGTGGGCCAAGCAGGTATTTGGGATCTTACGCTGGGTTCCTTCGCCATGATGCCTAGCCTCAATCTATACAGGCAGCTCCTTCAAACTAGTGGGTGGGTCTCCTTCATTCCCATTTCAGAGGCATCTTTTAATGTTGGCATCCTCCTTCTGTTTATGCTTTGTTGTGTGGGTCTATGGTGCATGCCTCTAGTTTGATGCATGAGGCCCCTTCCTTCCATTTAAAAGGATGCCTCACACATTTTGTTTGGAGTATGCAGGTTCCACCAATTAATATGAAGCCCCCTATTTTGTACATGTGTGAGTGTTCCATTTGCCTTGCACTTGATTACATAAACCTTGTTTGCATCAGCCTTCCTTTTGTCATTACATACCTAGCCAAACCTTGCGTTAGCTACTATTTGAGCAGCCTCCTAGCATCCTTTTGGAGTGTCTTTTTAAACTTACGCACCCCATTCTTAAATGCCATACTCCTCCTACCCCTTACTTGCGCAAGCTATCTTCAATCACCAATGTGCTAGCTCTTCATGGATTTGCATAGGCAATCATACTACATCTTTCACGAGATTTTCAATTCCTTTACACATTCAGCACTATCATTAAGCATCTCCTCCTTATGATATGTGTATGAGAATCGCAGATCAATGAGTTTCTTGGAAGAAATTGATACAACTACTATCTTCCACTGATCTTCTTTCTCCTCATTCTCAAAAGCCAATAGGACTTGTGGATATAATTTTTGAAAGAAGGAGAGAATGTGAGAAACAGTCATAGGATCCAAATAGAACACATAACAGCCTGTTGTAGTTGGGAGCTCCATTAGATGAATATGGGTGCTGCATACATCTTCCACGTGGGCCAATGGCACCGATACTATCAAATCCTTACTCAAAACTGTGACTTCATGGAGTAATTTGTTTCATTGATGAAATGCTCCCAGGAGTTATGGGTGTGGGAAAGTACTGAGTAATGCAACATACTCATTTTTTCTAAGCATTGTGACTGAGTCTTTAATGACTTGGCTCCAAAATTATGGGAGGAAACTTGTTTAGCAACATCTTCCCAATCATTTCCTTTGAGCTCTGCTTGACTCCTAAGAAACCATTTGGATTCAAATGCATTTAGAAGAGTACTAATAGCTCCTTCACTTCAAAACACTAGTCCTTACTAATGTTCAATGCCCGCAAACTAGGGCATGAATCTCCATTTAAGCATGCCCCTTTCTTACTTGTGTCATCTTTCATTTAAGAAGCGAAGCATCCTATATGATTTCTCATGCCCCCTTCAAAGAGTACTATGCACTATGCGCAATGGCTTGCAATTATTGCCTTAGCACAAGGATTGACCCAAAATAATCACATTTATTTAATCTATTTGTTGAGTGTGCGTATCACTTTGAGACAAGTGCAAACACCATGGAACAAAGCTTGCATACCAAGGACAACATGCAATCTTTTAAAGATAAGTGCCCTCAACAAATCAAGATGGAATCGCTCGAAGACCAAAAACCATGGCACAACTATAAAAAGACACACAATTCACCTTTTCACACCTCAGCAAAACTACCAAATAACACTAACTGGCACCTAGAAGTAGCCTCAAAAACTGACAAAAAGGCCTGACAAGAACATGCCACCGTGAAGACAAGTTGACTTCTAGCATCACAATACGCTAGTCAAAGGAAAAATCATGAAGATCCCCAAGCCAAAAGATATTCATGATCAAACAGGGTCACTTGGAAACCAATCCTGTCTGCTCTTGTCAAATCACATAAATTGGCTCCGGAACTAGCTTTTAAAACTAACCAACTAAGACTTCCATAAACCAACAACTTGGACACTGAATCAACTCCATACAAGGATAATGAATCCATAATCAATTCACCAAAATGATCAAACGGATGGTTACAATTAATCACCAAAGTCAGCTCGTTAGTAAAAATCAGGATATAAACAGTGAAAATCATAGAAACTGGGTTTGGAATCAGCTTTGAAAACTAGGCTAAACATGACATCAGGATCTGAAAAGAGAGGTATTTTTTCTTTTTCATACAAAGAGTATAATTCCATAATTAGGTCTCATGATGAATAACATGGTACATTTAGCAATCAGGCAAAGATAGGCTCTCAGAATTGCAAACTGGGAAACGTAGTGAAACAGTGATTTGTGCATACGGAATGACTCTGGGAAAGTATGCTAAAAAATTCATCAAGACTTCTAACTTGGTATACTTGTAGAATTTTCAGAGTAGAGCATAGTGGTACAACTTTTTTAGGCTCATCAATCACTGATCAAAAGTTATAACATCACAAATAGGGGTATAGATCAATCTGCACAATTCACAACTTCTAAAACAACAGAAGTTATATTTGGAATCACATTTTCAAACCAATCAAATGGATTCATCATGATCTCAAAATTGAAACATAGGTAGTATTTCACCCCCTAAATATGACACAAAAGGAATTTTCTCAATAGGGTCAACTGGGTCAAAGATATGGCTGGTCAAATAGGCCCTTTTAGAATTCTAAACAATTACACAAGTGCATGACAATAGCAAACTACCAACTTTGAGGGGTTTGAAACCTAATCAAACGGATTTGAAATGACTTGAAAATTGGAACATAGGTTCTTTGACATGCATACTAAACATCCTCAAAGTGGCGGGTCATGAAACATTTCTGGACACAAGATATTCAAAGGCAAATTGGGCTACTGTACTCTATTTGACACTTAGGCAAAATTGTTCAATTTGACACTTACTCAAAATGGGACTTCACCGAATGATTCGAGTTGATAAAATAACATGATAGAATGCATGCACATACTGAATGGAGTGTTTTAAACACCTAGAACACCTCATAGGCTTCAAAATGACAGCCAGGTACATACACATGAAAAGCATTTAAAGGGCTTCAAACTTTTACAATTCCTCAACTTGTGACTCAAAATGAGCATGCAATTTTGAGTCCCAACAGTGGCTCTATCTATGGATGCGTGCCCCAAGAAGGCATGCAGAGAACCTCAGAATCTCATGGAAGAAGCAAACCACCCCACAAAACCTCTCTCGAATAGCTTTATTGAAAGCAAGAAAACTACTCCTACTATGTACAAATGATGGCCCCGAGTCACCGAAAAATTTTCAAAACTTCTTACCTCTATCATATACCTGATTTTCATTTCTTTCTTCTTGAGGTAAGTTGGACATTTTATTCCCATTTTTTTCACCAAGCATATCAATACTCTCGATCAGTTCATTACGTAAAACAAAATAACTATCATCATTTTCATAGTGCATGTAAAAACTTGAAACACTTTCTTCATCCTACTCACTATGAAAATAAGACTCAGCATACTAATGATTACCACCATCAAATTGAAATTGATCTTCATCTACTGATTCATGCATGCTATCAATCGAAAACACAAAATTCTCATACTCTACTTGATAAAAAGCATTATTCATACCTTGGCTTTGCATATCCTTAAGTGTAACCGGTTGGAGTTCAAATGAATAATCAGATTTATACTCACGCATATCATCATCATCAAATTCTGAAACCACTCCAAGACCTTCCAATGCATCTTCATAATCAAAATGTTGATTAGTATTCGCATCACATAAATCATTATTAAATTTACTATAAAATGTTGGATAATCTTCAAATAAAACTCTATCAAGCACTTCATCATCAAGCTCACAAAATGCAACATCATCATTTAAAACTCTATCACACATGGAAGAAGAACATTCTGATTTCTCATAACAGTATGACAGCATGTCATCATTTACATCTGGCTCAACTAAATCTGAAACCTCCATGTGTTCTTCAAACAATGGATTGATAACTCCATGTAACACTCCTATTTGCACATTATGACAAAAAATGGGCTGATCATCATAAAAATCCTCATCATATAAAGCACTAGGAAACACTTTAAACTCACTACCCATTTTATTTTCATGGAGACTTTCAGCATATGAAGAAAAATCAGAACTATATGAAGATTCACTGTCAACATCTCCTACCAAGCATATAGTGTCCATAATTACATCCTCTACGTTACCTTGTTTAGGATAACCATTACGACAAGACCATGATTCACCCCTAAACTCTTTTCTATATGCTGCAACTTTGTTATCTAATGTAGAACCATTAGATAACCTTTCATTCAAATCTTCATGTTCAACCTCATTAGTATCACATTGAATCACTGTTTCCTTATCTTCATACATTGAGGACAAATCACTCTCAAAATCTTCATATTCAAACTGATTTGTATAATGCAAAAACTGAGATGCATTTTCATTTTCAGATTTAGAAAAAGAATTCATACCTTCACTTTCAAAAGAGTGTTCACTTCCATCACTACTTTGTTCTTCCCATGTTGCATCCGACTCATATGAAGACATCTCAGCATCACTACCTTCATCATTCTCACTTGAATAACCACTTTTAGCACTATGTTCCTCTGACTGTGATTGATATGCATGCGAATCACATTCTTCATCTTGTGTTACTGGCTCTTCTTGAAATGTCAGATCAACAACCTCAAATTAATCACTAGAGACATAACTTTCAGCCTCCTCATTTGCACAAGACTAAGATATAAATGCAGCAACTTCATGTCTAGAAACATTAGCAACATCATGTTCATAATCAACATTACAAGAATTTACTACTGTAGCTAATTCACAATTCAAAATATCAGCACATTGCTCAATTCTATCAAAGACTGGAATATATCTTATAGTTGTAGCATCATGAACACATGTTTCATCAATAGCAAAGGACTCAACCGCATTTATACACATATTTTGATTTGAAATTTCAACTTGATTATAAGCTATAGTAGAAGTGTTGACACGCTGATTTGAAACTGAGGCATCAACACCACATTCTTCTTTTCTTTCACATTCATTATACTAGCAAACATTCATGGAAAAATGACCTCTATTCAATCCATACTTCAAATTGTTTTCAATATCCATTGCAGTTATAAATGCCTAATATAATGTTTTAGGTTCTTTATCCCTCAATAAGTAATTCATTTTCTTATCAAATGCATCGAAGTAAACACTTACACACACTTGATCATTGGGTCTGTAACTTTCAGGGATCTCATTTAAAACTTTTTCAAATCTGATATTGAATTGAGGAACAAGTTCATCTCTCTCAATATGAATCTTCAAAAACTTACTATAAGAATCATATATGCTTACCCTTTCTCCAAATTGCTCCATGAAGGCTGAATGCATCTCATTCCGAGATGAAATAGAACATGTTGGTAGAAAAGAAAACCAGTCCCTAGCATCACCTTCTAAAGTTTGAACAAACAATTTCATATGCACATCCTCATGAGCAATTTTGAAGTCACACATCAAGTCACTAAATAACTGAACATGATGACTAGCTAAAACAAGATGGTTCCCATTAAACTTAGGCAAACCTTTCCTAATATCATTAGGAATGACATTTGGGAAACCATGAATACCATCAAAACATAATGGCATATATCTCCTAGTAGAAATAGATCTAGAAACTTCACTAATCGGTTTCATGCTTGATGAAAAGAGATTTGACATTCTTTGAAACTTGGAACTCATTCACCAACAATAACTCTTCTTCTCAACTTGCAATAGATCTATATACCTTCTACCAACCAACTTCTTCAAACACACTTCACAAACTTTTACTTAACTCATGGTTCAAACCAAAAGTATGTAATTTCACACTCATATGTCCTTTCTTTCATGACAAAACCATTTGATAAGGACCATGTGAACACATAAAAATTGAAAGGAGAATACCTGGAAGCCTTTGCTGATTGTTGTTGTTCTCTTCACATTAGACTGGAATTTGAAACAAGGCTTCACACCTCAGCTTCATTCTTAGCACAGAGTCGCCACCTCTCTTTAGAGGACACAAACTTTTCACTGATCCTCTTGAAACACCAACAGATTCTGGGCATTCCTCACAACAAAGTCACATATAGTTTGAAATTTTTACAACAAACAATCCAGGTAATACACTTGCAGATTTGAAAACAACTTTCAAATTATGACATTTATGAGACTCTTCCCCAAACTAAATGTAGCAAGACTCTAGGACTCTCCCCAGCAAAGTCGCCAATCTGTTAGTGCATTTTCTTATTGAATCCTAATACACAGCCTTGAATGCTTAGATAGAACTCTCTCATTCCTAGACTCCTAACTCACACAAGAAAAAGACTAATTAACAAGGAGAAACTCCTTCTTCACTTTGAACTCTAGGCTACAGGTGCATGTACCTATTTCATTCACTTCTTCAAAGGATCATAACACTAGTTTATATCCTTGATACAAACTTATTCTTATCTACTCTTTCAAACATACATGAAAAGTAAATAGTCATTTAAGTTTTGGCTGATGATGAAATCCCTGCAAATTGAGGATAGACCAGTGTCTTATCCTAGGGCAGAGAGTCATAAAGAGAAACATATATCCACAGAAATATTTTAAATGAGACACAAATAGAATCCAGATGAATTGCCTTACAAGTCACCCTTTATTAAACATATTTAATCATCAAATTCTTGTATCAATCCTGAGCTTTTAGAAATTCATCTAAATATTTAACTCTTTCCTTGAAAGGAACTAAAGAATAAATTCACAAATACCTTATAAATGGTGTCCTAAACCTACCTTATAGATTCAAGACACAAAAGCATCAAAATTAAAACAGGAAGACAATCAAAATCATGCAAGGGAATTATATTGTATACAGGTAGAAATCAATATATCAATACATTCAAGATCTGGCAAACATTCCCAAGAAGACTAACAATGGAGCCAAGCCTCTCTATACAGTAAAATTATCAACATCATTTTACAATGAGAAAAAAAACTAAGATATAGCAAATGAAAGTCATTTCTAAACTAACTGATAGTTATCCATCTTTGGCCTGAAAATATCTTCAGGTTCTTCCCACACTTTGTCTGCAATTGATTCCTCCAAACTGAACCACAATGTGCAATCATTTCCAAACTAATCTTGATTCTGACTCTTGTCCTTGAAATTTGAACCCAAACTACTCTCAGCCACTTGACTGAAATTGAAAATATTCATCACCATTGGATTCCTTGTCCTTTCCCATTTCTGGAAACATATAACAATTATATGTTTCAACAAAAAAAGAATTCCTAGGACATTAATCCGTGAACAGGTCATGGCATTTAAATTTTTGCAATTTTGCCAATAGTCCAGACTATATCATTTTTCAAATCCTTTTCGATTTGCAATTTAACCATTTTATTTTTCTGCACTTTTACCTCAGAAGGCACTAGGATCTGCCACTTGTCATCTTTTCATTCGTTGCTCAGACCTGACCATGTGTTTGACCTCTAGTTGGGAGAACTGGCGACCATATGTATCTCCAAATCTCTGGATGATGTATCTAACCATGGTTACTTCTGGAGAACTAGCAAAATAGTCTATTCTCTAATTCTCTGAACTGAACCTTAACCATGGGTTAGATCTACAGAATGGGTGATTGAGCCGATTCTCCAAATCTCCAAATGTTTCCATTAACTGTCGAGACATCTAGCAACTTGGCAACTACACTTTCTCATGATCTTGGAGTGTTAGCCTCTAACTGCCAACCATTCAGAGAACTAGCGACAAGCGGTTAGCTAACCACCTGTTGAGTCACACGGTCATCTCCTAACCACTGATTCCATTCCGTGACTTAGCGAGTGTCTGCCATGTGTCCACCTTCACTTAGTCACCATCACGTCAATTCTTACAAAATTACCTCTTCCTAGGTGTGAGCACAGAAATCAAGGCAGGTAGCATGGGGGGTCATGTGCATAGCCTCCAACACTTCAACTTACTTCATATATGTGGAGGTTTGGATTTAACCATCTGAAAGATTTGTTTTGGTGTGCATGTGGGATATTATTTTTGAGGGTTTTAAAATCTTCTCAGCACTTCCCTCCAAAATACTGGGGCCCACCGTGCACTGCATACCTCCAGCCAAGATGGCCCACCGATAGCCTCCTTGGTTCTTACTTGTTTCATTATGTAAGTGCCAATGTATTTAAACACAAACAAATATTCCTAGCCACTGAATGTGGGATAAACACTCATTCATTTGTTAAATCTTAATACCTCTTCCTAGCCTGTGCATTATTTGGCATTTGTTTTGGTACGTACCCCTCAAGTTTTATGCACTAGTATTGTTTTCATAGTGTGCCATTTGGGAATGCTTGCTGTGGTGCGTAAAGCAAGCCTTTAATCTACCTTATACATTTTATCCAAGCTGTACGCAAACCACTCACCTCCTCACGTACCCCTATTCACTGGCCAATACTCATGGATTGGCAATCTTTTTTTATCTCCTGCATTGGCACACACCCTATTTTAATCCAAGTGTGTATCTACCAGGAAGGTTATGGCACACGCCAGGATTGTTTGTCATGTTTGTAGACTCCCCATGCCAAGTTTAGCAATCTCTACACTGGAGCCATTGCATTTGTTTATGCTAACCTTTCTCCCAAGCTCACGATGTTCTGGCATTTATTGTGACTAGCAACCTTCCACACAGGTAGCTCACCTTCCTTTTGCGCGGGCATGCCATTGATTTGGTTTCTCTATTTTAAATTCACCTTGGTGATACTCTTACATAATCTACCAATTCTCCAGATTGGTCCTCACAGGATACATTTTGGTAGCTCACACAGGTTTGCAAACAATTTCCTTTGCATACACGAGGTCCTTATTCCAAAATGTGAACCTCTATGAAGTGCTGGCAGACACAATTATTAATGGTGGCCATCATCTTGAAACACTGGCTATTTCCCTCACATGGCATGGGCATTTCTCTTATTTATTATGCAAGGCACCCCTATCATTTGCAACATATTGTGATCCTCTTTGAATCGATCCACCACTATCCCTTTTCTCACAAGCAGCATCTCCTCTCCATTGCATAGGCCAAGAAGGTATTTGGGATCTTACATTGGGTTCCTTTTGCATGATGCCTAGCCTCAATCTATATAGGTAGCTCCTTCAAACTAGTGCATGGGCCTCCTTCATTCCCATTTCGAAGGCACCTTTTAATGCTTTCCTCCTCCTTCTATGTATGATTTGGTGTGTGGGTCTATGGCACATGCCTCTAGTTTGACGCATGAGGCCCCTTCCTTCCATTTAAAAGGATGCCTCGCACATTTTGTTTGGAGTATGCAGCTTCCACTAATTAATATGTAGCCCCCTGTTTTCTACATGTTTGAGTGTTCCATCTGCCTTGCACTTGATTGCATAAACCTTGTTTGCATTAGCCTTCCTTTTTTCATTACATGCCCAGCCAAACCTTGTGTTAGCTACTATGTGAGCAGCCTCCTAACATCCTTTTGGAGTGTCTTTTTAAACTTACGCACCCCATTCTTAAATACCATACACCTGCTACCTATTACTTGTGCAAGCTATCTTCAGTCACCAATGCGTTGGCTCTTCATGGATTTGCATAGGCAATTCTACTACATCACTCATGAGATTTTCAATTCCTTTACACATTCAGCACTATCATTAAGAATCTCCTCTGTATGATATGTGTATGAGAATCACAGATCAATGAGTTTCTTGGAAGAAATTGATATGACTACTATCTTCCACTGATCTCCTTTCTCCTCGTTCTCAAAAGTCAATGGGACTTGTGCATATCATTTTCAAAAGAAGGAGAGAATGTGAGAAATAGTCATAGGATCTGAATAGCACACATAACAAACTGTTGTAGTTGGGAGCTCCATCAGATGAATATGGGTGATGCATACATCTTCCACGTGGGCCAATGGTACCGATCCTATCAAATCCTTACTTGAAACCATGACTTCATAGAGTAATTTGTTTCATTGATGAAATGCTCCTAGGAATTATGGGTGTGGGCAAGTGTTGAGTCATGCAACATACTCATTTTGTCTAAGCATTGTGACTGAGTCTTTAATGACTTGGCTCCAAAATTATGGGAGGAAACTTGTTTAGCAACATCTTCCCAATCATTTCCTTTAAGCTTTACTCAACTCCTAAGAAACCATTTGGATTAATATGCATTTAGAAGAGTACTAATATCTCCTTCACTTCAAAACATTGGTCCTTACTAATGTGCCATGCCCACAAACTAGTGCGTGAATCTCCATTTAAACATGCCCCTTTCTTACTTGTGCCATCTTTCATTTAAGAAGCAAAGCATCTTGTATGATTTCTCATGCCCCCTTCAAAGAGTACTATGCACTATGCATGAAAGCTTGCAATTCTTGCCTTAGCACAAGGATTAACCCAAAATAATTACATTTATTTAATCTATTTGTTGAGTGTGTGTATCACTTTGAGACAAGTGCAAACACCATGGAACAAAGCTTGCATATCGGGGACAACATGCAATCTTTTAAAGATAAGTGCCCTCAAAAAATCAAGATGGAATCGCTTTAAGACCACAAACCATGGCACAATTATAAAAAGGCACACAATTCACCCTTTCACACCTCAACAAAACTACCAGATAACACTAACTGGCACTTGGAAGCAGCCTCAAAAACTGACAAAAAGGCCTGACAGGAACATGCCACTGTGAAGACAAGCTAACTTCCAGCATCACAATACACTAGTCAAAGAAAAAATCATGAAGAGCCCTGAGCCAAAAGATATTCATGATCAAACAGGGTCACTTGGAAACCAATCCTGTCTGCTCTTGTCAAATCACATAAATTGGCTCTGGAACTAGCTTTTAAAACTGATCAACTGAGACTTCCATAAACCAGCAACTTGGACACTGAATCAATTCCATACAAGGATTATAAATCCATAATTAATTCACCAAAATGATCAAATAGATGGTTACAATTAATCACCAAAGTCGGCTCATTAGTAAAAATCAAGATATAAAATAGTGAAAATTATAGAAACTGGGTTTGGAATCGGCTTTGAAAACTAGGCTAAACATGACATTAGGTTCCGAAAATAGAGGCATTTGTTCTTTGTCATACAAATAGTATAATTCTATAATTAGGGCTCATGAAAAATAACAAGGTACATTTAACAATCAGGCAAAGATAGGCTCTCAGAATTGCAAACTGGGAAACGTAGTGAAACTGTTATTTGTGTGCATACATAATGACTTTGGGAAAGTATGCTAAAAGATTCATCAAGACTTCTAACTTGGCATACTTGTAGTATTTTTAGAGTAGAAAATAGTGGTACAACCCATTCAGGCTCATCAATCATGGATCAAAAGTTATAACATCACTGATAGGGGTATAGATCAATCTGCACAATTCACAACTTGTAAAACTATAGAAGTTATATTTGGAATCGCATTTGCAAACCAATCAAATGGATTAAATGATCTCAAAATTGAAACATAGGTAGTATTTGACCCCTGGAATATGACGCAAAAGGAATTTTCTCAATAGTTGTCAACTGGGTCAAAGATATGGCTGGTCAAATAGGCCCTTTTAGAATTCTGAACAATTACACAAGTGCATGACAATAGCAAACTACCAACTTTGAGGGGTTTAAAACCTAATCAAATGGATTCGAAATGACTTACTAAACATCCTCAAAGTGGTGGGTCATGAAACATTTCTAGACACAAGTTATTCAAAGGCAAAATGGGCTACTATACTGTATTTGACACTTTGGCAGAATTGTGCAATTTGACACTTACTCAAAATGGGACTTCACCAAATGAGTCGAGATGATAAAATAACATGATAGAATGCATGGACATACTGAATAGAGTGTGTTAAACACTTGGAACATGTCATAGGCTTCAAATTCACAGCCAAGTACATACGCATGAAAAGCATTTAAAGGGCTTCAAACTTTTACAATTCCTCAACTTGTGACTCAAAATGAGCATGCAATTTTGAGTCCCAACAGGACCAAAGATTCAATTAACAAGCCCCTACAATCAAGAGGAAGAGGAATCTTGGAACAAAGAAATCAAACTCTACCCCTATAGCAAGGGAAAGAATTTATGAAGAGCATAATTTTAAAAACAAAGAATAGGTGATAACCTAGGACAGTAACCTCTCACATAAAAGGATATCCATAGCCAAAACTTCAGTCATTATAATGAAATAATGTTGCAAAATAAACAAATGGCACTAAGCTAGGGAAAGTAGGTCCCTAGACAAAGAAAAATAAGGAAGAGCTTTCCCCCAGAGATGAAAGCGAGGGATACCTTTGCAAAACAAATGTCTTTAGAAAAGATATCATGAATAATAAAAGGGAACTATGGATGATTATGATCATAATACAAAACCATAGGGATAGAATATAGAAAGAATAACCAATTACACTAAAAACAAACTACATGCTAAGAGCATAATGGATTCTAGAGAAATGGATGAGATACCTCTTTCCCCCCAGTGAAGATACAAGAGAAGAAAAGATCTACATTATATAAGAGTGAGGGTTATTCCCCATATCAAAATTATGAAGGAACTATAAAACTGCATGAGAGTGAGATATAATTCCTAAAGTAGCTCTTTCTCTAACATACAACTTGAAATGCACACAATCAGCAAGTAAATGTGTATTACTACAGTGAAAAGGACATTTTTACTTGGAGAGATCATCTTTCGACATAGGTTTAAAGATTTATTTCTTAGAATTCATTAATTGAACATAAACCTTCTTAGCCAAATCTTAAGGATTATCAAGTTAATCTAAGGAAGGTGTTAGAAGAAGAACATGAAGAGGTGGGCGATGATCAAAATCAACCACCTTAAATTGAGATAACTGAAAGCCAAGAACACACACATATTGTTTAGGGGATAGATGAACTAGATATTTAATACCTTGTTTGTTAACACCAAGCCCTAAACCCTTGTAACCTTTTTTAGTCATCATATTGTATCCTGTAGTGTACATATCTTGTAAAGTTTCTACAGGAGGTGATTGTTTACAGTGATCATGAGAAAAGGTTGTATAAGGTGGAATGATAGGTTTAGAAGAACTCTCTTTTGTCTTCCCTTTAATATCATCATGGATCAGATAAGATGGGGAATGTAAATCCAAGAATTCTTGCACATATGCATCATGAACCATAGTTTGAGCCTCATCATAAGTGTGGGAAGAACTAGGAATAGCAGATGGAGAATTGGGAATATTAGGAATGTTAGGAATTGGATTAGGAAGGATAGGATTAGGATTAGGATGATTAGGAACTAGATTAGGAAAGATATGATTAGGATTAGGAAGATCAAGAAATGGTGTATCATCTACCAAATTTTTCACATAATCCAAAAGACTAATAAGTTCACCACACAAATCTTTAATGAAAGTTTTGAAAGTAGGAAAGCTAGTATTAGTCAATGTCACAATAGCATAAGTAAGTGAAACACGAAGAGTGAAAAACATAATGAAATGGATGATACTCTCATAAACATCATAAGTATGATAAAGAGATGCTAAGAGGAGAATAATAAGGAAAATACCCATACACCAAAGCATCTTAAAGATCTTCATAGTGAAAGAAATATTTTTGTATTTTATATAGTATATAGATTTTTATTTTTTTTGAATTTTAAAATGCAAGAGCATAAAAGAAATCTAAGCTAATCTTAAGGAAAGGAGGCAAATCATCCAACACCAAAAAGAAAGATTTGTCTATCGCAGGCTCACCAAAATGTAAGATATAATTTAAATTTATGTAAAGATATATTTTTATATCTATGAAGTGTATGTATGTGTCGTGATGTGTGATGGAAAATGTTGTGGAAATAAATCACCTCCTAATCCAAGACAAGGAGATCCCAATTGATTAGCTGAAAGGAGAAGATCAATGCAAAAAGGAATCAACTAGTTATGGATAAAGAGAGAAATGGGATCTAATTATAAAGAAATAAATAAAACACTTATCTTGAAGGGTAGCAGATTTGGAAATCACTATTTTCTAGTGTCTATACTCAATTTCTAGAAATTTTGCAACCAAATCTGGCCTGGAAACATAGAGATAGAGAAAACCCAAAAATGTTTTTCTTTTCTGAACCAGCTTGACCTTGACCCCTTTATATTGACCTTGACCTACAATGCTCCAATAAAAATTCTATTTGGGGATCCCGAAAGTTTTCCAAAAAGGGTGTCTGAATCTTCTCTATAATTTGTTGTTCCACACCTGTTCCTACAAGAAAAATAGTTTTTTTTTTGGATGAGGGGTTTGCCTTTGTCAAACCCCGGTTTTAGAATTAACCTTGAAATAGAATTGAAATGGAGAATGCTAGCAAGTAGTAGAATTAGATCTAACAATGAAGCTATGATACTCAATAGATATACAATTGTATTTGAAATGTAAACATGTTAATATGAAAGCTTGGACTCAACACTAATAACCATAAATGTAAACCAAAACCTACATGATTGTATGCTTGGAATCCACGTTGAAGGAAGAATGAATAGATCTTGAAAATGAACAAAGGGTCTTGAAGGGAGATCACACCACCATGATGGATAGATCTAGGGTTTGAATGATGAATCCTGAATGTTTGAATCAAATCCCTTCAAAGGCTTGAATGCTTGAATCCTTGATCTTCAATGGAGAACTTGAATGTTTGAATGCTTGAATTCTTTATTGCTTGAATGATTCCTTGATTGAGACTACTTTTTTGATAATGCTTGAGAGATATGATATGTTTCTTGAGTGAGAATGGATTGAACTGAGAGGAGAAGGCCTCTTTTTATACTAGTCTAGGGCACAAACTTCTAGAGAGGCCGACATAGGAGAAATGAATTCCCACTAAGCATACACCCTTGGAAGTGGACCTAAATTAAATATCATTTAAGAGTTTACCATTTCGAATCCTGAAACAGTCGAGCCAGAAGTAGGAAATAATATTTCCAAAACCTGACATCTAGACACCTTCATAATTTGAATTTTCAACCCTGGGTTAGGGTTGAGGTCGACCTTGACCCTGAGGTCAAGAACCTCAAATTCTCAAAGTAAGATGCCAGAAACAGGTAGAAAAGAAGTGGAAAACAAGGCAAAGACGGGAAAAAAATCCAGATCCAAGCCAAACACCCATTCAAGGTGTTTGACATGACCCCAAACCACTTACTCAAAGGGCTAAACCAATCCTAAATGGAATTGCTTCCATTTTCTGAGGATACAATAGTTAATTGTATCCGTGATTCTAATGTTGGTAACAATCATTCAGGGAAACTTTAAGGACATGTTCACATGTAGGATTATCATATAACACACTAAATAGTGCACTTCTCTAAATCATTTCTTCCAAGAGAATCCATGGATTGGAAACTTTGAGAAATTGATTTAGAGCTCCCTAGGCATGGAGTGCAAGGGTTTTAAGAATGCTCTCAGCTAGAGCTATTAAGCCAATAACCTTGCTAGTAAACCATGCAATGGGAGATTCAATGGAGACAAGGGCAAGAATGTCAATATCCTCAAGAATCAAATGAGAATGAAAATCCAACTATACTAGAAATGAGAATGCAAGCTAAATTATGAAAGGAAAGATGCAAGTTTTACAATCCAAACTAATTAATCTATGTGAGCTAATCTAGAGCATAGAAATGAAGCTAATCTAGGAAAGCATAAATATGAAACTATGATGCAAGAAATGAAAGATAGATGCAAGAATGTCTTCAAAAGCTCCTAAGTCTCCAAGAAATCCTACAGCATAAGGTTAGTATTCAAAAGATGGATCTAGAATGAAGAAGAGAGTTGTCCTTTTATAAGAAATGAGAAGGAATGGACCATGGAGATTAAGAGGCAAAAGATTTAATCAATGGTGGAGCTTGAAAGAGGAGCAATCCATGTGCACAAGTATCCTCCAATGAGAAAATAAGAGTTGACTTTTGTGTCCATATGAGACAAAAAGTGTTTTTTCCCTTTTTATAAAATGCTTTATTTGTGCAACTTAGGATAAGAGAAAAAGTGGGGGGCTTTTTATTTAATAAAAGGGGAGGGAATTCCTTTTAAATAAATAAAGACTTAGGATAAAATGGTTAGCCCATAGAAAATAATCAAATAAATGATAGAAGTAGGATTTGATCAAGAATAAGCAATTGATGATTTTAGCAAATAATGCTAGAAAGGGGCTAATAGTCTAGATGACCATTCTAGATGATTACATTTTCCCCTCTTTGACTAATGTGTGATCGATCTGGGAACACATTATGTCAAAGAATAGATTAGCCAAGAAGGCAATAGATAGAGATCTAACTCCAAAGAATGAAGTGTAGAGAGAGATGGACAGTATCAGGACTCGAGACAAGAACTAATATGTCAAGCGCAAATAGATCGATTAGAGAAAATGGAATGGTCAAGAATATGCTCTAGAGAATATCCAGCAAGGATATGATGTGTCTACCCCCTTGGGATCGAAAGTGAAATCACGTAGAGGGAATGCAGAAGCAAGAGAAACATGACCAAATCACTAGAAATCATAATCGAAGATGAAAGATAAGAGAATAACCATCAAGCAGTGAAGATATGCCCCAGTTTGAATATAGGATAAAGATGAAGTCAAACCTCAAAGAGATGAAGCGAAAAATGAAAAGGAAGATTAGAAGTTTGAAAGAGATGGGGATGAAGAAATAAAGATGCCCCAATGAAGATCGAAGGATCAAGCCTCAAAATGTCATCCAACTACGCAGAAGAGGGTGAAAGTTTTGAAATGCGATTTTGACTATCAAGATGAACTCAGATTTCAATTTCAATCCTAAAAAGAATAGAAAATGATGTGATATGAAAGATAAGAAGTGAAAGACATGATCAGGAAGAAGAAAAAGGTGAGCACAGTTGACTGATAGGTCCATGAAAGATGAAAGGAGAGCTCTCTCCATATGCAAGATGCAAAACTAACATGAACCTAAAAATGCAAGCTATTATGAAAAGTGGTTTACTTGCAAAGTCACAAAGCTTTTAGACTCTAATATTCATCATCGATCATTATTGGTAGCATCGTGAGATCATACAATACACACTAGTATAACTATGTGGATCTGAATATGATCTATATCAGATAGGAATGTGGAAATCTCATCTAGGCATCAAAGACATATAAGTCAAGATGACTAGTGCAGTGAGATTCCCTAAGTTTGATATAGCAAGATTATCCTTGTATCAAGACACAAGAAAGTCAAGATGACTATAAGCATGCAATTGTTGAAACAATCAAGGATAATACCTTGTAGATCCCAATGTCAAGTGGAACAAGCATAAATGCTAATGACAGTTAAAACCAACAAAATATACCCACAAGCAAAAAGAAAATAAAACATGTCCTCATGCCCTAGTCTTCTAGCTCGGCATCATCGAAAACTATTAGGGATAGAACACTCATCAGAGAAATTATCATAGATAACACATAAAGAAATAAAGTTAAGCAAATTTCAGCAAGTCAAGTGTTTAAGTGCGTGTGTGTAGGTCATAGAGTCAAACTTTGAATATCGCATCTACTAGTGAGAAATATTGCATCATTCAAGATTGTGAATAGGATATCTGATAAGTGTTGAGAAACACTCGATGCTAGGAAAGTGTTGAAAAACACAATTGGGGCGGTGTTGAAAAACACTATTGGGACCAAGAGGCCCAAGAAACCTAAATGCACAAAGAGACCCAAGATAAGCTAGAATAATGTATGCCCCCTAGACTAAGACAAGAGTCAATTCTAGGCTAGGAGAGGCAAAGTGAAAAGTGGAGCGAAGGAGCACCATGCAAGACTGATAGACATAGGTGCAAGGGTCTCAAGCAGCACCTGTTTCCAAGTTTTCACCACTTGATAGATTTTTTCAGGACTTTTTTTTTTTTTTTTTTGTATTTTTGCTACCAAGGCGCCTATTTCCAAGTTTTCACTAAGGCACTTTTTCTATTTTTTT
The DNA here is from genome assembly GCA_027943335.1 of Chamaecyparis obtusa. Taxonomy (NCBI): domain Eukaryota; kingdom Viridiplantae; phylum Streptophyta; class Pinopsida; order Cupressales; family Cupressaceae; genus Chamaecyparis; species Chamaecyparis obtusa. The sequence continues at coordinate 4,069,284 of BSBK01000703.1, forward strand.
TTTATTTTTTTATTTTTTTGGTGAGACATCAAAGTGCCTATTGCTAGGTTTTCACTAGGATGCTCATTTTTCAGTACTTTTTATATGCTTTTTAGGATTTTTTCAGCATCATATATGATTTTTTTGTAATTTTTTCAGGATCAATAAAGAATATGTACAAAGAGCTCAAGAACTTCAGACATAGCACTTCTTCAAATGTAGAACATTGATAACCTTGGTGAGCTCTTCTTCCTCTAGCGTAGATAACTGATAAACCTCAGACCCAAATGTTGTAGTGATAAGATAAGGTCCTAACCAATAGTAGCCACCCCTAAGCAATTTCCAAGCTAACACAAGGTCATTAAAGTGTGATCCACATATACTATCATGGACTTCAGCTAGCACTTTGTCTGACTCCTCTATTTCTAGATACTTAAGTAGAGTTCCATCTAAACCCTTCTTATACAAGTCACCAGAGATGAGGGTAAAGTGTGAGGCATGATGGATGAGATGGTGCTTCATATTGTGTGTTAGATTTTTAGGAATAACTTGATCTGGGAGATGGGAAAAGATGGTGGCATTGTAGGAATTGTGGGTAGGATAGTGTAATTCTTCCACCAAGAAATTAAAGCATGATTTATGCTTTTTCAATTGTAAAATGGATGTTAAAGTAACCATGACATTAGAAACTTTATTTTCAGATAATTTCACCATGGTCTTGTAAAGAATCAGCTTTTCATCTTTTATTGAATAATCATCAGTTTTGAGCAAATCTTTATTTTTACTTGTTTTAGGTTCAGATACTACCACAATGTGGTTTTCACTATCTGACCATTGCTCTTTAATTTATTTTTTATGATGAAAATACTGGATATCTGATTCAATCATTTTTGTTGCTGATTCACTGATGAAAGAAGTACTAGGTTCAAAGGTAAGTTGATCCTAGATGGACAAACCTATGAGATCTAATTTTGCGAGATGAAATGAAGTGACTGGTTCAATATAATTTATGCAAGGGAAGTCATCTCTGGTGACAAGAGAGGTCGAGCCTATAGGGTAAGCTCTAAAAGTGTTAAGATCTACACTTGTCATAGAAGGACTAGCGTGGTCCACTAAAGCAATACGTGGATTAAACTCATCAGACCCTATGTGAGACTCATCAACTATGTCTGGTTGGTCACCATAAGTATGAACCACATCCACTTTCATATCCACTATGGAAGATTCTTTGGAGAGAGTATCCGATTCATATTCATTTGAATCTATTGTTATGCTTCTACTGGGATGCTTGCACCAAGAAGGTTTAGGACCTTTAGAAGTAGAGGCTTCAGCATCATTATTTGTGAGATCTCCTCTTTTCAATAACTACAAAATATTCCTATGTTGTTAGCTTCTAGGTGTAGCGGCTTTAGCTATGTCTTTAGGAGGTATGTGTTCTTCTCCCCAAAGAAGTGAAGTAGAAGGAAGATTGACTCCCATTTGAGTCATAGTATGCAGTGGTGACTCATCTATATCTATGTCTGAATCATTAATTGTGGGAGCATTTCTAGAACATATAGGGAGGTCATCGTCAGCACCATAGCCCTTTTGCTACAAAAATTTATAGCCTTTACCATAGCGCTTAGGGGAAATAGGAGTAGCAATTGTCGTACTACCCTCTTCTTCTCTATAGATCCACTCTCGAACAGCTTGTTCTTCTCTTTCTGCCTCTAAAGGTATAGATGCTTGAACAAAATTACCAAAAATTGTCATGGAAGAAGTAGAAGGCTTTTTCTTATCAGAAGGTCTCCCATATAATCTAGAAGTAGGCATAACAGCAAGGGAATCCAGTGTGTATTCACCCATACCAAGGCTCATCATCTTAAATTTTTTCTCAGCAACAACTAGGGACACAGTAGGATCATTAGAAGGTTTTTTATGAGGAACAAATGTTTCAGCAGTAGTAAGAGCATTAATAGAAATAGAATGATCCCCTGGAATAACAATTTTAGCTCTGTTATGAGGGATTTTGATGCACTGATGGTATGTAGAAGGAACAACTTGCATGTCATGGATCCAAGGATGACCCAAAAGAATGTTATAAGCAAGTGGGATGTCCAACACTTGGAATGTTATATCTTTCATGACAGGGCCCACTCAAACAGGTGGCATGACAAGACCTTTGGAAGATCTTTCAACTTCATCATATGCTTGTATAGTTATTTTTTTCTTAGGATCGACAACAAATTTTGACAAACCCAGTTGTTGTATGACATTGAAAGAAACAATATTTAACCCAGCACCATTGTCTATCAAGACTCGGCGGACTCGAGTATGGTAGACTATAACTTCAATGTGTAAAGCTAGATTATGAGGGTGACTAAGAGAGGTGTCATCTTCTACTAAAAAGGATAGGTAGTGGGGAGACATGATGTAGTTGACCATAGCCTAGAATCGATTTGGATCAATATCATTGGGAACATTTGTTGTATGAAGATCCTTTTCAAGGATCTCTTTGTGCAAAGGGGATAGCTCAAGAAAATCAAAAATAGATATCTGTGTGGGTGTCCATTGCAACTAATGGACAAGATCATAGCTAGACAAAGCTAAAGGAACTACTGGTTTGGAAGATGAGGCTTGTTTAGGATCAGGCGCAGTTTTAAGGACCAGTTTGGCTTGCCCCCTAGTAACATCATTCAATGCTTCACTTTAGGAAGATGAACTACCACGTGTTTGCAAGACCAACTTTGGCATACCCTAACTGACTTTATCATCATCTTGAGGTCGCATCATAAGAACACTCTCAATAGGCTCTACCATGTTGATCACAAGTGAATTAGAAGTATATGTGTAGTTGATCTTAGCATCATGATTCTTCTTATTTGGTTGAGAGGACTCCCCCTTGTCATACTTAGGTAGAGGATCTTTTAAAGCTTGGTGATCAAAATTTTTAACTAAGCCATTTGTGATAATTGTGCCTCCATCAATGAGATCTTGTATAATATCTTTAAGCGTGAAACAATTGATAGTCTTGTGTCCCTTGTTTCTATGATAGTGGCAATAATAATCCTCTCTCCACCAATCTGGCTTAACTAGGGGATCATAGGGATGAGTTTTCGCAGGAAGTGTAAGATAATTATTGGCAACCAAAGTCTTAAGAATCACATCATATGGTTCAGCCAATGGGGTATAGACCCGTCATCAGAATTGCTTCTTTGGCTTATCAGCATATTGAGGCTTAGGAGCATCTTGAGTGTTGGTAGCTTCTTGTTGTTTTTCTGCATAGATGGCAATAGAAAGGTTGAAAGTAGGCTCTTTATCTTTAGGGACATCCACCACACCATCATTAACAACATACTTGTTTCTATTCCAAGGTTTGTTCTTATCCTTGCCATTGCCTTTGGTATCTTTATTAATAACAATATCCTCCTTTCTTATGGCCACATCCTCAATCCTATATGCACTTTCAACCATGTCATTGAAAGAGGAGAACAATTGTTTCCTTAGATCATAATATAGTTCTAGCACAAGAGTATTGACAAAAATGTCAATCTTTTTGTTTTTAGGTAGCAGATGAGGATATCTAGAATACAATGATCTCCAACATTGCAGATAAGTAGCAAATAGCTCTCCTTGATTTTGTCTCAAAGCTGCGAGATCTATCATGGTGATAGGCTGTTGGATATTGTATAAATAGTGTTGTGTAAAGTGCATAGCCAATTTGTCAAAAGTTTTCAAAGGAGGTGTCAACTTGGAAAACCATTCTAAAGCTTGTCCTCTTAAGCTTCAAGGGAATAATCATAGCAAAAATGTCTCTTCATGAAGGAATTCCATGCTAGGAGTGTAAAAGTGACGCAAATGGTCATGGGGGTCACTATTTCCATCATACTTGTCATATTTAGGAACCTCAATACCCTAGGAAATGGGACCATGTATAGACTCCTATCGAATGGAAGAGCACAAATAAATTCTACAAAGGAGACCTTTGGAGGCTCTCTTTCTATTTCCATTTGGGTAAGGTGTTGATTTGTCTGATGTAGTTCTTCCTTAAGGACTTCTAATTCATTTGGTACTCTTTGTTGGACAATTTGTTTGACATCATAGCTGGGAGGAAGCTTGTAACCTCTAGAAGTCATGTATTGAAAATATTGGTCTCCATTGTGCTCTAAAAGCTTAAGCATCTTTCATTGGGAGTCCACATCTTGTTCAAATGCAATAAGATCCTCACTAGAAATATCATCAAAGGCCTCTTCCTTATGGTGAGAGGGAGGTGGTCTAGGAGGTGAAGAAGGTACAGAAAAATTTCATCTTGGAGGAGATCTAGGTGGCGTGTTGTTGCCATAATTTCCATTAGCATCAAAAAGTGGTCTATGCTCCTAACCACTAGTCTTGGGTTTCTCATGAGACATTCCTCTCATAGCCATGTGCCTAGAAGCATCCATTATGTTCTTATTGTGCTCTTTGTCTAAGCACATTTGGTTGTCCTTGTGCTCAAAGTGATCTTGCAAACGGCGGAATTTTTCTTGTTCAGTGAGAGTGAGTGAGACACTGTTTGTGTTTTTGGAGGACTTAAATGCGAAAAAGAGGAAGCCTCATTTATACCACAGGGTAGCCTTAGAATCCTCAGAACTAGAGCTAGCATTGCTAATAGCCACTTGTGAGTGTCTAATGGGAGAAGGTAACTACATATAATTGAACAAAGGGTGACTCCCTTGTTCAAATTGAGACCGAGTTCTAACCGGCATGAAAAAGAAAGTTTTTCAACCAATAGAATGAGACAAAGTTTCTTAGATGTTGAGAGAAGAAAAAGCCAATAATGATCACTTGTCAAGATAGAACAATAGAGATGGCTGGTCAAAGTGTTCAAGAATTTACAGCAGTCAACTAACACAAGCTGAGATGTGAGCAAGAAGCTTGATTAGCAAGTAGCTAGAGAGGTAACCGTGTTTAGAAAAGTGATCAAAAGTGACATTCAATAGGCTCAAATCCAATAGTTTTAGCTCATTTGTTTCAGTCTAGGACAATCCTAAGCATGTAGGTAACAAACCAGCTTCAGATAAGAACAGAAAAAGACACTCTATAGCAGGTTAAAATGAAAGTTTAGCAGCTTTGAATTGCAATAGCAATAGGATAGCAGAATAACTTAGGACTCTTGATTGAGGGTATGCGATGATGTTTTACTATCGTATGACTCTTGACCGGTGAGCATAAAAAACTCAGTTTTGAAAGCACTTTGGTCAATGTTGTAGGTTGCAAGTATAATTTTTTGGTTTCAAGCAGTGTAATATCAGGAAATAGAGAAGTTTGCAAATAGTAGGTGATCAAACATGTCATAGAACACTAGCACAAGGGTGAAAGTAACCTTGCCAAGACAAGCATTTGTGATATCAAAATGAAAAATCTATGAGCACTACTGTGATGTTTGTATGTTCAAGAATGTTTGCACAGGTACATAACAACAAGAACAGTTCAAGCACTTGCTAGTCTAGAAGGACAATACTTAGCAACTTGGCCCACACTTGATGTTCCATTGCCTCACACAAAGTAGTTTCCCACAATAGATGTTAGCTTTTTCATGGAGGTGTCAATAACACAACCAAAGGAACATAGATGGTAAGTAATCTTGGGGTGATCTGGGTTATTCCACTTGATCAATCCTTGCACCAAGAAGCTAAGCAGCAAAATAGGGTGGCCTCTACCTATGGTTCTTAGTAAGGGCTTCCATTCGTAGCACCCTTCTTGCTTCTCAAAAAGGACTAGGACCTTGCACCCTCAAGAGTACCTTAAGCATTCTTGCTTAATACTTTCCTCATGGTCACAATCCCATAAGTATTAACATCAAGCAAAGACAAGCACTACGTCTACCAAGGTTTTGTGTCCTTGATAGCCTTGAGTTTATAGTGGGTCAGAATAGCTCATTATTAGCTTGTCCCCACTTGGGTTGTTCCTCTTGATTGCTCAAGAGTAGGCCCGCTAAAGGATCCTAATGCTAAACAAAGAGTGGATTAACTTTTGAGTGTCAGGATTTCTAGTTCACCTCAAGGGTGAATAGCATAATCTCCTATCTCAAGAATCTCTCCCAAACACACCAAACAAAGAGTTCAATTACCCTATTGTTTTCAAAATCTCAAAGTGGGTCAGGATTTTTGGTTCACCACAAGGGTGAAGAGCATAATTTCCTACCACCAAAAGACTCCTACAATAAGATCTTAAGTGCCTAGTAAATGAAACAACTAGTATATGCCACACTCAAAAGAAAGCAATTAAACAAGCAATTGGTTGTTTTTAGGCATTGGGCAGCCATGCAAAACATAATTATTAGCCCTTTTCCTTTTAAGCTTTGACATGTGATCTTTTAGCAATTTTTATGCAAGCAATGGAGGTACCTACAAGCACAACTCGTTAGCCCCACAAAGAGTTAGCACAATAAAACAATATAATTTGCAAGTAAAATAGCTAATCAAATGGAAAAATTTGAAAATGAAACCAACATGGTTAGATCAAGCTCATAAAGAGTTTTCCAATGATATATCACACTTAAATTTTTGATACCATATGTGAAAATTTCTAAAAAATAGGTGCCAATTTTCTAGAGTGGCATGGATTTTGAAAATGCCAAAATTTTCAAAAAAATATAAAAACTAAAAACAGCAAGAAAACTAGCAAAATTAAATAGAAATACCAGCCAGCATTAAACACCTATTATGCATCATTTAAAAGTTGGCAGACGTGATCAAAATACTTATAGGTGTAACTAGATTGTTCATAGGTATGATCAAAATGTGCATAGGCATGAACAAAATGTGCAGAGGCATGAACAGAATGTGCATAGGTGTGAATAGAACGGGCACAAGCATGAACAAAATGTGCACAGGCATGAACAAAATGTTCACAGGCATCGTCAGATTTCTTGTAAGCAGTGTTTCTCCTGTTTGCACAAAATTGATGAAAAAGTGATGCTAAAAATATACAAAACTTGATAAAAATGAAGAGAATGAGGCTCAAAGCCCCACAGTGGGTGCCAAAAATGTACACACTAAATAGTGCACTTCTCTAAATCATTGCTTCCAAGAGAATCCATGGATTGGAAATCGATTTAGAGCTCCCTAGGCATGGAGTGCAAGGGTTTTAAGAATGCTCTCAGCTAGAGCTATTAAGCCAATAACCTTGCTAGTAAACCATGCAATGGGAGATTCAATGGAGACAAGGGAAAGAATGCCAATATCCTCAAGAATCAAATGAGAATGAAAATGCAACTATACTAGAAATGAGAATGCAAGCTAAATTATGAAAGGAAAGATGCAAGTGTTACAATCCAAACTAATTAATCTATGTGAGCTAATCTAGAGCATAGAAATGAAGCTAATCTAGGAAAGCATAAATATGAAACTATGATGCAAGAAATGAAAGATAGATGCAAGAATGTCTTCAAAAGCTCCTAAGTCTCCAAGCAATCCTGCAGTATAAGGTTAGTATTCAAAAGATGGATCTAGAATGAAGAAGAGAACTCTCCTATTATAAGAAATGAGAAGGAATGGACCATGGAGATTAAGAGGCAAAATATTTAATCAATGGTGGAGCTTGAAAGAGGAGCAATCCATGTGCACAAGTATCCTCCAATGAGAAAATAAGAGTTGACTTTTGTGTCCATATGAGACAAAAAGTTCTTTTTCCCTTTTTATAAAATGCTTTATTTGTGAACCTTAGGATAAGAAAAAAAGTGGGGGGCTTTTTATTTAATAAAAGGGGAGGGAATTCCTTTTAAATAAATAAAGACTTAGGATAAAATGGTTAGCCCATAGAAAATAATTGAATAAATGACAGAACTAGGATTTGATCAAGAATAAGCAATTGATGATTTTAGCAAATAATGCTAGAAAGGGGCTAATAGTCTAGATGACCATTTTTAGATGATTATAGGTAACAATCATTCAAGGAACCTTTAAGGACATGTTCACATGTAGGATTATCATATAAGCTCTTAGTTATTTTTAAAAAAAATTAGTTCCTTTTCTTGTCCTTTAAACCTGTTCCTTATGGGTTCCGTAGCAGGGACATTATAGAGCCAAAGGGGCTCTATAATGAATGGTTCATAAGGAATAACACTTGTTGAAGGTTTTTCAAATGAGGTATCAAGCCAATTGAGCTTAACCCTAGAGGAAACTTGATGGTTAAATTCACTTGAGTTGGATTAATACTGGGATAGGTGACCTCCTAGGATGGCCCAATGCTTCACCCTATGAGCATACCTAGATGCAATGAGTATTAATTTTTCCATTAATTCTCATGAGATATGGGTTCTATTGAACCACTCCTCATGAAACATGAGTCAATGAGCTTGACTCAAAAACTACATAGTCAAATCTTGATAGCAATAATAGAATTTGACCTATGGAAAATGCCTACTATTTATCAATATTGGGAATATTTAGTCTGATGGAAAAACCATGCAGCAAATGAAGATTCTTCGGTCAATGAATCATCCTTGGTGAAGCATAAAATTCTAAATCCATCTTTACCGAAATGTTCATGAATTGCACACTCATGGAATATTCATTAGTACCTATGGTGTTTGATATCAAAACACCCAAGTTCATGAGTAATTTGCATCTCTCAAAAACAAAAAAAAATTAATTGCTTTTGTTTCTAGATCCTAAAAAATTAGCACTCTTGATTAGATTCTTTATTAGGACCTATTAGACCCCATTTTGGTGATTTTAAGGTCTTAATGCCCCTTATGCTTAATGGTGGCAAGCTCTTCTTCTTCCGTCTTCATATTTTCACCTATCCAAACATCCCATTCAAATTATATCACATTCTATAGGGTAGGATGCTAATGGAATCTTTTCCTAGGGATAGGTCACCAATGATGCCCTATCTCTGAGGATCAGGACCCAAATTTGGCTTGAAGCCCTATATTAGGATATTAGCGAGAGATTTATTTTTGTGGTTAGCTTGGATTATTTTTGAATCCTAAAATAATGGATTGAGTATAAAAGAACCTTAGCTATCCCCATTTTTCATATCATAACCATATTTAAGCATTTACAATCAATTTTCAAGCAATCAAGATAAATTGAGCAATTTGATTGAAGAATTGAAGGCAAGCATCCAAGATCAAGTTTCTCCAAGTCTCCAATTCTTTAAGATCATTCAATTCAAAGGCAATATTCTCTAATTGAATCAATTTTATTTCCCATGATAGACAAGTAGATGAGTTCTCAATCAATCAAGAAGATCCTTTTATTCACATTCTTTCTCCTTGATTACAAGAGATTATCAAGAATATCTGCATTCAAGATCTAGGAGTGGAATTTATAAATATATGAATTTGTGAGGGCATCCTTGATTATACAATAAATTCCAATGTCAACTCATTAGATTTTAGGAACATTTAAGCATCGTGATGGGAGTGAGTGATTTCTACATCCATCCATGAGGGTTTATACAAGATGAATCAAACATTTACCTTTTTACATACTTTCTTTTATGTAATTTCATTTTATTTTCAAGGTTGATTCCTAACTAGGGGCTTGACCAAGTAAAATCTCTATAGACAATATTTTCCCCATTTATCTATGTGTGGGAATAGGTTACAGAGCCATAAAACAAGATCTACAAATATTAGGAACTACCAGATGATCCCTGGAAAATTCTATAAAAATAGGTCAAGGACACATCACCATTTTCCATACTATCCCTAGGTATATGTCACCATTTCCAACCTGTACCTTTCATTCTGATCTCATATTTCAACCACAGGTTAGATCTACTTTTTGGTTTATGTTTATGTACATTTTAGCTCTCTATCAGTCTATATTAGTCTTTTATTCATAATTTTTTAGTAACTTTCCTAATTAATCAATTACATTAATCCATTTCATCATTTCAATTTTTATTATTTTAGATTTTAAAGAACAATCAGTGTCCCACTTAGCGTTTGAGTCTCCTCTTGAACCTAGTGGGGCATCTTCCTTCCAAAATGTGCAATACATCAAAAGGAGAATTGATTTACCCATTTACATATTGCTTTCCTTTTCTTTATGTATGGTTTTGGTGAACATGACTCTTCTCACTTACTTCTAATTTTGGTAGTTATATTCTCTTTACATATCTACATATACTTTGCATAGTTTGTATTAGATCTTTCTATATTTGATGGTTACATGTTCTTTTCATTAACATTATTATTTTTCTTAGTGTAATTACATATCTCTTAAAAAATTTATATTAGCATTAGATCTATCTCTCTTTCATTCTCTTCTACATGAGTGTTATTACCTTGAGCCCTACCTATAGGATTCTGGTTAGGATTTAAGTTGTATACTTATGGGTTCCTTTGATCTTGAGTCCTCTATTTTTCCTAGGAATCTTGATAGACCTAAAATCCTATCAATGACATTGATCCTATTATTGAAAAAAACTCTTTCCACTCTTATCATGATGAAGATGAGGCCATAAGATTCCCTCTTATGCAAGTTGAATCAGATGAAGGAACTCGTCCTAGAGTTGATCAAGAAAATATTGAATTATTTTATGAAACTGATAGTGATTTGCAGAATGAGAGTCACATTGAGGAAATAAGAGAAGAATCATGTATTGCATTCTAAGACAAAGCATATAGAAATAAAGTATCATGTTGTAAGAGAGAAATTTGCAAGAAAGAAGTCTGACTTGAGTATATAAGTACAAAAGAGCATATTGAAAATATATTTACAAAGCCCTTACCTAAAGATACATTTCAGAGGTATGCTTGGGGCTATGCCCCAGCCTACTTTTGATAAGTGATGCAAATTGTTGCATCATTATAGTAGTATATGAGCTCTATCTTTTCTGGACTGGATGTTGGTACTTCCTCTATGGGGGAGTATGTGTGTTTTGAGCTGAGTTGTGAAGGACACTAGTGAATGTATTTTCTAAAAAGTGTCTTTTGACATTGAGGATTGACATATTGATGCTTAATTTTGTCATTGATGTCAATGGGGGAGAAGTATATATGAAAATATATATATATATATGAAAATAAAAAAATCATCTATGGGGATAAGAACAAAAAAAAAGAGAAGAACAAAAAAGGGAGAAGAAAAAAAGAGAGAGAAAAGAATAAAAAGAGGCAGAAGGATACAAACATCTGTTGGAGGAGATGAAGCAATATAAACTGGAAAAATCTAAAAATATTTGATTGATGAAGAGGATGTGAAAATATTGATTGATTTGATTGATGAAGAGAATCTGAAAATATTTCAGAGCAGTAGCATTGCAGCTTGGTATTTATGGAACTTGGATGTTTTTTCATCTATGTTGCCATTAGTGCCAATGGGGGAGATTGTTAGGAATGAATGCTGAATATATCCTATGGGGGACTATTTAGGGCCATTCTACAATAGTTGTATATTGCATTCATGACTGTGGTTGTTATTGATGTCAACACAATGATCTACTAGAGATTAGCAAAGAAGCATACAGTGTTTGAATTAGCGCACATGGAGTATTGAGGATCAAGCTATGCAGAGTTGAGGACTTACTCTACATTGTGTCCTGAGATTTTGGTTAAGAGCATGTACATAAATTTAATTATTCATAATAGTTATGTGTAATTTAGTGGAAGTAGTATTCAGGTAGTGTTCTTGAAGAAGCGGCTTGTGATAACTAGATGATATCTCCTAATCGGGATAGAATCTAGGCATGAAAAGTTGTATAGTTGATGATGACATTATGACAGTGATGTGAACATGATAGCATGGTCAAAGGTCACACGAGTGAAGAATTATTTTATTTGGAAGCTGACAATTTTTATGTAATTGTGAAATATTGTGTAACGTGTGAAGGTTTATACTTTATAATTGGTTAAGCCTTGTTGGCCAACTCATTTGTAATTATTTGAGTGTGGAATAAAGGAAGGATTATTTTCCTTTATTATTATAAGAACATGTGTAAGGAATTGTAGAATTGAGTAATATATGTTGTAAGAGGATATGAGAATTGAGATGATATTTCTAGATTTGATTGTGTGTGGATGATGCTAAAAATACACACACAATCGAATCCAGAAATATCATCTTATTACTAATGGATTGTGGAAATCTCATGCTGTTGATATGAGAATTGCAGAGATATGATATTGTGATCTGGGGAAGCAGTTGATGTGGTTTGGTACAGACATAGGAGAAAAGATAAGTTGTTGAGATTAATAATTATTTGGTATTATTATGTTTGAGTAATACAAAGATCAGTCGAATAGTGTGTTCAGTGATCTTTCCCTTGAAGTTTTTTGGATAGTGGGTCCTTCTATCTTCCATAACTCCTAACTGAGTTAGAATCTTTTAACAGGGATTCAAAGTCTCCTAACAGGGACACATATTTACTAAATGTATTTCATAAGGCTCTTAATAGAGTCTATCCTCTCACAAGGAACTTTTATATTAGTACATCTTTTGTGGGCATCATTTCCACCAGGGTTTATTCTCTAATCAAGAGGTTCCCTAGTCAACATATCTTGTTATTGTGTTGTTGTGTATGTTTATCTTTCTATGGTTGTTTCTTACATTGATTACATGGTTGAAATTTACTAATGGTGATAAAAGTTGTGTTTATTTGATAACTGATTCACCCCCCCCCCCCCCCCCCCTCTCAATTATCTTGGTGGACTTTACTTTCTAACAATTGGTATCAAAGCTTGGTCACAGGTTCGAATCCATGCAAGCCACGATGAGTGACATTGGGATGGGGATTTTTGGAAATTTTCTAGCATCCCTTGCATGGTTCACGACATGGCTTAACCACCTCCTATGTCTTCTATAAGTCTATTGATTGTATCAGGCATTAACAAGTAAATCTTTTGGTGCAACAGCAACCACTACTTGTAACAACCTCCCCATGAATTTCAAACATTTCAGAAATGGTTAGGAAAAAAAAACTATACTCTTGAGGTTATATCCATTATATAAGGTTTGAGGAACATTATTCATAATGATGAACACACTACTAATATCTTGGATAGTATCTCTAATCACATTGATAATAGTGTCAAGCCTATTAGAGATTTTGTCCAAGAGCTAGGTTTCATTCCACCTACTACTAGTGTTGATACCTTCATGTCTATTTCTACCTCTATTACTAGTGTGTCTACTTATGCTCCACCCATTATCACTACTTCCATTCAAAACCTCAATCCTCATTCCTAATCCTATTATTCTCACTATTCCTATTATTCTCACTATTCCTTCAAATGTTCCATGTGTTTCTTTACCTTCTTCAATGGCCACTTACAATACTGTTCATTTTTCATACTCTACTATTCCTTCCATTTCTCATAAAGGCCCAAACATTTTACATACATCTCCTACCACTATTTCTATTGATTATACTATTAGTATCTTTTCTCAAATTGTATCTTACTTGCAACAACAAATTTCTTCCATGACCTAATCCAATTTCAATATTCCTACTTGTGACATTTCTAGTCCTTTATCCTTGGATATCATCTATTTTTTTATTCCCCAATGCATGTATATTCATCACCTAGAGATGTATGATGGTAAAGTTGATTATTTAACCCATGTCAAAACCTTTCAAATATTGTGTAGTAATTTCTCTCATGATCATAGGCTCATTGTTAAATTGTTTACTAGAAACTTTTGAGATAAAGCCTTGAAATGGTATTATTATTTTCCCGCTTATTCTATTAGTTCCTTTCAAAATATTTATAATGGTTTTATCCAAATATTTTTTTTTAAATATTGGTCCTAAGATTTCTTTGACTAACTTAATGCATTGTAAATAAGGAATTAAAGAAAAAAGTGACTGATTTCATTGGTAGATTTAAGCATTTGCATTCTCATATTTTGTATCATGTGCCTGATATTCATGTACAATGTATTTTTATTCCTAATTTACAAAAATACATTAGAGATAAGATTCTTCTTTTAGAATTTTCTTCTTTTACTCAATTGTGTGTAGTCCTTCATAATTATCAACTTTAAGTGAGTCAGTTTGGGAGTACAACTCCAATGGCTCTAATTGGTAAGAGTGATGTTGCATCTCAATCCTATAACAAGTTTCATAAACCAAATAACTTCTTAAAAATCAATTCAATCAACAATGTTGATGAGCAAGTGGAAACAATATCCAAAGGTGTGGCTTCTTTGTCATCTGTCTTTAGACCTTGTAATTTTACTTATCTTTCTAAATCTTTTCATAATGTGTTGTTGAAGTTGAATAATGATAAAGTGTTAATTGTTCCTCCTATTAATCCAATTGACACATCCAAACCTTTTTCCAAATCCTTTGATCACAAATCCTTTTGTCAATACCATCATCAATTTGGTCATGATACTAAAAAGTGTTTGCATTTGAAATTTTTTATTCAATATCTCATTGATTCTAATACTATATCTATTCATGGTGTTAATTATCAAGGAAACAAATTTGTATTACATTCTAACCAAAACTTTCAAATCTATACCAATCCTTTTCCATCTCATTCAATCAATACCATTGATTTTTCCTAGTCTTTTCCTTCTTCTACCCATGTTGTTGACTATGTTAATAAGTGTGTTGAATCCAATAATTTTGTCAATCTTATTGATCAAACTGAAGGGTATGTGCAAGATCATGGTATGCCAAAAAGTGGCAATGTGAAAAAATGAACTTTTCACTTGTCCAAAAGTGAACTAAAAAGTTTGTTCACTTTTTAGTAGGCATGGGTGGCAGTACACCTGGCCAATCCAAAAGCCAAAGGACAAGCCTAATCAAATATCTGATATTATCAAATATTTAATGTTATATCAGATATCCGATTTTCACTAGTAAAATATATTTGTAGCCCACAGCTGCATTCAACATTTTCATTGTGAAAATGTTGAACACAACCAAAAGATTTCACATATCAAAAACAATCTGATATCTGATTTTCTCTAGATTGAAAGGTATGTTAAATTTTTAAGTTTTTATTATTTTTATTATTTTTTAATTGAAATTTGTAGCTTTTTTAATAAAAACTAGGGTTTAAATGATATTCTTTGTTATTTTTTAAATTGATTATAATTGTCTATATTTGTTTTAATTATAATCATACATGGACTCAAACCAATCAAAAAACCCTCCCAATGATCCTACAAATAATCCAGAACCACCTCCAAACAATCCCCCACCTTCAGAAGACCAACCAGTCTCAAACCCTCGATGTTTAGAGGATCTCATAGGATCTAAATTAGCTTAGAGGATATCATACCACATATGCCAATATCCCCACATTGTGCACCATATTTTCCACATTGAACTCCATTATTGAAAACATGGAGAAACCTACAGAGCAACATAATGTTGCACTTCTTTAGCATGATTCCACGCACACCTAGTTTGACGATGGGCTTAACTATGATCAAGTTATGAACCTAAATATAAAAAAATATGACATATGTAATATTTTTGTGGATCCCAAAACTAGTATAAAAGTGGACCTTAAAAAACCCAAGTTGTCAATTAAATGGTGCACAAATGATGCAATACGTGAAAGCTTTTGGGACCACTGGTGGATGGTTTTTGATAGACCATCCCACAGAAATTTGGATGTCCCATTCTATTTCATAAGAAAATTGTATGCTGAATTTGTGCTCGGTCACAAGGTAAAATATTGGAGCATGAGACTGAACCAGGGTGTAGGCTTAGGCACTCCTCAGGATAGGCCATGGGCACACTAGGTGAAATGTCTCACATATGTTCCCCCTCCTAAGATTTCACCACCTCCTACAGTGTAGCATCCTGATATTATTATTGAGGTCGACTCACAAACTATTCAGGCCATTCACACCTTGAGTGATCTACTAGTTACGCAAAGCGCGATATTGTTGACTCCTCATGCTGATGCTTCTGGCCCTTCCACATCATCCATGAGCTCACATGTTTGTGTGCCCCACACTTGCATTATGTGAAAGAATATGTGATTTGGTCCCCTGAATGATCATGTGACATATAATTGCATCTTCAAGGTGGATGATACTACACAACACACTACAGACACTAAAGCACCTCATGAAGATGTCCATCAGGGGAATATAGAGCCATTGGCTCCTACTGTTATGGTAAGAGTAAATAGTTCACTTGTTACATTGTATTTAATTTTAAACATTTGTATTTTTAGTAGAATTTTCTTATAATGATTGCCCACCTTTTTTTTAATGTGTTCCATTTATGTTCAGTTGATGACAAAGGAGGAGATGGCATGGGTGGAGGGGTCCATTCTTTCAGCCATTTCATTTTTCCTTGACACTTCCATAGTACATATGTTTTAATGTACTCATTGGTTTTGTTTTATTATAATAGTATATAAACGTGTTTTCTAATTTTTATGATCATCTTAAATTACATACTGATGCAGGTGTCACCAGTTGCCACTAGGGGGAAATGTGAGGGGGTTCAGGCATATGGCATTGACAAGGGGATGGTAATTAAGTATTTTAGATTGTTTATGCATACATGTATACTTGTCAGTTGTGCGTACTCATTTTTAATTTGCATGGTTTATTTGATAGAGGGTGGTGTCTGATGATGTTGTGAGACCCTTTCACCATGATAGAGTCATAGGCATCTCAATTCATAGTGATAGTTGTTGCCTCACTTTTCACCCCATAACCATGCTGTTAAAAGTGGAAGTATTTGGAGTCATGTGGTCTTGTCAAGTCTGGTGTCTAGGTCTAAGTCTTCCTTAAGATAAGAAGTCTTTGCCATGTTCCCCTTCCATTGCCTTCATGTTTTAGCTGGGTGGGATGTTTTCAAGGTCTCATTATTTGGGTAGGTTATAGATCCCAACCTGGCAAAGACTTGATGCTCCAATTGATGTTCTTTCTCAAGCGAGATGATGTTTGAAAGCCATGATCTCTAGATGTTTACAAGAAATTAGGAAAAAGATGCAGTGACAGAGCTGTGATTTCTTTCTTTCTTCATTCAAAAGAAGGCATTTCCTTTGAGTGGATGATGTTGTTTATAATGGAAATTGCTCTTTGAAGGAAAGTTTCAATATTAACCTATGCATTAAAATTATTACTCAGGGAGTTTTAGATGCCCAAATTCAAGAAATTAAACAATTGGAGTTTTCTTTGACTCATCCTGGATTGCATGAAGACATGAATACAAGGCCTCCAAAGTGTTAGTTATTGTGACAAGCCCATGGTTAACTCTACTTTGGCAACATTTTTGGGTGTTGGAAGTGAACTTATACAAAAATATCTAGGAGATGGTCCATTGATTGGATGAGTCCATTAATAATGGAAATCGAAAGCCATTATGCCAAAGTATAATGGGGTCATGAGGCACTATTATATAATTGTGGATGATTCAGTAATGAGTTTGAATTACTGAACAATGGAGCCAAATTTCATGATAATGGGTGACAGTGATAGTCTTATGCAATGTGTCAAATATGATCACCTTTTCAAAATATTCTCATTTAAATTGCTCGAAGTGTCCTCTCAGATGAATTATCACATATGTCACATGATCACAAGAGTTTAAAAAATGTCATGTGGTCATGCGACAATAAAGCCCGAGTAGGAGAGAGAAGACAGTGGAGACTAAATAGAAGGTGCTCTGCTGGGACCCACATACGCCAACAGTGAAAATGTGACAACATAAGCTAAGCAGGGTAAGATCCTACATCCAACAGAGGGCGTATGTTCGCAAAGAATCTTGGAGGTCTATGCAAAGAAGCGATGGTCGTTGATCTTCTGATGGTGGGTCCGAAAACATTTGACTATAGTTATGACTTTTCCGAGATGAAGCCACATGGTGGTGGGTCCATAGGGTCTATATGCAATGATAAACCAATGGTTGCCGCTATTCCTCAAAGCCATGGAAGATTCTTTGACACCCAAGCTAGGGTCCACGTGCACCAATAATAAAGTAGTCGCATGATCACAAGAATTAAAATAATGCCATGTGATCATGTGACAACGTAAGCTGGGCAAGTAAAGTTTTAGTTATTAAGTATTATATCAGTTCATTTTGAGCGGTCGCATGATTGCAAGAGTTTAAAACATGCTATGTGATCATGCGAGATGAAGACATGTGTCTTTGTGGGTCCAAGAAGAATTGTCTGCAGTGTTAACTTTTTGAGATGCCAAATCAATGGTTCCCATTTTGTTGCTCAGGTTCGGAATATGCTTTGCGACTTAGCGGGATGGTTCCACATGTCCCACCGAGCTCAATAAGGTGATTATTTTAAAAGTTTTAAAAGGCATGAGCCTTAAGTTAAAAGGCACCTGGCACTTAAAAATGACGTGCAGAAAAATGGGCAGGGGCTTCTCTGTTATGCGGAAATCGCATCTACTATGTGCATTTTCCGCAATGAAGAAATTTTCTGCACCTGATAGTGCCAAAACCCGCCGTCTAATATCTTGTAGGATTCGAATTCTTTTTCAAATCTGATCACATGGGTCTTCTTAAAATGATCCAAAGAATCTTTTCTCTTTGGGAAGTATGGCTCGAAAGTGCATGAAATTCTTGGAGTGGAAATTTGGAGTTCGGGTACTTGAGAAGATATAAATTGCACTTCACAAGTGCATTTCTCATAGAATTTGGGTTATGAAGGCTAACCGACGACTCGATGGGTGATTCTGTTATCATAAGTGTTATGAAGAATGTTTAAAACATATAGATTATCAGGTAAAGTCATGTTTCGAGGATGAAGAATCATGCTGCTTGAAGACTTTGTTGTTGGTGATTATTTGTGACTTTGAAAACCCAATGGATTTGGCCTAACAGATGTTGATCATGAAGAAGATTAAAGTCTTGAAATAAAGTGTCACAGTCATGATGCCTTTTCTTATTCCCATGTCAGTGATTGGATTTTCAAATTCTATCATCGAGATGTTCTCTCTTTGTGCCTTGTCTTTTTGTATTCTAGAAGTTGAATCATTTCTAGCAAGCATTGTAAGTTCTATAAATACTATAAAGGAAATCAATGTAAGGGTCAGCAAATTTTTGGTGTAGAATACTTGATGTTGTAGAGACAATTGAAAGTGTTTTATGTCAATGATTTTCTATTCCAATTAGTTATTTAGATGGTTCTTTCTCTTTCATCTAAGTTGCAGTAGGAAGGAAAGGATGTTTCATTCCCTATTTTCGAAGATGTGAATAAACTCAGTAGGATGTGTTGTAGGCTATTCGAAGAAGAACTAGTTAGAGGTTTTTCATTTCTATATGTGATGTTGTTTCATTGTGTTGAATTGATAATAGTGAGTGAACAGAGTTTTATTTCATTGTTTTTAGTTTAACCAATCAGTAAAATAATCAGAGAGTTATAACTGGTTATAAGATTGCATCACCATACTTCATTTGCATTCCATAAACTGCATTTTCATTCTGTTGTGTTGTGGGAGTCATAAGATTGTGAATACCATAAACATAACACCCTTGCATTTAGATCCCTACCTGAGTTTCACTTGCCTGGGTGAAACTTGGTTTCCTCTTCTGCTCTCGGGTTAAGAGCATACCCCGTGTTAGTTTTAGGAGCAAAACATAATTCATTGAATATCATTCACATAGGGAGCTGTACCTACCAATTCAGAGAAAAGCCAGTAATTATAGAGTGCCTTTTCAACTATTGTATTCAGATATTGTTCATAGTTTGGGCATTAAGAGTTATTTTCATAAGAAGTAAAAAAGTAAAAATCTGTTTACTAACAATAGCCCCACTATACGTATATTTCTAAAGTTATTTGTGTTTATTTTACTATCAAGTATATATAATATTTAATCAAGTCATGATTGTATGAAGTATCTATTTGACTTTTGTAGGTCACCCCTAGTTTGAGGGAGGTACAATGTCAAGGTTTTGTATCGCTAATGACTCAACTAACATTTCCTGAAGAAAGTTCAACATAGGTAAGTTTTAATGTTAATTCAATTATTTTGTAAACATATATTTGCTACCAAGGATTTAACATTAAATAGTATAACTCGTAGATCAATCTCATGTTCTCAAACATATACAGGTCGAAGTCGACATTGGTGGCATTGTCCCTTCGCTGCCAAGGACATATATTAGGTCTCATGTCTGTGTGAGGAGACAGAGAGATGAGGTACACGAGAGTTCAGTTTTAAATTTTATTTATTTATTATTGTTGACTATGATTTTGAATTTTTATTTTTTATTTGTAGAAACCGTATAAATTAAAAAATCTAACTTGGGGTTTCACTTTTGTGTTTAAATGAAGGATCCATCAGAGCCAAAGAGTACTTCAAAGAGGCTGCATTTTGATGATCCACCAGTAGAATAGGATGTCCTAGAAATATTTGTAGTTGAAATTATTATTTTGAAATGCCATATGACACATTTTGAGATGGTGTATGCCACATTGTATCTAGATATGTTGATTTTGTAAATATTTTGAGATGGCATGTGCCAAATTTTGTACAAAACTATTTTATATATACATATCTACATGTTCATTTCTGGTTATTTTATCTTTGTCATGTGTTCTATGTATGTATGATTTCCATATTATATCTTTGGTATGTGTTGTATGTATGTATTATTTCCATATTATATCTTTGTCATGCATTGTATTTATTTTTAGTTTCATTAAAATACTTTTAGTTTAGTTGCATTACTCTCAATTACATCAAAATTATAATCTTGATTAACTTTTTATATTTACACAACTCTTAAGGGGCTTGACCATTATTGAAATAAATCAAGAGTCATATCTCTAATTTGTGAAAGCCCTACTTTACTTTTGAACATGACTTCTTTTGACAATAACAAGAAACTAAGACCTAATGGAACACATTGCATATGGTCACATTAAAAATTAGCTAGGTTGGGTTTTGCAAACCATGCCATACAATGTGACCTTATCAAATACTAGGCCACATAATATCAAAAAAACATGCATATTCTCCTCATGTGTATATGTTGTATGTTATATATGTTTGTTTATTATCATCTTATAAGAAGACAATATCCAACTAGTACTTTTGATCATACAATTAATTTCCTAGGTCCTTTGGGATATTTGAAAGTAAAACTAGAAAAGGTGTTTAAAAAGGGCTACTAGGAACCAGAGCATTCTAGGCCCTTGTGGTGTTGGTGAAGTAGAAACCAAAGAGTCAATTTTGGTTGTGTTGGTGAGTGTCAAGGAAGTTAGTTTGGCATGTTAAATAGACTCTGAGACAACATTATTTTGATACTACATGGGATTCATAGGTGAATGATTGAACCCACATTTGCACAAAAAAACCACAATATAAATCAAATACTTTACTACTTTGAACATATTCAACAAAGCCTTATATTTTATTGTACAAGAATTATAATACATCTTATATAACACATTCAACAAAGCCCTAAGAATTTTTTGTAAAATATTTGCATTCTTGCATGTATTTCATCATTATACAAGCTTGACTGTACACACCACCTTTCATACAAATTCATTGTATATTATTGATACAACATATTATGAATAAATATATCAATGTTATGAAAAGTCTAAGATATAGAATTACTCAAAATATTAGATACACAACTATATATCAAAAGTAGATATCATTTCCACTCCTAAAGTGTATAAGTTTAACACATGGTACTCGATGACATCTACATTACAATCCTTTCATTTGGAAGGCACAAGAAAATTTAATAGAGAAAAAAATAATTTTATAGGTTGACAAAAATATTATGAATGTATAATTAACTAAATGAACCAAAGAACATGACTAGCCAATGCATAGTGAAGTTTACCGTCACAAAAGATGGGCTAATCAAATGCACACCTCAATCTTCTATATCTATCATATATGTATCCAACGGCACTTACAATCTACATACAAAACCAAGTTTATTGGCTCAAGCAAATAAAGTAGAAAAATACAATTAATTTATTGAACATAACCATAATAAACATGGAAAACCTTGCAGTGAGTTTAACTTACCTACTGAAGTGTGCCTGAAGGGTCATCTCTCTACTTGAGGGTATTCAATATTTCTTCATAATCAGCAGTACTAATAGTCCAAATTTCCTTTGTCTTTGGTTTTCCTTGATGTTTCAACAACTTAACATTGGCTTCTATAAAAAGGTGTGAATACATGAGAATGGTTTTGTGCTTCTCACAGTCTTCAAATGCACGAATGTCATTATTTCTAATCATGTATGTGTGCAACCATATTCCTACAACAACATATGATCCTATTGGATATGTGAACATATAATCATATTTCATCAATTGTGAAAGTTTCTTCTTTCCTCGTACACAAAATTCTAACCAGTAATTTGATCTCTTATCATTCCTCTGTGGTGCAACCAATGCAAAAATATGTCTTATTTGTAGAAGATCTAAAAGATGGTAGTAGTCAAGTGAACAGTCCATGTCATCATTTATTACAGAGAGTGTGATAGACAAAGGAGTTAGATAATGTGGAACCCACATATCAACCCACTCACTTGACTCACACTGATCCCAATCACACTGAAGATAGCTCAGACAATAACAATCCAACTCTCATGTCCAAATGGTCCATGTAATAGCATCTGAGCTTCAAAATGAATGTATTTTTTAAGAATATTTCATTGTTTGACAATCCAACCTATCTCCTACTGTGCCCAACTCAACCAACCAAAAGAATCTATGCACCGCTAAATCAAGAGTCCCCCCTATGACAATGCTAAAGTACACCAATCAATAATAGAAAGAGAATCAAGGAGTTTTGCACCTAAAATCCTCAATTGATCCTTAACTAGAGCTCTCTTTACACATGCACCTGCTCCATCATGCTCCCCTTTTCTATGACCAGCCTCAAAAAAACTCCAAGTATGAGGTACACCTCTCTCTACATGCATTCTACATAACCAATAAAACATACGAGCTTTTTTTAATTGACCTATGCAGTTATCTAATCAAATGAGATGTCTATCCATAGCAATATTATTTTCCTACACCCACTCAAAATAATTCTCAAAGCAATGTTGGACATACTTGTGAGAGTGAGATCCATCATCACTCATATGAAAATGGCACTCTTTGATTATCTACTGGTCATCTTTTGTACTATCAAGGGAATGTCTATATGTTATGTGCACAAAAATAGAAACTTGAATAGAATTGTAATAGTGAGCTTGCAACTCATTTTGGGGCCGTAATGTATAGTTCTCTGCAAAGCCAATGACCAATATAATAATGCCAATCGAGAAAGTGTCCTTACACATCCTAAATTGTTGATCCAACCACTGAGACCTATGACTATGCCTTGCATACTTGTAAAAAATATTCTTCCTAAAATCTAAAATAAAATTAGTTGCAATGTATTATTTTATAACCAACTCACATCTAGAGCCTTCACCTCCACTTTTCAATCTATATTTTTTGGTTTCATATACCTTTTTGTGGACAATTATCTTTCCAAAATCATGTTCACAGCCCTCATGAAAATAGTCAACAAACTTCACTATCCCACCACACTCTGAGCACTTGTCATTTAAGAAATCTTTTCTATAAAAGAAACATCCATCATCTCTAGGACATAAAAAATGATCTATCAAGTCTCTTGATGATTTTGGAAGAGCACTTGCACCACACTCCAACATTTCACTAGTATGAAAAGTAGAATGAAGGGATCATAACAGTTCATGGTGTATTGAAAAATCCACATGATCTTTGTAACAAGTATTTCAAATCTTAAGAGGCACACACAAAAAAGGCTTGAGGGTTGCTTCAAAATCTCTTTGTGATATTTACAATGTTGGATGTGTCTCACAAAATTTTTTGAGCAACATTGTTTGACTCACCTCCAAATAGTGTTTGGGATGTGAGTCTCCCACCATAAGCCCATGTATCATTATGAAGAGGATCATCAAATCTTTCTCTTCTTGCAAGTGCTCTATCCAAAGTTTTACAATTTAGGTCCAAGTCAACACAAGTTTGTCTCATCAAATGAGCCTTTCTCAAATGATGACTTCCTAAAGAGGTTGTAATAACCCTTATAGAGGCTCTCTTATATGTTTCCTTGGTAGTCTTCCTAATAGAATTGAGAGAACTAAAAAGATTTCTAACAATAATAGTATTCCTCTCCTTTTTCTTGTTCACACTAATCTTCAATTTGACTAGTATACATCTCATCTTCTGCATCTTTAACAATTGCACAAACATTTGACATTTCTCTACCAATGTCTTGTGGCTAAAAAATTGATCAAAATTTTTTGAAACCCATAACCAAACGGTTATTTCTAATCTCTTACCATCAAAATTGCTCATTATGTTCTCATCAATTTTAAGTAACCATTTTGTTGCTCTTGAAGGTCTCAAATTTGAAGTTTGTCTTTCTTCATCCCAAGGGACTTCATTTCTCATATAATCTGGAGATGTGTTACATTGATTTGGTTCTTGTGCACCATTATCATTATCAATTCCTTCATAATCAATCAGTGGATTGTCATTGTCAATGTCCACACTTCCATTTTCCACATCTAAATGTTCATTTTCAAAACCTACATGTTCACCTTCAATCCCTACATTCTCATTTTCAATATTATTGTCATAAATCATTTCAAATTCATGTTCTTCTTTACTTGAAACCACTTTTAAGGGTGGGCCTATGCCCACATATTCATTAATATTTAGCATACCTTATCTCTTGTTCTGATGGGAAACCCTATCCATTTCTATATACACTTCAATCTCTTCAATTGTGAGCTTCCCCTTTTGTGTATGCTTTCAACGACTATTACTCCCCATGGTCAGACCAAAAAGGTGATGCAAAAAACTTTGATAATAGAGAAATTCCAACAAAAAGGGTGGAAAAATTAATTTTTTGTCTTCTACAACTGCAATCCTGTGATATTCTCCGTAAAAAATGTGGTTCTCAGATTGAGGGACCCAAAGAATCAAATTTTTATTTTGGATGCCAGTAAAACATATTAGATGTCTAATGTTATTGGATATCCAAAATCTCTCACTCAAATTTTGGCTCAACTTTTTTGTTTTCCTCTCTCTCTCTCTCTCTCTCTCTCTCACACACACACACACACACACACACACACACACACAATAACTATTATGTTGAATGCCTCAAAGAAATGTGATCTCATGCAATGTAATGATTGTTGGTTATTGAAAAGACTCTAGAGGAAATGCGTAGATGGAAACATGGGTGAATTCTCTAAAATCATGCCATTACAACCATTACTACATTATTGCACATATGATTCATCATTTAAGCTCTAATAAAACTTGATGAAATAGAGGGATGAATATGCGATTTTTTAAATTTAGTCCAATCAAAGACAATGCATATATACATGGAGAGGGCATAGTTCTGCATATACAATTTTGATGTAGTTGTGTAATGGTAACAAGCACAAACTGATTGACTAAACAACAATATAATTATGTTAAGAGTCCCAGGTTTAAAATAGAAGTCAAATTGGGCTCAAAATCCTCCAAATAATCTCTAAATCAAATTTTATGCTAAATTTAAAAGACTATGGTTTTAGGCATAAGTATCCTAGAGGAAGATGGTTTCAAGCACCAATGTCGTAGATAACTATAACATTAGGTGTTAGTATCATATTGAACTATCCTTGTAGGAACCCTTGTCCCTCTAATGAATGGTATCAAAGTACTTTTGTCTTTATCCTTAGGAAGATCTTTTTTTGATGAATAGTGCCTTTTCTATTAATTGAATATAAAAGTTACATATTCACAAAAAAGGGGTCGGGGGACATAGAAATCACCCCACGAGAGTCCACATGGAAAAAGCCAGAACTAGAAATAGAAACCTAGAAACTATTCATAAAAAAAAAAGCATAAATCAAGCTGTGAGAGCAATGCCAGTAGATGGAGGAGGATCTCTATCATCCAAACTCCAAACATCATTGGGATTGATAGGTGGGTCAAGAATTGACCAACCATCATCTTCAGCATCTTTTCCCTTCTCTTCCACCCAATGCAAAGAAATAGCCAAAGCCAAGTGGCAGAACTTGGAGGAAGTAGCTGGAGTCCAATCAGAGCAATGGAGAGCAACATGATCAACAGGAGGGGCGGATTGAGTAGGAGTCAAAGACCACTTAGAAGGGCAGCAAGGTGGAGAAGCTGAGCAGTGCCACCAACTATCATCAGCACCCCTTGGGGAGTGGTGGTGGGAAGCCTGCAATCATGGTGTATGAGAGTGGAAAACTGAAGAGCTAAGTACACCCATGGTGGCACCCCCTAGGTGGAGTACCTTCTATAGAAACAGCATCAGGAGGAACCTGAGCAACCATGTGAGGAGCATTGCCCCAGTGATTGAGCAACTCTTGAAGGTGAGCCACCTCCAGAGCCACTTTATTAGCTTGAACTTGAATCTACATCATTATATTGTTACATATGCAAGCTTTATTATACAAAGAAACATTAATATCAAGAGAGATGTAGGAAAAGAGAACAACATTCCTATCTTTCAACAAAGTGAACAAAATCTCCATCCTAAAAGTATGCCAAATCTAGGTAAACTTAGAGGGATGTTTCTGAGAATCTCCTAGAACAATCATGTGCCAAGAGAAAGGCTCAGGCCTAAAAGGTTTAAAGAAGTCATGAATCCACTGCCAATACTATTGAGCTCTCTTATAAAACCAAAAGATGTGCAAAAAGGTTGTTGGGTGGCCACAAAAAGGACACCGAGGGTCATGAACACCTAGGTGTTTGAGTATAGGACCCACAGGAAGTCCTTCAAAAAGTAAACACTAAGAAAAAAGAGTCATCTTGGACTCTGTAAAGGTAGACCTAATGGTCTAGAAATGAGAGCTCCAGTGGTAGGTAGAAGAGTGCAAATGCCATCTTTGGTTAAGAATGTCCACCATGGGAAGGTGGGGAGATAGCCATCAGTAACCCAGCCTAGGCTTGTAATTGAGGAATGGAGTGGTAGGATACCACTTCCAATCCTTCCACCAAGGTCGAATAGACTGAACACCAAGCTTATGAAGCAAATGATCTAGAATAGCAAAAACCAATAGGTCAAAATTCTAACAATCTGGGTGAGGTAGCTAGTACTGGGCCTAGATATCCTCCCAGGAATGGAGACTCATAGTGACCCTAGAGAAGAGGTCCTTGGGAGTCCGGATGCCATGTTTGAAAAATGTAGAGCACTAGATCCTTGAGTCATAGCAAGAGGGATACCTTGAATGGAGAAAAGCGGAGACCACCAAATCTTTTGTTGATTAAAAGAAATACAATTATGAAAGCCATCCCCATCCCACTAAAGCCAAGGTTTGATAGCTACCCAAGCCTTCCATATGCTCTTAATGATGAAGGTGCCCTAGATCTAGACAAGCTCCCTTATAATAAGAAGGGTTTGAAAACCAATTCCTTTCCAGTTAGGCCTATGAATAGGGTAGCTTGAAGAAATACAATGCCTAAAAAGGATTTTCCAAGCCTCATTACTAGTGAGAGTACAAATAATCCATTTGGAATAAAGAGCATGACCCTGCTTCTAAGTGGCAAGAAGACCAAGGCCACCAGAATCTCTGGGGAGACAATAATAATCCTAAAAAACTCTATGAAATCCATGCCCATTACCTTCAGAAGCCCAAAGAAAGTCTCTAAGAAGGAACTCTAGCTTCAGGTAAGAAGCTTTGGAGGGAACCCAGCAAGAAGAGTAATAAACATGGGTGGCAGCAAGAACCTTAGAACAAATCTAGAATTTCCCCGCAAGAGAAAGGGGTTTAGAGATCCAATACTAAAGCTTCTTCTCAATCTTAGCAATCATGACATTCCATAAATCCACAAAGGATCCATGAAAAGGAAAGGGAATGCCCAGGAAGTAGAAATTTCCCCATGTTAAACCCATTTCCAATCAAACTTAGCAAGACAAGGAGGGGCAGGCAAGAAGGATTTTCTGTAACAAAGAGTTTTATGCCATTGAATAGCGGACCCAGAGGCCTGACAAAAAGTATCTAAGCATTGTAAGGCATTAGAAATATTATCCTCCTCCTAAAGGAGAGTGAGAAAGGAGTCATCAACAAAGTGACCATTGACAAGCCTTGAGAGCATCTTTCCAAGCAGTGGAATTTCCCTGAGAAGAAAACACTTTTTCATAGTGTTGAACAAAGCTTGAAGAATATCAAGAAGCTCGATAAGGGTTTCATGACCTTGTTTGATTTTTTGAATATGAGAGTTGTATGACAGGCTTTGAGAGAATGAAAAAACTCTTTAGAAGCTTTATCGCCCAACTCCAGTGAATGGAGGTGAGCTTTGATTTGAGCTACCCTAGAGACATAATTGTCTGCAATTTTCTTCTCATGACAAAGTTGAGCAAGTTTAAGCTAAAGTTTAGCATCAAAGGGATTTAGAGCCAAAGCTTCAGAGGTACTATGAAGAGCTTTGGTGCTGGCTTCATAAGAACATTTCCTATAGCAAGCCAACTGATGATTGTAAGTGCAGATAAATTAGGTAGTACAAGAGATGGCATCATTCCACCACTGGATCCAACCAGTATGGTTGTCAGGTTGAGGCTCTAAGTTCCAAACATGCAAAATGTGAGAGATGGTGGAAGCATGTGTCAACATAGATGTGTTGAGAAAAAATTGAGTACAAGCAGCCCACCTAGCAGAGGAATGCAATGTAATGGTAAAAAAGATGGGATAATAATTTGACAAGGTCACATTTGTCAAGGGAATGATAAGTAAATCCTAATCTTCAGAAAAAGAGAAAAAATATTTAGCAGTTATCATAGCATGATCTAATCTCTTGAATATGTGGTTAGAACTAGCTCTGAAATTAGACCAAGTATGCCAGACCCCACTTGCTAATGGCGGTTAGCATTGGGATCAAAAAGGCCTAATTTATTGCGCATATAGTACCACACTTCTCCCTCTCTAGCTATGCATCTGGAAGGTAGAAACCCTTCTTTTTTAGAGGCCAGCTCAACCATATTGAAGTCCCCACACATAACCCAACTTGCTGGATGCAAATTATCCATCAACCAACACCAAAGTTCTGATCATTCCATGGCATCATTGGGAGCATAAATATTGATAATACCAAAAGAATGATTGTGAAAGGATAGCAAGATCAAAGTGATAGGTTACATAGGGTCAGATCCATGTGTAATAACAGTAGAATGAAGGCGAGGTGACAGAATAGTAATGACACCACCCTTACCATCTTCGTGCTGTGAAGAGAAAATAATGACCTTTGGCCAAATGACGCGACAGGAAGAAGTAAGCAAAAATCCAAAAAACTTAACTTCCTGCAAACATAAAACATCCAGACTGTGAAGTTTGCAGTGGGTATCATGAACATAGTACTTTTTGGAGAGGTCAATTAGACCTCGCACATTCCAAGATAAAAAAATTCATAAAAACTCTTGCATATTTTCCTCATCCTCAAGAGAGGAGAAACTATTCTGCAAGAAGGTTGGAACTGAACCAAAGCTACTAGAAAGATTTCCAGCAGAGATAAGCCATCACTTTTCCTCTGGGTCTTCTTCACGACCATCAGGGCTACAAGATCGATAGAAAGTTTATGAAGAAATAAATGAAATAGCTTGCGGAGTGAGCACCACCCTAGGGGTGGCAGACCACATAGGAGATGCTTTCCCCTAAAGAAAAGGGTTTGACATAGTTAGCGCAACCAATGACATATTCCCCTAAAGACTAGGGTTTGAAATAGTTGAAGCAATCAATGGTGCTTCAGCACCAGGTGAGTTTTCTTCAACAGGCAGAGCAGTCGGAGACAAAGCAGCTACAGAAGTGGTTGGGGCCTACTTAGAACCTGAGGCATTCCTACCTTTTTGTGAAACCATGGTCCATTCTTTTTTCCCAACCTCTAAAGGTTTAGCAAGCGCATCATTTTGTGGTGGCTTAACCTGAAGGGTAGCCAAGGGGAAGTCCTTGATCTTGTGCTTCGATGACTAGCACCTATAGATGGTGTTCAACAGATTCAAATAATGCACCTTCTAAGAGAAGGTTTGGGAACCAACTTGTATCTCCACAAAATCTTTGAGGTCCTTGGAAATGTCAACCTCAATACAAATACACTTTTGATGGTGAGCATTAAAAAAATTTTCATGCTCCATAACAATAACTTTGCCAAGGGTTTTGGCAATAGACTCAATGAAAGGCCAACATGGCAGTGGGAGACTAGGAAACTCGACCTAGATGGGAACCCTAAGTTTCTTTTCATCCAAGACAAAGAAGTCTCGAGACCACCTTTGAAACACAAGAAAAGAGGACCTAACCATCCAGGGACCATGGCTAAAGACTACCTCCATTTGGGAAGGGTTAGCAAAATGAAATAGAAAAAAACCTTTCGTAAGGTTTTGAACACCTTCAAGGTAGACCCCATGAGGAGTCTAGCTCTTGTTTACCCATTCTTTGAGGATACTTTCAGGAGGAGTGTGACCCATAAAATACCCTATTAAGGTATGCTTTTCAAGCCATTCACAAGCAACATGAAATTCTTGCATGTTAAGAATAATATCAGGGTTATCTCGTGAAAGACCTTTGGGATGAATTTGCACTATCATTTTCTCAGAGGAGGCACCATGGCTTTTCGAAGCTTCAACTCAAGCACCAACATCAACTGTTGGGCCAAAGTTGGCTGGAGCCATAATAAACTAACCCTTATGCAAAAATCCTGCAGTAAATGTAGTGTGATAGGTGAGAAACTCAGAAAAAAAAAGTGCAAACAAAGAGTCATACACATGAAACCCTAGCAGAGTGATTTTCTCATCAAATAGATGTATTCTTCCTTAGGAAGATATGTCACTTCCAAACTAGATCTAAAACCTATTCATAAACCTATATATATATATATATATATGGTGTTTGTGTTGTATATGTACTTTCCTTATTGAAGCTCAGGGTTTAGATTCAACCCTACAATAATAATGATGAAAACAAAATCTAAAATTTGATAGAAATTCTTGAGTTGAAATGGTTATACCCTTGATTGATGATTCAATACCCTTAGAATAATTCCATCAAATTTTACTTCAATAACATGATGAATCATCATAAAATCCACTATAAACTCGTAAATAAAGATGCTTTGTTGTATCTTTCTACTCCTTCAATCAAAACTTCTCTTGAGAATAATATTAAATATCTTGGAATGAACTTGTAGATGTGATGTGAATGTATATTATGAAATGAACTAGGATAGATGTCTTATATATAGTCCTAAAGGTATTTTTGTGTTAAGGTCAAATTAAAATAATCATACTCTGATAACAAGGATAGCTTTGGGAATCCTAATGCTTACACTTTATCCAGACATAATTTTATCTCATAAAAATTTGGTTGGACACTTTTGAGTTTCAAACATAGTCTGACCCTTTTTGGTTCAAATTTTAGGGATAAAAAGATAATAGGGCCTAGTCATTAGATCTAAAATCCATATGGGTGTTGACAAAACCAAAGTGAGGCTTTAATCAAGGATTGAATTTTACAATGGGATAGGAACCATAGAAGCATACAATGATACAATACAAAGGAATCACTTAATATTAGGGTCCAATTAGGAGTGTGTTGATGTTTTTAAATAGAATAGAACTCATATAATTATTGGTTTATTTATTTTAATTTAAATACAAAAGTGGTCACAAAAGTTCTTGGAGGAATGGAAAACTAAAATTAGTGCTAAGAGAGTGTGAAATTAGACTCATTAATTAAAGGAGTATAATTTGCAATATCACATTGGCATTGATAAATGTTTGTAATTCCCTCATAATGAATAGTCATAACTATATGTTAGGGTCAGTTAGAGTCGCCATGATAAGAA
Organism: Chamaecyparis obtusa; assembly: GCA_027943335.1. Taxonomy (NCBI): domain Eukaryota; kingdom Viridiplantae; phylum Streptophyta; class Pinopsida; order Cupressales; family Cupressaceae; genus Chamaecyparis; species Chamaecyparis obtusa. The sequence goes on from BSBK01000703.1 coordinate 4,100,994, forward strand.
AAGTTCCCTTGTTCCCTTTTCTTTGTTCGTTCCTTTAAGTCTAGTCCAATGTTTCACCTTTGTCAGTTTCTCATCATCATGTTCTCCATGTTTTCCTAGCCTTCAATGTTCACGATATAAATCCCCAAACTTGAATAGTTCAAAGTCAATTTTCCTTGTTTGAGTTTTCCCAAACTCTTTCCTTCTCATGAACCACTTTGAACCTCTTTGAACTCTGGTTCAAAGTAGTTCAAAGTAGTTCGATCAAATATTATGTTTCTAACATTGGAAATGTAGGTGGGTCCCTCATCTATGTCATCTTTTGGCAGTGAACTACTTTGAACCTCTTTGAACCTTGGTTCAAAGTAGTTCAAGAGGAGGTGGCGATAGAATCAAGAAGTGATGTGACAGCTCAAGGTGTGAATGTGGTAACCTGGCGTTGAAGTGGTTATTAAATGTGGGAGTACAAATAGTTTTGAAATCACAAGAACCACGAGTTAACTACAAAGTGAAGATTTGAATTGTGATGAAAGGAATCATAAGCACCAGTGAAGGATACCACTTAAAGAGAATTAATGACATTTTTAAAGGTTGTAGATTTCAATAATATTTAGTTGTCAAATCATCATCGCTCACCTCATTCTAATTAATGCTACCACTTAATGCTCTTTAGGTCGAGCCTTGATGGTATGATTTCCCAAAATATAAATATTCATGTAAGCTTTCTTCCTCCTATTTTGAAAACATGGAGTCTTGGTTGTGGAAAAATGGAGTTATTTTCTTGAGTCTACAGAATACAGGTAGCCATCGAAAGCTTCTCTTTTATTTCTTGTTACTATTTGATAATATTTTCCAAGGAGGGGGGGGTGCTTTTTTTTTGTTTCCAAATAGAAAAGATGAAATCTAGTATGCACTATTTTGGAAACCTCATGAACATGGTGTGTTGTGCTCCTATCATTACAGACATAGACCTGTTAGGAGTTGAGGTAGAAAAGATGGTGGGTAGCCTCACAAAACATGTAGTGGAGGAATATAGTTTAGATTTTTTGTCAAGTGGGTTGTTGGAAGCTACAAATTTCCCTCCAAATGTATTATGGATGTTGGCAGTTAGAAACTCTTGTCTATGATTTGAGAGACTATGATTTATGTGTTCATGGTTTTAGATGAAACCTTTTCTAGTTTCACCCCCACCTAGTCACTCGCTCAATTCCTAGAAAATACTAATAATAATCGCACCCATATGGCCCGTAAATGGACCAAAACTTTCTATAAAGGTGGATCTCAATTGCCCAAAATCTTGACTAAGGACCATATGAAACCACATATCCATGAAATCATGGTTTTACTTCCCTAAGTGCAAGGTTCAGAGCTGGTTCTTCTTTTCAAAGATTGGATGTTCCACTTCATTGAGATAATTCTCAAAGGCAGATAGCATCTTGACTCGGTGGAAATTATTGCCAATTCATTGTGAGATCAGCTCAAACAAGCTTGAATGATAAAAAAGGAGTTTAATATGTCTTCTTATTTAATTTATTGTCTTGCATGCACCCAAGACCTAGGGGCTATTCCACATGAACCATGGAGTGAAGACATGAATGTTTATGAATATTGCCCCCTGTTAAGAAAAGACAAGGTCCTTGAAGATTATAGGAGATTCCATGATGTGTTCCTTGGAAAATTATGTTGTTGGCTATTAGAAACCCCTAACCAAAGAATAACATTGGAAGCCCAGAAGTTGGTTCAAACTTACGGGATTTTTTACATTCAATTTATGTGTTTTACTTATATCTGAATATGGGGTTTTGATGAAGAACCCTTCAGGCTTCCTAGATTTCCTCTTGATTATTTCATATTGGCTGAAGTCTACATACAGTTGTTCACAGTGATTAAAAATAGTTTTCTAGAAGAGAAATGGGCTCCTATGTTTCCGATTAAATTGGGAAACTTAGTTTGCAACAATATGATCGATGCCTCGATAGTAGGCAGTAATTTGGTAATTTAACGCATGAAATTCTACGATCCCAGAAGAGGCTTCAACAACAAAGGCTTTCCTAGGTAGGTTCTGAGCTTAGGCAGTTATCCATCCCCAAATTCACACATTGAAGATTTATGGGAAAATTTGGGAGATGAAAAGGCAGTCACAAAAAGGGACTAATCTAGACTTCTAATTCCGTAGATTGAACTCTTGCAGTTAAAATTGTATATTAATGGATTAGATGAGTATGGCTCTGATTTTATGGATTTGGAAATTGATACTTTAGGAACAGGAAACTCCTTGGTTATAGATTGGGTAAGGGAAGAATAAGACAACATAAAGTTGAGAGCAAGAACCATTCTTGAGGTCACAAAGCTTGGTTTGAAAAGAAAAGGTGGGAGAAAACAATGAGCCCCCCTCTTAAGAAACACAATGCAGACTCTACTTCAATGGATGTGAATCATTCTTTACCTAATGTATCTTCTTTGACTACGAATACAAGTAGAATCTCATCTTCTAAGAGGAAAAAAATGCCCGGTGGACATCCTATTGTACCCCAAATGAGGCCCAGAACTAGATCTGAAAGTCATGCATAGATGGTGTCCCTAGGTTCTGAGTATATCAACATTGAGATCAATGATGAAGATATTTCATTTTCACCCAAACACTAGGAGAAGGATTAGGGAACACCTACCAAAAATCCTAAAGTTCAACAAGATAATGTCACTCCTCCTAAGACAACAAATAATAGAATGGTTTTAGGTTCAATACCTCCATGGCTCACTGACTTAGTGAATAGGAAAAGGATTTTTAAGCCTATCTCCCTACCAGTAAAGGAGATTATCACAAAATATGCCACCCACACTCCCAAAGCTAAGAAGATGAAGAGTAATGCAAGGTTTTCTACTGATCCTTTAACTGGTAAAGTAATTATGGAGATTTCCACCTTTAAACCTAGGAGGAAGGAGTACATGAGCCTAAAGCTAAAGATTTCAAAGTTACCAAAATGGAGCTAGGAATTTTAACTAGGGATTCCAGAGACCACCTTTTCAAGTTTTCTGCTGATCATATGCTGGGATAGTCACAGAAGGATGGAAAGGAAAAACATGAACTGAAGTAGCTGGTAATTACTATGGCCGAGTTCATTACCTCACTTAGTGATGTTGGACCTTTACAACTAGCTTACTCCCCACAAGATTTTGATCCAAACTTGGCCAAGAGAAAAAGGTTATTGAAGCAAATGCAGCAGGGTAAGTTTTTGATGGAGGCTATGAAATCTTGGGTTGATGGCATCATTGATGAAGGAAACACCTTCATTCGAGAGTTTGTATCTACCTATCTAGATGGTGAAGCTTTTCTTGGAGAAATAAAAACTCTTGTTCCTACCTGGAAGTTAGAAGAAGATAAATGTACAGCTATCTGTACTCATGTTTAGGAGATAGAAACTTATGGGGTAGCCCAATTTCTAGCAAAGAATCCCATGAAACTAGTTGATCCCTGTATGCTATTTATTTTAAAATAGAACCTTGGCTGTATAGGGTCACTATTCAAAGCTACAATTTCATGGGTTTGGGAAATAGAGGAGGAGGTTAAGGACATGCATGCCAATACTTTGAAGGACATTAAGATAGTAAACTTGTCAGGCATTCTACAAATTGATAAGGGAAATCGGGATGCTGACACCATGATTAAAGTCTTTGTGGATACCATGAGCACCTTGAAGGAAACTGAAAGGCCAACTATTCAAGATTTCACCAGGATAGCTAACATGTAGCCTATGTTGCTTTTGAACATAGGACAACTGCCGAAGCAGTTACAGTGAATCCAGGAGCTAAAGTGGGAAAATAACACATGTTGGGCAAGGTTGATTGGATTAAAGAATTTACACCTACAGCCGGCTCAAGAATTAGTGAATACATTCATGACTTGGAAGTTGGTTAAAACTGCCACATCAGGGGATCAATGAACAAAGATGGCGTATCTTTGGGTGACTTTCTAGCTTTTTGTGGTTTAAAGACATGTTTTATAAAAACTTTGGTCTAAGTGTGTAACTAGTTTTTAACTGTTTCTTTTGTGTGTCTAAGAGGCCAAGTTTTTCTGGAGGCTCTCTTGGATCTCAAACTATAAATATTGGAGCATTGAACTTTTAAGGGTTAGAAATTTTTGATAGGATTAGTTTTAGATACTGCTTAGCTTATATTGATTAAGTAATAAAGATTTATCAGAAAGAACAGTAATTGTCTTTTTTTGGGTTTTTGACTTTGATCAAATCTAGCATAAATATACAAGTGCTTAAGTTTGGTTTGAATCTTTGAATTGAAACCTATGGTGTATTCATTACTTTGTGAATTAGTATGCCTTATTCTTTGCCTGAATTTTTTAAGTGTAGCTATTATTCAACTTCCTAGATAATTATTTTTCTTAGTTGTTTACTGTAATTCTATTTCTTTTTAGAAGATTAGTGGAACTTCTCTTCCTTGTGGTTCTTAACTAGCATCTTTATATTCTCAAAAATACCTCGGCACCAAAGAGTACCTAAGTGATCCTTCAACACTTTTCTGTCAAAAGTGTATGTATTTGTTTTTTTTTATGTTAAAAATTCATTAAATATCTAAGAAGGAAGTTGAACCTTGAAAAATTCAGAGGGAAGCAATCTTTGATGCTTTCCCAACTATTGATGGATCATTTGTCTTCAAAGGCATAGAGTACTCATAATTTTCATTTAGAAAGAGAAGACAAATCTGTTCGCCAACAAATTTTTGGTGACTCTACTGGGGAAAGTCTAGTTGTAAAATACTAGATTCCCAATTGTTATAATGCTTCAAAATGGTTTTGCCACATAATGATGTGTTTTCTATGCTTCAACCCAATTTAGGCTTTGAAGATACATAGGAAGACTTAATATCAAACCTAGCTGCAGCAGCATGGAAACATCAACGTAGCAATCAGTAGTTTCAGTAGGTCTTAGAAGTGCTCGAGAGAGAAGAAGAAATAGTCGAATGCCTAAGGGGCATACCTATTGTACAAGAAGTGGTTGTAGTAAATAGGCTTGTGCATGCTCCTATAAGGAATTAAGAATAAACCCAATACTAAAGCTAGTGGAAAAAAGATACACTAGAGGCGATCGAACTAGAGGATTAGTGGATGAAGATTTTGAAGTTTTAAGAAACCTAAGTTTTGCACCTGATCATGATACCCCCAATAAAAGGAAAACTTAAACCTTTAGTAGACCCTCGTCACCTCCATCTAGCCCTGCTATTCCACCCACCATTCAAGTTATTGTATCCCTAGGTACTGTGATACCTATTGTTCTTAATATCCAACCTTTGAACTTCTAGCTTCCCAACATGGCCGCCAGTCAACCTTGGGGTCAAAATATCAGCCCATTGAATTTAGGGGCTAATCCTCCTGGCGATCTACCCAAAGGTCCTAATCAAGTCTTGCCTAGGTTCAGTGGAGATGGAAAGACAACTACTGATGATCATCTTAGTGCTTTCCATATAGAATGTGGTATTATCAGTGTCCCTACTCAAGAGGTAGTAGTCAGGCTTTCTGTTAGAACTTTAGTGTATACTGTAGCTGACTAGTTCAATCATTTACCTAATGGTTCAATCACTAGTTGGAATGATATGAGAGATTCTTTTGAAGAAAGGTTCAAGACTCTTGATAATGAAATTTCATTATTGCTTCAACTTAGTCAATTAAAATAGGAAATACATGAACCTATACGGGAATTTGTGGCCAAGTTTAATAGAATTTTGCAATGAATACCTACAAATTCCACACCAAGTGATGAGAATAAGAAAATCTTCTTCCTGAATGCAGTATCGACTGATATAAGTTTTCAACTACTAAAGGATGGAGTGGTTGATTTGGTTGCAGCACAAAGACAAGCCATTCAACTTGAGGATATGTTTATTACAGCTGGTAAATGGAAGAGGGAGGTTCAAGCATCAAGAAGCTCCTTGTTTACTCCAACTAATCCTCTAATGCAGAGATTAATGAATGATATGGAAATGCTTAAAAGGAAAGAAAATAAAGCTAGTACTCCATATCAATCTCCTTATCAAGATGTGAGTCGAAGGCAGTATAATCAACCTCATGGAAAAACTCCTCTCTTAGCCAGCTCACAACCTAGGTTGTAAATAGAGTCTGTACCAAAAGAAACAATGTGTTTCTTTCACCTAACAATTGATCATGATGGAGAGACATACCATGACTAGTTGAGGTGTCTTCAAATAAATGCAACAAAATATGCCATTGGTATAGAAGAGCTTCATGAAGAGAAAGATTCAGCTAATGTTGGGCTCTCTAGTTCTTTATTTCTAGAATATGAGCCAGATTCTGACCGAGGTGGGAGCATTTTGGAAACTCTTTAAGATTCATCCTACACCATCCTAACAAGAAATCAAAGGATGCAAAAGTTTACTCCTAACACCTGTGCTGCTAAAACTTTCACAAAAGGAAAAGAAATGGGAGGTGATGAGATCCCTACGCATCCAAAGAGTTAGAAGTAAAAATCTTGACAAGAGGTAGTTCAATCGCTCCCTCTCCTTTTGACTTTGTGGAATTTTGTAAAATGGCTACTATTTTGATTTCCCCTACTAAGTATTTGAGAATGAACCCTAAAGAACTTGATAAAATTGTGAAATATGTTAAAGGAGATTCAAGTCTGAGTTCCCAATTAGATAAATCTCTTATAGGTGAAACAACTACAACTAAAGAGCCTCTTGTTTTTGTGACCAAAGACACTCCACAAACACCAGAAGATTGTCACTTTGTTAATTCCATTGAAAGAGAGATAGAAGAAAAGAAGCCTAATCCTTTTTACATTTCCTTGTTGTTGAATGGACAAAAACTCAGCAATTGCATCATTGATTCTGGTGCATCAGATAATATCATGCTCACCTCAATTGCTAGAGCCTTAGGTCTCACCCTAACCAATACATTTGGTCAATTTTATTCTATGGATGGAAAGAAAGTACCATTGATGGGTCAAGTCAAAGATGCCCAAGCTATCCTTGTAGTTTTCCCTAATAAGCATTTAAAATTAACCATCTTAGTGGTGGACATCCTAGCCAGCTACGGCATGTTACTCAGTAGAACCTTCTATAAAGATTTGGGGGGAGATATTAAGATGGATTGGTCTGAAGCAATTATTCTTGTGGGTAAGAAGAAAATTAAATTTGAACCAGAGCCTAAGAATAAATATACAGTGGTACCCTCAGAGAATCCCAAAGCCCAGATTCTATATGAGGAATGTCATTTTGGTAATTATGTTATTTTTTCAGATATGGAAAATGAGTGTACTACTTCCTTTTCAAATAAAGAAGACTTTTGGAAGATGGAGTTTGATGGTAGCTGCTCGAATTCAGGATCGAGAGAATGGGTATTACTTTTTCCCCCTGATGAAGAATGCATTCCCTTCTCTTTTAAATTAGATTTGGGAAATATTAACAATACTCTTGAATATGAAGCCTTGCTGCTAGGTCTTGAAGAGGTGAAGCTGAGAGGAGTAAAGAAATTAGTTGTGAGAGGGGACGCTGAATTGATTGTGAAGTAGGTAAGAGGGTAGTTCTCTATTAAAAATGAGAAATTAAAGCACTATAGGAATTTGGTATGGGATGAGCTTGATTTCTTTGATGCTTTCTCCATAGAATTTATACCAAGGAGTCCAAACACTAGAGCAGATTCCTTAGCAGTATCAGCCTCATTATTGTTACCTCATCCTAACTTTAAAATATAGAAGTATCAAATTGAAATGATCTATAGGCCAAAAATACCAAATAATGTGGAGCATTGGTGGGTATTTGATAATGATTCTCAGCTTAGATATTTTCTAGAATGTGCTACAAGTTTTTCTAATGTATATTTTGAAGGGTCTAGCAGTGAAAGAAGGGAAGTCTATCAAGATTTAGTAGGGAATGATGGAATTATTCAGCTCAAAGGAAATAAAATTCCCAAAGGCCTAGTTTCTTTGGAACATATTTTCATAAGAAAATATGATAGTATATTTCAAGAAAAGGTACCTCATGCACATAATTCTAAAGAATATTATAAAATTGATATAAGAGACGATGGTGATTCTAAATGGATTTCTATTGGTCAAACATGCAACCTGATGGAAAGGGAGGACCTAAAAAAGTTACTCATAGAATATAGAGATGTTTTTTCTTGGGGATATGAGGATCTTAAGAATTTCAAAGGCAGCCAATTTAGACGCCAAATTCCATTGAAGCCAAGTGCTACCCCTTTTCATCAAAAACTAAGGAACTATAATCTGAAGGTATCTGAGGTGATATTGAAGGAAGTGGAGAAAATATTGCAAGCTATAATCATATATCCCATACATCATTCAACCTAGATTGCTACTATAGTTCTTGTGAGGAAAAAGAATGGAGAAATCAGAATCTATGTCAATTTTTGTAACTTGAACCAAGCTAGTTTAAAGGAGAATTATGCACTGCTTGTAATGGAATATGTTCTCCAAGCTGTATCAGGTTGTGAAGTGATGTCTATGTTGGATGGCTATTCTGAGTACAACCAAATTAGTGTGGCAGAGAGTGACCAGCACAAAATAGCTTTTATAACTCCTTGGGGAACTTATGCCTACCATCGAATGTCATTTGGATTGATTAATACCGGTGCAACTTTCCAGAGGGTGATGAATTCTTATTTTGAGGATCTTTAGAATATAATCATAGTGGTGTATTTAGATGATCTCACTATCTTTTCAAGAAAAAGGAGTCGTCATTTAAGAGATCTTGAAAAAGTGTTATAGAGATGAAGAAGTCAAGTTTCTTTGTTGAAGAAAGAAAATTATTGGGTCATATTGTTTCAAAAAGATGGTGTCAAGATCAATCCTGAGAGGATCAAAGTAATTTAGAAACTTAGTCTACCTTCGAGCAGAAGTGGTTTCAAGTCTTTCTTCGGCCAGGTGAATTTTTTGTATCCATTTATTCCATAATTTTTAGAAAATATGGTAGATATGTTAAGTGAAAAGGTTATTTTCAAATGGAATGAAGAAGGACGTAAGGCCTTCAATGATATTAAGGCAGCAATATCTCAGGCGCCTGTGTTGACAAGCCCAAATTTTAAGGACTTTATCATTTATTGTTATACTTTAGAGCATACGTTGTCTAGCATTTTGACACAAAAGGATGAAAAAGGGTAGGAGGAACCTATTGCTTTTATGAGCACACCTTTAAAAAGACATGAACTCAAGTATTCCAAGATTGAAAAAACATGTCTTCATTGTAGTAAAGGTTGTAAAACAATTTAGGTACTATATACTTCATTCTCATTGTATTGTCTATGTTCTAGAAACTACAGTAAAAAGTATTTTGACTCAAAAAGAGATAGGCATGAATAACAGGGTAGTATGGATAGCAAAAATTCAAGAATATGATCTAAATATTAAGCCAATTTGGTGAGAGGGAAGGGCTTATGTAATTTAATAGTTGAAAATGGTAAGGCATCAGAAGAAATTGATGAAGTGCCCATGGCATTGCTAGTCAACTTAACTGATCCCTGGTTCTTAGATATGACATATTTTCTTACCTATGGTGAATGTCCTGGACACTTGAATCCTAAAGAAAGGTGCAATTTGAAGCTAAAAGCATCCAAGTATGTAATTTCTCAAGATATATTGTATAAGAGGGGTGTGGATAGAACCTGTGTGCTATAATTGTGTCACACTTCTATGAATCATTACATTCAAGAACACTCAAGAATGAGGTCTCAAAAATCGATCCATAGCTCCCTAGGCATGGAGTGCAAGGGTTTTTAAGAATGCTCTCAGCTAGAGCTATTAAGCCAATAATCTTTCTAGTAAACCATGCAATGGGAGATTCAATGAAGACAAGGGCAAGAATGCCAATATTCTCAAGAATCAAATGAGAATGCAATGCAATGCTATGCTAGAAATGAAAGATGCAAGCTAGTCTATGGAATGGAAAGAACAAGTATTACCAAGCCTTCCTAATTAAGCTAGATGAATTAATCTAAAGCATAAAGGAAATCTAAGCTAAGAATGAAGCTATGAATTCCATGATAATGAAAGAAATGAAACTATGATAACATGTAGATGCAAAAGCCAAGAATGCTCCAAATCTCCAAAAAGTTCCAAAGTGTACCTAGAAAACTTGGAGCATAACATTAGCATAAAAAGTTGAGGATCTAGAATGAAGAAGAGAGCTCTCCTTTTAAAGGAAATGAGAAGGAATGGACGATGGAGATTAAGAGGCAAAATATTTAATCAACAATGGAGCTTAAAAGAGGAGCAATCCATGTGCACAAATATCCTCCAATAGGAAAATAAGAGTTGACTTTATGTCTATATGAGACAAAAAGTGCTTTTTCCCTTTTTATAAAATAAGAATAATGCTTTATTTGTGCAACTTAGGATAAGAGGAAAAGTGGGGGCTTTTTATTTATTAAAAGGGGAGGAAATATTCTTTTAAACAAATAAAATCTTAGGATAAGATGGTTAGCCCATAGAAAATAATCGAATAAATGATAGAGCTAGGATTTGATCAAGAGCAAGTAATTGATGATTTAGCAAAAGGGGCTAATAGTCTAGATGACCATTTTTAGGTGTATACATTTGCCCCTCTTTGACTAATGTGTGATCAATCTGGGAACACATGTAGTCAAAGAATGAAGTTGAAATGTGAGATCGATTTGGGATCACAAAGCAACTCAGATTAGCCAAGAAAGTAAGAGATAACCAAGAAGGCAAGCAATAGCGTTCTGACTAAAAAGAATGAAGTGCAAAAAAATAGCAAATCCTGCATGGTCAGCCTGGTAGCGATAGTACTGAACACTTAGGAAAGATATAGCCAATAATATATGATGTGTCTGCCCCCTCAGGATCAAAAGTGAAATCCAGGTAGAGGGAATGCAAAAGCAAGAGAGACATGATCAAATCACTAGAAATCATAATTGAAGATGAAAGAACAGAACAACCATCAAGTAGTGAAGGTATGCCCCACACATGGGACCCAGGGCATGAACCAAGCGGTCCCTCAACCTGAAAACACCACGGAGGGGAAGAATTTGAACTTGGGATTGAAAGTGAATGAAAGACTAGAAGTTTGAAAGAGATGGAGATGAAGAGGTGAAGAATGCCCCAGTGAAGATCGAAGGATCAGGCCTCAAAAGGTCAGCCAACTACGTGAAAGAGGGAGAAAAGGTGATTTGGATGATCAAGGTGAACTCGGATTTTGGTTTTGATCTCAAAATGAAAGGAAAATGATGGGATATGAAAGACTAGAAGTGAAAGACATGATCGGGAAGAAGCGAAAGGTGAACGCAATTGATTAACAAGTCCATGAAAGATGAAAGGAGAGCTCTCTCCATATGCAAGATGAAAAACTAAACTAACATGAACTTAAAAATGCAAGCTACATGAAAAGTGGTTTACTTGCAAGGTTACAAAGCCAATAGACATCTAATATTCATCATCAAGCATTATTGGTAGCATCACAAGATCATACAATACACACTAGCATAACTATGTGGATCTGAATATGATCTATATCAGATAGAAATGTGGAAATCTCACTTAGGCATCAAAGACATGTAGGTCAAGATGACTAGTGCAGTGAGATTACCTAAGTTTGATATAGCAAGATTATGCTTGCATCGAGACACAAGAAAGTCAAGATGACTACAATCGTGCACTCGCAAAATAGTCAAGGATAATACCTTGTAGGTCCATAGTGTCAAGTAAGACCAACATAAATGCTCATGACAGTTAGGACCAACAAAATATACCCACAAGTAGAAAAAGCAATAAAACATGTTCTCATTCCCTTAGTCTTCTAGCTATGCATGATCGAAAATGATCATAGGGGGAGAACACTCAGCAAAGAAAGCATCATAGATAGCACACAAAGAAATAAAGAAAAGAAAGTCTCAGTGAGTTAAATGTTTCAGTGCATGTGTGTAGGTCATAGAGTCAAACTTTGAGTATCGCATCTACCAGTGAGAAATATTGCATCATCTAGACTGTGGGTAGGATATCTGATAAGTGTTAAGAAACACTCGACGCAAGGGTAAGTGTTGAAAAACATAGTTGGGGTGGTGTTGAAAAACACCATTTGTGAGGTGCCTAAGAAACCTAGACACACAAAGAGACCCAAGATAATCTTAAAACAACGTATGCCCCCTAGACTAAGATAAGAGTCAATTCCAGGCTAGGAGAGGCAAAGCGAGAAGTGGGGTGAATGAGCGCCACGCAAGACTAATAGAAATAGGTGCAAAGGGTCTCAAGTAGTGCCTGTTTCTAGGTTTTCACCACTTGATAGATTTATTGCAATTTTTTTTTAGGACTTTTTTATAATTTTTTTGTATTTTTGCTACCAAGGTGCCTATTTCCAGGTTTTCACCAAGGCACTTTTTCAATTTTTTTGATTTTTTGAATTTTTTGATTTTTTTGGATTTTTTTAGCATCATATATGAAATTTTTTGGAGTTTTTTTAGGATCATAAAGTATGTACAAAGAATGCCCCAAACAAAAATGGGCATCAAGAATCTACTTCCTCTGATGTAGAGAACTAATAGGCCCCAGGCCCAAATGCTGCAACTATGATGACAGGAGGTCTCAACTAGTTTGACCAATAATAACCAACCCTAAGCAATGTCTGAGCTAGTGGAAGATCATTAGAATGTGGTCCACATATGCCATCGTGGATTTCAGCTAGCACTTTTTCTGACTCCTCTATTTCTAGACACTTAAGGAGAGTTCCGCCTAGACCCTTCCTATACAAGTCACCAGAGACAAAGGCAAAGTGTAAGGGATGGCAGAAAGAATGGCATGGCAGATTTTCAAGAGGAATATGAGGTGGAAGATATGAAAATATGGTAGGATTGTAAGATTTGTGAGTAGGATAGCGTAATTCATCCACCAGGAACTTGAAGCAAAATTTATGCTTTTTTATTTGTAAGATGGATGTCAAAGTAACCAAGGCATTACCAACTTTGTTCTTAGCTCTAGGAATGGGCTGAAGTATAACAGATATGAGATCATGCTTGAAGAATTTCACCATTTTTTTGTAGAGAATTAGCTTGTCATCTTTTATTTGATAATCATTATGCTTGAGCAGACTTTTATTTTTACTTTTCTTAGGTTTAGATACCGCCACAATGTGGTTTTCACCATCCGACGATTGCTCTTTTCTTTTGATTTGATGACTGTGATACTTGATTTCTGATTCAATCTTTTTTGTTACTAGTTCACTAGTGGAAGAAGTAACAGGTGTTGATGCGAGATGAAATGAAGTGATTGGTTCAATAGAATTTATGTGAGAGGTGTCATCTCTAGTGACAAGAGAAGTTGAGCCTATAGGGTAAGCTCCAAAAGTATCTAGATCTAGATTTGTTAGAGAAGGACCAATGTAGTCAACTAAGGCAATACGGGGAACAAACTCATCAGACCCGACATGAGACTCATCAACTATGTCAGGTGGGTTACGAGAGGTATGAACTACATCAACATCCATATATGTCATGGAAGAATCTTCTGGAAAAGGCTTAAGATGCCAAGAAGTAGAGATACTCATGTCATTAGGTGAGAGATCACCTCTTTGTAGCAGTCATGCAATGTTGCGACATTGTCTATCATAGTGCAATGATTCTTTAGGCACATAGGTTCTAGACATAGAGGCTTCAGCCATATCATCAGTAGATATATATTCTTCTCCCCAAAGAAGTGAAGTAGAAGGAAGATCATCTCCCATGTGAGCCATAGTGTGTAGTGGTGACTCATCTGTATCTGTGTCTGAATTACTGAGTATGGGAGTATTTCTAGAATCCTCTCTATAGATCCAGTCTTGAACAACTTGTTCTTCTCTCTTTGCTTCTAAAGGAACGGATTAAGGAACAAAAGTATCAGAGATCATCATAGCAGAAGTGGAAGGCTTCATTTGATCAAAAGGTTTCCCATATGACCTAGGAGAAATAGGTATAGAAGCAAAGGAACCCAATGTATATTCACCCATACCAAGGCTCATCATCTTAAGTGATTTCTCAGCAGCAACTAGAGACATGCTAGGATCAATAGTAGGTTCATTGTGAGGGACAAATTTTTCAGCAATAGCAAGAGCATTAATAGCAATAGTATGGTCTCCAGGAATCACAACTTCAGTGCTATTGTATGGAAATTTGATGCACTGATGATAAGTAGAAGGAACAGCCTACATGTCATGAATCCAAGGATGACCCAAAAGGATGTTATATGTGAGTGGGATGTCTAATACTTGGAATTTAATATCTTTCATGACAGGGCCCACTCAGACAGGCAATGTGACAAGACCTTTGGAAGATCTTTCCACTTCATCATAAGCTTTTATAGTAATCTTCTTCTTAGAATCCATAGCAAATTCTGACAAACCCAACTGTTGTATGACATTGAAAGAAACAATATTTAACCCTGCACCATTGTCTATCAGGACTCAGCGAACGCAGGTGTGATAGACTAGAACTTCAATGTGTAAAGCTAGATTATGAGGGTGAGCAATAGATATGTCATCTTCTGCAGAAAAGGAGAGAGATAGCGGAGATGAAATGTGGTTGACCATAGCTTGAAATTGATCTGAATCAATGTCATTAGGAAGACGTGTTGTACGTAGAGCCTCGTCAAGAAGCTCTCTGTGTGAAGGGGATAACTGAAGAAAATCAAGGATAGATATCTGTGCTAGTGTCTTTTGCAAATGTTGGAAAAGATCATAGCTAGGGGTGGCTAAAGGAGCCGCTTGTTTGGAAGGAAAAGCTTGCTTGGGATCTTGTGTAGTTTTAAGGACAATCTTGGCTTGCCCCCTAGTAACAACATTCAATGTCTCACTTTGAGAAGATGAATTACCATGTGTTTGCAAGACTAACTTTGGCTTACCATGATTGGTGTTATTATCATCTTGAGATCTCACCATAAGAACATTTTCAACAGGCTCTACCATGTTGATCACAGGTGTATCAGAAGGATACGTGTAATTGATCTTAGCATCATGATTCTTCTTATGTGCTTGAGAAGTTTCCCCCTTATCATGCTTAGGTAGAGGATCATTGAAAGCTGTATGATCAGAATTTTTAGTTAAGCCATTAGTGGAGATTGTGCCATTCTCAATAAGGTCCTGAATATCATCCTTAAGCTTAAAACAATTGTCTGTCGGATGTCCCTTATTTCTGTGATAATGACAATAAGAATCCTCTTGCCACCAATCAGGCTTATTTAGCGGATCCCAGTTACTAGGTTTATCAGGAAGCGTAAGATATCCATTATCAACCAAAGTCTTAAGGATCACATCATAAGGTTCTGCCAACTTGGTATAAACTCACTTTTGAAATGACTTCTTAGGCTTATCTGCATATTGAGGTTTAGGAGGACTATGAGCATTGGCAGCTTCTTGTTGTTTTGCTGCATAGATAGCATTAGAGAGATTGAAAATAGGCTCTTTATCTTTAGGAGCATCAACAACTTCATCATTAACAACATACTTGGTTTTATTCCAAGGTTTGTTCTTGTCTTTGCCATTGCCTTTAGCATCTTTATTAATCACAATATCCCCTTTTCTTATAGCTACATCCTCAATTTGATATGCACTTTCAACCATGTCATTGAAAGAGGAGAACAATTGCTTCCTTAGATCATAAAATAGCTCAGGCACAAGTGTGTTGACGAAAATGTCAATCTTTTCTCTTTCAGGTAACGGACGAGGATACCTAGAATACAATGATCTCCAACATTGTAAGTAAGTTGCAAATGGCTCACCTTGTTGTTGTCTTAGATTACCGAGATCTATCATGGTGATAGGTTGTTGGATGTTGTAAGAATAATGCTAGGTAAATCGCTGAGCCAACTCATCAAAAGTCTTAAGAAGTGGTGTCAATTTTGCAAACCATTCCAAAGCTTGGCCTCTTAAACTTCTAGGGAACAGTCATAGAAGAAATGTGTCTTCATGAAGGAAGTCCATGCTAAGAGCATAAAAGTGACACACATGGTCATAGGGATCACCATTTCCATCATACTTGTCGTATTTGGGAACCTCAATATCCCTAGGAAACGGGACCATGTATAGACTCCTATCAAAGGGAAGAGCACAAATTGATTCTACAAAAGAGACCTTTGGAGGCTCTCTTTCTATTGCCATTTGGGTAAGGCATTGATTTGTCCGATGCAGTTCTTCTTGAAGGACTTCCAATTCAGTTGGTACTCTTTGTTGGACAATTTGTCTGACATCATAGCTGGGAGGAAGCATGTATCCTCTAGAAGTCATATATTGAAAATATTGATCACCATTACGCTCTAAAAGCTTATGCATCATTCATTGGGAGACCACATCTTGTTCAAATCTCATAAGATCCTCACTAGAAATCTCATCATCAGCCTCTACCTCATGTTGAGAGGGAGGAGGTCCAGGAGCTGAAGAAGGCATACCAAAAGTAGGTCTTAGAGGAGATCTTGGTGGCGTGTTGTTGCCATTGTTGCCATTAAAAAGAGGTCTATGCTCATAGTTACTAGTCTCGGGTTGCTCATGAAATATCCCTCTATAAGCCATGAGCCTAGTAGCATCCATCCTTTGTTGATTGTGTTCTTTGTCTAAGCATGCTTGGTTATCTTTATGCTCAAAATGTTCTTGCAAGTGTTGAAATTTTTCTTGTTCAGTCAAAGTGAGTGAGACACTGTCTATGTTTTTGGGGGTCTTGAATGCGGAAAAGAGGAAACCTCCTTTGTACCACAGGGTAGCCTTAGAATCCTCAGATTGGTTAGAACTAGAACTATTGTTGTTGATGGGTGCTTGTGAGCATCTAGTTGGAGAAGGTAACTATGTATAATTGAATGGAGGATGACTCTCCTGCTCAAATTGAGACCAAGTTGTAACCTGCATGAAAAGAGATGTTGGTTGACTAATAGAGTGAGACAAAGTTTCTTAGATTTGAGATAAGAAAAAGATAATAAAGATCACTTGTCAAAGTAGAACAATAGAGAGATGGCTCGTCAAAAGTGTTCAAGCAATTACAGCAATCAATTGACTAAAGCCAAGCAGTGAGCAAGAAGCTCAATAAGCAAGTAGCTAGAGAGGTAACCGTGATGTGACAAGTGATCAAGAGTAGCATTCGTTAAGCTCAAATCCAATAGTTTTAGCTCATTTGTTTTAGTCTAGAACAAATCTAAGCATGTAGATAACAAGCCAGCTTCAGGTAAGAATAGAAAAAGACATTCTACGACAGGTTAAAGTGCAACTTTAGCAACTCCGGATTGCAGCAATGACAGGACAGTAGAAATGACGCAGGCGATAGTTCTCAGGAAAACAGGGTGATACTTCTCAATCGGGAGATACTTCGCCTTATACCAGGTGACAGAGCTTAATATACCAAAGCGACAGACTTCAGGCAAAGCAAGTGATAGACAGCAGGTGCAAACTATCACGCAATATTTTCTCAGTAAGGCGCATGATACTATTGCAGATTTGGGCGATTCTTTGACCAGTGAACATAAAAATCTCAATTTTGAAGCGTTTTGATCAAGTTTGAAGGTTGGATAGTGCAGTTTCTCAGTTTGAAAAGCAGTAACAGTAGATAAAAGATAGGTTTGCAAACAGTATAGGATCAAATATGTCATAGAACACTTGAAACAAGGGCGAAATCAACCTTGCCAAGACAAGCACTTGTGATATCAAAATAGAAAAATTCTATGAGTGATACCATTTTGTTTGAATGTTGAGAACATTTACACTGGTATAGCACAATCGAAGACAATTCAAGCAATTACTACCTAGAAGGACAAGGCTCATTACTTAGCAACGTGGCCCACAACTTGATGCTCCATTGCCTCACACCAAGTGGTTGCCCACAAGAGATATTGGCATTGTCATGGAAGTGTCAAAAACACAACCAAAGGAACACATATGGTGAGTGTCTTGGGGTGATCTGGGTAAGTCCACTTGGATCGATCCTTGCACAAAGAAGCTAAGAGGCTAAAATAAGGTGGCCTCTATCTAAAGGTTCATAGTAAGGGCTTCCATTCATAGCACCTCTCTTGCTCCTCATAAAGGACTAGGACCTCGCGGCCTCAAGAGTACCTTAAGCATTCTTGCTTAATGCTTTCCTCATGGTCACAATCTCACAAGTTACTCACATCAAGTGAAGATAAGTACTATGTCTACCAAGGTTTTATGTCCTTGATAGCCTTGAGATTATAGTGGGTTGGAAGAGCCGGCAAAAAGCTTGTCCCCACTTGGGTCATTCCTCTTGATTGCTCAAGAGAAGGCCCACTAAAGGATTCTAAATCTAAATAAAAAGTGGATCAATTATTGAGGTTCAAGATTTTTGGTTCACCACAAGGGTGAAGAGCATACTCCCCTATCTCAAAAACTTCACCCAAACACACCAAGCAAAGATTTAGTTACCCCCTTGCTTCCAAAATCCCAAGATGGGTCAAGATTTTTGTTTCACCACAAGGGTGAAGAGCATACTCTCCTACCACCTCAAAATTACTACAACAAGGTATTAAGTGCCTATGAAATGAAACAACTAGTATATGTCGCACTCAATAAAGAAAGCAATTAAACAAGCACTTGATTTGGTTTTTATGCTTAGGGCAGCCCTGTAAAAACCATTAGTAGCCCTCTTTGACATGCATTCTTTTGGCAAAATATCTCAAGCAAGTGCACCTACAACCACAACTTGTTAGACCCACAATGGTTAGTAAAATAAAAAAATCTAACAATGGTTAGCACATGAAAAATCAGATAATCTACAAAAAAAAATAACTAATCAAATGACAAAATATGAAAATGAAACCATCATGGTTGGATTAGGCTCAGAAAGACCTTTTCAATGATATATTACACTTAAACTTTTGATACCATTTGTGAAAATTTCTCAAAAATGGGTGCCCGTTTTCCGCAGTGGCATGGATTTGAAAATGTTGAAATTTTCAAAAATTTAGAAAAATTGAAAACAGCAAACAAAATTGACAAATTTGGAATTCTGGTCTCTGTCTATCATAGAATTTCGCGTGAGAAAGTACAGAAGCTCACGTGAGAAAGTGCAAAAGCTCACGCGAGATAGAACACAGGCCCACGCGAGGAAACACAGAAGCTCGCACAAGATAGAACCCAGGCCCGCGCGAGGAAGCACAAAAGCTCACATGAGATAAAATGCAGCCCGCGTGAGGAAGTACAGAATCTCGCATGAGATAGAACATAAGCCCGCGCAAGGAAGTACAGAAGCTCGCACGAGACTCCATGACAGTGACGCATGAAAGTATGGACAGCACACGAAAATCGCAAAAAAAAAATTAGAACAGCCGAAACATGCAGCAAAAATGCAAGAAAATGAGGACAAAACAGAGCTATCTTGCCCCACGGTGGGTGCCAAAAATGTGTGCTATAATTGTGTCACACTTCTATGAATCATTACATTCAAGAACACTCAAGAATGAGGTCTCAAAAATCAATCCATAGCTCCCTAGGCATGGAGTGCAAGGGTTTTTAAGAATGCTCTCAACTAGAGCTATTTAGCCAATAACCTTGCTAGTAAACCATGCAATGGGAGATTCAATGAAGACAAGGGCAAGAATGCCAATATCCTCAAGAATCAAATGAGAATGCAATACAATGCTATGCTAGAAATGAAAGATGCAAGCTAGTCTATGGAATGGAAAGAACAAGTATTACCAAGCCTTCCTAATTAAGCTAGATGAATTAATCTAAAGCATAAAGGAAATCTAAGCTAAGAATGAAGCTATGAATGCCATGATAATGAAAAAAATGAAACTATGATAACATGTAGATGCAAAAGCCAAGAATGCTCCAAATCTCCAAAAAGCTTCAAAGTGTACCTAGAAAACCTGGAGCATAACATTAGCATAAAAAGTTGAGGATCTAGAATGAAGAAGAGAGCTCTCCTTTTAAAGGAAATGAGAAGGAATGGACCATGGAGATTAAGAGGCAAAAGATTTAATCAACGGTGGAGCTTAAAAGAGGAGCAATCCATGTGCACAAATATCCTCTAATAGGAAAATAAGAGTTGACTTTATGTCCATATGAGACAAAAAGTGTTTTTTCCCTTTTTATAAAATAAGAATAATGCTTTATTTGTGCAACTTAGGATAAGAGGAAAAGTGGGGGCTTTTTATTTATTAAAAGGGGAGGAAATATTCTTTTAAATAAATAAAAACTTAGGATAAGATGGTTAGCCCATAGAAAATAATTGAATAAATGATAGAGCTAGGATTTGATCAAGAGCAAGTAATTGATGATTTAACAAAAGGGGCTAATAGTCTAGATGACCATTTTTAGGTGTATACAGAACCTTCCTCAGATGTTTAGATGTCATGCAACAGAAGGAGCTATTAAAAACTTTTCATGATGAAGCCTCTGGAGGACATTTTTCTTCCACCGTGATGGCATTCAAGATTCTTCAGAATCATTTTTACTAGCCTAGAATGTTCAAAGATGCGTACCATTATGTTTGAAATTGTGAAAAATGTTAATTGTTCACCAGACGGCCCCAACTGGCTGCTCTGCCCCTTAGGCCTGTAATCATTGATGAACCTTTCAAGCAGTGGGGAATAGACTTCATCAGACCTTTGAACCACTCGTCTAGTGTTGGACGTGTTTATAATCTTACCACCACTGATTATTTTACCAAGTGGGTAGAGGCAGTCCCCACTAAGAAGGTGAATTCTCAAGTTGTATATGAGTTCCTTTTGAATCATATTTTTGTCAAATTTGGGATACCAATTAAAATAGTGGCAAACAATGCTACATATTTTTCTTCAGAAGAAATATCAGCATTTTGTTATGAGCATGGTATATCTTTAGCTCATTCTTCGGACTATTTTCCACAAGGAAATGGTTAGGAATGATCTAGTAATAAGAATCTTGTTTCTCTAATCAAAAAATTGCTAGATGATAATCCTCGTGACTGGCACAAGAAGTTGTTTGAAGCTTTATGGGCCGATAGAACTACTTTGAAGTGAGCAATAGGGATGGCACCTTCTAAACTGGTCTATGGGATAGGAGCTCATGTGTCACTACCTTTAGAGCTTTCCACAGCCAAGCTCTAAACTATAATTGAGGAACAATATTTCAAGGATCCTTTGGAGGAGCGTATCATGTACCTGAACAAATTGGAAGAAGATAGAAATGACTTGGTGGATCACATTACAAGGCATCAACTAAAGGTCAAGCAAATTTTTGACATGCGGGCTCATCCCCATAAATTCATGGAGGGTGATGAGGTACTCTTGTGGGATAAAAGGAGGGCACCTAAAGGATCTCATGGGAAGTTTGAGTCTTTGTGGAAAGGACCATTCATCATTTCAGAAGCTCTTGGTTCAAATGCTTTTCACTTGTCCTATCCAGATGTTGTGAATCTTCCTTTCACTTATAATGGGTAGGACGTCAAGTTGTTCAAGCTTTGATGTCATAATTGGTTCCCGCCCTTGTACATAATAGGTAGTTTTCCCTACTTTCCTTTTTGGTGTGCCTATGTGTGTAATTTCTTTCCCTTGAGGCTTTAGTTTTGTGAAACCAGTTTTTCAGAGTACTCTACACATTTGGTAATACGTAGTCCCCAGCTAGAGCCAATGTTAGGGTCAGTTAGAGTCACCATGATAAGAAAAGTGCCCTTGTTCCCTTTTCTTTGTTCATTCCTTTAAGTCTAGTCCAGCATCTTACCTTTGTCAGTTTCTTGTCATCATGTTCTCCAAGTTCGCATATCCTTCAATGTTCACGATATAAATCCCCGAACTTGTACAGTTCAAAGTCACTTTTCCTTGTTTAATTTTTCCCAAACTCTTTCCTTCTCACGAACCATTTTGAACCACTTTGAGCTTTGGTTCAAATTAGTTCAAAGTAGTTCAATCAAATATTATGTTTCTGACGTTGGAAATGCAGGTGGGTCCCTCATCTACGTCATCTTTTGGCAATGAACCACTTCGAACCTCTTTGAACCTTTGTTCAAAGTAGTTCAAAGCAGTTCAAGAGGAGATGGCGATAGAATCAAGAAGTGATGTGACAGCTCAAGACGTGAATGTGGTAACTTGGTGTCGAAGTGGTTATTAAATCTGGGAGTACGGACAGTTTTGAAATGATAGGAACCATGAGTTAACTGCGAAGTGAAGATTTGAATTGTGATGAAAGGAATCATAAGCACCAGTGAAGGATACCACTTAAAGAGAATTAATGACATTTTTAAAGGTTGGGGATTTTAGTGATATTTAGTTGTCAAATCATCATCACTCACCTCATTCTAATTAATGCTACCACTTAATGCTCTTTAGGTCGAGCCTTGATGGTATGATTTTCCAAAATATAAATATTCTTGTAAGCTTTCTTCCTCCTATTTTGAAAACATGGAGTCTCAGCTCTGGAAAAATGGAGTTATTTTCTTGAGTCTATGAAATACAAGTAGCCACTGAAAGCTTCTCTTTTATTTCTTGTTCCTGTTTGATAATATTTTCCAAGGAGGGGAGTACTTTTTGTTTATTTCCAAATAGAAAAGATGAAGTCTAGTATGCACTTTTTTGGAAACCTCACGAACATGGTGTGTCATGGTTCTATCATTACAAACATAGACCGGTTAGGAGTTGAGGTAGAAAAGATGGTGGGTAACCTCGCAGAACATGCAGCAGAGGAATATAGTTTAGACTTTTTGTCAAGTGGGTTGTTGGAAGCTGCAGCTTTCCCTCCATCAATAGTGAGTCCGGAGTTAGTTCAGCAATGTATAAATCAGTATGACTTTAAGTCCAAATGTATTATGGATGTTGGCAGTCAGACCCTCTTGTCTATGACCTAAGAGACTATGATGTCTATGTTCAAGATTCTAGATTAAACCTTTTCTAGTTTCACCCCCACCCAGTCACTCGCTCAATTCCTAGAAAATATTGATAAGAATCTCAGCCATATGGCCCGTAAATGGACCAAAACTTTGTATAAATGTGGATCCCGATTGCCCAAAATCCTAACTAAGGACCATATGAAATCACATATCCATGATATCATGGTTTTGCTTCACCGAGTGAAAGTTTCAGAGCCAGTTCTTCTTTTCAAAGATTGGAGATTCCACTTCATTTGGATAATTCTAGAAGGCAGACAGCATCTTGACTGGGTGGAAATTATTGCCAGTTCATTGCGAGATCAGTTCAAACAAGCTTGAATGATAAAAAAGGAGTTTTATATGTCTCCTTATTTAATTTATTTTCTTGCATGCACCCAAGACCTAGGGGCTATTCTGCATGAACCATGGATTGAAGACCTGAATGTTTATGAATATTGCCCCCTGTTAAGAAAAGACAAGGTCCTTGAAGATTATAGGAGAGTCCATGATGTGTTCCTTGGAAAATTATGTTGTCAGCTGTCAACAACCCCTAACCAAAGAATAACATTGGAAGCCCAGAAGTTGGTTCAAACTTACAGGATTTTTTACATTCAATTTCCATATTTTACTTATATCCGGATAGGGGGTTTTGGTGAAGAACCCCTCAAGCTTCCTAGATTTCCTCTTGATTGTTTTATATTGGCTGAAGTCTGCAGACAGTTGTTCACAATGATTAAAAATAGTTTGCCAGAAGAGAAATGGGCTCCTATGTTTATGATTAAATTGGTAAACTTAGTTTGCAACAATATGATCGATGCCTCGATAGTAGCCAATAATCTGGTAATTTTTCACATGAAATTCTATGATCCCAGAAGAGGCTTTGACAACAAAGGCTTTGCTAGGTAGGTTCTGAGCTTAGGCAGTTATCCATCCCCAAATTCACACATTGAAAATTTATGGGAAGATTTGGAAAATGAAAAAGAAGTCAAAAAAAGGGACCACTCTAGACTTCTAATTCCGCAAATTGAACTCTTGCAGTTAAAATTTGATATTAATGGAATAGATGAGGATGCCTTCAATTTTACGGATTTGGAAAGTGATATTTTAGGACCAGGAAACTCCCCGGATATAGATTGGGTAAAGGAAGAATAAGATAACATAAAGTTGAGAGCCAAAACCATTCTCGAGGTCACAAAAGCTTGGTTGGAAAAGAAAAGGTGGGAGAAAACAAAGAGCCCCCCTCCTAAGAAACACAATGCAAACTCTGCTTCAATGGATGTGAATCATGCTTTACCTAATGTATCTTCTTTGACTATGAATGCAGGTAGAATCTCATCTTCTAAGAGGAAAACAACACCCGGTGGACATCCTACTGTACCCCAGACGAGGCCTAGAACTAGATCTGAAAGTCATGCACAGATGGCATCCCTAGGTTCTGAGTATAT
Organism: Chamaecyparis obtusa; assembly: GCA_027943335.1. Classification (NCBI taxonomy): domain Eukaryota; kingdom Viridiplantae; phylum Streptophyta; class Pinopsida; order Cupressales; family Cupressaceae; genus Chamaecyparis; species Chamaecyparis obtusa. The sequence goes on from BSBK01000703.1 coordinate 4,125,219, forward strand.
CGACATCGAGATCAATGATGAAGATATTTGATTTTCACCTGAACACTAGGATAAGGATCAGGGAATGCCTACCGGAAATCCTAAAGTTCAACAAGATAATGTCACTCCTCCTAAGACAACAAATAACATAATGGTTTCAGGTTCAATACCCCCATGGCTCACTAACTCAGTGAATAGGAAAAGGATTTTTAAGCCTATCTCCCTACCAGTAAAAGAGATTATCACAAAATATGCCACCCGTACTCCCAAAGCTAAGAAGATGAAGAGTAATGCAAGGTTGTCTACTGATCCTTCAACCGGTAAAGTAACTGCGGAGATTGCCTCCTTTAAACCCAAGGAAGGAGTGCAGGAGCTGAAGCTAAAGATTTCAAAGTTACCAAAATGGAGTTGGATGTTTTAACTAGGGATTCCAAGGACCACCTTTTCATTTTTTCTTGCCGATCATATGTTGGGACAGTCATAGAAGTACGAAAAGGAAAAACGTGAACTGAAGTAGCTAGTAATTACTATGGCCGAGTTCATTACCTCACTTAGTGATGTTGGAGCTTTACCACTGGCTCAGTCCCCATAGGATTTCGATCCAAACTCGGTCAAGAGCAAAAGGCTATTGAAGCAAATGTAGCAGGGTAATTTTATGATGGAGGCTATGTGGTGCAGGGGCACCTATGAGGATAAAGAACACAAGGTCACTATCAGGACCTAAGGAGAAGACCTATGAATTCAAAAGAGGAATGAAGACCTAATGAGGACCTATGAAGTCATTTGATAATGTACCATGGCCTTTGAGCCATTGGGATGTAATAGAAATGTTAAAATCTTAAAAATGTAATAGATTGCCAAGATTGGCAACTAGGCCAAAATGGCTAAGGTGTAAGGTTTATGGGATTGGAGTCACTAGGAATAGATTTTGTTGATCCTAGGGTAATGGTTGTTGAAAATGACCTATAAAGGTCTTAAATGATGTACTAAGACTATCAAAGCCTCTAAAAGATGTCAAAGGCACTAAAAGTGCAATATTTTGTAAAATTGCCAACATTGGCAATATGAGCCAAATGGGCTTAATGGGGTTAGTTGGGGTAGTAAAGGTTATAGGGTGATAAAGGTTATCATTAAAACCTTTAGAAGTCTTTTGTTTTGGCATTATATGTTTAGGTTGTCGAGTTGACAAATTTGTTGTCAACTTGACAACAAATCTCTAAGTATTTTATGTTAGTGCACAGTCAGTTTTGACTGTTGCAGACAGTTAGGGGAGTTAGTTAGAGGCTGACATCGGTTTCTTGGAGTGTAGAGGTTGTTTTAGGGGTAATTTCACGTGAGGGAAAAAGAGAGATCATCATGGATATGCAATGAAACGAGTTGTAATGTTTTTGGAACAATAAAGTTAATTTTCTGCAAATCTGAAGGTCACTGTCCCGTGGGTACAGTCCCAACAATAGTGCATTGTTTTGAACGAATAGAACGTGATCTTGGCTAGGAGTTAATGTAGAAATGTTTATATAGCATTGTTTTATTTGTTCATACCAATACTTTAGCATTTTGTTGTTTCTAAACACAAAGGAAGCAACTGGTGTATAGACAGGCCTGGCACTGTAGGAACAGTCAGTCAATAAAGGGTTGAAACCTCCATAAGATGTAAGGCAATCCCACCACTGTACTAATTGTGGTTTGGTGGGAGATGCCAATATGTATTGTATGTACTCTATGTCATTTTGACTGCAGGAAATGACGCCCGTGGAGAAAGAACAGGAAAAGCCTGTTAGAAAATAGTGAAGGTGCATTTTGAGGGCACCAAATGATGGCTGGGAGTGATTGGAAGATTGGAGAGAGTAATTAAGAGTTGGAGATGTTTATTGGGATGTATTTGAAGGTGTTTAAATCAAGTTTGAACTTGTGTGTTGCGGGGAAAGGTGTTTTCTAGAAAGCCCTAGGTTATTGACCCCAAAGTGAGGGTTTGGGAGATAAACAAGTAGATCTGATGGTGAGACCAAATAAAGTTGATAATTGTTGGTATTTTAACCTTTAGGAATACTGTTCCCTGGAGGCAAGCAGGGTTAGGAATTCTTTTGTTGAGAAAGCCTAATTAGGCCTAAATGGGTGTGCAATAAGCAGTAGAAAGGTTCACCAGTCAAGAGATGAAACCTTGGGGTTGATAGGGGTTAAAGAAATTTGAAAAGGGTATTAGAAAATGTAAAGACATTACCAGGGTGTTTGGGAAAGTTTCAAAAAAATTGCTGATTTCAGGTTATGAAGGGTTACTAGACAGGCCTAAAAGGGCTAAAATGAGAAATGATGGAAGATGAGTTGTTTGGAGTTGGTGAAGAGTTGGAACATGGTAGATAGACCATGACAAGGTGATCCAAGGTGTTAGGGTCAGTGTGAGAAGCTTGGTTGGATATTTGGTATGTTGGAGGCACTGGGTACACTAGGTGCACTAGGTAACCCAAGAGGGTATTGGAGTTTGAATAGATTGGATTGAGACAATGAGATGATGAACTCATGAGCATGGATTATGGAAGGCTCTGCATCACTATGAAATCTTGGGTTGATGGCATCATTGATGAAGGAAGTACCTTCATTCGAGAGTTTGTATCTACCTGTCTAAACGGTGAAGCTTTGCTTGGTGAAATACAAACTCTTGTTCCTACCTGGGAGTTAGAAGAAGATAAGTGTGCAGCTATCTATACTCAAGTTTAGGAGATAGAAACTTATGGGGTAGCCCAATTTCTAGAAGAGAATCCCATGAAACTAGTTGATCCCTATATGTTGTTTATTTTAAAATAGAACCTTGGCTGGAAAGGGTCACTATTCAATGCTGCAATTTCACAGGTTCAGGAAATAGAGGAGGAGGTTAAGGACATGCACACCAATGCTTTGAAGGACATTAAGATAGTAAACTCGTCAGGTATTCTGCAAATCGATGAGGGAAATCAGGATGTTGACGCCATGATTAAAGTCTTTGTGGATATCATGAGCCCCTTGAAGGAAACCAAAAGGCCAACTGTTCAAGATTTCACCAAGATAGCTAACATGGAATCTATGTTGCTTTTGAACACAGGACAACTGCCTAAGCAGTTATAGAGAATCTGGGAGCTGAAGTGGGAAAAGAACGTGTGTCGAGCAAGGTTGATTGGATTACAGAATTTACACATGCAGCCAACTCAAGAATTAGTGAATGCATTCAGGACTTGGAAGTTGGTTAAAACTACCACGTCAAGGGATCAATGAACAAAGATGGCGTATCTTTGGGTGACTTTCTAGCTTTTTCTGGTTTAAAGACATGTTTTATAAAAATTTTAGTCTAAGTGTGTAACCGGATTTTAATTGTTTCTGCTGTGTGTCCGAGAGGCCGGGTTTTTCTAGAGGCTCTCTCAGATCTCAAACTATAAATGCTGGAGCATTGAACTTTTAAGGGTTATAAATTTCTAATAGGAGTAGTTTTAGATACTTCGTAGCTTATTTTGATTAAGTAACAAATATTTATCGAAGGGAACAGTAATTGTCTTTTTTTGGGTTTTTGACTTTGATCAAATCCAGCATAAATATACAAGTTCTTAAGTTCGGTTTGAATCTTTGAATTGAAACCTATGGTGTATTGATTACTTTGTGAATTAGTATGCCTTATTCTTCGCATGATTTGTTTATGCATAGCTATTATTCAATTTCCCAAATAATTCTTTTTCTTAGTTGTTCACTGTAATTCTATTTCTTTTTAGAAGATTAGCAAAAATTTGCTTCCTTGTAGTTATTATCTAGCATCTTTATATTCTCAAAAATACCTCAGTACCAAAGAGAACTTGAGTGATCCTTCTACACTTTCTGGTCAAAAGTGTATGTATTTGGTTTTTTTTTAATGTTAAAAATTCATTGAATATCTAAGGAAGCTAAACCTTGAAAAATTCAGAGGGAAGCAATCTTTGATGCTTGCCCAACTATTGATGGATCATTTTTCTTCAAAGGCATAGAGTACTCATAAAGTTCATTTAGAAAGAGAAGATAAATATGTTCACCAACACTATACATCATAGTCTTTTCTAGCCTTTTACTAATTATAGAAACAATATCCTTAATTAATTTTGGCCTCAAACTCAACCACTTAAACCTCGTCAGTATATAATATCCCTTTCTTATCATAATTTAAAAGACAATAGAATCCCAACCTTATCATTTGGTAATCCTTGAAGTTGGATACTTCAACTGCCACCCATAGGGATCCTTCATCGTCTATGAATATTGAAATATCATGTCACAAAATGTATCCTCATAAATTTACATGCTCTTATAGCCCTCACTTGAGTTCTCCTCATTCCATGTATCTTAATTTGACTAATCTTTGTCATACTAAGTCTTGAAATTGCTTGCATAATGCTCTTATGGTTCTCCTAGATTCTAATCCATCCCTCCATGACTAGAATATGGCACTAAGTGCAAGTGTCTAACCAAAAAGGACCCATGTTTTAATATGTTAATGGTCAAATTTTAACGAGTGGAAAAACATTATCTAGGTTGGCCTTCTTTGGATTTTTCACATTTTTCCATGAGGGTTAACATAAAAGGACACACAAACCCTCTTCATTTTAACATTAATCGATCCACACATCATAATTTCTCTCCCTCATCAAGATTTGAGCAAGATTTCTAGTCATTTCTACAAAGATGAAGAAGAAGATTCAAGAATTGTTGGAGTTTAGCATTGAAGACGGCGTCCATGATTCATTTCTTATGTTCCCTCCAAGAGTGAAGACATACTTAAACTTCCTTCTAAGGATTTAGCTTTCACAAAAGCTGCAAGATAAGGATAATTCATTGGAGAAGGTATATTATGAGGATTCAATATTCTTTTCTTTGAATTTTGGGATTATTTTTAACATTATTTTTGTAGGGAAGGTTGAATCTTTTAGGATCTTGACTAAGGCAAGCTCCCATTAAACATCAAACACCAATTTTATTCCTCTTGTGCACATTTTCACAGATCTAGAGATGAAATTTGGCAGATCTAGAGAAGGTGAATTGAGATAAATTAATAAATTTATATAAAAAAAAAAGATTCAGATTCTAACACAAGATTAGGATGCTTCTAAATTTCACTCATAGTCCATGATTAGAAAATTAGTCCATGATTAGTAAATTAGTCCAACACTTATTTAGAATCTTTCAGGGGAAGCATCAAAATGATGTTATAGTTTCATATTTGCAAACAATATTATTTTTGGCTCAACTAGGATGATGATGCCTAGAAAATTACTGCTACTATTTTGAGTATGAATGTTAAAATGACAAGTTTCTTTTTGTCTCTCTTTTTAAGATCTATGTTTTGTATTGTTTTATCAAAGTTGTAGTTATCTATTTATTCTAACTTATGTTAAGTTTCATGTCTTTTACCTATTCTTGTTGCATCAAATCAATTCATAAGAAAAAATGGGAGTGAGTCATTCTAAACAATTTTTCATCTAGCTCTTGCCTACCTCAATTGCTTTGAAGTTTGATTAAAAATATCAATATCCCCTAATGAAATAGTTAATGGAAGTAGTTTTGGTCTCTAGTTTGCATAATTAGACCACCTACCTTATTCCCCTTCATTTTATTTTGGTGAACTTGACTTAACATGCTCTTTATTTTGGATTTGGATGTCTAGATCTAAGTTTGAATTCTTTTCTTATGCATTTTCAATGCTTAAATAGGTGGTTAAGTAATTATTTTATTGCTAGCAAATACATTATTTAATCAATTATTTTATTATAGTTTCTTGCAATTGTGTTAAGAGAATAATCACTTCTCTGAGCCTTATCATTCTTTTGTATGAGCTTCATTATCCATTTTCCTGAATCTAATATCTCAGTGAGAAGAAGTTATAGACTGTAGCTACCCAAGGTTTACATGTAAAAGGTATTGAGCCTGAATTGATTTAAAAAAATTTCCTAGAAGCTTGGTTGAATCATCTTCTCTTAATCAAACACCTATCATGCCTACAATTTTTGAGAATTCGTCTCCTAACACTTCTCATGATGAGGAACAACTCTTCTACTCAAATTCCTCATGAACAATTGGGGAAGTTTGACAAGCAATTCGAAAGCCCTCAACAATTTGTGTGTCAAGAGCACATGGGTTGAGAGGCAATCCGCTTGATTAAAGGTTTAAGGAGCTTGATTCAAAATGAAAATGACTCAAGATATGCCTATGTGCCACATTGTTGTCCAATCAATCTCATCCCAAATTCAAACCACAAATTGATAATGCTTTATCATTGTTATTCATGAAGTTGGAACCATGAATTTTATCATAAATACACCGGGCACAATGTGTAAGTATAGATTAGCATAAGATGTAATTTATGACAATATAAGAGACAGATAAAAAAGAGTTATTAATTGCATTAAAAACTTTTTATATGAAATTTCATGAAATACAATTAAATTATAATAAATTGTCACTTACAATACTTCCTTATTATAATTTTAAAAAGATGAATGAATACAAATTCTTATAATATAATCATATATTCCAAATCAAAAAATTAAGCTTGACTCTACGTCTTTTATTACATAAAATAATAAATCTAATGAATGTGCTAACCAAAAGAAATTTTCAATCACTTCTTCAAACATAATCCATTACAATTGCACCAAGGACCATCTTTTTTGAATAAAAACATATATTTTTCAACTAATTTATAATTAAACATATACTCTTCTTCCCCACGCATATCACAGGATCTTTCCACAAGATTTTTAAGTGGCAATGTTGGTTTGAGAAACAATGTACACAGCCTCGATTCTTGTCACAAGACTTTAAGTAGAAATGTTGGCTTATGAAGCAATGTACACAACCTTGATTCCATAAAACATCCATTAACTTACACCTTTTATGTGACTAATGCAACAAGACAGTGACCACTTGAAACCCTATTATATAAAATCTCCTGAAGCTTATCTAGATTCGTGCCTCAAATTGAGATGTTTGCCAATTAGAATACCTAACGAAACTGACTGATGCATGTAACAAAGAGTTTTAGGTAATATATTAATTGATCTGTGTTGGTTTAGAGAGAGCATATTGGTCATGCATTTCAAATCAGATCAGACACGCGTTCGAAGTATAGTATTTTACGTGAACATGGAAAGAGGGAATGAATTCTGACCCAATCCAATCCCTTTGAAGATTTTATTATAATACCCATTATCTAGAAAACATCCCCACAGAATGATTTGGTCTTCTTACCACACTTCAAGGATGTCTATGCGAAATTTTAGCTCTTGAATTTGGTTCAAAAGGCTTTTCATTTTGTTGGACCGACATAACTTCTACACATATAAGGGTATGATTTGTTCTTTCCATGGTGGCTTCAACTTCACAGGAAAACTTTAACAGAGTTTGAAGATAAAAAAATGTTTCAAAAGTTCTAACTTCTACATAAATTAAGGTATGATTCATGACTTCTACTGAAGATAAGGTATTATTTAGTGGTGTTTAGATTTTACGGGAAAACTTTTGCAGAGTTTCAAGATCAAAAGATCGTTGAGAATTTGCAATAAGGATTGGAGCGCATCAAGCTGCTCTCTATTCTTTTGTTTTTGATGAAATGTTTCCATTTCAATGAAGAATCTCAAAGATCACTTTGTTCAACCAACTCTAGGTTTACTCCACAGTTCATGATAGTAGGATAAAGCTTCTAGAAATTTCAGACATCCATTTTTGGATCTAGAAAATAGAGCATGATTAGAATTCTTATATTATGATAAAAAATTGCAGATGGTGATTCTTTCCTTGATCTTGTTCCACCGACTCTAGGTTTATTCTTAGTAGGTAAGCTTCTAGAAAGATCTGTATGTGTTCTGTTTTCAGAGATCTATAGGGATGTAGAGATTAGAGAGTATGAATTTTTACATGATGATGAAGAATTTCAGATGACTATAGACCACTCTTAATTGTCTCATCAATTATAGGTTTATTCTTAATAAGATAAAGCTTCTAGATTGCTGTTTTTATATGGATGTGTCAGACATCCATTATTCGGATGGAGAAAGTAAAGAGCATTCAAATTCTTAGTCATTGTGATAAAGAATTGCAGATGATGATTCTTTGTTTGGATGCAAGAATTATACAAAGATCACTCTTAGTTCCACCAAATTAGGTTTTTCTTAGTAGGATGAAACTTCTAGAATGATGTTTTCTATGGATGTTTCAGAGATGGACATTATTGGCAGGGAGAAATTCAAGAGCATGAATTCTTACATTGTGATAAAAGAATTGAAGATGACGATTATTTGTTTAGATGTAAGAATTATACAAAGATAACCCTTTTTCTACCAACTTTAGGTTTATTCTTAGTAGGATAAAACTTCTGTATTTGTTTTTCTATGAATGTTTCAGACATCCATTATTGGGATGGAGAAATTAAAGAGCGTGAATTCTTAAAGATGACAATTTTTCCGTTTGGATGCAAAAATTATACAAAGATAGCTCTTGTTCCACTAACCCTAGGTTTATTCCACAAAGCTTCCATCAAAGCCTGTATTGACTTTCTATGGATGTTTGAAACATCCATTACTGAGATGGAAATTAAAGAGCCTGAATTCTTCAATTATGATAAAGGTCTGCAGATGGCGAGTCTTTACTTGGATATAGAAATTATACAAATATCACTTGTTCCAATAACTTTGTATTTATTCCACAGTTATTCATAGAAGACCTGTATTTACTTTCTATGGATGTTTTAGACACCCAATACTGGGATGTAGAAACGAAAGAGCATGAATTCTTTGATTATGATAAGAATTGTCTATGGTGATTTTTTGCTTGGATGAAAGGATAAAGCTTCATGTATTTACTTTTATAAGGATGTTTCATACATCCATTGTTGGTAAGTAGAAATTAAAGAGCATGAATTAATACATTATGATAAAGGATTGCAGAGAGCAATCAGAATTATAGAGGACGAATTCATACGTACTGATGAATGATCGATCAAAAATCAATTAGGTGTGGTTGTGTGATCAAAAATCAATCAGATGGGTTTCTCTAAAGCTGTAAAATGGGATTAGTAACTGGAATTTGGTTGTACTGAGCTTGATAGAGTTCTAAGATCAGGTTTTATTTTTTATAGAGCATACCCATATCAAATATTAGATTACGTTTGATATGATCATTTTGTGTGTATTTTTTCTAATTAAACTATCTCTGTACTTACTTATAACAGTGCAACTAAATTATCTTTGCATATTTTGCAGAGTGTATGTAATAAACCCCCTTGAAGGAACATGGTGAAGGTAAAGGGTGAAGAGAGAATCAAAGAGCATCCATACAGAGGCATCAGGAAAAGGCCATGGGGTAAGTGGGCTGCAGAAATCAGAGACTCCATTAAAGGAATGAGAGTCTGGCTTGGCACTTTTAACACTCCAGAGGAGGCTGCAAGAGCTTATGATGAAGCAGCTAGGAAGGTGGGTAGAAATAACACGAAACTCAACTTCCCAAACAAGGAAGAAATCCAAAATCAAAATACCCACATCCACTCTTCAAATAAGATGTCAATCAAGAACTCTTCTATGATGTCAAAACCAAATGTTGTTACTCAGGCCTGCAGCTCCACATCAAAAAATGCAAGCAATCAGGTTAATGAAGAAACCCATGTTGCAGATGTATCAAGTAATGAAAATTTCATGAACCCTTTAGATAATGCTTCAGAATGGTTTAATGATATCATTACAAATGTGCCGGAGGGGATTTGGGAGGGTTTGTCATTTATGGGAAATGCTGTGGATTTTGAAGAACAGGAGTTTGACCTAGATTTGTGGAGTTTTGATTTAATGGATCTCTGAGCAGGTAACATAGAGCTTTCTGCAATACTCTTTGTATACTTTTTTCACATGGTTGTTTCTCGCACCTGTGGGTAGGTGAGGCCAATTTATGGATATTATACATAGAAAGTGTTAGATATTGCATAAAATATGAGTTGGTGATTTGCACTGTATATATATCTTAATCAAGCACTCTGATCTTGTGAAGAATCCAAGTCCTCTTTTCTTTTTTCTTTGTGGATTCTGATATAAAATTCAAAGCAGGTTGATCATTAGAGAGCTTTGAAAATTCTATATATGTTCTTTATTCTTCAGATCATTTGAGAAAAAAATTACTCTTAGTATTACATTGAGCATGGCATTTAAGCCACAGGAGTTTGGTGACATTTTTAATATTACTATCTTATGCTATTTAATTTGTAAATCTTTGGTACTCTAATAAATGTACTAGTCTTTGAAAATAATTTATATAGATAGTTAATTTAATTAAAGTAATAAACTATTCCTAATCAATTTTGATATAAGGAGTTGAGGTTAAAAATTAAGTATTAAAATATATTGATAGAAAATAACAGAGTATAAGATAAGTGTTTTGTTTGTCTGATGATGGATATTTTGTTATATGCAAATGGAGAAATCGAATAGTCTCGTCAAAATGGAAAATGGTTTATGCTACATTCAACTTTAATACTATATTTACAATCTTAATTTATAAGAATTTTATATAGTCTTATATATCTTGTGTGGCCATGAACTATGTGCCTCAAGTATTTGTATTCTAGTTCACTTTTATGTATCTTAAAAATGGTTATGCTAAAAGTTGCTATTGAAATATATTATCTGATGGAATGGGATTCAACTGGTTTCTTAACTTGCATGTGTGTGTGTGAAAATTGTACCTGTTCAGAAGATACAACACATCATTAAAACATTATTGATCAATGATAAATAAATAAGCAATGAACGAATATATCATTGATCGAGCAATTTATTGCCTTCTAGAAGACGTGAGCATGGTATTCTCAGATTTGACCGAGATTAGTGACAATGCAACGCCTAAACGAAAGATTTGAATACAAAAACTATTGAAATGAATGCAAGATTAATCTATGCTTTTGTGATTTTCAATGCAATAACAATAAAAACTATATGAAATTAATCTAAAACTTGATATCAATAAAATGAAAACTAAGTTATGAATGTCAAAAACTAGAAAAAATGATAACAATTGATCTCAAAATGGATGCACAATCTCGCAAGAACTCGACAGTATAGCGTCGTTGTTCTCAAAATTGCACATGGTTGTGAAGGACTGAGGGTTGTTTATATAGAAATCCAGGTTTGAGAACTCATGAAAAAACCAAAAATCACTCCCTGATTCACTCGAATTGATTGGTAAGTTATCAGAGAATTAGAAATAGTTATCTAGTAAAAATCATGCAAATCAATTTTTTAACTGATAATTGGAAGTTGAGATCACTCAAATCTATTTTTTAACTCATAATCACATGTTGAGTTTAGAAAGTTAACAAATGAGTCAAAGAGTTGATTTTGAGTTTAACTGATCTTCTAATTTGTGCATAGATAATTGTAAGTTTTATTTAATTTTCATGTGTTTTATTCTCAACTTTTGTGATTTAATCAATTAGATAACTGATTTATGGATTAATCAATTATTAAATCAAACTTTATCCAAAATTATATTATTAAATTTGACAATTCAAATTTAATCAATTAAATGAATATTCAATCAATTATTTTTGAGTTTTTAATTTTTTGTCAAATAAACAATATTAATTAAGAATAATTTAATTAAATCTAATTAAAATGATTAAGTGGCTAAATGAAGTTTAATTAATCAAATATTCATCACATTCAATCAATTGCACTTAGGATAAATAAAATAAAAATCATTTATCGCCAACTAATATTCAATTAGGGATACTTAGGATAGATTAGGAATATTCAAGAATATTCCCCGATGCAGAATTGTGATAGGATTGATTAGGGTTTTGATTGTTTGATGCACAAATGTGCCTTAGGTTAGGATTTTAGGGTCGATTTTGATTAATTTTTTGATGTAGGAGGTTAATGGAACTAAAGCCCATTTTTGGGGTATTACATTTTGCCCCTCTTTGAATTACTATGTGAAGCACAGTGGTTCAAAGATAAATCTGTTTGATGGGATCCAAACTCAGTTATGTGATGGAGAAACTAATCCTAGTTTGATTGGCTGATTCTGAGATAGAAATTGATTGGAAGATTTGAAGATCTCGATTCAAGTCCTGATTGACTAAAGAATCAAAATGATGTCAACAATAGCAACTTTGAACCTATGATTACGAAGAAGTGATAAAACGTCTGATTATGAACCTATGATTACAAGGAATTGAATATCCTAACTCCAAACCTTCTTGTCCAAAGGAATCAAAAGGATACCAACTCTGAGCCCTTCACTTATGAAGAATCAAGGAAATAACACAATTGAACCGATGGTTACAAAGTGCTAATATAGTTTACAAGATTAAGAGAATACCATATTGAAATGGATTTTGATGAATCTGATATGCCCCAAGTGATAAGGACTTTGATGAGTCAACAATTAGACTTGGTTTTTATTTTGATTGTTGAAGAAGATTTGAAAAAGAATAGATTTGATAATGGTTAATGATATAAAATACCATGAAATGTGTGTGTGAAAATTGTACCTATTTAGAAGACGCCACACATCAGTAAAATATTATTGATCAATGATAAATAAATAAGCAATGAACGATTATATCATTGATCGCATGATTTACTGCCTTCTAGAAGATGTGAGTATGGTATTCTCATAGTTGACCGAAATCAATGACAATGCAATGCCTAAACGAATGATTTGAATGCAAAAACTATTGAAAGGAATGCAAGATTAATCTATGTTTTTGTTATTTTCAATACAATAACAATAAAAACTATATGAAATTGATCCAAAACTTGATATCAATGAAATGAAAACTAATCTATGAATGCCAAAAACTAGAAAAACTGATAACAATTGATCTCAAAATGGATGCACAATCTCGCAAGAACTCGACAGTATAGCGTTGTTGTTCTCAAAATTACTCCCTCATTAACTCAAATTGATTGGTGACACAAGGAGGGGCAGGGAGAGGGGCCCAAGGCACACCCTAACTAGGTCCACCTTACAAAGATAACACGTGGAAGCAACAAATACACAAGTGATAGAGAGAATGCAGATAGCTTTCATATATTTACTTCAATTGATTCATACATGTTGGGCTGTAAGGCCTTCCCGGTTCAAGCCAGATATTAAAATTAAGTACAGAAGTCCTCCAACATGAGAGGATTTGAAACAATCTTCTATCTTCTAGCTTCTATCTCTGGTGTCCTAATTGATATCCTAAAACTACAAACAATGATTACATTAAATACAAGAGGCTACCAAACAAGTCGGCCTTCAAATCCACCATCAATGGAAGGAACAACCTGATCTAGGTCCACACTCTTTCCAATGATAGATACCAGCATTAAATCTGTGACCATAATTAATTGCAAGAGTCGGCCTCAATAGGAAATCAAAAGAAACTACTTAGTGAGAAAGGATAACCGAGCGCTAGATAAGCATCACCGAGCACCAGGGAAATTAATTGAGTGCCAAAGAGATAACCAACCAACACCAGTAAACAAAGGAAACTGAGCAACACTGAACCAACTCGGTCAAAGAAGGAACCAATCAACATAGGAACAACACAAACATGTTTTTGGTGACACAGGATTGCCAAGGACCTGAGATGCTCCTGCATCAAACACCTGGAGTTATTTGAAAATGATTCTTTGAATCATTCAGTAGGTACGATTTGAGATGAATCCAACTCAAATTGTGAAATCCATGAACTGTCTTCAATCAGTCTTTTCCTCCACTTTACCAAATATTCCATATACTATTTTCCTCTTATAATTCTGCCAATTCTTTGCTCCAAAATTTTCTAAACTTCTTCTATTTTTTTCTTAGGGTAATCATTTGGTACTTCCATTTCTTCATTTGACTCATGATACTCATACAAATTAACAATGTTGAAAATAGGTGATATATCCATGTCATTGGGTAACTCAATCTCATAATCATTTGCACTATCAAATCTCTTCAAAATCTTGCAAGGTCCAAACTTCTTCATTTTTAGCTTCCCATATGTTCCAACAAGAAATCTATCTTTCTTCAAATGAACCATTACTTCATCACCAACTGCAAAAGTCTTATGTCTTCTTGATTTATCAACTCTATCTTTGTATTTCTAATTACTTTTCTCCAGCTTATGTTTCACATCTTCATGCAATGTCTTCATGTACTCAGCAAACTTAACTCCTTCAGCACTTCTCTTTCTTTTATCAGCAATGTCCCTCAAATTTGATATACCTCTCAATTGTATGCCATTTACAATCTCAAAAGGTGTTTTTCTAGTACTCCTATTCATTGAATTATTATATGAAAACTCTTCTTGTGCCAACACAGAATCCAAATTACTCAATGTGTCTCCAACTAAATATCTCAAAAGATTTTTCAAACTTCTATTCACAACTTATGTTTGTGGGTGAAATGTAGAACTATATTTCAACTCGGTGCCAAACTTTCTCCAAAGGATCTTCCAAAACTATCCAAAAAATTTATTGTCTCGATCAGAGATAATACTCCTCGGTAATCCATGCAATCTGACAATTTTCTTAAAGAAAAGATCTGCTATATGTACTGCATCTGATGTCTTTATACAAGGTGTAAAATGTGTCATCTTATAAAATCTATCCGCAACAACAAATATAGAATCATTACCTCTTACTGTCTTCGATAAGCCAAGAACAAAATCCATACTGATATTAATCCAAGGTTTCTCAGGAACAGAAATCGGTGTATACAATCCAGTATTCTGACTTACTCCTTTTGCAACTTGACAAATTCCACAACTTTTCACAAATTTTTGAACATCTTTATACAACTATGGCCAAATGTATTTCTCCTTAAGCAGATTCAATGTCTTTTCAATACCAAAATGTCTAGCCAAACCACTACTATATTTCTCCTTTATCAAATTAGTTCTCATTGCTCCTCTCGGTATACACAACTGAATACATTTAAACAACATACCTTCTTGAATGAAATAGTCTTCCCATTTAGTACTCGATTGATCTTGAATAGGTGCTCTCCACTTTCTCCATGGCTCAGAAAAATCAAGATCAGTCTCATAACAATCTCTCATGTCATCAAAGCCAAGAACTTCAATTCTCATCTCGCTCATCAAAGATCTCCTTCTGCTCAATGCATCAGCAACTTGGTTAATGACTCCACTCTTATGCTTGTTCACAAATGTGTAACTCTGCAAATACTCAACCCATTTCATATGTCTCTGATTCAACTTATTCTAACTACCCAAATACTGTAAAGCTTTATGATTGGTATACAATACAAATTCACTTGGTATCAAATAATGTCTCCATTTCTTTAGGGCTTGAACAATAGCATAGAATACTTGATCATACATAGAATATTTTCTTCTTGCATCATTTAAATTTTCACTAAAGAAAGCAACCGGTTTACCTTCTTGACTCAACACAGCTCCTATTTCACTTCCACTTGCATCACATTCCACTTGAAATACCTTATTGAAATAAGCAATGCTAACACAAGCAATTCAGTAACCTTCTACTTCAGAGTCTCAAAACTTTTATAAGATCCATGTGTCCACTTGAATTCTCTCTTATCTCCTCTCATAGTCTTGTGTAGGGGCACCTAGATAGTACAAGGCCCTCACAATTTTAAATTTTGTTGTGTAATGCTCTTAGTGAGCTTTGTGAAAACAATAAGGGTCTAAGGACCAGTTTGAGTGAATGGCCATGTTAGTTGGGGTTTAGAGGTCCTAGAAGTCCTTTGGATAGGCCTCATGGCTAGCTAGTTACTTTTTTGCATGAATTCATACTGTAAGGACAGGGGTCTTTTAAAGACTTTTCAAAGTCATTTGAAGTTAGAAATAAGGATTCAATACCTAGGAGTTACCTAGGAAGAGTCCTTAGCTTTAGGAAGCTAAGAAATAGCAAGATTGACAAAAGTTGTAAGAAGTTGTAAAAGTTGCAAAGTGCAACTTTACAATTTTGCAAATGTTGCTCGCCCATCTCCTAAAATGGTGGAATTTGACCTATAGTCCGATAGAAAACCTAATGATGGAGCCTAAAAACCTAGGAGATCATATATAAGCCTAATAAACCCTAAAATTGCCATAAGTGTGGATTGTGTGTACGGACTGTGAGCTAATGAAGCTAGTCTGTATATGAAGAAGAACGATAGTGAATTAATGGAAGATTTTGTGTGCTAAATTTGTGACTGTAACACCTTGGAATTTTATTTTGGTTTATTTAGAGTAGTTTTGATTCACTAGATTAGGTGTGTGTGTGTGTGTGTGTGTGTTTATTTCCAAGTTTGTAAATACTTTAATTTTGCCAGTTTACTATCCTGAACTAGGCAGTTGGAATTGAGACTCATGTAAATCACTATCCCATTGTAGAAATAGTATAGCCTCTTGGGGATAGTGATTGTACTCTATGTAATTGTTACTTGCAGGAGGAAGGGCCCTCAAAAGCCATGGAATCATTTTTAAGCTCTTGCCCTAGGCGAGCCAGTGCATGCCCGATTAGGGAAGAGTGAAGTTGTAGAGGTTCTAGTTTGTAGGGTTATGAAGATATGGAAGAATGCAAGCATGGAGTGGATAGGGGATTGAGAAGAGGTTCATTGGTGTGAAGGAATGGTTCCTACCAATCCTGGAAGGCACCTAATCAAGCTAAGGAACAGACAGACCTAAACAAGGCCTAGAAACCTTCAAAAACCCTCATTTTGTGTCAGGGTACTGTACGGCCATTTGGAGGCCCAAAACCCCAAAAATCCTTGATTCCTAGATGAAATAATAGGAGTCTCTAAAGGAATTTTGGAGGGGTTAAAGGAGATAAATTGATTTATTCCCTAATTTATCGGAGCAGGAGGCCTAATAGGGGTGCTTTCCTTGTAGCCATGTTTTGATAGAAAATCTTGAAATCGGTAAGGTGAATCAATGCATGAGGTTATCTTAAGCATCAGAAATAGTGTATTGGAAGGTTATACAACACCTCCATAACCCTGCAAGAAGCTTGGAGAGTTGTGAGTAGTTAGACCTTAGAGAAAGCTAAGGAGCCTAGTGTATTCCTCGCCTAAGATGAGTACCTAGAAGTGGGAAAGCTTGGAGTTTTGCACAAGATAGAAGAGTGGGGTTTGGATTGAGGGATCACTAGTAGTGTAAGGATCCTATAGATCAAGTGGTGATCTTGTAAGACACCTTAGGTCTCAGTGGAAGACTAGTGGCATGAACTAGTGATTAGTTCATCCCCTCTCCCTATCATAGTCTCAGTCATAGCATTACAAATTGAACTAAAATTCCTAATTAACTTTCGGTAAAAACATGTCAAACCATGAAATGATCTTACCTCACTAGCATTCTTAGGTGTAGGCCAATTCAAAATAGTTTCAACCTTTTCAGGATCCATCTTCAAACCACCAGCTGAAATCACAAATCCCAAATACACAATCTCCTCTTTCATGAATGAACACTTTTTTAGATTTATCAGAAACTTTTCTTCTTTCAACCTCTACAATACTTGTTTGACATGTAACAAATATTCTTCTCTAGTCTTACTGAATATCAGAATATCATCTAGGTATACAATCACAAATTTACCCAAGAGTTTCTTCAAAACCTCATTCATCAACCTCATAAAAGTACTCGGTGCATTAGTTAAACCAAAAGGCATAACCAACCACTCATACAAACCTTCTTTTTTTCTTAAAAGCATTATGTCATTCATCACCTTCTCTGATTTTGATATAATGATACCCACTTTTCAAATCAATTTTGGTAAAATACTTTGGTCTAGTTAAACTATCCACTATACCATCCATTCTCGGTATAGGAAACCTATATTTCACTGTTATCTTGTTGATTTCTATGGAGTCAGTACACATTCTCTATTCTCCATTATTATTAGATGCCAATACAATAGGTACTACACAAGGACTCAAACTTTCTCAGATCAAACCTTTCTACAACAATTCTTGAATCTATTGACTCAATTCCTAATTCTTAGTAGGTGTCAACAGATGTGGTGCCTTATTTGGTAAACTAGCTCCAGGGATGAGATCCATGCAATGATCAATGCTTCTCTTCAGTGGAAAACCATCAAGTACATTATCATAAATGATTTCACTGTACTCGATGAGTAACTTATCAATTTCCTTAGGGATACTATGCTCTATTTTCTTACTTAGTTTGTTAGGAATCACAACAAAACATACATCATTCTTCTTCAAATCCTTAACAAACTTTCTTCCTTCCATCAGAAAAATTTTCACAGATGTGAAAACATTACTAACAGGTTCTTCAATCAAAGGTAACAAGATTTGTCTTCTTCCATCAGCCCAAATAGTATATTGATGCAATCTCCCATCATATATAGCATGTCTATCATATTGCCAAGGTCTACCCAAAAAAAAATGACAACAATCCATAGGCATGATATCACATAACACCTTATCATAGTACTTTCCAATTTTCAAATTCACATAACATTGTTCACTTACCAAGAGTGTATGCTCATCTTTGATCCATGAAATCTGATAGGATTTTGGATGTTCCAACCTTTTCAACTACAAATTTGTAACCATTTCCTCAAATGCCAAATTCTCTAAGCTACCACTGTCAATGATTACCTTCCAAACTTCATCAGAAACTCTACATCTGGTTTTGAAAAACCTTTTCCTTACCAGATCTTCCTTATTACTTTCACTCCAAAGTGCTCTGCTTACCATCAAGTTCTTTTCCTTCTCAGGTTCATTCGGTGATTCTTCTTGTACCAAAGCATTTCTACTGTTACTAACCTTCTTACTTGCATGTGTACACTCAAATGATCTATGTCCTCCACAATTGTAGCAAGTTCCTCAGAAACCACCTTTGTTATAACCACCTCGGTAGTTACTGCCTCTGCCACTAGATGAACTTTCACCTTTCCACTCGGTCTTGCCTTTATCCAGAGTTGTCTTTTCTAGTTTAGATCTACTATTTTCACCATAAGATCTACCTCTTCCTCTAGGGAATCTACCACCTCTACCTCTTTGTCTTTTCTCGTGTCTTTTGTTTAATTTTTCCTCATCTTTCAATGCAAATTGATAAGCTTCTTTAGTGTTCTCCAATTTGACCAAACTGATTTCTTTTGGATGGAAACTCTCAAACCATTCAGGTAACTAGCAATTCTTTCCACATCATCTTCATCATGTCCAAATCTGATATCTTATCTATAAAATTCCTCAATATATTCTTTTACCGAGCTATCTTTCTACCTCAAACTTTTCATTCGCCTAACTAGGTTAATCTGATAATCACAAGGTAAGAACTTTCCTTTCAACTTATTCACCATTTTATTCCATACCTTGATTTTGTCTTTGGCTTTCCTCTTTCTGTCCAACTGTAGATGTTCCCACCATAAGGATGCATGACTTTTTAACTTTTTGCTTACAATTTTCACCTTCCTTTCCTCACGTACATTTTTATATTAAAAGTACTTTTCCATCTCGGTGATCCAGTCCATCAATTCCTCTGAATCAAACTTTCCACTATACTCAAGAGGATTAAAGTGTGGTGTAGACTTCAGATTTGTCAAAGCCTTCAACAATATTTCCTCACCCTAATCCATCATAGGTGCAAGTTCTAAATCACCTTGTTCTTCCTCAATTTCATCATCACTAACATCTTCAAGATGTCTTCCTCTTCTCTGGGTTGTTTCAACAGCTTCTAATCTAGCAGCAAGTTGTCTCAACATGTATGCCAATCCTGGATCTGCATCTCATCTCCCACGAACCATCTTGAAACCCTCTACAATTGTAGGTCAGATCACAATCTATTACCCCACAACAAATCAACTAGGGTTTGACAAGAAGGAACCCTCAAACCTAGATTCACAAACCTAGATCCATATCTAACCTCGCTCTGATACCACCTGATGCAAGGAGGGGCAGGGAGAGGGGCCCAAGGTACACTCTAACCAGGTCCACCTTGCAAAGATAACATGCGGAAGCAACAAACACACAAGTGAGAGAGATAATGAAGATAGATTTCATATATTTACTTCAATCGATTCATACATGCTGGACTGTAAGGCCTTCCCAGTTTAGGCCAGATATTACAATTAAGTAAAAAATTCCTCCAACATGCGAGGATCTGAAACAATCTTCTATCTCCTAGCTTCTATCTCTAGTGTCCTAATTGATATCCTAAAACTATAAAAAAACTATTACATTATATACAAGAGGCTACCAAACAAATTGGCCTTCAAATCCACCATCAATGGAAGGAATGACCCAATCTAGGTCCACACGCTTCTCAATGATAGATACCAACATTAAATCTTTGACCATAATTAATTGCAAGAGTCAGCCTCAACAAGAAATCAAAAGAAAGCACTTGGTAAGAAAGGATAACCGAGTACCAAACAATCATCATCGAGCACCAGGGAAATTCACCGAGTGCCAGAGAGATAATCGACCAACACTAGTAAACAAAATAAACTGAGCAACACTGAACCAACTCGGTCAAAGAAGGAAATGAACAACACAGGAACAACACAAACATGTTTTTGGTGACATGGGATTTCCAAGGACCCGAGATGCTCCTACATCAATTGGTAAGTTATCAAAGAATTAGATACAATTATCTAGTAAAAATCATGCAAATCAGATTTTTAACTCATAATTGGAAGTTAAGATCACTCCAATCTGCTTTTTAACTCATAATCACATGTTGAGCTTAGAAATTTAACAAAATGAGTCCAAGAGTTGATTTTGAGTTTAACTGATCTAATTTCTGTGTAGATAATCATGATTTTTTTCAATTTTCATGTGTTTTATTCTCAACTTTTCTAGTTTAATCAATTAGATAATTGATTTATGGGTTAATCAATTATTAAATCAAAATTTATCTAAAATTATATTATTAAATTTGATAATTCAAATTTAATCAATTAAATGAATATTCAATCAATTATTTTTGAGTTTTTTATCTTTATTGTCAAATAAACAATATTAATTAAGAATAATTTAATTAAACATAATTAAAATGATTAAGTGGCTAAATGAAGTTTAATTAATTAAATATTCATCATATTCAATCAATTGCACTTAGGATAAATAAAATAAAAATCATTTATCGCCAAATAATATTCAATCAGAGATAATTAGGATAGATTAGGAATATTCAAGAATGTTCCACGATGCAGAATTGTGATAGCATCAATTAGGATTTTGATTGTCTGATGCACAAATGTGTCTTAGGTTAGGACTTTGAGGTTGATTTCAATCAATTTGTTGATGTAGGAGGTTAATGGAACTGAAGCCCTTTTTGGGGGTATTACATTTTTCCCCTCTTTGAATTACTATGCAAAGCGCAGTGGTTCAAAGATAAATCTATTTGATGGGATCCAGACTTAGTTATGTGATGGATAAACTAATATTGGTTTGATTGACTGATTTCAAGACAGAAATCGATTGGAAGATTTGAAGATGTCGATTCAAGTCCTGATTGACTAAAGAATCAAAATGATGTCAACAATAGAAAATTTGAACCTGTGATTACGAAGAAGTGATAAAATGTCTGATTATGAACCTATGATTACAAGGAAATTAATATCCTAACTCCAGACCTACTTGTCAAAAGGAATCAAAAGGATACCAACTCTGAGCGCTTCAATTATGAAGAATCAAGGAAATAACACAACTGAACTGATGGTTACAGAGCGTTGATATGGTTTACAAGATTAAGAGAATACTAGAGTGATATGAATTTTGATGAATCTGATATGCCCTAAGCGATATGCCCCAATCCATAAGGACTTTGATGAGTCAACAATTAGACTTGGTTGTTGTTTTGATTGTTAAAGAAGATTTGAAAAAGAATAGATTTGATAATGATTAATGATATAGAATGCCATGCCCCCTTCGGTATTAAAATTGAAATCTAGAAATAAAGGTAGCATGAATGATATGAAGCACGTGATCCATTGTAGAAGTGGTTGTACACGTCCAGGGATGCATCCTACATTGTTTAGAGGTCTTTCGGAGAAAGTTTGACTAGTTTTGACTATGGGTTGACCATGGTTGACCAAATTGAAATTCTAAAAGTTTGATGTTAGATGATCAAATAAGTTGAGTTCTGGATTCCTGTGATGTTGTGAAGGTCGACTATGCAAGCAATCGGTTGTCTTGGGTCCAAAATATTAAATAGCATTTTTAACAAATGAAACAATCTCATATTTCAATTTTGATCCCGAAAATAGATTCAAGACATCAAAATTAGCTAGGGGTGATGTTTTCACACAAATCGGAGCACTTTGAAAAATTAGGTCAAAACCTGTATAAGATGAAAAGGGGTCATTTTCAAATCATTTTCACCGTTGACTTTTGAGATTTTGTGTAGCCCTCTAAGAGAAAAAAATGGTGGTCCCCATTTCCTCGCATCGATTCGAGCATTCTTAGTGGTTTCAGTGGCCTTGATAGTACGGGCACCCAATAAGTGGACCTCTGATCACTTCTTGAATTTAATTTAGCACATGTTTTAATTATTTTTTAGGTTTTTTTTAAATTTTTTATGCATTTTTAAATTTTGCTTCATGGGTTATCATATGACAACTTGTAGAGTGTCATACGATAATTCAAGCCCAATTGAAGTGTCGTGTCCATT
Organism: Chamaecyparis obtusa; assembly: GCA_027943335.1. Lineage (NCBI taxonomy): Eukaryota > Viridiplantae > Streptophyta > Pinopsida > Cupressales > Cupressaceae > Chamaecyparis > Chamaecyparis obtusa. The sequence goes on from BSBK01000703.1 coordinate 4,147,807, forward strand.
CATGTAGTGTGTCGTATGGTAGATACCCATCTCTCGTACTACATTTTATCAGATCCCTTAGTTATCATACGACAACTGGTGGATTGTCGTATGAAAGCCAAATGTCGTATGGGTGTATGTATAGTGTCGTACGACACTTGACACCGAGAATTGAAATTTTGAAATGTCGTATGAAAAGTAGCGAGTGTTTTTAGCATAGTTAATGAATTTTTTCAAAAAAATTAGTTGCTCAACTGGATTTTATGGCATTTATTGCACCTTTTGATATGTTTAATTTTTTGATTTATGTGGTGCATTTAGTGTCAATTTCAAGAGGGTTACTAATGTCGCTTTCATTTTCTGTGCTTCTAGATGAGGTATCATGATATCCATGTTTGTGTGTCATATCCATCCACTCAGAGGTTGTGTCTATCACTTCTAGATCCACTTAGAGTTCACCTAGAATCCTACGTATTTGAGTACCTCATTGGTTTGCCTGAGATCAGGGAAAATCATAGATTGATCATGACACTTATTGAGAGGTTTCACTCAGAGACCCTGACTTTCCATCTCCCAACAGGGGAGATTACCTTTACACCTGAGGATGTTTATTGCATTCTCCACATTCCATTTCACGGACCATGCCCTAACTACCTTGGTTCAGGAAACACAGGTTTACAGGCCTTCTGTACCATTCTTGGTTCAAATGAGTAGATCACCCAGTAGATACCCTGGGAGACTTTAGTGTAGAGGTATGGGTAGAAACATCACTTGGAGTGTATCATTGTGGACATGATCAGAGGTATGATCATGTCAGACCATCAGTAGAATGGTTTCTTGATAGGATGGGCACCCATGGTACAATGCCTTATGGTTCATCCTGCAGAGTTTAGTTGGGATCAGTGCTTACTAGCTCATATGTTTTATGAGATGCACGAGGCTTTATATCATGAGGGTAATACCTTTTCCTCAGGAGTTATTGTTCTATAGATCTAGGCATGGGAGCACATCTCGATTTGTCTTCCCATTTGCGAAGATGAGAGGCAGCCACAGGAGCCTCTCATATACAAGTATGTCGGCTACGTGACATAGGTCAGGATGGGGTGGACAAAGTACTAGTAGAGAGTACTTGATGATATGATCGTGGTCATCTAGCGACCATACTTAGCGATCGAGGCATGACCCACTGCTCAGGCACAATTCAGCTACTTCTGTCAGAGCCACATTTTGATTAGTCGATCTACCAGCATCTTGGAGATATTTTTTATTACACGGGTGTGGAGGTAGTATGGCCTCATACAAGATGTTCCCTAGGAGTTTGCATCATACGCCCGATAGGTTAGGGAGATGGGACTTGGTTGGGATCCCCATTTATCCTACACTATTTTCATATAGGAGTACAGTGGGTTGTAGAGCCTTGACTAGGACTACCAAGTACAGGTGGTCAATGCTAGCATTATGGATGCATATATGACACATCTAGAGGAGCATCCCTTCATGCATTTCTTTGATCCTACATATCCAATTATGACCATGGAGGAGGTCGTTGATGTCACAAGTACACCCTAAGAGGAGGAGGGACGTACAGATCCCAATAGCATAGCTGATCCCACCTATATAGAGAGTAGTAAGTGCCTTGCCTCAGTAGGTACCAAATGTCAAACCTACCCCAATGCCACAAGAAGTGTCATTAGTTAGGCCTTCAATTTTATAGCAGAGGTATACTAGGGGTGAGGGTGGGGTGAGGGTGGGTTGTTAGGTGTCGTGGGTAGCACTAGAGTGGTAGAGGAGGTGTTGGGGGCTGAGAAGGTATTGGAAGCTCAATAGGATGTCTCGATGGGTGAGGCATAGGATGCATCCAATTTTGATTTAGGAGAATAAGTTAGATGTTGTAAGGCGCAGATAGAGGACGTAGGTGGAGATGAGGCTATGGGTGGAGGAGAGGAGGACATAGCTGAGGAGGCAGACCTGAGATTAAGGTAGATGCAACAGGATGTGATATGTCATTTACGCCATCATATCAGGGAACTTAGATACTAGAGATTATCACTTGAGATCAGGTTGGTAGAGCGAGATAGGTAGCTGTGGGAGTCTCAGGAAGAGCTGCAGAGCACTAGAGATGAGATAGTGCATGAGACAAGCAAGGTGGTATATTATGTGTTAGCCTATTTTTCAGTTGTGCCACCAGGCCAAAGGGTCACCTCCTATTCCCACTACATGCTAGGATCTAGGGGAGCTAGGGCACCATGAGTTGATCCACCACTAGATGTCCCACCCAGACGAGGAGCTACAGTGGATGCGGAGGACCAGGTCAAGAGTTGATTGGGTCATCACCTCACATTTGATCATTTTTTTGTACTTGATAGCTCATTGTAGTTGATTCATTGTATTGTACACACAATGTGCACCGATGTACTATAGATTTGTGATATACCCCATGTACCATTTTGATATATATATATATGAGATGTTTTGGTTTGACTTCATAGTACTTGTCATTTTGATTATGATGTTGTTCATTATGTGATGCAAATGTATGCAATGTTTAATTTTTTACTTTGAATGTATGTATGATTATGCAATATGGATGCAATGATGAATGTTATATGAGTTATGAGAATATACTTCTTTTATTATGATTATGAATGCAAATGTATATATGCAATGAATTGATGAAATGATTATGAAAATGTAAATGATGTTATATGTAAATGTAGTGATACACATGATGTTTTTGTAGGTTCATGAATAATTCAAGTGCTCAGTCATTGTCAAAAGGGATGTTTAACTCAAGATGACAACTTCTTGCTTGGTAGTTTGGACAAACCTTCACATGACCCTCAGTCCTTATGATGTGTTAAGTGAAAATTTGAGAACATCAAATGCCATGTTGAATTCAAATCATGAAAGAGATGCAACCAGATTAAATGCAAAATGCAAATGAAATGTAATCCTAGGAATTAGTCACTGATCATTTGTCTATCTTTTTCATCATTGAATATTTTAGGTAACACCAAATATTGATACAATGTTCACTGGTTAGGTAACCATGAACATATGAATATTGACTTGTAGTCAAATATGTCAGATTAGATATAAGCACCAAGGCACAAGAGCCAGGATGACCTGAATATCATGTCCATTTTGATTTAGCAATTTGTATAAGAATCAAAGCATAAACGTAGTGATTACCTAAATACACCTTGCGTACAAATATACCAAGCAGTTCAAAGATCATCCTTGTTCCAAGGTGAATTACCCGTAGTGACCCTTTATCATTCACATCCTTGGATAATGTCAAATCTCACAATAGGAGCAAGAAATAATACAAAATACAAAGTTAGATCCAACTTCTCTAAAGTGTCTAGGTATCAAAGGTCGAGGTACAAATGGTGATCCAATCATGATGGAGGCACTTATAGTGGACACCAATTCAATCCAGAATTTTCAGAGTGATTAGATTTTTACTTAGACACAGAAAACAAATAAAAGGTTATGCCATAGTAATTTCCATTTTAAATCCATGAAGGACATCATTAAGTAGCTCAAGGGACACAATATGAAAAAATCTTATGTGAAACAGTCAACATACAAAAATATTTTAGCATATTTTTGGATTGGTTTGTTTATAGTGTTGTAGTTTGCTTGTGTTTGTGTTAGTTGCAAAAATCCTTTTCTCATAGGGAGATAGAAAAACTGACATGGATAAAGTAATGAAGGACATGGATAGGATATGACTAGCCTAAGGTATTTGAGGAGCATAGGATATGACTAGGATTTCCCCCAGGTTGTAAACATTGGTTAGGCTCTGACTCGTTGTTGCTTGGCACACAAACTGACTTTATTGGATTGCAAGATATATACAAACATGACAAAAAAATGGGAAATTACCAAGATTTCTTTGATATTTTATCATCTTAAAATGGAAAAACTTCCATCTTGATAGGTTTAGCACCCTCTTTTAGTACATTTATCATGATAGACTTGCATTTAGGATGCATTTTGCACTTATCTTCTTCATTCTAGGTGAAATTAGGGTTAGGATCCTGTGGATTCTCTTGAATTTCCCTCTTTTATGGCTCTATTTTCTAGGTAGGACTTAGATATAGGTCCTCTTGGCCTTCATCATAGTCATCATAGGATTTTATTCCTATCCTTGGCATTCTGTCCTGGTCTGATATCATTTCTAGGTTTCTGGGCATCCTCGGGACCTCCTGACCTGGTTCTGATTGGATTTGGGCACAGGGTCAAATTCAAGGTTGATCCTGACTAGGTCAGGATCAAGCTCAAACCTAACTAGGTCAGGATCAAGGTCAAACCTAACTAGGTCAAGTCCAACCTCTATTTTGCCCCCTCATTCAAATTTCTAGAATCCTGGATTTTCGGGCATCGGGTTTTTGGGATATTTATTTTCCCACCTTTGGGTTGGCCATTTCAGGTTTTAGGATGGTAAATCCTTTAATTGTATTTAATCTAGGTATATTTTCTAAAGGTTAGGACCTAATTGGGATTTAACTCTCCAAGGTGGCCCCTCTAGAGGATTGTGTCCTAGTTCACTATAAAAGGAGGCCTTCCTCTCTCATTTACACATCAAGTCTTTCAAGCTCAAGCACTCTCAAGCAAGGTGATTGATCCAACATCCATTATCCACATCACTCCATGATGTTTTATGAGCAAGAAGGTTTCAAGCAAGCAAGGAATGGTGAAGATGTAAGATAGCAAGAGGATGATATAGGAGATCAAGCCGTTGTGGACATCAAACATCTTTTATACATATTTGGAGCAAGAGAGATACTTTCTTCCTTGATCCACCATCATCAACTTTCAAGCATTCAAAGATTCAATCATGGGGTAACAATTATAGATTTTGAGTTTGGTAGAAGTACTTTAGCCTTGGGGGCTTGGTATGCTTTTCTATCTCATTCAAATCTATGGATTTTTATTTCATACACATTCATGCTAGGGTTTTGATATAGAGGATTAGATCTTGGCATTGCACTTTCAATACATACACACATACATTCTATTTCAATCAGCTATTCATGGAGGTGGAGACCACCAAAATGGGGCTTTGACTAAGGCAAAACCCTATATAGCCACCCCAAAAAACCCCTTTTTCAGATATCTACAGTCGCTATTTTGGGAATCAGAGGACAAATTTGAGTACCCTTTTCACCGAACTTCCAGGATCTGTGAACAAAATCAGAATCAGACTTTAGAATAAAAATGTGGTATTTGACCTTTTATGAGGGTCAAACTTGACCTTCTACCGAAAAGATGAAATTTTTTTGGGTTTTCTCCATTTCCGCTTTCTGATCACAGATCTAGTTGCAGAATCTTCTGAAACCTCACACAGACTTCAGAAAATAGGTATTTCCAAATCAATTTCACAATGAGGTATGTATCTTGACCTAATTAATTTTCAAGTATTTCCAGATTTACTCATGCTATGCCAACTCCAATTTCAATTCAAATGAATAAGTGTTGAATGTTAGGTACATTGCTAAGTTTCCATTTTACACCTATTCATTTTGGTGAACCTGTTTATTAAAACTCTTTCTTTTCTGGTGTTAGATTTAAGTCTTGTATGCTTATAAGATTAGATTTCTTGCATTTATATTTCAAAAATACAAAAAAAATTGCAAAATTCCTTTAAAAATACAAAAATATTTTCATGCTTTTAGTACTTTCTTTGTATTCAACATGTATGATTCTTGTTTTGAGTACTTTGATGAGGCTTTTATTGTACAAAAGGATAGATTTCCTAATGAGGTACATGGTAGTGAGGATGAAAATGGTTTGAATATGATCTCCATGGATCCTATTCCTATTTCACTCTCCCCCACAACCTCTCCAATTGACCTTTACCATAGGGTGTGTGCATGGTTACCTTCATGTCTCACTATTTGTAATATTGATAAACCTAAAATGATTTATCCTACACCTTTGATGTCGGTAAAAGGATGTCCTTGTATAAAAATTAAAGGTAAACCTAGAGATCCCTTGGATTTCTTTGATAACACTGATTCTGTTTCACATGCTTATCGCATACGGAATAACCCTCAGCCTACTGTTCCAGTTTATTTACCTCCTTCTCAACCTATGCTTCCTCAAGCACTTAGGTATCCATCCACCTTTAAGGAGTACAACTTAGTTGACCAATTACGTGCTAATCCTGCTAAGATATCTTTATGGGAATTACTTCAAACCTCTCTAACATATCATGAGGCATTGCAAAAAGCTTTATCTACTCTTCCTACTTCACCTCCTAATCAAGAGAACATTCATTCTATTTTGGATTGTATGCATACTATGCCTTCTATACCTCCTATTGTGTTTTTTGATAATGACTTACCTTCCCTAGAGGTGCAGAATCAATATGATGCTCTTATGGTGGCTATCTCTATTAATCAGAGTATCATTCAAAGAACCTTAATTGATAATGGATTTGGACTTAATGTTTGTAGCATGGATATGCTCAAGGAAATTAAGGTTGATCTATCTACTATTCAACCTGATAATGTTCATATACGTGGATTTGACAATATTGTGAAAAGAAATTTGGGCATTATTACCTTACCTGTTAATGTTGGTCCAATTATTCTAAATACTCCTATTCATGTTATGCCTGGACCTCTCAATTATAATCTTCTTTTAGAAAGACCATGGTTACATACTATGCATGCAGTTCCTTCTACTCTTCATCGCAAGGTTAGGTTCATCTATAATAACCTAATGTATACATTACATGCGAATGATGCCCCGAATCCTTGCTTAAATGCTAAATATGCCACAAACTCTAAACCTATTCAACCTAGTAAAGAGATTGAAAAACAATCAGAGATACAACAATCTGAGATAAAACAACTTAAGATTCAACAACAAGAAGCCCCATCTTCTTCTTTTTCTAAGGATGATTGGGGGACATTGGATTTTAATCCTACATTTATTGGAGAATACAAGGTCTTTGATTTGGAATTCATGGGGCAATAGAATGAATTTGAGAAAAAAGTGTTTATTTCTTCTTCGTTGTCTAAAGAATTAAAAAGCAATTTTGTTTCCGCTTCGATTAATGAAATGCTTCACACTATAAAGATTGATTGTTATGACATTGTGACATATGCCACTCCTTGGACTCCCTCTGACATGACTGATCGATATGGTCCTAATTATCATTTGCTTAAGAAATCAAGATTTAATGGAAAAGGGTGTGGTAAATACAAACAAGGTATACAAGTACCTTTGGATAATGAACTTTATGATCATACATATGGATTAGGATTCAATCCTTATGGACAACCATCAGCTTTTCCTCTTAATGTTAATCATATTTGCAGTGGATAGTTGAAGTTGGTTAACCCATTACTTATTGACCTTAATCAACAATCCTCTTTGGATATTTTTCCTAAAGATAAAGCCTTAATGGAATTTTTAGGGGTTTATGAGGATTTACCTAAGTTTCATCACAAATGAGGAAAGCCTTATTGTTTAAAAATAGATGCTTATTTTGGAGAACATGATATTCTCCCTTTACCAATGGATTCTCCAGTAAGAAGTGATTTGTTAATTACTGAAACTATTGATATTCAAATGGATGAAACTGATCTTGAAAGGATGATAAAAATTGGGAAATGTTTGAGTTAGGATGAACGTGATCACTTGGTTTCCCTTTTGCTTGAATATAAGGATATATTCACTTGGACATATTCCGATATGCCAATTATAGATTCTAAGATTGCTACTCATAACATTGTTTTAAACCCAAATATGAAGCCGATGAAACAAAAAATTCAAAAGATGAATCCACAAATTGCTTTGTTAGTCAAAGGTGAAATTAAAAAATTATTAGATTCTGGATTTATTCATTCTATTGATTATATAGATTGGATTTCAAACATTGTGCCTATGTCAAAAGGAGAAAATAAGATAAGGATGTGCACTGATTTTAGAGATTTAAATAGGGCATCCTTGAAGGATGATTTCCCGCTACCTAATATTGATATGATTGTGGATTCAATAGCAGGCCATGCCTTGTTATCTTTTATGTATGGTTCTTCGGGATACAGTCAAATCTTTATCCCCCCTGAAGATCAATTTAAGATTGCATTTATAACACCTTGGCGAACCTTTTTCTGGGTCATGATGCCCTTTGGATTAAAAAATGCAGGAGCAACTTATCAACGGGCTATGACTTTGATTTTTCATGATTACATTCATAAGACCCTTGAAGATTATGTGGATGACATCTTGGAAAAATCTGTACAAAGAAAGGATCATGTTACTATTTTATGACAGATATTTGAAAGGATTAGAAGTTATAATATGACACTAGTACATTTGAGGTCAAATTTCAATGGCCATTTGTCAGATTTGCAATGCTAATTTGTTGGCATTTTGACATATGAGTCCGTCACCATTTTTGTGTAGGAAATTGTGACAGAAGACATAGCCATCAGTTTACCGACACCATATTACATCATAAACTTGCACATGGCAATAGCTTCATTATGGCATTTTCTGTGGTTCATCCATCGGAATTATGACACAACGACCTATTGGAAATATATAATCTCTGTCAGAAGAGCGACAGTCCTTCAACATTATAACTATTGGAATAACAATAGTTTCCACCTAATTCCAACAGATATACCTATCAGTGATATGGCATTAATGTCAAAGTTTCTGTCAAAAAATTTCTATTTGCGACACTTAAACTATCGAAAGAGTGACAGTCCTTCAACATTTCTCTGACAGGTTTCCCTGTCAAACATATAGCATTACTGTTAGAAGTATTGTCGTAAATTATTTTTCTCCAACATTTTATCTATCGAATGCATAGCACTTCTATCAGAATTAATTATGAAGTGTTGAAAAACTAAAGGATATGCACATTAAAGATAAAACAGCTCAAGAGACCATCATAGGTTCTCTCTTTCTTCGGTCTATATTATTGATAGAATATTTTACCTTTCATTAGCTCATCAAATCCAGGGATTTGAAAGAATTTAATAGAATATTTTCATCAAAATGTATATTATTTAAGTTGACGTTGCACGAATTTATCTACTTCACGCACTTGTAGACTATGAGGATGGCGATAAAGAAGCATGGCCATGAGAGGAGATGCTTCTTTATCATCATCTTCATAGTATACAAGTGCGCAAAGTAGATAAATTCATGCAACATCAACTTAAATAATATACGTTGTCATGAAAATATTCTATTAAATTCTTTCAAATCCCTAGATTTGATAAGCTAATGAAAGGTAAAACATTCTATCAATAATATAGACCAAAGAAAGAGACAACCTATGATGTTCTCTTGAGCTGTGTTATCTTTAGTCCTAACTACTATCCTAGCTACCTGTCGATTGTCGATAATAATCACCGCCTTGCATTTATGTACCCTGCACAAATTGATCCCAGTCTCACAAAAACATTTTACACTTGTACATCTCATCAATACTAGAGGGCTAAAGTAATTTTATACAATCACTAGCACATTTTGTGCATGGATGAGAAACAGTATCCAAAGTTTCTAGATAATCATTTTTTAGAAGAGGAATGAGTGGAGGCCAAAGAAGGGATAATTCCACAATAGAAAGGAAGACATCTTTTTAGCCTGGGTCTGGATCCTACCCCAATTGTCAAAGGATCTAGGGCCAGTCTAGAAAGATGTCTTCCCATTCTGTCTGCAACATTGTGTCCATCCATGATCTTAGGAATATCATCATCTTTCTACTCTTCATTTGCCAAAATATATCTCTTCTTCAAGCTTGAAGAGTAATCTTATTAATAAAAGAACTCTTGCCAACATTAGGGTACCCATAGATCAAAATGGTTGATGTTATTGGTGCTTGTGCTCAAGGATATTGATTCACTTTTTTGAAACAGCCAAGTCATTTTTATTTCATTTGTAGAGAAAAGGAGTGGGAGAAAATGAGCAGGTGAAAGTTGATCGAGTGCGAGAGAAGGCATTGCATTTTATTTGATCATGAATGCTCTCTAAAATGACCAATCATGTTTTCTATTCAATTTTTTTTGGTATTTTTTTTTCCCATATTCAATGGATAAAAATCATGGCGGCAGCCACTTAGCCATCTTTTTGATGTTCCAGGTATTTTACAAAGATATAGGTATGTGGATTTATCATTCAGTTGCTTGCAGTTATTGGTCAAATGCAAATATTTTGTCAAGTTGAAAGGGCAAGATATCAATTTGGTGTTTTCAGTTTATGTTAAAAGTTGATTTGGTAAAATCCTCAAAAAACACACTACATGTTCTAAAATGTAAAGAAGTTGAATGTTAAATGTAAGATATATATCTCATCCATAGTAATCAAAAGAAAGGACATGAAACTTATAAGGAGATTTACCAATCCAAAAATATAAGTGAATAGGAAACATGATTGGTACCTTATGAAATAGTTTTTGAGGTGCACAATCTTTATCAATCTCCTAAGAACAAGACCCCTCCTCACGAAAAATGCATTTAATAGATTAAACAAATCTACAAAACTGAACCAATGGCATGTTTAGAACAAAGAAATAGATTGATAATAATATGTTGAAAATTCTATTATGTTTAATACACGCAAAAGGACTAGTCCCAACAATTCTTAAACATACTTTATCTGATATGATAATAACATGCTAATTAACTGATAAAGGTGTTATCTACATTTAATCTGCCAATTACTAATTACACAAAAAACAAATTACAAAACTAAACCAATGGCATGTTCTTCGTGTGGTACAAGGAAGATTTGGCTATGAAAAAAAAAAGTGAAACGGCCTCATCATTTTTATTTTGATTGGATAGAGGAGTGAAAGCTGAGCACAAGAGAAGGTATGTGATTTCTTCATCTTTTGAGCATCTAGCATCATATTCGACTACAAATTTCAAATGCATTGCATTTTATTTGATCACGAATGCTCTCTAAAATGACCGCTTTCTACTAGTGTCATGCCCTAGCCCGTGCTTTATCTCCATTATTTGATATTATTGGTGCTTGTGCTCAAGGATATCAATTCACTATTTTCAAATGTTTGGATCGTTTAGACAGTTACATTTCTTGACTGTTCCTCTAGTACACAGTCAGGAAATGTAACTGTCTAATGATTATATGTAATGTTGAATGGATTAAATGCTTTATTCTTGGTAGAAGTGAATGGAAGGAATAGTGTGTATTAAATAGAATCCAATCACTTAATGAATGCTTTGGAGACTATTGGTTTGACTATCCATGTGCTACCAGTGATTGAGATTCATTAAAGGATACAAAACACTTCATTTTGGGGTTATTGTGTGTGGATTCAAATGTAGGTTTGATTTGGTTAATGTTTAGAAGAGATCAATAAAGTTTTTAAAGACAATCTTACATGTTTGGAGAGGTTTGAGAGGCACTTATCATGACTATACGCTCACAAACATCAGCATAGACTAGTTTTACTAAGTTTCCTTTCTCTATTTTGAGGTTTCCTTTCTCTACTGTAGGGGTACAGTCAGAGGGTTCATTGACAAAATGATCCTTTGAATGGTTACTATGAATATGAATGATTTGATATAGCATATTGCTCATTTTACTTGAAGTTTGGAATAGCTTGTGCAAGGGTGAAAGTAGTTTTGATCATTTTGGTCGTGATTGTTCCTCTACATAGTCAACAAATGTAACTGTCTAATGATTATATGTAATGTTGAATGAATTAAATGCTTTATTCTTGGTAGAAGTGAATGGAAGGAATAGTGTTGGTGTCAGTTTTCATTTATTATTGAATTCAATGGTTTCCAAGATGTGTTGAGGAGTTTGCTCCTTGTTTAATGTTAACTGTTCCTGCACAATCCACTCATACAAAAGTGAAGTTACAAAACTGAACTGATGGCATGTTTACAACAAAGAAATAGAATGATAATAATATGCTAAAAATTCAATTCTATTTAATACATGCCAAAGGACCGCATTCTAAATTGTTGTCACTAAAACGACTGTATTCTACTGGTGTCATGCCCTAGCCCATGATTTAACTCCATTATTTGATGTTTTGGTGCTTGTGCTCAAGGATATCCATTTTTTTGAAATGTTGACTATGGTTATCAAATGGATAGTCCATGAGCTTCTAGCTAGCGCCATTTGTATTGATAGCTTAGGGCATCAAATGTATTATATCATTGAGAGTTCATACTTTGTTAAAAGGAAATAGGACAAAGAATGATTTTTATTTAGTTTCTCTATTTTGATCCCTAAGTGGCTTACAACCCTAGAGAAGTATATGAAGATTTATGGATGCAGTTGCAAGATACATAGCAGCCAATAATTCACAATAAATCCATGCATCCAATTTGAATAGAAATTAATACAAAGAACTAGGGTCCTCCAATGGCCCAATCATCTGGACCTTGACTGTCCCCTCAACCAGTGACCCTTCAAAACTGGGTTATCATGCAATCAATGAGTGATCCTTCATTCTCCTGGTGAGCTTCTAGGTAGGCACCATTTGTATATTTGATAGCTTAGGGCATCAAATGTATATTGTATCATTGATAGTTGAGACTTTGTTAAAAGGAAATAGGACAAAGAATGATTTTGATTTAGTTTCTCTATTTTGATCTCTAAGTGGCTTACAACCATAGAGAAGTATATGCAGAATTATGGATGCAGTTACAGGATACATAGTGGTGCAGGATCACCCTTCTCAGGGCTCCCACCATTCAATTTTTTTGTGTGAAGCACTTCTTAAATGAAGCTTGTAATTAAAATAAGATCTAAGCTCATTTTGTGTGTCTAGGCCTAGGCTAGGTCCTAAAGTTTTAGTTGGTTTTGTCAGTCTGCTGGCACAATGGCTCAGGGCTTGTTGTCATCCTGAGATCACTGCTTGTTTCATGAGGTCATAGTCTTACAATAAGGGTTTGGCAAGTTTTAGCACAAGGGTGCTTTTTAACAGACCTAAGGTTGGTCTTGAAAGTTGGTGTGAACAAAAGTGGCATGAGCAAGAAAAGTTGCTTCAAAAGTTGCTAGCAACTTTTCTCAAATAAGGTCTAAACCTTATCAAAGTGGCTCCAAGCTCTAATCAAGTTCCAATCCTAAGATAAAGACTATAAATGACTTAAAAAACCCTAATTCAAGGGTTGGAAATGCATATGTATGGCTACTGTACGGAAAAACTAGTCTGAACGTAGTATTGTGTGTAACAGTCACTATTTTATGGCCTGATTGGATGTGAATAGAGTGAATTTTGGTGAATCTTTGTAGGAAACATTGTTATGTGTGTTTAGTCTTTCATGTGTGTGTGCTAGGTTTAATTCTTTCAAGTTTTAGTGTTTATTTTGTTCATTTCTTTGCTTTAGATAGTATGCTGCTAGTTTGGAGAGACTTGAAGATGTAGGGCTGTAACTCCAATTCCCATCGTGGCCACACCATGGTTCTTTGGAATTTGGTAGTATAGTCCCTACCCTATATATATATATATATATATATATATATATATATATATATATATATATATATATATATATATATATATATATATATATATTTACAGGGCCCTGGAGTGTGAGTGCAACTAATTGTTTGACCAAACCCTAGACGAGCTAAGGCAATGCCCAACTAGGTAAGGTCAACATTAAAAGTGCTCTAGGAGACAGGGGAATGAGTTTCAAAGGAATCCCTTTGGAGGGATCCAAGGGACATGAGTGAATACTATATTTTGTGGAGGAGAGAGCTTGAGCAATCCAAGAAGGGTGCTGAAGAAAGCCAAACAATTTAGTGACTCAATGAGGCCCAAAAAGCCCTTAAAACCCTCAAACTTGGTGGAGGTGTTGTACGGCTTGTTGGTGACCTAAAACCCCAAAAATCCTTGAGGGATATGCAAATGAGTGTGGGTTACCTAAGAACTCTAGCCTTGGTACTATGAAGTGAAGGTGTCAAAAACCCTATAAATCTGGAAGGAGGCCTAATTGGGGCTCTTCCTTGTAGCCCTAATTTGTGAAGGAAGTATGCAATCGGGTGCTAACCCAACCTCACAAGTAACTTGGAGATGATTCAAATGTCCCAAAAACACCCTAAAACTCATCAATTTCTCTGTCAGAGCTTGGGAAGGTATCTAAACCCTAAAAGACCCTTATAAGCCTATGTAAGGGATGGTGTTAGGAAGAAGTGCTTGGAAAGTTTCAAGAAGCTAAAGCTACACTTGGTGGTTAGGTTAGGCTAGGTTAGGGGATCCTTTTTGTGAAGGTAATCCTATAGACCTTAATAGGTGTCAAGAGAACATTAGGATCCTAGTTGTGGATCAGAGGCATAGACTAGCTAGTCCATCCTAACCTCCCCATCACATAGTAGCTGATAATTCACAAGAAATCCATGCATCCAATTTGAATAGAAATTAATACAAAGAAATAGGGTCCTCCAATGGCCCAATCATTGGGACCTTGACTATCCCCTCAACCAATGACCCTTCAAAATTGGGTTATCATGCAATCGATGAGTGATCCTTCATTCTCCTGGTCTGCCCTGCAACCAAACATATTGGAAAGACACAATACAATGATAACAAGTCTTTCACAATCCCCCTCCCCTCAAGGAACACTATCAACCATCCCTTCCACATAGCATTTCACTATTGTATGAGTGGATTGTGTAGGAATAGTTAACATTAAACAAGGAGAAAACTCCTCAACACATCTTTGTTGTAAACATGCCATTGGTTCAATTTTGTAAATTTGTTTTTTGTGTTAAATGCATTTAAATGGAACATTAAGCATAGTATAATATGCTTAGTCTATTAGTAATTGCAAATTAAATGCCCATAACACCTTTATCATTTTAGCATGTTATTATAAGATACTAAAGAAGACCTATTATTTGTCAGATAAATCTTCACTGTCCCCCATAATGAAGACAATGAAGATTGACCTCCTGCCCCACAACAAAGACATTGTAATAAGAATAAGATAGTGCCAAGAAACATTTTCACAAATATGAAATGTGAGGAAAAGTAATAATATTAACAATGCCAAGATTCACAGCATTAAATTTCACCTACGGATGAGTTTCTACAGTGGGTTGCCCAGCATCAAAAATATGTTGAGTTGCATTTGAGCTGTAACTAAGAGTATCATGTAGAACAGACCCTAAACTTTGAAAGCGTTCTCCAGCCTGGCAATTCAAAATTCAATCTAGGAAAGCATCAGTAAGTGAAATAAATTATAGACATCAACATCAACATCATCATAATCATTAGACATAAATTATAGACATCAACATCAACATAATCATAATCATTTGGAGGGTATTCATTTTGGTCCTTGGATAGTACTATATTTCTTGAAAGTTCTTGTGATGCTTCTAAACTTTAAAGACATATTTTATGGTTTAATGATAATATAAATTAGTGTTTTGTTTTCTAATGGAATGTTGTTGATCATTCATGGTCTTGAAGAAACTTTTAATTTTTTTGATTCTCGAGTCTTGACATTGTTTCTAAATGTGATATAGACTGACCACAAGATGGTTCATTTGGTCCTCTCTTTCTATTTAATCATTTGTCTTCTTCATGGTGTAAGTGTCAATATGTTATAATCCAACCAGCATGTCATACCCCCACTTCTGACAAACCTCATAACATGCAAATCATAGCCAAAGACTTGGGTGATCAGCATACACAAACATCGATTAGCCTTAGGAAATAATGATCATTAATATTCATTAATGGCAAGTAGTGATTCCTTGGTAATAAAGGCATTGCTAGCATTCATCATCTTAACCAAGTCATGGGTGGTGATCCTTGAAATAGCACAATTAGTAAAAGGAAATAACAATATAAGTCATGGGTGGTGATCCTTGAATTTGGAGTGAGGAAGAAGGAAAATTGGAAAACAAAATATGGAATAATCAGGTTGGAATTGGAGAAGAATTCAGAAATAAACTTGAATTAGAAAAAATCCAAGTTATCTGGTTCTTTGTTTGAGGCTGGGTTCTGATTCTACTTTTGTTCTCCTCTGGGTTCGACTTGGGTTCCTTTGGTAGGAACTTGGGTGCCTGGGCCAATCCTAGGTGCACCTGCAGTATTATAAATATGATACATGAGGTATTTTATTCATAATTTTATAGGCTAACTCATTATTATGGTAACATGTGTATGACCACACTCCATGCCTTATAATGGTACCCGACATGGAGTGTGGTTGAAATGAAGTTGAACCAAATGCTGACCATGATGGCTATGATCATGATGAAGATAAATATGAATATTAAATCTAAAATATGGCTTGTAATTTGAATTTTCATTGTGAATGAAGAAACTATAGATTCAAGTTGACTCATTCTATGTTGTAGTATATTTGTTCCCTAGATCTACCATATTATATATGTGTAGCCTGTAAGGAACATTTCTGCTCATCCATGTATCATAGCTCAGTGAGAGTTCTTAGGAGAAAGACAAAATGTCAGTGGGAGATGGAGAAACCAATATCAAAACACCACTTGAAGCCTTGCAATGTTGAGAGTGGGATAAAAGCTACACTTGAGACCCTATATAAGGAACAAACTTATTGAGCTTCACTTTGTTTCGAGAATAGTTTTATATTCTGTACTAAATAGGGCCAACCACATGAAGGTGGAAGCTCATTTGGCCCCACCCCCCCCCTAACATCACTCTAAATACCCTGTTAACATCTAACATTCATTCATTATTTCATCCATTAATAAATGTAACATTCATTAATTATCACATGATAACATTCATTCACACATTAATAAAATGTGACATTCATTAATTATGACACGATAAAATTTATTAACACATTATAAAATTTATGAACATTCACTACCACATATTAAATTCATTGGCATATAAAAATCAGTCATTATCAATTAAGGTGCATAGATGACAATCATTTCTTTTTTTTCTTTTGATTTCTAGTTTTTAAGATATAATTGTTAAGATGAGTATCGATATCATCATCATGATCATCTACCCTCTCATTAGATCTCAATGCACGCCTAGTTCTCTATTGATGCAAAGGGGGGTCATCTGCAATAACATATAAAAGGGTTAAATTAAAAACATTTTATTATAATTTAAAACATTTTAAACATTTTAAAGTATTTTAGTACTTTCCAAGCCATAATCGTATAGCTCTTTACCTAATCTAGTCACATCAACATTGAGGTCAGTTTGTCTGGCCTTGGCAAGTAATGTGAGATATTTTGCAAATTGTGAAATACATTAATCTCTGTAGGGTGTATTGACTTATACCCGTCGATCCATGAGACTGTGTGGGATGCTCGTGAAAGGAGTCTGGGTACCTACATATGTAATTCAATTATCTAATGTTAGCTAAAAAACTCATGATACATATACTCAAAACCACATAGTAAGTACATTAAAAACCATAAGCATCCCATAGTAAGTAGATCATGAATTAATTAGATTAAGCATTGATTGCATAATTGCACATTTCTATCAAGAAATCAATATTAAATAGATTAAGTAGTGATCACATAATTGTACATTTCATTAATGTCATTCATCATCTTCTTCATCCAACTAATCACCATGATCATCATTGACATCGACATCATCACCACCACTGTCATTGTCTTCATCTTCATCATCATTTTCATCATCAGCATTAGCATCATCATCATCATCATCATCATCATCATCATCATTAGCAACATCATCATTAGCAACATCATCATCATCATCATCATCATCATCATCATCATCATCATCAGTAGCATCATCATCGTCATCATCTTCTTCTTCTTCAAGAAAAGTTGTGTCAGGAACATCATCGACTAACTGTTGTTCGTGATCATCATCTACATCATCTTCTAGTTCTTTGCAATCTTCTTCCATCACATTATACCTCATCGGCCTTCCTCTTGGATCATTGGGACAAGCATCTATTGCTTGATACTCTATTCCAATATCTTTCATAGTGGCACATAATTCTCAGTATGAGTGAGGGAGAATATTCGATGGTGGTAACAAGAACTCACCTATCAATTTGTAGAAAAAAATATATGTTGTTAATATTAACAATATTTATGGTACATGTTTCACCATTTAATTACTATAATGACATATATGACATACCGTAGCATACGTGACATTGTTGTGTTGGATAAACCATTCATAACCTTCAAGTTCAACAACAACAATACAACAGAGAGAAGAGTTGTTTGGGAGCCTTCGTAAAGGGGTGTGGTTGCCTTCTCAAGTAGAGGTATATCATGGATGACATCAACATCATCCTGATCATCATCATCAGTTGCACCAATACCAAATATGTCATGGATCAATGTATTAGTACCATCATCTGGTGCATCATTGTCATCTTCCATGGGATCATAATCTTCAGCTTCAATATTCGCACCTCCATGATCCTCCACTTCCAAAGCCATATTCTCAATATTCGCACCTCCATGGTCCATATCACATACTCCCCTAGGGAGGTCGACCTATATTAAAATGATGAACACAAATAAACCATGATAATGATCTCATCATCAGGTGTATTTCATATATATATATTAATTGTTAAATAAATATAATGAAAAACTTACCAATTCATGATAATCAAAGCCTCCTTCAATGTGACCATTATCCCTACAATGTCTCTTAGCTATTTTGATTAGCAATCTTCTAATGTTTAAGCCCTTACAATTATTGCAGGGACAATAACATTTTCCATCACCTTTTCTTTTCAAGTTTGACCACAATCTATTGATTGCATCCCCATTACCTTCTTCACTTGGATTGTTAGACATGATGCTTCTTCACTTAGATTATCTATAACCTAATTATATATAGAAATTGAAAACTTAGTTATGAAATGATGTTGTAGAATAGTATACCAAATTAAAACACTTCTATTATTGTAGTCTTCCACCTCAAACTCTTTCCTATTGTGTCAAGAAAGAAAGATATTCAAATAATAAAGTAGTTTGTAAATCAAAATAAAATGGAGGCAAGTTGTTGATTGAGGGTGCAGGGAACAACACCAATCAGTACTTTTATCGAATTGTAAATTTCAATTTTGAACCATTCTGTGAATATAGAACATGGATGTAATCTCAGAAAATAACAAAATGTAGACATGACAGATTACTTATTTTGTTATCTACATTACTTACTATTTGAGTGCACGTTCCACCTGCAACTTGATCAAGTCTTGTTTGATGCTTCAATTTTGTGTTAAATGTCCTGTAGAAGTACACAATTGTGTATTTTCCCAATATGTTATTCAAAAAACAACAATAGAATAAAATACTTGTTGAGAAAGATCATCATAGGAGTATCAAAAACTCAAGATTTAAGGTAACACAACATTATAAAACTCTTACATTCAACCTTCAACTCATACACCTAATAAATAGGAGAAAAAATACATGAAATTGAAAAATTTAACTAATGAATTGTATTTTTCTTCTCATCTTAATCGGCCAAATTTATATGAGATTCTAAAGAAGGCCTCACTCTTAATCAGCAAAATCTTCCTTGTACCACACAAAAAACCTGTGTGATAACTATGTCTACTCCAACCTTAATTGTCTAAGAATTCATCATATCAAATAAAGTATGTTTAAGAATTGTTGGGACTAGTCCTTTGGCGTGTATTAAATAGAATACAATTTTGAGCATATTATTATCACTCTATTTCTTTGTTGTAAACATGTCATTGGTTTAGTTTTGTAAAAAAAAATTGTGTTAGATGCATTTAAAATTATCTTCATTATCTTCCGATTGTCTAAATGCTTCTTTCTTTGTCAACCAATTAATACATGTTACTATATAAAGAAGACAATTAGAAGACAATGAAGATTTGTCTGACAAAAATGAATACACTAAATTGAACCAATGACATGTTTACAAAAATTATCATAACTCGCAAGCAAAACTAAAACAATGGCATGTTTATAACTCATTAAGAGTGAGGAATAGCTTGTGCAAGGGTGAAAGTAGTTTTGATCATTTTGGTCATGACTATTCCTCTACACAGTCAGGAAATGTAACTATCTAATGATTATATGTAATGTTGAATGGATTAAATGCTTTATTCTTGGCAAAAGTGAATGGAAGGAATAGTGTTGGTGTTAGGTTTCATTTATTATTGAATTCAATGGTTTCCAAGATGTGTTGAGGAGTTTGCTACTTGTTTAATGTTAACTGTTCCTGCACAATCCACTCATACAAAAGTGAAATGCTATGTGGAAGGGATGGTTGATAGTGTTCCTTGAGGGAAGGGGGATTTTGAAAGACTTTTTATCATTGTATTGTGTATTTCCAATATGTTTGGATGCAGGGCAGACCGGGAGGATGAAAGATCACTCACTAATTGCATGATAACCTAGTTTTGAAGGGTCACTGAATGAGGGGAATGAAGGATCACTCACTGATTGCATGATAACCCCACCAAGAATTCTTTCCTTTAATTTTCCACAATATCTCAAAGTATGATCATTATTCTTTACTTTCTTCTATATGCTATTCTTTCTATGGTTTTGTTATCTCAGAAATATATCAAAAACATTGCAGATGTGCATATAAAAGTAAAATATTGTCCTTCAATTGTTCCACATTGAAGCATTTCCTCTTTGGAGTATTCTCTTCATTTGTACAATATCTGTCAAAAATGGTTCCCATATTTCTTCAAGATCTATTTTAATCTTTATATTGCATTTTTTATTAGATTTGACCTATAGTTGATTTCATTAGTATTTATAACATATACTCCTAATGTGAAATGTGGAGAGAAAGAAACAGACACACTAGGTATGAATTACATGATATACCCATCATCACTTAGCACTTAAATAATAAATTATGGGCAGGGAACAACCCCCTAACCTCTGGATGTTTATTTCATGTTGGCCTCTTATTATATTCAAAGGTAGGCCTATCTTAATTAGGCTAACAACCATAGTGTAGGGGCCATAAATTATGGAACCCAAAATAGTGCACACTTGTATTAAATTAGGTTCAATATACTACAAGGGAATAGAAACCATGCAATAGAGCCTCATGGGGATGGAAGAAACCCTTCACCAAGAAGATGGTTGTGTCTGCAATATTTACTAGAGGAAAATTAGAACATAATTTGGTTCCAGCAATTACTCCTAGAAGATAATGGCACCCACAAAACACTTGGAAAAGATAGCACTCAGTATATCTTTTATCACTCTTTTAAAGCTGGGACAATAAATCTCAAAGATTGATCAACGAATTCTTGAACACAAAGAACCATTGACAGATATGATTCATGTGTACAATAACCAACAACTAGTTGTTCCAATCATGGTGTCCAATAATTATGTTAGAAAAAGAATCTACAAATCCCTTACACAACCATAATAGATTCAAACCATGAACTATAAGAACCTAACAATGGGACTAACAAAGATACAACCTAAACAAATCTTGATCATATTCCACCCTATTGTAAGGCCCAAGAGGTAACTCTATCTTAAAGCTACACATTCCTCTAGATGAAGCTCAAAGGTCAAGTAGCTGAAGCATAGCAATACTTGAATGAATATAGGAATAATTTGATGTACAATCATTTGCTATCTTGGTTTGTGGGTTTTCCACATAATATTTTCCCTTTAACCACATTTATAGTTTGAGAAAATTAGAAAAAATTGTTTCAGATTTATATTATCCTTTTGAACTAGCACACTGCCATCAAAATGCATAATCATTGGTCATCTCAAGAAAATTCCTATTGATTAGTAGGATATCCTTATAAAAAATTGATGCATGGATTTCTTGTGAATTATCGACTGCTATGTATCCTGCAACTATGGAAGGAATAGTGTTGGTGTTAGGTTTCATTTATTATTGAATTCAATGGTTTCCAAGATGTGTTGAGGAGTTTTCTCCTTGTTTAATGTTAACTATTCCTACACAATCCACTCATAAAATAGTGAAATGCTATGTGGAAGGGATGGTTGATAGTGTTCCTTGAGGGAAGGGGGATTGTGAAAGACTTGTTATCATTGTATTGTGTATTTCCAATATGTTTAGATGCAGGGTAGACTAGGAGAATGAAGGATCACTCACTGATTGCATGATAACCCAGTTTTGAAGGGTCACTAGTTGAGGGGACAGTCAAGGTCTGGATGATTGCACCATTGGAGGACCCTATTTCTTTGTAGTAATTGCTATTCAAATTGGATGCATGGATTTCTTGTAAATTATTGGCTGTTGTGTATCCTGTAACTACATCCATAAATCTCCATATACTTCTATAGGGTTGTAAGCCACTTAGGGATCAAAATATAGAGACTAAATCAAAATCATTCTTTGTCCTGTTTCCTTTTTAAAAAGTCTCAACTATCAATGATACAATATACATTTGATTCCCTAAGCTATCAAATATACAAATGGCACCTACCTAGAAGCTCACCAGGAGAATGAAGGATCACTCACTGATTGCATGATAACCTAGTTTTGAAGGGTCATTGGTTGAGGGGACAGTCAAGGTCTAGATGATTGGGCCATTGGAGGACCCTAGTTCTTTGTATTAATTTCTATTCAAATTGGATGCATGGATTTATTGTGAATTATCGGCTACTATGTATCCTGCAACTGCATCCATAAATCTGCATATACTTCTCTAGGGTTGTAAGCCACTTAGGGATCAAAATAGAGAAACCAAATAAAAATCGTTCTTTGTCCTATTTCCTTTTAACAAAGTATCAACTATCAATGATACAATACATTTGATGCCCTAAGCTATCAATACAAATGGCACCTAGCTAGAAGCTCACGGGCCATCCATTTGATAATCACAATCAACATTTCAAAAAAATGGATATCCTTGAGCACAAGCACCAATAACATCAAATAATGGAGTTAAAGCACGGGCTAGGGCACGACACCAATAGAATGTGGTCATTTCAGTGATAGCAATTTACAATGGTGTCATTAAACATATATGCCAGTAATATCAACAAACGTGAATCCAAACATTTGAATACAGTGAATCGATATCCTTGAGCACAAGCACCAATAACATCTTATAATAGAGATAAAGCACTGGCTACAGTATGACACCAATAGAATGCGGTCATTTCAGAGAGCATTCATGATCATGAAATGCATTCAAATATGATGCCAGAGGCTCGAAAGATGAAGAAATCACATACCTTCTCTCGTGCTCATCTTTCACTCCTTTTCTCCTGCTTCCTCTATCCAATTGAAATAAAAATGATGAGGCAGTTTCACTTTTTTTTTTATCTATACCTCGAATCTATCAAAATTCCAATGGTCAATTAAACACCCATCAGAATACCGACATCATTAGGGCCTATTACCAAAAAAAACACCAAATTCGTAATAAAAAGTTACCCGTCGAAAACTTCTTTCAAAATTTGGCCCCAAATGTAGTAGTGTGAGATTGAATCCTAAGAAATGTGTTTTCGGAGTTGATTCCAGTAAATTATTAGGATTTATAATCTCTAAGCGAGGCATCGAAGTAGATACTGAAAAGATTGAAGCTATTGTTAATATGCCTCCTCCTAAGAATATCTCACAATTATGAAGCTTACAAGGAAAAATACAAGCTATTCATTGCTTTATTTCTAATTTAGCAGACCAGACTATTCCTTTTACTTCCTTGCTTAGAAATGATACCACTTTCTCTTGGAATGAGGAGTGTAAAGAAATTTTTGAGCAATTTAAGGAGTATCTTGTGAATCCTCCTATCTTGCAACCTGCAAATTTTGATAAACCATTTCAATTATACACTTCAGTGACTCCACGAGCTATGAGTGCATTGTTAGCTCAAATTGATGATAATGATAAAGAAAGACATGTGTATTACATTAGTCAGACTTTACTTGATTATGAAACATGATATACAAATTTAGAAAGACAATGTCTTGCCATAGTTTATGCATGTCAGAAACTTGGGCATTATTTGAGAAATGTTGAACTTAATGTGATTGTTAAGTTTGATGCTTTCAAACATCTTTTCTCACAAACTGATCTCTCAGGCCGGTTGGAAAAATGGGTAATGTTGCTTATAGAATTTGATCTTAATTTTATTTCTCAGAAATCTATTAAGGAACAAGCATTGACAGATTATCTACCTGAAGCTCCTTGTCCTTACCTAGATGAAAGTTCTACTTCTATAGAATTTCCTGATGATAATATTCTAACTCTTCAATAGGAGGATATTTTGGAATTATATTTTGATGGATCTAAATGTAAGATAGGTTGTGGTGTGGGTATCATCTTGATTCCCCTTACAAAAAAACCCATCCCTTTATCATATAAATTAACCTTTCCTTGCACTAATAACATTGCGGAGTATGAAGCTCTTATAGAGGGATTACAAGTAGCTTCATCCCTTAATATCAAACATTTACATATATATGGAGATTCAAAACTAATAGTTGAACAGATTAAAGGAGGATATCAGACTAAAAATGCTAAAATGACACAATATAGAGATTTAGCTCTTGATGTGCTTTCACAATTCTCCTCTTATACGATTCAGACTTTACCTAGAAAGGATAATCAACATGCAAACGCCATGGCCAGTGCAACTTCCCTAGTTTGTCTTGAGAACAATGTGGAAAACTTTCAATTTACTATACAAACTCTTAAATGTCCTACAATTTTTGATAAGTTTACCTCTGACTGTTTTAACTTGCATTCGGATGAATGGTATTCACATATTTTTCATTTTTTGAAAGATGGTACTTTTCTTGAATCAGCAACAAGGAACATGCATAATCATATTAGGAAACTTGTAGCATGGTACATCATTTTAGGAGATATGCTTTACAAACACTCTTATGAGGGATTATTATTACGATATCTTAATAGAACTGAAATTCTTGTAACTTTAGTAGAAGCTCATTCTGGTTCTTGTGGGGGACATTTTGGTGGAAAATCCTTGGTTAATAAATTACTTCAAATGGGATATTATTGGCAAACAATGGAACAAGATTCTTTCATGTTTGTTAAGAAATCTCCTCAATGTCAACAACATAGTAACTTGCTTCATGCTCCTACTTGTGAGCTTTGTAATCAAGTTTCTCCATGGCCTTTTAGTGTTTGGGGTTTTAACCTTATTGGAAAAATCTCACCGGCTTCTTCTCAAGGATATACTTACATTCTCACCACTATGGATTACTTTACAAAGTGGGTTGAAGTTGTCCCTCTTTGTTCAACAACGGTGGATGTTATTTTTGATTTCATCCTTAATAATATCATAACAAGATTTGGTATTCCTTCGACGATAATTTTGGATAATGGAACATCTTTTAAAAACAAAGAAGTTACGAAATTCTTGGAGAAATATAGGATTCAACATTGATTTTCAACTCCTTACTATCCTCAATCTAATGGACAAGTTGAAGCATCAAATAAAATTATTGAACAAATTTTGAGAAAAATAGTCAGTAAGCATGTGAAAGATTGGCATACTCAATTGACTTATGCTTTATGGGCCTATAGGACTAGTGTTTGTACCACCACAGGTACTTCTTATAACCTTGTCTATGGTACTGATGCTATTATGCCTTTGGAACTAGAAATACCTTCTTTATGAATTTTGTTTCATGGGATAATTGATAAAGATACTTTTCGTGAACAACACTTACAAGAATTAGAAATGTTGGATGAACAATGAATACATGCATTAGAACATATAAAATCTTATCATAAATCTCTTCAGAAACAATACAATCATAAGGTAATTGAATGAACATTTGTGGTTGGTGATTTAGTCCTTTATGAGAATCAATGGAATGTGAACGCTTTACCAGGTGAAATAGGAAAATTTAGCCCTAATTGGCTTGGATCTTTTGTTGTTATTGAAGACTTTGGTTTGGGTGCTTACAAACTTGCTGATATGGATGGTGTTTCTTTAAAGGAACCCATTAATATTATGCATCTTAAACATTATTACCCTTAATCTCATTTTTTTTTTCCATCTTCATTTATGTATTCCTTATAAAAAATTATTTTATAGGTTATGTAGTTTTAGTAAAAATTATATATTGAATATGTTTATGCACTTTCTTTTTTTCTTTCTATTAAGTTTTATATTGATGAAAGCATAGTAATCAAACATAGAACTAATCAGTAGAGAAAGTTTTTCATTCATCAAAAATAGTTTTCAAAGTTCTGATACATATGTGGCCAATGGCCCTATCTATCACTACATCTATCACTATGTCACTCTAATGGCCGATGACTCCCAGATCTCTCTACTCTGTGACTAGAAGATGAAGATTTGTGTGTCTGTGTATGGCTCCTAGATATGCTCATACCCTGTACACATCCTCAGAGATTTTGTACCTCTACCATTAGCTTCTCCTCCCTTTCTCTGCACATTCTCAGCTCTCACTCAATACATACAAAGATGTCAGCATGTCTACCAGGATCTCTATGACCAATGGAAGACTCTCACTCATCAGCTGGTAGTCAGTAGGATATAATGGTATCCTTGAGAATCTCAGATACAAAGCTCCTCCACTCCGCTATGCTAGCTATAGAAAGAAAAAAAATTCTATCAGTCTAGGATCATGTATATTCAAATCATATATTCAACCAAATTTCAATCAAGTTCATACCTGGGTCTCCCTCCTGGACATCACTAAAGTGCCTAGATGGTGGGGGAATGGAGTGACTACTCTCTCCACACTTTCTATATCTCAATCTTAGTGGTGGTGTCTTTATGTGGGGCCGTGGGGGTCATCATGATCTCAGTGGTGATGCATGAGTAATAGGTATATCTATACCAGTATCACCACCTGGGGGCATGTCCTCTACTCTCTCCTCCTCCATGGGATCTTCCTCAAAGATGTGCTCCTCCTCATCTCTGATATCCTCATCCTCCTCGGTGGCTCCACTATCCTAGTGTGTCCCCTCTGCAAAGCCTGGATCACCTATAGGATAATCCTTAGGAAAGATAGGATGGGTCCCTTCCAAACTCTAGTATCTAATGTAATCTCAGCTCATGCCTGAATAGGCTACATCTGATGGTACCTCTATATCCTATGTCTCCTCTGCATCTCTATCCTCTATGTCTACTATCGATGGTTGGCAAATGGCATTGGGTCTCTAATAGTATCTCATCAAATGAACATAGTGAAGTACTACCTTAGGGACTCCATGTAACAGGTCAAACTATCTCATCACCCACTCATAATAGTAGGGCATCACTATATGACTTTAATGACCCACTAGTAGCTTATGCTGCCATGAATGTCTCATCTAGAATCATGTATCAGGCCACTCTATCATCCAGCAGTAGGGTCTCCATATCACATCGCTACTGGCAATATGGTCTACATGTACTCTCTAGTAGAGCATATCCCCAAACTGCCAAACATCTCTCAAAGGATATGCGAAGGCTCTCATTATGCTCTCATCTACCATCACTAGCACTCCCTATGGATGTGTATATGTGAAATGTTCAAAAATCCATATCTGTAGAACTGTGCATGTCGACATACTCTCCTGCTGATACCTCACTAGCTGACCTAGCTCATGGTATAGCTGAGCTAGCATGCTGTGACCCCATGAGAATTTGGTCCTCTCTCTTATTAGAAAGTAAAGTCCACCAAGATAACTAAGAGGGGGGGGTGAATCAGTTATCAGATAATTATAAATTTCAATATCTTCAATAGCATTTAACCATGTAAGCAATGCAATTACTAACCATACAAAGATATTCATACACAATGACACAATAACACAAGATATGTTGACTAGGGAACCTCTTGATCAAAGAGTAAACCCCGGTGGGAATGATGCCCACAAAAGATGCACTAATATGAATATTCCTTGTGAGAGGATGGCCTCTGTTAGGAGTCTTATGAAATACATTCAGTACATATAAATCCCTGTTAGGAGATTTTGAATCCTTGTTAGAAGATTCTAACCCTGTTAAGAGTTATGGAAGACAGAAGGACCCACTGCCCAAATAGCTTTAGGGTAAGATCACTGAACACACTATCCAAATAACCTTGATATTATTCAATAGAATAATATGAAATATTTTACCTCCTTACTGTACCAAACCACACTCACTGCTACATCAGATCTCAATTCCAGATCTTTGTACTTCGCATGTCTTCCTTCACAATTTCACTTTCACAATCTCTTAGGCTCTTTCCTTCACTTCATGCTTACATTTGCATGAAACCAAACCATTCTCACACTTATTTCATATTAAAACTACATACAATAAGGAAAAACATTCCTTCCTTTATACCACACTTAGATAATTACAAATGAGTCGGCACACAATTACAAAATAAAAGTTTCCATATGCTACATTAAAATTACACAAAACTGTCGGCTTCCAAATGCAATAACTCTTCACTCATGTGACCTCAAAGTTATTGCTTTGAACCACATCACCATCAATGTGTCTCAAACTTCATTTTAACTATGCAAAACCAAATTCCATCCCGATTAGGAGATATCATCTGATTTCCACAAACTGCTACTCAGGAACACTGCCTGAATACTACTTCTACCAAAATTATCATAACTTTCATGAATCAATGAATTACTATCTACACTCTTAACCATAGACATATAACATATCAAATATTATAACCTAAACATCACATAGCTCCAACTATAATATCCCATGTGCGCTAATCAAAACACTGTCTGCTTCTCTGCTAGTCTCCAAAAGATCACTGTGTTGACATCAATGACAATCATAGTCATGAATGCAACAACAACTACTACAGAATGACTGCCAACATCTAGCATTCATTCCTAAAAATCTCCCCCATTTGTATTGATGGCATTGATACTTTGAAAGTTCTTCAAATCTTCTTCATCAATCAAATCTTGCTTCATTATCCTATTAAGTTCTCTCCAACAAATGTTCTATATTGTTTTTCATGTACACTTCTCCCTCATTGACATCAATGATAGAAATTTCATCACTATGTCAACAAGAACTCAATGTCAAAAGACACTATTTCATAAAATACATTCACAAGAGTCCTCATGACTCAGCTTAGATACACATACTCCACCATAGAGGAAGTACCAACATCCAATCCAGAAAAAAGATAGGGCTTATATACCACTGGACGGATGCAATCAACTGCATCATTACTCAAAAGTAGGTTGGGGCATAACTCCAAGCATACCTCTCAGATACTCAAATGTATCCTTAGGCAAAGGCTTTGTAAATATGTCTGCTATCTGTTCCTTTGTGCTTATGTACTCCAGTCTGACTTCTTTCTCAGCAACTTTCTCTCTTACGACATGATACTTGATCTCTATATGCTTAGTCTTAGAATGTAAAACATGATTCTTAGACATACTAACTATACTGGTGTTGTCACAATGTATGACAACAGGTTCAACAAATTTAATTCCAATATCCTTTAGCATTTGCTTCATCCAAATTATCTGGTTACAATTGTTTGTTGCTGCTACATATTCTGCTTCTGTTGTACTCTGTGAAATACAATTTTGCTTCTTGCTCAACCAGGAGACCAATCTTCCTCTAAGAAAAAAGGCTCCACCACTGGTGCTTTTCTTATCATCAACACTACCTCCCCAATCAGCATCTTTATATGCACATAGGGTGAAATCATCAGATTTTTCATACCACAATCCATAGTCCATTGTGCCTCTTAAATATCTCAATATCCTCTTTACTGTTACATAATGTGACTCTCTAGGTTTAGCTTGAAATCTTGCTACCATGCCAACTGAATGTTGTATATCCGGTCTAGTGTGTGTTAAGTACTGCAATCCTCCAATCATGGATTTGTATTTCTTCTGCTCAACTACTGGTGTTTCATCTTTGCTTGATAGTTTGTGTCCTATAACCATAGGTGTTCCAACTGGTTTATAGTTTTTCATTCCAAATCTTTTCAGAAAATCATTCAAGTAC
The DNA here is from genome assembly GCA_027943335.1 of Chamaecyparis obtusa. Taxonomy (NCBI): domain Eukaryota; kingdom Viridiplantae; phylum Streptophyta; class Pinopsida; order Cupressales; family Cupressaceae; genus Chamaecyparis; species Chamaecyparis obtusa. The sequence continues at coordinate 4,177,680 of BSBK01000703.1, forward strand.
TTTGTCTAGCTAACAAAGATACCATCATTGTTCTATGTTATCTATAATCCCAAAAAGTATTTCATCTCACCAATCATGCTCATTTCAAATTCTATCTTTATTTCATCAGCAAATTTGTCACTAGCTTCATCTTCTCCTCCAAAGATAATGTCATCAACAAAAATAACTATAACTAACATTCCATTTTCAATTTCTTTTGTGTACAGATTACAATATGTTGTTCCTTTAGTAAATCCCAATTTCAACAAATATTTATCCAATCTAGCATACCAAGTTCTAGGTGCTTTCTTTAGTCCATATAATGCTTTCTTTAGTTTACATACCATATCTCCTTCTTGAGTCAAAGGAAAACCTTCAGGCTGCTCAATGTAGACTTCTTCCAATTCACCATTCAGAAATGTGGACTTCACATCCATTTGATACACTTCAAATTTCTTAAAAGCTGCATAAGCCAAAAACATTCTTACTGCTTCAAGTCTTGCTACTAGTGCAAAGGTTTCTTCATAGTCAATTCCTTCTTGCAGTGAGTATCCTTTACATACTAATCTTGCTTTGTTTCTTACTACTTCTCCTTGTTCATTCATCTTGTTTCTAAATACCCATTTAGTTCCAATCACATTCTTATCTTTAGGTCTAGGAACCAATTCCCATGTCTTGTTCTTTTCAATTTGATCTAGCTCTTCTTTCATAACATTAATCCAATGTTCATCTTCACAAGCTTCATTAGTAGATTTAGGTTCAATTTGAGAAATCAAACATAAATGTACCTTATTTCTAGTCATAACTCCTCTATCAAAACTTCAAATAACTTGTTCAATAGGATGATGTCTAGATAGATACCTGTTCGGTGTCATAGTCACAGATCTTGCTTCAATTGTAGATTCTTCTCTAGATTCTTCTTTGGTTTCTTCTCTGGTTTCTTCTGTAGTATGATTCTCATTCAACAATTCACTGTCAGTTTCATAGAATAATTTAGTAGTTTCAATGTTAGGCTAAGGATTAGCTTCTTCATTAGATTCATAATCAAGCATTCTTTCCTGAATTTTAAACTTCTCATCAACTTTAACATTTGCGCTCTCAACAATAGTTTTAGTTTTCTTATTGTAACATCTATATGCTTTTCTCTTCAAAGAATATCCAAGAAGAATAACTTCATCACTTCTAGGATCAAAATTTCCAATATCATCATCTCTCTTTATATAACATTTGATTCAAAAAATTCTAAAATACTTAACTGAGGGTGCATGTCCAAACCATAATTCATAAGGTGTCTTATCTGTGTCTGCTCTGATTTGTACTCTGTTCATTGTATATACTACTGTATTCACTGCTTCTCTCCAAAATGTCTTTGCCAAGTTATTCTCAAATAACATAGCTCTTGCTGCTTTAGTTACTGACTTGTTTCTTCTTTCTACAATACCATTTTGTTCAGGTGTTCTAGGGGCTGAAAACTATCTCTTAATACCATTCACTTCACAAAAGGTGTTAAACTCTCTAGAAGTAAATTCTCCACCTCTATCAGATCTCAAACATTTAATCTTCATTCCATATTCATTCTCAACTTTATTCTTAATGATCTTAAACTTATCAAATGCTTCAGAATTTTCTTTTAGAAATGCAATCCACATCATTCTTGTAAAATCATCAACAAGAATCATAAAATACCTTTCTCCATAGAATCCTCTAGTCCTGGTAGGACCACTCAAGTTTGTATGAAAAATGTCCAACTTCTTTGTTGATGTGAACTTCTTACTAGGAAATGAACTTCTCTTTTGCTTAGCCATCACACATTCTTTGCAAATCATGTTAGTAGGCTTCATAATTTTAGGCAAATCCCTTACTGCAAGTGTAGTACTCACTTTCACAATGTTATCAAAGTTTATATGACAAAACCTTCTATGCCACAACCAACTATCATCAATTTTAGTAATCAAGGATGTCATCTCAGTAGGATTCAACTAAAATACATTACCTCTGGTTCTAGATCCAGTTCCAATTAGATTTCCATCTTTATCCTTTATCACACAAGTTTTCTCAATAAACCAAACTTGATATCCCTTATCCACTAACTATCCAACACTCAAAAGATTATGTTTCAATCCATCAACAAAGTAAACATCATCAGTATTAGTCTTTCCATCAAGAGTAATAGATCCTATACCTTTAATCAAACAAGGTGCATTGTTACCAACTCTAACAACTCCTCCATCATAATTGTTAAACTTTATGAACTTCTTCATATCACCAGTCATATGATGTGAACAACCACTGTCTATAATCCAATCAGATTTCTTTTCAACTTGGGAAACTAATGCTTTTTCTTCTTTCACATTAGATTCAGAATTTTCTTCTTTAATTTCTACAAATCCTATTTCATCATTATTCTTAGTATCACTTTCACTCAAATTTCTTTCTATACTAGCTTCAAGATCTTCATCATTAGCATACTAACATTCCTTAGATCTTCTAGGCTTCAAATTATTTCTATACTTTTTAACTCTCTTAGGACATTTACATGCAAAATGACCATATTCTTGACAAGTCCAACATTTAAAAATTTTCTTACCGTCTGGTTCTCTTTTCACAAGCAAGGCAATACCTTCTTCAATCTTCTTATCTTCTTCATTTCTAGATCTGCTGCTACTGGCATAATCTCCACTCACATTGGTACTTCTTGACAAAGTAGGATGAATACTAAGAGCACTAAATGTTGTCTCCATTCTAGGTAAGTCTCCTGATAACTTCAAGTTCATCTCTGTCACTTCCAATCTACCAAGAAGAGTCTCTCTTGTAAAGTTTGTAGTACAAGGTATAACTTGTTCAATCATTTGTGTTGTCTGCTTAAATACAAGAGTCGATGTCCTCAGAATTTTCCATATCACTTCATTCTCTATCTTTGATCCTCCACAAGATTTTATTCTTGCAACAATTTTTGATATCCTACCAATATAGCTTCTAACAGATTCATCTTCCATCATTCTAATATCTTCAAATACACATATCCAATTATGTAATCTAGCTCTTTTTACATGTTCATCACCTTCAAAAGTAGAGTGTAAAGCTTTCCAAATTTCATTAGATTTCTTAAAACATTTTACCTGACTATATTCATTCTCTGGAAGTACTGTCAAGAGTGCTTCTCTTGAAAGTATGTTACACATGAATAGATCTACCTCATCTTTAGTACTTGTTTCAAGACTGTCTTCTTCAATTATAGTCCTTTCATTTTTTGTAATCAACCAATAGCCTGGTCCTAAACACAATAAATGTTTCTTCATCTTTTCCTTCTAGCTATCAAAATTTACTCCATCAAACTTAGGGCTTTCTTTCCTGACATTCGCCATGGATCTCCTTAAGCTATTAAACTTTCCTTTCAAGGACCTACCGCTCTAATACCAATTGTTAGAAAGTAAAGTCCACCAAGATAACTGAGAGGGGGGGGTGAATCAGTTATCAGATAATTATAACTTTTAACATCTTCAATAGCATTTAACCATGTAAGCAATGCAATTACTAACCATACAAAGATATTCATACACAATGACACAATAACACAAGATATGTTAACTAGGGAACCTCTTGATCAAAGAGTAAACCCCGGTGGGAATGATGCCCACAAAAGATGCACTAATATGAATATTCCTTGTGAGAGGATGGACTCTATTAGGAGTCTTATGAAATACATTCAGTACATATAAATCCCTGTTAGGAGATTTTGAATCCCTGTTAGAAGATTCTAACCCTGTTAAGAGTTATGGAAGACAGAAGGACCCACTGCCCAAATAGCTTTAGGTTAAGATCACTGAACACACTATCCAAATAACCTTGATATTATTCAATAGAATAATATGAAATATGTTACCTCCTTACTGTGCCAAACCGCACTCACTACTACATTAGATCTCAATTCCAGATCTTTGTACTTCGCATGTCTTCCTTCACAATTTCACTTTCACAATCTCTTAGGCTCTTTCCTTCACTTCATGCTTACATTTGCATGAAACCAAACCATGCTCACACTTATTTCATATTAAAACTACATACAATAAGGAAAAGCATTCCTTCCTTTATACCACACTTAGATAATTACAAATGAGTCGGCACACAATTACAAAATAAAAGTTTCCATATGCTACATTAAAATTACACAAAACTGTCGGCTTCCAAATGCAATAACTCTTCACTTGTGTGACCTCAAAGTTTGTGCTTTGAACCACATCACCATCAATGTGTCTCAAACTTCATTTTAACTATGCAAAACCAAATTCCATCCTGATTAGGAGATATCATCTGATTTCCACAAACTGCTACTCAGGAACACTGCCTGAATACTACTTCTACCAAAATTATCATAACTTTCATGAATCAATGAATTACTATCTACACTCTTAACCATAGACATATAACATATCAAATATTATAACCTAAACATCACATAGCTCCAACTATAATATCCCATGTGCGCTAATCAAAACACTGTCTGCTTCTCTGCTAGTCTCCAAAAGATCACTGTGTTGACATCAATGACAATCATAGTCATGAATGCAACAAAAACTGCTACAGAATGACTGCCAACATCCAACATTCATTCCTAAAATCTCTCTCCATGCTCCATATGAGATGTGTGAGAGGTGAACAAAATATGGTACCCTTTGAGTTGGGTAACACAACCAAGGCTACTATACATAACATCACCTTCCATACTAAAGGTGTAGGTCCTGATAGTACGGAAGATAGTAGGATCTAATCTGATCGGGTCTGCATCAATGGATGCACTCCTATAAAATACTCTATGTCTACATGGATCTCCTCAAAACCACATTGTGCTCTGGGTCTAATGGTCTCCCCTTAGACTGGAAGTGGAAGAATCTTGTAGACATCCTCTAGGGTCACTGTGATCTCACCAGAGGGAAGATGGAAGGAGCATGTATCCTCATCCCACCTCTTTATCAGAGCTGATAGAATGGCTTGGTGTAGTCTGAGCTATGGAAGGACTGATACCCAATACAATCCCACATCCCTCAGTAACTACATCCCATCATCATCAAGGTCAGATAGTCTCTCCTTGACTTTCATTAGCAATTCCCTAAAAGGATTTTCTAGGAAGCAGACTAGGTCCTATAAGCACAAACAAAGATCATATTAGTCATCTACATCATCAAATTTGAAAAACTAACTGAACTAGGTCAAAGTCAACCTTAGTTAGGTCAATGTTGACCTTACTAGGTCAATGTCAACTTTACTAGGTCAGGGTCGACCTTTTTGGGTCAAGTTCGACCTCATCTCAAAAACTGACAAAAACCCTTTGGTCAATGTCGACTTTGATGGGTCAAAGTTGACCTAGATGGGTCAATGTCAACCTAAATAGGTTAGGGTCAACCTAAAAGGGGAAAAATAGACCTTTCCTATAAAAAAATAGGAATTTGGAAAGTACAAAGGAGGATAATAGTAAACTCACCTCAGGTAGTGGTCGTCTGGTAGCCAGGCTATGTCTTAGAGTCTCCAGGCATGTCGCTCGAAGTTCCTCTCTTCTTGACATCTTGATTCCTCTTTTCCAATCTAAGAATGGTAAGAATGAGTAAGTATTTCTCTCTTTTACTTATTTATAACTTCAAATTAGGGTTTTATTAGGGTTTCCTTAGGGTAAACTCATATTTTCTCTTCTTATGCATTTAGACAAACATCCACTCTTTTCATCATAACTTGAGTTTGGTAACTCTGTTTTTAGTTATGTTAGCGGCGTTGGAATTGTGATTTAGATACCTAACTCCTTGAATCAATTTAGGAAGGTTAGGAATCCTTCTAATTGGTTTAGGAAAGAACTTTTCAACATTCTACATCTCCAGTATATAGAGTTTTTCTTATCACCCTATTTCACCCTTCCGAAGTAGAAAGCTGAAACAGGGGGGGCATAAGGGGCTCTATAAACTTCTCAAATTATCATATAGTAAGCTTTAGGTGATTTATGGATTTCCATTAACCTTGTGTGTTGTAGGTTCTAATAGTTTTCTACAAGATCTTTACATCAAGTACTTAGCTATATCTTTTTTATTTACTATGATGTTTTCTTACTTTAGCTTGCATATTCACATAGTGTCATATCTAAGCTAAAGTGGGGGATAAATGTATCACCTTAAAATGGAAGAACTTCCATCTTGATAGGTTTAGCACCCTCTTTTAGTACATTTATCATGATAGACTTACATTTAGGATGCATTTTGCACTTATCTTCTTCATTCTAGGTGAAATTAGGGTTAGGATCCCATGGATTCTCCTGAATTTCCCTCTTTCATGGCTCTATTTTCTAGGTAGGAAATAGAAATAGATCCTCCTAGCCTTCATCACATTCATCATAGGATTTTATGCCTATCCCTGGCATTCTATCCTGATCTGATATCATTTCTAGGTTTTTGGGCATCCTCGGGACCTCCTAACCTGGTTCTGATTGGATCTAGGCATAGGGTCTAATTCAAGGTTGATCATGACTAGGTCAGGATCAAGCTCAAACCTAACTAGGTTAGGTCCAACCTCAATTTTTCTCCTTTCATTCAAATTTCCAGAATCCTAGATTTTCGGGCATTGGGCTTTCGGGATATTTATTTTCCCGCCTCTGGGTTGGCCATTTCGGGTTTTGAGATGGTAAATCCTTTAATTGCATATAATCTAGGTATATTTTCTAAATTTTAGCACCTAATTGGGATTTAACTCTCCAAGGTGGCCCCTCTAGAGGATTGTGTCCTAGTTCACTATAAAAGGAGGCCTTCCTCTCTCATTTACACATCAAGTCTTTCAAGCTCAAGCACTCTCAAGCAAGGTGATTGATCCAACATCCATTATCCACATCTCTCCATCAAGTTTTGTGAGCAAGAAGGTTTCAAGCAAGCAAGGAATGGTGAAGATGTAAGATAGCAAGAGGATGATATAGGAGATTAAGCCATTGTGGAAATCAAGCATCTTTTATACATATTTGGAGCAAGAGATATCCTTTCTTCCTTGATCTACCATCATCAACTTTCAAGCATTCAAAGATTCAATCATAGGGTAACAATTATAGATTGTGAGTTTGGTAGAAGTACTTTAGCCTTGGGGGCTTGGTATGCTTTTCAATCTCATTCAAATCTATGCATTGTTATTTCATACACATTCATGCTAGGGTTTTGATCTAGAGGATTAGATCTTGGCATTGCACTTTCAATACATACACACACACATTCTATTTCAATTGGCTATTTGTGGAGGTGGAGACCACCAAAATAGGGGTTTGACTAAGGCAAAACCCTATATAGCCACCCCAAAAAACCCCTTTTTCAGATATCTACAGTTGTTGTTTTAGGAATCAGAGGATAGATTTGAGTAACCTTTTCGCCAAACTTCCAGGATCTACAAACAAAATCAGAATTGGGCTTCAAAATAAAAAAGTGGTATTTGACCTTTTATGAAGGTCAAACTTGACCTACTATCAGAAAGACAAAACTTTTTTGGGTTTTCTCCATCTTGGCTTTTTGATCACAGATCTGGTTGCAAAATCTTCTGAAACCTCACACAGACTTCAGAAAATAGGTATTTCCAAATCAATTTCACAATGAGGTATGTATCTTGACCTAATTAATTTTCAAGTATTTCCAAATTTACTCATGCTATGCCAACTCCAATTTCAATTCAAATGAATAAGTGTTGAATGTTAGGTACATTGCTAAGCTTCCATTTTACACCTATTCAGATAGATGGAGTGTTTTTATACAAGTGGCACTCATTTTTTTGGGTTTTCACCATCTTGGTAGAGATTTTATTTTTTCTACTAAGGCACCTATTTACCAAGTTTTTACCAAGGCACTTTTTCTTTTTCTTCTTTTTTTTTTTATGTTTCACTTTTCAATTTTTTTGTATTTTTTCATTTTTATTATTTTTTGTTAGACCATCAAGGCACCTATTGCTAGGTTTTCACCAGGATGATCATTTTTTCAAGACTTTTTCTGATTTTTAGTTTCTTTTTCAGGACATTATCCACATACTGAATATCTAGGTGTAGAATTTATTCAGATGAAGAACATTGATCGGTTCTCAAAGTTGTTCCCCTTCAGTCATTGAGATTTGATAGGCTCCTAAGCCAAAAGTAGCAATGACAAAAAAAAAAGGACCCAGCCAGTTGGGTTCAAACTTCCCCTTGCATTCTCAATGGGATTTATTTTTAATGTTCTCTCTCAAGACTAGATCACCAACCTGAAATTATATGTCTGACCTTCTTGTTGTATCCCTTAGACATCCATTTCTGATATACTCTTAGATGATCATATGCAGCTTTCCTACGCTCATCTAGTAGTTCTATTTCTTATAACCTAGACACTTTGTAATCATCATCGGTTACTAGACCATGCATTATGATTCTGAGTGATGGGATTTCAACTTCTATAGGTAGTAATGCTTTAGTCCCATATACTAAAGCAAAAGGAGTAGCCACAATGGGCATTTTTATACTTTTTCTATAAGCCCAAAGAAATGGATTTATCATTAGATGCCAATCTCACCATGTCTTGTTGACCATGTGGTGCAATATTTTCAATAAGTTCTTATTGGATGCTTCAGCTTGTCCATTCCCTTGTGGATAGTAAAAAGATGACCAATGTTGAGTGATCTTGAATTTAGAACATAATGAATCTAGGTCCTTGTTTTTGAATTGGCCTTCACTATCAGTGATGATGGAGTGTGGGATACCATACTGGAAAATAATGTAATTTAGGATGAACATAGAAATCTGTTTGTCGATTTCTTGTGTTAAAGGAACTGCTTCAACCTATTTTGTAAAATAATTAGTTGTTGTGATTATGTAGGTGTGACCATTTGATGAATGTGGCTATATAGAACCTATAAGATCAAATGCCCATTGTTGAAAAGGCCATTGTGTTGTAAATGGAATCAGATCTTTACCTGGTGCATGAATTAAGTTACCATGGACCTAGCATTTCTTACCATTCTTAGCATATTTCACGGCCTCTTTCTCCATATCTGGCCAATAGTACCTTGCCCCAATGAGTTTTTGAGCTAATGTCAAGTTGTTGGAATGTGATCCACAAATACCTTCATGGACTTCCTCTAATGCACATTTCAATTCTTCTCATTCTAAACATCTAAGGAGTGTACCATACAGACTTCATTTGTATAGATCATTGCCAATGATGACATACCATGATGGGTTTCGAATAAGGTATCATTTATCATGACGGTTAAGGTTATCGGGCATGAATTAGTCTCGAAGATAGGAATAGATGGTTTTGTAGTGGGAGGAATCATGACCAAAAATAGTGTAGATCATATGGGTTTCTAGGAAATCATAGGCAAGGAATGACAGTGCTTCCACCAGGAACTCATAGCGTAGCTTATGTTTGGGTTGCTGCACTAAAGATGACAGTGTAGCCATATCATCACCTGCTTTGTTTTCCATTCTTGGTATCTATTCGAACATGATAGAAATGAAGTATTTCTTAAGATCATCTAGCATCCATTTGTATGGAATCAGCTTCTCATCCTTTGTTTGGTACACATCATTGACTTGGTGAATAACCAGTTGTGAATCTCCATGAATGTGTAGTTTTGTTATTGTCCATGCTCATGCCAATTTCATTCCATTTAATAAAGCTTCATATTTTGCTATGTTATTGGTGTAAGGAAATTTGATTCTAAATTCTTTTGGAATGGAGTAACCTTGAGGCGTAATAAATAGGATGCCAACTCTGGATCCATTTTGTGTGTATGACCTATCAAAGAATAGTTCCCATGTAGAGTACACATTTGACTGATGTTCTTAGGAGGTCACATCTCCATGATTACTTTAACTTTTGTTGGATCTACTTTGATACCTTTCTTTGAAATAATGCACCCTAGGAGCTTTCATGAAGTGACACCAAAGGCACATTTCTTGGGATTCAACTTGAGACTAAATTTTTCCATTTTGTCTAGTATTGTACCCAAGTCAGCTAGGTGTTCAGATCTTTTCATTGATTTAGCCAATGTGTCATCTACATAGTCCTCCATGTTTTTATACATCATATCATGAAAGATAGATGTCATGGCTCTTTGATAAGTAGCACCAACATTCTTAAGACCAAATGGCATTACATTCTAGCAAAAAGTACCCCATGCATAGGTGAAATTTATCTTCTCTTGATCTTCTGGAGCTATCTTTATTTGGTTGTACCTAGAAAATTCCTCTATTAAAGAGTACATTTCAAATCCCATAGTCATATCCACTATCATATCGATGTTTGGTAGTGGAAAGTCATCCTTTGGGAATGCTTTGTTTACATCTCTTAAATCTATGCATACTCATATAGACTTATCTCGTTTTGACACTGGAACAATGTTTGATATCTATTCAGCATAGTCTATGACTCAGATGAATCCAGCTTTGAGTAATTTCTCTAGTTCAGCTTTGACAAGAAGTGCAAAATGTGGATGCATTTTTTGAAACTTCTATTTGATTGGTTTAACCCCTAGAGCTATAGAGAGATGATGCATGATTAGATTAGGATCTAATCCTAGCATGTCTAAATATTTCCATGCAAAGTTTATCTTTTTCTCTATTAAGAATTTGGTAAATTTTTGTTTCTCCTCTTCTGATAGGGATTATGCAACATGATTCATTTGGGGTTCCTCCACTGTGTTGAGATTGATAGATTGAGTTGGTTCTATCAAAATTGGTGATCAGTCCCATAAATGACTTAGAAGGACATAAAATATCTCATCCTAGGGTGCCTCAGAGAGGTTTTTATCCTCAGATACGTCTTTTGTTTTTTAGTACTAATTTTGGCTCTGAGATTGCCACATAGTGGTTTTCACCCTTAGAGCTCTTTTTCTTTTTTTTCTTATTCTTTTGACTAAGATACTTTATATCTAACTCTATCATGTTGACGCTAGGTTTACTGATGGAATTTTTCATAGGTTCAACTGCATTCAAGTAACATGCTAATGCATAGTCTGTTCAGAAAGTATAGATATCTTGGCTTGGGTTTGTGGACGTTTGGTCAATAAGCTTAGGATGTGTGATAGTAAGGGGAGGGAAGGACTATCTAACAGTGTTCACACACATAGTATTGTCATCATGGATTCTGATCTAACTCTTGAATTCTAAGGTGATATTACTACTTAAGATATTTAGTCTATTAAGCGTCTCTACATCATCGTTGGATCCTATGTTAGTAATAAGTAATTTAGTTTCATTAGGTCTATCATGTAGTTCTAGACCCATGTTAGTTGTAGGTGCGTATTGGTGAATACTATCAATATGTGTGTTTGTTATGAGCTCCTCTTCTTCTGATTTTGGAATGACTTCCCATTCATATTCATTATATTTCTCATTAGGATCTCTGAGAAAGTCAAGAATATATGTGAAAGTAGGATGAATCCCCCAAGCAAGGTTTCCTTCAGAGTCTGAACATAATTCATACTCATGAGAATCTATCTCAGAATCACTAGAGTGTCCTAAATGTTCAATGATGGTGAGGGATGTTTCTCCTTCTCCTGGACCAGTCCATTATTTTGTAGTAGTGCGTTCTTATGTGTCTACCACATTGACTTGTTCCTAAGGTTTATTTTCATCATTAATAAGGTCTAAGATGTGCTAAGGTATATGCTCATAGGGAAAAAAATTTGTTGTGTCTGAATCATCACTGCCTAAATGATGTGCTTCTTCCTCTTTTTGAGTATCCATTCTTAGTTCTATCTGTTCTATGACATGAGTAGAGTTTCCACTGAGATGGAAAGGTTTCTTCTAATAACCTATGCATATAGTATCTTTGTTTGTTCTCCCATAGTGTTTAATGGGTTTTATAATACCCTTTCCTCTTGTGCCTAGAGGATCATTTCTAGTATATCCCATTTTAGACATTAGCTTGTTTCCTAGTCCATATGATTTTGAAGGAACCTTAGGGGATTTGGATCCACATTTTTGAACTACTTGTGATTGAGGTTCATATTTGTATATCCAGGCTATGACAACTTCTTCTTCATCTGATTCTTGTTTGGACACCTGATCTATGATGAAGCTCCCATCAAAGATAGTGTGTGATTCTGTAGTTGTAGGTTTCATTTTCTCTAAAGGTATCCCATAAGACTTTGGTGAGACTAGGAGAGATGTAAGAGATAGAACTGGTTTGATTGTGTATTTTCCCATACTTGTATCTTTTATTTTGACTTCCTTAGCTATGTCTTCCATCTTGGATGTGGACACTATGTCACTTTGTTTGGTAGAAGACTCTCTATTGTGTGGGACAAGCTTGTCAGCACTTTCCTTTAAAGCATTGCAAGAGGCTGGCATGTCTGTTGGTATTGTGACTTCTACTCCATCATAGGGAAACTCAATACATTGATGGTATGTTGATGGGATAGTTTTCATTCTATGAATCTAGGGCCTTCCTAAGAGAATGTTATAGGCCAGCGGGAGGTCCAATACTTGGCAAGTGATATCTCTGATGATAGATCCTATTATGATAGGTAACACGATGACTCCTTTAGAAGATATTTCTTTCTCATCATATGCTTTTATGGTTATTTTCTTAGGATCAATAGCATATTCTATAAATCCTAGCTGTGTAACCAATTTATATAAACAAATGTTTAGACCAGCTCCTCCATCTATCAAAACATGCTGGACATGACGGTTCTCAATTAGGACTTCAATATGTAACGACTGGTTATGCGGATGACTTAGTGAATTGTCATCTTCCTCTGAAAAGGAAATGTATTGAGGAGAATTCAAATGACCTACCATGGTCTGGAATTGATCAAGATCAATATTTTCTAGAATATTAGAACTAATGAGAGCTTTGTCTAGAACTGCTCGATAGGCAGAAGAAATTTGAAGTAACTCAAATATAGAGATCTTTGCATTAATGTGTTGCAGTTGTTGGATAATGTTGTAAGATGTTGTTTTGGATTCTTTGTAATGGGAATATTTGGACACAATCCTTTTTTTAGCTACAGATGCAAGATTGAATGGTATCTTTGGTGTGTTTGATGAACCCAAGTTTGGTCTTGGGAGATTTACCTGAGCTTGAGATCGAGTGACCACATTAGTCGATCTGTTGTCTTTGTCTTTCTTGACAATACTGATGGCATTGCAATGTTGAGATGTGCATGGCTCTACCATGTTGATGACATCATTGTTACCAGTGTACATGTGTAATTGACCTTAGCACCAATATTTGGTCGGGAAGATGATGATTCTCCCTGATTATGCTTCGAAAAAGGTTATGTGAATGTCTTGTGATCATTGTTGGATTTATGGTTTTCAATAACAATTTATCCAGCATCAATTTTGTCTTGATTAAGATGTTTTAGATGCATGGAATTATTGGTTAAATATGACCCTTGTTTTGGTGAAAATCACAAAAATCGGTCTCTTTCTACCACTTAGGTTTAACTTCTGGGTCATATGGTTTTATCTTAGGTAACGTAATGATATTATTTTCCAATAGAGTTTTCATGGAATATTCCAAGGACTCACCCAAAGGAGTGAACTCACATTTTGGTTTTGTAACCCACGGTTTGTAGTCATTCAACTTTTTAGTAGGTTCAGTTCTCTATTTCTTAGAGGCCTTTATGTCTTCAGTGTCAATCATGAGGTTAAATTATAGTGCTTTGGGTGGAGCACTAATGTGATCAACAACACCATCTGTGACAACATTTTTGTTTTTGGTTCCAAAATTTGACCGTATCTTTGTTGTTGGAACTGGAACCTGAATCATACTTTTTTTCTTTATGAAGTGAGATATCTCCCTTACGAACAAGTACCTCCTCTATTTTCATGGCACTATCCACCATTTTGTCAAATGAGGTATGATTTTGCATCTGAAGATGATAGTTGATTTCAAGAATCAGATTATTGATGAAGATTTCTAGTTTCTCATTTTTTGGAATTTGTTGAGCATAAAGCGATAACTTCTTCCTCCAAGATTTGACAAAAGTCAAGAATGGTTCTCTTATTTTTTTGGTTTAAGTTGCAGATATCGATCATGGTGACTGGATGTTGGATGTTGTAGGAGTATTTTTAATAGAATGATTTTATTAATTCCTAAAAAATTTTCATTGTTGGAGGTATTTTGGAGAGCCAGTTGATGGTTGCCCCTCCCAAAGATCGTGGGAAGAGACGTATTAAGTATGTTGGTTCATGCATGAATTCCATAGATAGAGTGAAAAACTCTCTGACATGATCTTGAGGATCTTAATTTCTATCATATTTGACATATTTTGGTAGTTCCACTCCTTTTGGGAATGGTGGCATATACATGCTTTGATCAAATAGAAATGGGCATAGGGAATCCATAGAGAATTCTTTTGGTTCTTTCTCTTTTTCGATTTTGTTAAGTTTGACTTGCATAGCATGCATCTGCTTCATCATGGTCATGATAGGGGTTTCTTCCTCTTGTGTTAAGATATCTTTGACATTAAAGTTGTGAGGAATTTTAGTTCCTTGTTGCGCTAGTTCTAAGAAATATGCTGATTTATCCTCTCGTAAGAAGTATTTCATCATTTTCTTAAAGAGATCGTCATTGCGGTATTGTTCAATTTTTGAAGGTGTGGGTTCTTGATTCCCCCCTTCATTAGAGTTGTGGCCTTGTGAACCATGGTTGGATCCTCTTTGAGACATAGCAGCATGTTGATTGTCTTTTGGGATTGATTCAGGAGGAGTGGTGTGGCACTCTTTCAAGCGCAAATTGCCTAGTTCATCTTCTTCATAAAGATCGTGATTGTAGGGTTGGTGAAAAGATTGAACAATGAGAGAAGAGGAAGGTGATGCCGTTGGTTCTTCTCTTGGTTTTCTATGTGAGGAAGCTCTTGTTTCCACCATTAACCTTTAGGTGAATCACAGAGAAAGATAAGATAACTGAATGATAATCTGATTTGGGAATAATCAAGTGACGCAACCTTGTCTAGATTGGATTGGATTTGTTGATAAAAAGGTAGATTAGACAGAAGTGAAGGATATTGTGACCGAGATGTATGGGTAGATTCCCAAAGGATGGTGGACACAAATTCACGACACCTAACCTTTGATATATGAAGGTTGTTTTGACAAGGTTTTTGACATAGGATGAGATGTGTTCCAGATTAATCAACAAGATGACAAATCGAGAAAAATAGATCACTTTGGGAAAATGAGATGGATCACTATTTCTCTACTTTGTACTTGACACAGTGGAATTTTTGACAAAATTTTGACCAAAGCTGAAGGTTGACTGGATTTCTGTCAAAATTAGGGTTTTTTTGACAATTTGTGCAAAATGTCATATGACAGTATCCAAGCTCATATGACACAAAATAGGGCCTGGCATGATAATCTAGGGTCTCATACAATAATTGGAATTGATTTTTTCTTGGGATTTTTTACAACTCTTATACGACACTCTATAGCTTCCCGTATGACACTTTCAGGGTTCCGGTACATGACACTTGGTAAAACTAAGCAATCATCATATGATAATTGCTAGGGTTGGATGAAAGTTGACACTAGAAAAGGATTTTGCTTCAATTTTTCAAGATTTTGGTGTTTTTGGTCTCAGTTTGCTTTTCAAATTTGCTTTCCAGTTTTTCAGAATTTGTGTGTTTTGGATTGTCTAAGGATTTTTAGCACAGCAATAGGCTCACAATCATAGAAAACACATCGAAACTGACTCAATGAATCAAACACACCTAGCTTAACCTAACTAGGAGAAGAGATGTATTACTTTCTCATTGATTTAGGAACACACTCAATGACTCCTCAGAATATGGTGGTCCAACAACACGCAATAGATGTTGAAGCCCATATTAGCTGAGTTCAAACATCAAGGAGGGCTTGATATGACAAATTTCTTGGGGTGATTACTATTCACCTCGCACAAGCACTACAAATCCTTCAGAGGTAGATTAGTGGCAAACTAGCTTAGTCTTTTAATCAAGGCATCCATTCACAATTGTCTCTCATAGTCCTACAAGCAGGATTGAGGTTGTTAACCCTATGAGTACTCAAACCTGTGTAGTCTTGCAAGAAAGATTGAAGTGGCTCTGCTCTACACAAGATCCAAGCATGTTCATGGAATAAATCCAAGGAACAAGCGCAATTATGTCTTTCAAATCTTTAACCTCAAGGAAGCGTCAAATTTTATAGTGGGGTGGAAGAGTTGGCTTAAAACTTGTCCCCACTTGGGTCGTTCCTGGGAGATTTTTACCTCAATCAGCAAGCCCTCTAAAAGTGTAAATTAAATGTGAGGTTGGGGACCACAGGATCTGGGTTTATAATTCTTTGGAAAGAGAAGAGCATAATCCCCTAACCCTGTCCTTTTCCCTATCCAAGACATGCCAAGCAAAGTTAATCCAAAGATAGTACGCACATTTCCAAGGGTAGATATCTTCTGGGTTTCTGATTCTCTGAAAAGAGAAGAGCATAATCCCCTCAATATCTACCACATGTAATATGACACATGTAATTTAATTAGCTATGTCCCTATGAAAAAGAGATTAACCAAACATAACATTTTCTTGATGAAGATTTTGGCAACCTACAAAACCACAAGTCATAAATCTTCATTGATTGAGTTTTCTTTGGCTAGTGATTTTCTGAAAGGGTTTCCTACAAATAAGGGCTTAGAGGACAAGACAAGAATAGGCCAAAAAGATAGGTTTTAATTCTCAAGTATTCATCTCGCATCCCACAAAAAGTGTTAGGCTATCTAAAATTATCAGACACCATAAAATAGTAGGGATTGGGATTAGCAATCAATCAAATTTTAGGGAAGAAACCTTAAAAACTGATCCAAAAACCCATATGATAATTGAAATTCTGGTGTGAAATGTAGTACGACAATATACCTCAACCCATATGAAAATTCTTCTCTAATACGACAATGTATACAAACTGATATGACACGTCAAGAAAGTTGTCTATCGTATGATAGAAAGTGGCTTTTGAAACAACACTCCACAAATTGTCGTACAAGATTGTATGTAAATTTTTCAAAATTTGAGAAATTGATGAAAAATGATCATAAATATGACAAAATATGAAAAAGGTGAAACCCAATATTGGGCCCCATGGTGGGCGCCAGAAATGTGTGTAAAATTTATACTTGTTCAGAAGACACAACACGCCAGTAAAACATTATTGATCAATGGTAAATAAATAATAAATGAACAAATATATCATTGATCAAGTGATTTACTACCTTCTAGAAGACGTGAGTATGGTATTCTCATATTTGATTGAGATTAGTGATAATGCAATGCCTAAACGAAGGATTTGAATGCAAAAACTATTGAAATGAATGCAAGATTAATCTATGGTTTTGTGATTTTCAATGCAATAACAATAAAAACTATATGAAATTGATCTAAAAATTGATATCAATGAAATGAAAACTAAGCTATGAATGCCAAAAATTAGAAAAACTGATAACAATTGATCTCAAAATGGATGCATAATCTTGCAAGAACTCGACAGTATAGCGTTGTTCTCAAAATTGCACATGGTTGTCAAGGACTGAGGGATGTTTATATAGAAATCCAAGTTTGAGAACTCATGGAAAAACCAAAAATCACTCCCTAATTAACTCAAATTGATTGGTAAGTTATCAAAGAATTAGAAATAGTTATCTAGTCAAAATCATGCAAATCAGCTTTTTAACTCATAATTGGAAGTTGAGATCACTCCAATTTGCTTTTTAACTCATAATCACATGTTGAGTTTAGAAAGTTAAGAAAATGAGTCCAATAGTTGATTTTGATTTTAACTGATCTTCTAATTTTTGCATAGATAATTGTGAGTTTTATTTAATTTCCATGTGTTTTATTGTCAACTTTTCTAATTTAATCATTTAGATAACTAATTTATGGGTTAATCAATTATTAAATCAAACTTTATCCAAAATTATATTATTAAATTTGACAATTTAATTTTAATCAATTAAATGAATATTCAATCAATTATTTTTGAGTTTTTGATTTATTGTCAAATAAATAATATTAATTAAGAATAGTTTAATTAAATATAATTAAAATGATTAAGTGGCTAAACTAAGTTTAATTAATCAAATATTCATCATATTCAATCAATTGCACTTAGGATAAATAAATAAAAATCATTTATCGCCAAATAATATTCAATCAGAGATGATTAGGATAGATTAAGAATATTTAGGAATATTCCTCGATGCAAAATTGTGATAGGATCATTAGGTTTTTTATTGTTTGATGCACAAATGTGCCTTAGGTTAGGACTTTACGGTCGATTTCGATCGATTTGTTGATGTAGGAGGTTAATGGAACTGAAGCACATTTTTGGGATATTACAGTAAGTTAGTAAATCCTTTAATCGATTTAATAATTTTTATAGTTCAAAAGCATGCTATGTAGAATGCAAACACTTATCCTTATAACTACATGTCTTAGTGCAATACTCTTTCTAAATACTCTATGTATTAAATGATGTTTTCAAATACAATAAGATAAATATTATAAATGACAAAAAAAAGTTAGCATTGCTTAATTTTATATATGATTATGGATGTTCTATGTAATTAACACAATAATTCCAAATCAAGCTTCTACTATCAAATCGATGTGAATGCCCAATAGAATAGAATATGGAATGCACTTTGTATAGGTTCAATCTTGCACTTTTGGCTCTGATTTAAAATTTTCTAGACTTGAATCTCTTTTGTCTATTTAAACCTTTGTGCAGCCTTGAACTATGTACATATCAGATTCAATTCCTAGACTTGAATATATTTTGTATATTTAAACCTTTCGGTAACTTTGAACTATGTAAATATGAGGTTCAATTTTTTAGTTCTCCTATTTGAAAATGGAAGTACCTAAAACCATCATCAAAACATAATATGTTGGGTAGGGAAAGTCTACTTGATCAATTCAATTATTTTGACAAATTTGAAGATACACCAAGTAGAATACAAATGTGCATGTATGTCTATATGACTACAAATATTGATGTGATTTTCTTTGTAAATGATATATTGATTGAATACTATATTAGTGATTGATTATTCAAAATGACTTAGGAATCTTTTCTTTTTGTACTATAATATGGCATTCAATTTTTAATAATTCATTTGTGAGTTAGTCAAACTTGTTTGCATTAAATAAACTTTAGACCTTTATTAAATTATATTTTTGAGAAAAAGTCTAAAGCTACACTTATAGTTCTAATCTAGACACAACAACAAATTTACATTCCTAAACTAAGTTTTTTGAATAAATTTCTAGGTCACACCTATAGCCTTGAATCCATATTGAGAATAAGAAAACTAAGGATGAGATAAAAAAAAATTACTAGAGAATGGTACATAGGTTTAAATTGAGTACATACACAATATAAGTTTTTGTGTAGAAATACTCAATTCAAACTGTGACTGATATACTTGTACCTCTACACACTTTCATAATCCTAACTATTAAAAGAAATTATTAAGATAAACTAGTTAAGAAAAGAAATAAAATGAATTCTTATTGAATAATTAATTAAGATTTTATCTTGTTAAAATTTAACTTATAAATTAAAAAAATTTATAAATATAATTCTTAATTACATTCAAAATATTTAAAACTAATAATTAATATATAATATTGTATCAAAATAAATATTTGAATATTAATTTGTTGTGAGAATTAATTATTCATTATCATGTATGAAAAAACTCAAATAAAAATCCTAATAAATTATATACAAAATATAATTTTTAAAGTAAAAATAAATAAATTAATCATATTTTAATATATTTATAAAGCAAAATATTAAACTTTTCCTAATTTTAAATTAAACTAATCTAAGAATCTGCATACATATAGCATAAAAATTGTAGACTAATAAATGATTATCATGAGTGTGATTAATTCAAAATTAAATGTTAATTTAGAGAATTAAATGTGACAAATAGATGGATTTGGTTTTAGGTTCGATGAAAGAGAATAAAATTGATCACAGGAAAGGTGAAATTGTTCTATTTTACAATAGGAAGTGTATCTAGTCTGTCTAATTTACATCTCAAATTTTGTGCAAGACCTTTATTTATGTTGGAATCTAAGTTTTTGGCTCAAGGAGACCTCTATGGAAGGATCTAATCTAGTACCATAATCCTATGAGTTGTGCACTTCTACTCTCTAGTTCAACAATGTCTACCCTACTCTAGTGTTTGGATACAATTACATTTAGAGGTCATTGGATCACTTGTTGCATATTCCTTTGGGTCAACCCTTTAAAAAGAATGCCTTTATGATTATTTAAAGAATTGGTAAACAATAAATCAAGTAGATATTCTTGATGATAGTGCATAAATGTTATTATTTTAAAGCATCAAATTGAAATACTATCTAATAATCATTTCTTGAATTCTCAAGTTGTAAGATGATAGAGGATGTTAGAAGATGATCTAATGTTGCAATTAGATGCCTTTAAATGAATGGATATAATAATATTTCATGTAAAGGCGTATTCAATTAGCTCATAATGATTAGTGGAATTAGTGGAAGAACTAAAATTAAATTTGAAATTAGATATTTAATTAGCTCATAATGATTATTGAAATTAGTGGAAGAACTAAAATTAAATTTGAAATTAAGAACTTTTGGTTTTAGATTTATTTTGTAGGCCAATCTAGTGCCCATGGGAATGTCATACGGTAATGAAGAGATAAATCTTAATCATAGAATAATGACTTGTTATATGGATTGAATAAAAGTAGAATGTATGCGAGAGTGTGTAGAAATGAATAAGGTATGGATAAATATACAAGAGTGCATATAAATTGGGATAGGTGAAGGTTGACGTAATGGTCCAAAATCTACATATGATAATGCAACTTTCTAATTTGTTACTATATGATGGAAGATCATCCAAACATGTAAGATAAATCTTGCATTACCCAAAATTAATTTACTTTATTTATGTTCTCTAAAATGTCCTAAAAAGACTAAAATTACAAGGATTTTGCATTCACAAGTCTATATTTTGGCATGTAGAGACCTCAAAAATTTTCCTAAAGCTTTAAAATTATAAAATTGGCCTATTGTAAAATAATTATCAAAAAATCATTTGTAAATAGTGATATTCTAATGTTTCAATGTTCAAAAGTCTTATAAAAATATTTGAATTTTGGACATTTAAATTGTCAAATGGGACCTTGATGAATGCTAAATGAATTCTTAATTTTGGAAACAAATTACATAGACCACTCTAAGGTCTTTAGTTTCAAAAAATGAGCTCAATCAAGTGTCGGGGTTAAAATTTTGATTCCTAGAAGTTGCACTACGTTTGGGAGGGAAATTAAAAAATTTAAAATAGACCCAAAGGCACCAAAACCAAATAGGGCATGTTCTTTTCCATATCCCAAAGCATGAGAAAAATGATAGTCAAAGAGGGAAAGGGTGCCTGAAATAGTTCAAATTTGGGGGAAGCTAAAGAGAGGCAGAGGGCTCTAATGTGTTACAATCTATTGCATGTTGCATGTCATATTTCTATTATATAATTAGTCATATTTTCAATATAGAAATCAATATGTGTGCATTTGTGAAATCTGGCTTAAAATATATATTTCTTTGATTTTTTCTTGTAAACCCTGTCATTGTAGTATTCCATTACCTCAAAATATGCATGATGAATTTGTATCTAATGTAGATTTCACTATTTCATTTGAAATGTCCCCTCTTTGAAAGATGTGTAGATAAATTAGAATAAAAATGTAATGTAACCCTCATATAAGCATGCATGTAAAGTGAATATTTTGACTCAAAAGGGTATCTAAGTCTATCTAAAGTAATGGATCTAACTTAATGTCACCTTGTAAGTCCATCCTTTTACATGCTTCTTACATGAGACCTAAAAAAATAAAGAAAAATGTGTAATGAGTATATTTTATCCCACGAGTGAAAACTAGGATAAATAAATAAATAATTATGTGTCAAAGAAATTAAATAATATAAAATGAGTAGCCTTGGTAAATTCTTCCCATTTGTAAAGTGGCACAATTCTCTATTATTTAGCATATTAGATAGTTTCATGCTATATTTTAAGCTATATATTAACCTGATTTTTTATAATCTAAATATGATACATTCTTAAATATGTATTATATATTTATAAGCATAATAAGTATGTATAAGCATAATAAGTATTAGTACTTTTGCATGCTTAATTTATTGAGTTGGGAAGAGTTTAAGTTGTTAAATATTTGGATGTAGTCAAAATAAATTATAAATATAATATTTTAAGAAATTATAATAAATCATTAAATAAGTAGTGTCACATGTGAGAGGTATGAAACAATAAGTCAATTAGCACAATTTTTTGCTCAATCTATAAAGATGATAAAAATATCTTTGAATTCAATTATATAGATTTTATTTACATTATTTTTTTTTTATAATTTTTTATTTATAAATATGATGAATTACAAATTATGATCAAAACAATAATGAAACTCAAATCAAAACATACATAATTAAATTTAGAAATAATCTAATTAATTATAAGCAACCAATGTGATGAATTTTAGATACTTAAAGCCTAGAAGTGGGATTGATACTTCTATCATATAAAATATTTATAATAATACTTATGTATAATGCACCATCATTCAAATTACTATCTATTTATTGAAAAACATTTAGATTCACATTCTAAACTCGATACTCTTGAAATTGTGATTAAGGAATTTACCCCACTATGAGATATGACAATGTTTCTTGATTCCACTAATAATCTGATATATATTTTCATCATTTTTATCAATACCACTTTTAATTTATGATAAAAAAAAATTGTCATGTTTTCCTTTAGGATGTTTAGTTCGTGTAAGAGTGCATTAATTGCTAATTACAAATATCAAAACATAATGATCATCACCATCATCAAAAAGGGCTAATAGTACCTAGAACTCATGTCCAGCCTACCATCAAAACTAACATAAGTTTTATAAAAGAGCCACATAGAACCATCCCCAATAGTAAACATAACTATACTACTTAAAGTATACTAATAACCAAAATAACTTTAACTTTAACATTCTCAATATTCTTTAATATTTATATTTTACTATTTCAAAAAAGAAAAATTTTACCAAATTTGATGATTCATCATCAAGAATTCAAAATAAGAGAAAATATTTATTGTTTTTAAATCATAAAACACTAAAAAATCACACAATTAAATTCTAAAACAATTCATAAATGGAAAATTATAAGCCTACGAAATCCATACCAATATTATTGTTTTTTCTTGACAATAATTTATTTTCAAGTATTTAACTATTTAATATTTTAAATTAATCTATATAAATAGCTTATACACCTAATCTATAAGTTAGTGAGAACTATTCTATACATTGAAGTGTGGGAGCAAATAAATAACAATAAATCAGAAAAGTTTATGTAAAGTTGTCACATATTTTAAGAAAGCAGTTATGTGTACATATCAACTGTTTATAACTTTAAGAGAGCCGTTACTTAGATCAAAGAGCCGTTGGGTCCCATTTCTCTTTAACGTCTAAAAAACAACGCCAGGTGAATGACTTTTGAAATTCCTGTAACGGTCATTTTCCTTGTGTGAAGAATAATTGGAACGGTCATTTTCCTTGTGCGGAAAATAATTCATATGGTCAAAATCCGTGATATTATCATCATTAAAATCTTTATCTTTATCCTGTTTCTAATGTATTGGAGCCACAAATCACTCACTTCTTGACAATTATATACGGCTGATTGTCCTTGTCAACATTATTGATATGGTGAGAGCCCATATGACATAATGAGATTAATTTATCATTTAGTTTGTACTTGTATTTCCCATAAATCTCGGCTAAATAAATAGATGTAATCAAATTCTTAAATCAAATTAAATAGATTTAGATAGATGTAATAAATATATTTTTAAAATTTAATATCTGGATTAGAAGCATTTAGTTTTAATATTAATATAAAAAAGTGTTGAAATTGTTTATACTATCTTCAAAATCTTTTGGATTCAATAATCAATCTTGTAGGGTATACTTTAAGTAACACAAACTTATTTAATGTGCAAGATTGATTTGAATTGCATAGATTCCCTTGACAAAATAGTGCACTTCAAAAATGTGATTACCTTCATCTTAGTAGTATTTGGCTCTGTGAAGGTGGTGCCTATGGATACTATTTAGGAGTTAACCAACCTGATAGGTCAATGAATTCTCGAGTCAAACCTCTTTGGTGACAAGTAGATTAATGGTGATAAGAAACGTTGAAGACAATGTGCATAGACATGCAAATAGCCTAAATGATAATGATGTGGATTCTATTATTGCACTTTGGAAATCAAAGTGTGTCCTCTAATGATTTTCTCCTTGGATTCACATATTTTTCCTTTCTATTCCAACCGAAATTTAGTACACATTAAATGTATTTCATATAATAATCACCCTTGGTTACCACTATATCTTTTTTATTATTATTATTTGTATTGTTATCATTTTCATTACCTCTTAAAACAAAATTTGAATCATTCAAGCAACTTCTTTCCAATTCAAAAGTGTGAATTTTATAACCCTCCCAAACCATAGCAATGGTAGCAACTCCATGATACAAATTTTAATCTTGAACTATATAAGATAAGATCTCATATCACAACAAATCCCCAAAGCCAATTCCTGAACTATATAAGATAAGAACTCGTATCACAACAAATCCCCAAAGCCAATCATATCCCTTGAGTGTTTATTTAAACAATCCAACCTATGTATCCCTCTTCTAAGAATCAAAGGCTTCGTACCTAGGACCATATATAGAAATACCATGTGCACACAAATGGGATAAGACCTCTAACCTTTATTTTAAATCACAACCATCAGTTGAGATCATGCTTCCAATTCAATCCATATGCAATATTATAATATAAAGTGTATCCCAAACATATATTAGGACAACATCAAGTAGGAACATAAAACTACGTAATACCCAACTCATACATACATCATCAAAATATATAATGATAAGCTCATCACACATACATGGTCTGACTAGGTTATGCATACATCACATATACATAGTTTGACTAGCTTATACATGCATCACATACACATAGTGTGACTATCTTCTTCATACATCACATAGACAAAATGTAAGTAGTGGAGATAAATGATAGTGCATAATAGACAAATGAAAAGCAATAAACCAAGAACACAAAAATTTATGTGGAAACCTAACCATGTGTTACGAAAAAAAACATGGAAAAAGATCTCACAATATTTAATAGTCTTAAGAATATATTCACCATTGCAACAATCCATAATTCATCTTTAAAAAAAATGAATTTTTAAGCCATAAATATAAATGTCTTTAAATTCTACTCAAAGAGTACTTCCCAGAAGAAAAAAAAATTAAAAATTTAAGTTGTACAATTGCCTATTATATACACATTGGATGGAAACCTATCATCAACTACTTAATCAATGTTAGATTAAAAAGACTGACTTCACATATCAACAAATATCTCATAAATGCATCACATATAGTACTAGTGTGACTAGCTCGTCCATACATCACATATACATAGAGTGAACTCATACAAGAATTATGTGTATTCATAGTAACCAAATGAAAAAGTAAAGTGGATATGACCCTATTACATACATCTTTCCTTTTTCTAGCTCACTAATACCTAAGCACTTAAGTACATCCTAGCTAGAAAGAAGAATGTGATGCATCTTATATCAAACTTTGGATCCCATTATTTTTCTTGGTCAATATTGTTCAATATAGTATTGTCATTGATGTCAACAAGATTGTTGATGATTGATTCATGTCAAATTATTTGAGAACAACAAATGAAAAAGTCTAGTATTGGTTAGATAGATATCTTGATGTTATCATTGTGTACCAGTTTTAGTTGTTCTTACATAGCTAGTGCATCTATCCAGCAAGTGTTTTCATCTGAGTTTCAAAGATTTGTTGTTTAGTGATTGTATATGCATTTAATTATACTATAGAAGTTTGTGAAATACAACAGCGAAGTATTATAAATTTTGGTTTGGCAAATAAGTAAGGCTATACACAAAGGCAAATATTCATGAGTTTCAGAGGTATTTCTCATGTATTCCAAAAGTTAGAGATCTAATAGAGTTTTTTATACTGCTAGCTCACTAATTGTGCAAAAGTTTTGTTGGATGTGCCAAAGGAAGGTAATGTGTGCTAGCTATAAGAATCATGTAAAGGTAGTTTATGACTAGTTGAGTTCATGTTGTGTAACCCATAGCATGATCAAGCTTACTCTCTGTATAACATGTTTCTATTATGATATAGTCGACTAAACATTTTCTTTAAGGGATTTATCCTTGGTTGAATCGTGAATAGTATAATTAGATTCTATATCAACATGAAGGTGTGGGCAATATCAAAATTCATATATAATGGTAATTAGTTCCATTCCAATGCGTGATTAATGTGGTGCAAGTTGTGCAAGCTATGTACTCAATAAAAAGAAGTGTATATATTGAGAGTTCTATGAACTCAGATAAAAATTGAATATACACTATTTGAGTTTTCTAAAGTAGATTAGATCAAATAGATGATGAAGTTTGAGTTTGGAAGGTCCATAGGGAATATCTTCTATATTCTTTTGTACATGAGGTTGGTGCCCCATTAATCTAAATTCATGCTCATTTCTTTGGATTAGTAGGTTGGTGTCTCCTATGGGTTGGTTCCTACAAATATGATTTGGGATTGGTGTATCCTTAGATTGAAATTATTGTAGGTTTTTTCCTAAAAAATCATTGTAGTCTCATTATCATTTTGTGAGGCTGGAATATAGATCCACCATATATCCAAGAAACTTTCCTCGCCTTGTTTTTTCCTTCTAGGTTTTAATGTAAAATTGTTACTCTCTCATGTTGATACATAGGTGTGCTTATTACTTTCATAATTATTTTAATGATAGCTTAATATGTGGTGATGGTACTGATACTTCTTTAAGTTTTGAAAAACAATGGCATATACTGATTCTCCCCACCCCTTAATACATTTGTGTGCATAAAAACTATCTAGTTGTTATGATGGGATAAGCATCCCAAACTATTTGTTTTGATCGCCAATTGGAAAATAAGTGTAACAACACACAAAACATAAAGTTAATAAAATTTTTGCAAAATGTTCAAACTTTTGAGTTAGTGTGTCTTCACATCCAACATCTTCATGCTACTAGTGAACGTCAATCCAAATTGGTATGAAATAGCTCCTAGAATCTATACATACATTATACTAGTGAAATACAACTAGGCCCTATTAAATCATCAATAGCTCCTAACATCTTGCACTTGCAAGATATTGTTAAAAGATAATCATTTATAAATGATAGTTAGCTCTTAGCATTCATCACATGTATGCTTCTAGTGATATATGCCTAAATCACACCTATAGATCCATTTTAGTTCTAGCACATAGGATCATCTTGTAAGGAAGTCAAGTACCAAAACAACTTCCTACACTAATCTTGAGGAGAGGGTAATGTAAAAACTTTCTTAGATCTATATAACAATTATAGAAACTTAACAGAAATAACATGCATACCATAATACAATTATTTACGTGGGGAAAATTCTTTTGGAAGAAAAATGCCACCCAATATATAATTTAGAAATCGATAAAAAAATATAATATACTTGTAGAACAAGCTTCTCTCAGGAGTATCACTAATCCGAGATGCATAGGTAACTCTATAGCTATAAGATTCTTATGCATACCCTCCATCTCATGCACCTAATATATATGAGATAAAATACATGAAATTGTCAAATGGTATTAATAACAAAACCATGGGATAAAAACCACTTATAAAGTAGTGCACATCTTAAATCTAATGAAAGATTTTATATGATGTGTCAATTGATACACACACCAACACATGTAACTCCCTTTTACAGCTCATTTGTTTGTTCTACATATTTTTACATTTCCTTTTCAGGAGACCCAACTTTTGGAGGCCATAGGTTTTGAACCTGGTGCTGATTGACTAACCATTTGAAGTGCCAAAAAGATTGTGATGTGATATATCAGTGCCAACTAAATCATGTACTATTTACCCACATTTTTGGGCAATTTTGGAGCCTCTAAATCCTTCAAACTTGAATTTGTGAAATTTCTAGGTAATTTCCAAAAACTAAAAATTAAATATCGTCAAAACTAGACATTATCTTGCAACAAAATTTTATTGGCATACTTATCTAGTGCATCTAGACCTCTTGGAAAAGAAAAGAGGAAATTTTTACTCAAAAAAAAACTTACTAAAACTAGTCACCACATGTAATTGCAAGATTGAGACACATTCTCTTAACAATCTCTAACTTTTTAAATACCTTGCAAGAGAAAAGTGAGTATCTACACCATAATTTAATTGCCAGGGGCCATGAGGCCCATAAAATCCAAACACCATCTAAACTTCTCTATGCCCACAACCTTGGGCAATGAATTTGCACTAGATTCACCCTATCATCCTCAACCCTATCTTTGACAAAAATGATATTGAACAACAATGTGCTTAGTCCTAGTTTGAAAAGTCAAGTTCCTTGCTAGGAAGATTTCACTTTGTCACAATAAATTTTTACTACCTCTTTTTTTATTCCAATTTTTTAACACAATTTCTTAGGATAAATGGCTTCTTTAAAATCATGAGTTTCCACCATATACTCAGGTTCAGTAGTGGACATAACAACCACAACCTATCATTTACTCATCCAACTAATTGCACCACCAAATAATATAAACAAGAGAATTGGTGGCTCTTCTTCTATCAATATCACTTTCCCACTATGGATCCACATAACCACAAATATAAAAGGTTTTGAGTAGTTTAAATAACTTAGAGGGGGGTGAATCAATTATCAAAAAAAAAAATCTTAACCTTAATTAAGTGCTAGTTTCTGGATTCAATTGTGTATTCCTTTTTTCCATCAACCTTAATTAATCCAAAGCAACATTAAACCAATCAGATAAATAAAACATGAAAGCATATAAGCCCCATACACCATGAACACCAAAATTTATGTGGAAACCCAAGATGAAAAAAACCATGGAGAAGCTAATTCTCATGAATTAAAAAAAATAGTTAAGGTTATTTTTAGAAAGGCTCACTATCGGGTTACTCACTGTAGGTAAGGCTCACTACTGGTAGGGCTTACTGGACAAATGTTAAGGCTTATTGCCAATAGAAAAAGGCTCACTATCTGAATAAAAATAATGAAAGGAATCCACCATTGAAATAACTATTACTAACAATAACACCAAGAGAACCTCACTATATTTTTTTGTCGATAGCATATATTGGCATACTTTACAATTTATCAAGATTTATCCTTTATAGATTTGCATTCATATGTACTTGCATCATAACCACACATTCCTCATCTAACAAACTAATCTTCTACTTATACCATGACATGCCATTGTATAATAAAAAAATGGGATGCAATGTTATGAGGTGATTACATACCAAATTCTATTGTGCATTGGAATACAAAACCTTCCTTTCAAGATAGAATTCAATTGGCACAACCACAAGAGTAAGGGTGCAATGTAGGATCTATGCCTTGAAAGGTTATTTGGTGGGATTCCTAATAGATAATGAGAAATAAGTATAGATGTAAATGAAAAATATGATTTATGAAAGAAAGTACAAGAAGACAAAAGTAAGAACAAGTGCACCTGGAAATGGAATAGGGGAAACATTACTTTGAATCTAAATTTGATTGTCGCTGGAACCTGAGATATTGTTGTAACTTCAGATATAGAAATCTAAGACCTGTAGCTATCTACTCCTAAAATTTCATAATAAATTTGGAGGGACAAGTTGGTTCTCAACTTTTTCCTAAGGACAAGTCAACTTCTCAAATTGTTACTAGTCTTTTCTGCCCAAATTTTCTATGTGATTGTGTCTCTATGTCTGGAAGGTGTCTCTAAATTTGTAGTTGAATCCGGATTGTTTGAACCTATAGATATGAGAAATGGTGTGTGTGTGTGTGTGTGTGTGTGGCTATCTAAGGTTTTTCCTTGGTCAACTCCCCATTTTTATGATTTCCACCTTCATGGATAGTCATTAGGATAGATAAAATGTGTAGTTCACGTGAATCTAGAGTATGTCTAAATCTCTAATGAGCTCAAATGCATAAGAAAATTCCTAGATCTAACCCTATGTATGATATCTAGTGAAATGATGGCATGTAAATGCAATCAATGTATGATTGAATTCATGCAAATAAACATGTAAATATGAAGCTCCAATGCATAAATCTAAAAATAAAAAGGAAATCATGCCCAACCATAAGTGGAAAGAGAACTCCTAGCCATCCTCATGATCTGTTTGAAACTCCATGATGATTTAGATGATGTATTGAATGCCTTGAATACTTGAAAGAGAGTGTATATGCTTGATGTAGACGGATGTATCAAAACCTCACTTCAAAGGATGTCACCAAGTTGTGGCTTCCACCTTTATATTTCTTTTTGTTATCAAATTGAGGATTTCACCTTCCAACTAATTTTATGTTACCAAAATGAGGTATGGGGGTTTCTTTTATAGTGAAATCGGGAGGTAAAATTAAGCAGGACGACTATAAATCTAGAAACCCTACAAATGATTCATGATGGATCCCAGACCCAAATCTAGGCTCAAGATTTTAGGGACAAGTCAACCTCTCGATCTCTCTAGGAATGTTTTGGCATGATCTCTCTAGGTGTCAAGATTGGAAAAGTGATTTCAAATGTATTGGATGATATTTTAGGTCGGTGGTAGTTTAGGGCTTGAGAAATGATATTTATATCATGGAATCAAATATTTGTTCATGTAGATCATGATTGTGATGATGCAATCAAGCCAATCTATTCAACAATTGTCTGATGAAAGATTGATCGTATTACAAAGGATATGATCAAGAAAAGGAGTTGCTATTTCCATATCACAAGACCATAATAGGTGTCTTATATGTAAATCCCTTAATCAATTAGATCCTAACAGATCTTATTTGTAAATCCTTTAACAAGGTGGAAATTTAGCTAGTGTCTGAATTCCTCTAAAAATTCTAATCCTAACAGGGCTAGAGGAAAATCTCATAGATGGGTGGCACCTAACAAAGTCTTTGTAAAACTCCCAAAAGGGTTAAGCTAGACTAACAGGGCATACTTCATAAGAGTACACAATTTGTGAGTTTCATCTCACACATAGTTTTCACCCATATGGTTATTTGTTGCATGATTTGTATTGGTTGTGTATATTTGGTTAAGTTTCATTTTCTTATCAATCGGTGAACTAGTGGATGTTATCTTTGTGTTAAAAGAAGTAAAAAGTACATTAGATATCTTAGATTCTTAATTCATCCCCCCTATTACTAATCTTGGACCCTTAGAACTAACAATTGGTAGATTAGAGCTTTGGTCCTCTTTGCAGTGAATCTTAACAGCTCAAGGTCCAAATCTAAGAATTATGAGGAAGGAAGGTCCTAAGTTCACAAGGGAGAACTACTTTGTGTGAAGTGGTAGAATGAAGCTTTATCTAAAAGGTTACAATACTGATTACCCATACCTTTTAGATAAAGCTTCATTCTACCACTCCACACTAAGTAGTTCTCTCTAGTGAGCTTAGTACCTTCCTTCCTCATCATTCTCAGATCTTGACCTCAAGTTGTTAAGCTTCACCACAAAGAGGACCAAAGCTCTATTACCAATTGTTAGTCCTAAGTATCCAATAAATTATTGAGAGGGGGGGTGAATCAATAATCTAAGATATTTGATATTTTTTACTTCTTTAACACAAAGATAACATTCACTGGTTTACCAATTGACAAGAAAATGAAACTTAACCAAATAAACACAATCATCACAAATCATGCACCACATAACATAGAGATTTTTCCCGTGGAAAGCCAAATGGGTGAAAACCATGTGCTCGATGAAACTCACAAATTATGTACTCTTCTAAAGTATGCCCTATTAGGAGCTTAACCCTATTAGGATTTTATAAAGTTATTGTTAGGTGCCACCCAATCATGAGATTTTCCTCTAACCCTGTTAGGAGCTTTACCCCGTTAGGAGTAGCCTTGTTAGAGGACTTTAGACAATTGCTAAAGTGCCACCCTATAAAAGGATTTACAAATAATATCTGTTAGGATCTACTCGGCTAAGGGATTTACATATAAGAAACTAGTTAGGGTTTTTTTATCTATAAATAGAAACTCATTTGCTTGATTAGATCTTGTATAGCACATTTAATATTTCATCAGACAACTCTAGAATACCCTGGCTTGATCGTACCATCACAATCACTTTTCCAATATTTGCAGCTAGAGAGATGTACCAAAACACACATCCCAATGTAACAACCATCTTCACCAAATAGGTCAGCCACAGGATAGACCCTTACAATTTATTTTATCAAGAACAACCAAACATGTTTTGACCAACTTGGCCTTTATCTTGATAAAATTTCTACCTCGATCAATGTAGTGTCAACACATCACCATGAATAAATTGAGACATATCAGCATGACAGTTGGAACACAAATAATTCATCACAATTCAATCACCAGTTTCTAATAGAACATCTATTATCGGTAGCTGAGGAACATAGTCACCTTTCACAAACACAACTTTTGTAACCGCAAAACATGCTTACCAGCTATCCAAATTAGTCATGGTCATAACCATGAGCTCAACATAGCATCAACAACATAATTCTATGATCATGCCACCTAACTCACCATAGATTTGATGAGCCAATCAAATAACTTATTGTCAGTCACAGACTCTTCTAGCAGTTTCCCTATCACACTTCAATCAATCATGACTCGCATAAATCATACATTAGATAGTTATGATCATAAAATTATCATCTAGAGACATTCCCAAGTCTCACTTAAAACTTGTGACCGCTAGAACCACTTGCAACACACTATTCATCCTTCTCATATACTTGGAAACACACTAAGAACACTAGGTCAATACTTAACATCAATAAAAATACAATAACTGATCATCACAATTATCTAATTTATACCATCACATCACTTATGATCACTACATCAGTTATGACAACATGAAATTATGAAACCAAGAGGTTTTCCAATATCTACTCCGAAAGCACATTTATGAGGATTCAAACGCATGTTGTACTTACAAATTCATTCAAATATTTTTCTAAGAACAATAACATAATCCTTATAAGTAATGGACTTGGTGAGAATATCATCAACATAATATTCTAGAATCTCATGGATGTAATCATGAAAATTAAGTGAACATAGCACATTAATAGGTAGCACCTACATTTTTCAATCTAAAGGGCATGACAACCCAACAAAGGTTTCCCCAAGGAGTGATAAAATTAGCTTTGTTTTGATGTTGAGGGGGAATAAATATTTAATTATATCTAGAAAATCCATCCATAAAAGATAATAAAGCATGTCCTACTATAGAATCCATAATCATATCAATGTTTGAAAATGGGATATCATCTTTCAAAGGAGCTTTATTTAAGTCTCAAAAATCCATACACATTCAAATTGTATTATCACCCTTGGATACATCTACAATATTTGAGATCCAAGGAAAATAATCAATAGGATGAATAAAGCCAACATCACGGATTTTTTCAATTTCTACCTTCACAAGCAAAGAAATTTAATTGGGATTCATGTTGAAGATTTTCTATTTTACTGATTTCACATTAGGAAGAAGGACAATGTTTTGCATAAAAAATTTGGGATCAATGCCAGGAAAAGGTTACTTCACGTATGCATTGGATAACGGAGAGGGGGGTGAATCAGTAATCCCTAATTCTTAGTACCTCAAAAACTTTTCTCTAATTAACTCGATGTCAACTCGGTCCACACAATTCACTAATTATCGACAATAGTAAATAAACTTTAACAATCAATAAATCAAACACAATAATCATTCATCACATGTAACAGCAGTATTTAATGTAGAAACTCATATTTGGGAAAAACCACTGTGGGAAATGTCACCCACTAAATAAAATACTCTTCTTAAGTATGCTCGATTAAGAGCCAATCAGGTTAAAAATTACAATACACACTATTAGGTGTGAGCCAATCAAGGGATTTACCTCAGATTTGTTAGGATATTCACCCTGTTAGGAGTGGCCTGGTAAAAGGGCTTTGAGCACTCTTTAAAATGTTACCTTTAACAATGATTTTACAATAAGATTGTTAAGTCCACTCAGTTAAGAGATTTCTCTATTACAAATGCTAATAGGCAACAGTAAATAAATTGATCTATAGATTCACAATTATTCTTTGCATAATCAGATCACTTGTGCACCCTCTATCTTCACTTCAATCCTTCACTTTCCACTAGCTTCAACACTTCATCAAATTCTATTTTCTGACTCAGAATGTATTTTTTCCTTCTTCGACGCATTAGTTTGTGACTTATCAACCCTTCAATTTTCCAACCATTTGTTCATACAAATTCATCCTTTATATAGACTTTTTTTTGCCGCTTAATCTCCTTTATCACATTTTCCTTTGATCAATCTTAGTCGTTCAATTCATTTCACAAACTTATTCAATGTATCTAGATCTGGGCAAGATGTTTTACCTTCACCTTGGAACTTGAACTTTCTTGAAACTTGTTCCTTCTATTTTAATTGTTTAGATCTAAACCATAGATCATCATCATGAATTTTCCTGATTGTAGATATCTCTAACTAACTTTTCTTATCATCATAACCTTACAGCTCATCATAGCTAATCATTAAATGTCATTATGATCTTTGTATTTATTTTTTGTTCCTTGCTCAGTGGATAACTCTTGTATGCACCCTAAAATGGTCACCTAGACTTTGGGCCCCCATTCATCAATAATCAATTTCTTGAATCAATGCTTTGCAATATTTTCAATTCAAATCAATTTCCTCAATCAAATCGTAATTAATTTAAATATTTTAATATTTCCTAATGTTTGATCATTTTATCTTAAACCTCGTTTAATTAAAAGAAAAACTTCCCTTTTAATTAAATAAAATCATCTTATTAAAATAAAATTCCTCTTTTAATAAAATCCCCACTTAAAATATCTCTTTGTGTTGAAAAAGGAAATAAAATAAATAAATAAAAATCTATTTTTCTCTCCACTTTGAATGCACATACTTCTAAATGGTGGGCCTTTTTCATCTTTTTGCCTCTTGAGAATCTTGAGCACGTGGATCAACCAAGATTTAATCTCCACTATTGCTCATTTCTTTTTGCCTCTTAATCTTGACCATCCAAGATTCTTTATAAGGAGCCCTCTCCTTCTCATTTGGATATAGAAGATTTTTGTATTGTTATAATGTAGATTTGGAGAGTGATTTTGGAGAAGATTCTTGAGCACTTGAGCTTGGTCATTGCAACTTCTCTTTTCTTGTCTTCTTCTCTCATGCCTCCATGGCAATCCATTTAAATTACTCTTGCACTTGCATATTAGATTAGACCCATATTTCCTTTCATAGAATAATGTTGCATAAGCATTTCCTTTCATAGATTAGTTTTCTTTTATGCATTGTTATCATATAGATTAGCTTTCATTTTCATTTGCATGCATATTTGATGATCATGGAGACTAGCATTCTTGCTTTTCCTCTTTGAATCTATCATTTTATGGTGTACTTGCATGGGCACAAACTAGGTCTAAACTAAGGGCCTTCATTATAAACAATTGCACTCCATGAATAGAGAGCTATGAGTCACCATTTGAGACCTCATTCTTGAGAAATCTTGAATTTAATGACTCATAGAAGTGTGTCAACATTTTAGCACACATTTTTGGCACCCACCGTGGGGCTGAATATTTCATTTATGGCCTCATTTTATTTTATTTTATTTTTCTAATGATTTTTGTGCATTGTCCGTACTTCTGTGTGTCTCTGGTATGGATTCTCGCATGAGGTTGTTCATTGTATCATGCGAATTTGTGCTGGCATTAGCATTTTTGCGTGCAACAAAGGCATTTTCTCATGTGGGTCTATGTACTTTCTCACACGGCCCTGTGTACTTTCTCACGCAAACTCTATGTACTTTCTCACATGGGTTTGGTACTTTCTCGCATGGTACTGTGTACTATCTCGCATGAACTTTTGACAGCAGAGACTTAAAAATTTACAGATTTACTTCTTTCTTGCTATTTTCTAACATTTAATGGTTGCTATGATTATTTCCCTGATTCTATTTTTCTAAGGCAGCATAGTAGCAAGGCACGTTGCTTTGGATTTGAGGTATTGTGTTGAATCTCTATAACATTTGAATTTTGGAATATAAAATGAATCTCTCATGTGTCTAGTTTGAGTGTTTATTACTTTCATAGACCACACTTCAATTTTCGGCTCTAAAAAGAACATAGATTCACTTTCTTGCATACATGTTTCACATAGTCTTAGGCCCTATGAACACTATTTATGGTGTTCTTGAGAGAGTGGGTTTCTTGTGAATCTCTTCTTGATGATGGAACCCTGTGTAGGTAGGGAGGATATTGTTACTATCGCATGGTCTTACTTGGTTTAGTCCTCAACATTGATCGGTACGTTCTCTCTTGGTCCCACTTAGAGATCTCGGTAGACATTGTTATTGACATCATGAACCTTGGTGAGGTGGTTTCAATCTTAGCGTGTCAATGAATTTTCTTGCTATGTTTGGGTGAAGTGAAGAGGCTAGAGGATTATGCTCTACTCCCTTTTTGGGTAGTATCAAAAACTTAGATCCTTGAATCTAAACCAAGTCCCCATGTGGTCCTTTTTGTGAGTCACCTTGTTAGAGAGGTTTAACCATAGTGGACACTCTCTTTATTAGGTCAACCACGTGGATGGAACCTCAAATGGTAATAGCCATTTTTACCATGGTAGCAACAACCGCTATACAAATATCCTTGTGGGAGAAATCTCCACGGGTGTAGTTTCTTGTTGGGCTGTCAGATCTCCTCAGCATCTCCAATTGATTAAATTCTTGGAATGTGTCAAAACCCCGGTGCGCCAAAATTAGAGTTCGCCCTCTTGAGATTGCAAAATTTGTAGATTCAAACCATTACTAAGAACCATAGTGCAACCAAATTTTTATTTGCTAGGACTATGTGCATGACTGAAAAACATTTTGAGAACACATACAAATAGAATCTTTAGGGAGTAGAATACTATGTCACTATTCTTGTTCATGTGCAAGGTTGCTTTGTCCCTTTCTCATTGTTTGAAGACAATTGTTTTCTTTAACTCCTTGATTTCTATCTTGCGTGTCTGATTAATTATAAGAATTTTTTGATGCATATAGTTGGTCACATTAAACAAACAAATCTAAGTTCCCAATTGATAAAAACTTCAAAGATCTCTACCAAAAGTGCTATGACATGTTGCTCAACATCCAAATGAACTTAAATGGTATCAAGTTGCACAAAATGACTCTTGATCTTCTTTCTTCCACATCTCCCATGTCTTCCTAGTCTCTCATTTTCATCCTTTCTCTTCTTCCTTCACACTTCTTCCTCTTCTTCCTAAACTCTTCACATATTCTTGATTCTTTTCCTCTTATTATCTAGTCTACCTTCTTCTATTCATCTCTTATGTCACTTCCATGCTTGATTCCTCCTCTTCCATAACCATGAATTTCAACTATCTTGTTATGGAACCTCTCTTGAAAATAGATGATCTGGAACTCATTGCTCAATTTGAAGAGTTTTATTCCTCCAGCAGTCCTTCTAGATATTGCACGAGTGATAAACTTAAGATAAAAATAAAATAAAAGTTGATCGAATTGGATGCCTTTGCTAGGATCATACACATGATCCTATCATGACCTCCTTCTTCCAAACATTTTTCATCTTCTAAGTCTTCTCATCCTTCCTCATCTTCCAAGGCTTACCATGACTCTTCTAGACATTATTCACATTCCTCATTATCCAAGTCTTCTTCCTCCACTAGGTCTTCACTTTCCTCTTCTTCACGATCGCATTCCTCTTCTACTTCTCGCAAGAGTCTTACTTCTCTTCTCAAGACATACTATAATGAGCAACATGACAATCCTTGTGATACCTCTTCCATGAAGAGTGGCATGCCCATCTTTGATGACTATGATGATGGACAATGTAGTGATACCTATGGCACCTCTATTCCTAATATTCCTCCTAGTCGTGTGCTTGTGCTTACTAGAAATGGGTCGTCACATTGGATAGATCGTGATGGTGATCCATATGATTCTGATTTTGAAAGAGACTTTTATGATTCTTGTGAACAATACCTAGATGATACATCTACTTCTATTGAGGAAGAGAAAGATTTCCGCGCTGATTATAAACGTAAATACTATAAGAATCTCTCCTCTAAGAATTATCATGCGTAAAATAAAGATTACACTCTCAAGCAAGATTATGTTAATGATGGACCTTTGTCTTGTGATGGTTCCCTTTCATCCCCTACTTCCTCTAATACCCATTCATTTCCTAAAACTTCCAATTCTTTCAAATCTTTCACAAATCCTTCATCCAACAAAGTTCCTAATACTTTTCATGTGGTTCCCTATAGTTGTCCTCAAGGGCTACCTCTTAAAGAAACTCAAGCTAACCTTCACTTGGCTGCAAATACTTTCAATAATGCTAAACCTAAAGAGCCTAATCCTTTATACGCTATAATGCCTACTTCAGCTAGTCCTTCACCATCTCTTCCAAAGTCTTCCATAACATTCCAACATGCTTCCTTGTCCTTAGAAGTGGCTCCATGTCAAGAGGACTCTAAAAATGATAAAGGAAGAACATAAAGAAACATCAAGATCAAGAACCCTTTGTGTCATCCAATATTTTTCATGATGTCTCTTATCTATTTCATGGTCCTTTTGATCATGCACGCCCTTTCTCATTCATTCCACCATGTCTTAAGTCTTCTCCTAAGCAAGATCAAGCTACTACTTACACCATTGAGCTTATTGACAATCAAAATAACCTTACTACACTTGCGCTTTCCAAAGATGATACTTCCATTAAGGTTATTAAAAATAGTGTTGTTACTTCCAATGTTAAGTCTATTGAAAATCAAGAGAAAAATTATACACTTATGCTATCCAAAGCTCCTTGTCAAGATCAAAGTCTTCCATCTTCTTGTTCTACCACTCCATGTTCACTTCCACTATCTACTCTTCCTAAGTCTTTTCAAGCTCCGAACAATCCTATCAAAGAAGTTTCTCCTATTCAAGATGTTCATGATCCTATTGAAAATCCTAATGCTCACTCTAAAGATGTTGATGTCCTTGGTTGTCATATAGATGTTGATGAACTTATTAATTATCTTTTTGTATCCTCCACATCCATCCTTGGACCTCCTCCACCAATACTAAGGGCTTCACATCTTCCTTCCATCTTGGGCCCTTATGTCCCTTCACTTTCCCCTCCTAATTCTCCTAATTCATCATCCATCTTAGGTCCTTACATCTCTCCATCTCCTATAATTTCCTCAAGATCAACATAGATGCATACCCTTGAATCCTTTTCATCCACCCACCCATCTAAACCAGTCATATCCTCCTTCTTATTCCACAAGTCTCAAGTCTTTTGGAAGTAACTTGAATGTTCAATACAAAAAAAAGAAGCAATACAAGAATCCATCAAAAAAAAAAGATCACCATGTCTCCTCTAATCAACATGGAGGCATAAAGTCAAAAGAGATATCTAAGAAGAAAACTACAAGACAAGTATGGGTCCAAAATCCATCATTGAAGATATTCTCTCTAAATCATCAAAAAGAAATGAAAAGCCTACGGCTATATGGATTCCAAAGTCTCTCATGAAATAGTCTAATGTTGAGCAACAAGTGAAGTTCACATTCAAGATTCCAAAGGCTTCCACTTCATCTTCTTCCAAAAACATTCTTCCATTCCATGTGCCTAAACCGCAACCTCTACTATCCATTCACCATATTCCTTCACGTATTCCATCATTCACATTTTCTCCATCCTCTTTCCACCCTTCAAGTTGTCTGTTGATGTTGATCTTTCCTTCCTTTCCATCTACCCTTTCACAATCCTTCCATTCATTATCCTTCTACCTTCTATCCTTTTTCCTCATTTGCCTATTCCTCCTATCTTCCAACCTCACTTGCTTTACATAAAACATTATCCTCCATTTTTCTCTTCCATCTTCCTTTCCCTATCAGCATCTTTGAGCATATCATTTTGAATCCTTGGAATATCATGATTTATTCTTTCAAGGAGCATTATCTAAAAAGCTTGCCTTCTTCCAAAAAAAAGAAAAAAAAATTCAAAAAGAAAACAAAAAAAATTGAAAATGTGGCTTGGTGGAAACCTGGAAATAGGCTCCTTGGTAGAAAAAATAAAGAGAAATAAATTCTTCCTATGGTGAAAACCACTCCCTTGTGGTGCCTTGGATAAGTACCATGATGAAAACCTGGCAATGAGGCATCATGCATAGTTCTTCTACATATTTCATCCATTCCATCTTCTCTCTTTGATCTTGACAATGTTGACCTATACACGAATATTTGGCTATCTTGTGAGCTATCTTACGATGATCTTGCTTTCATTCCATTCATGTTTAGCCTTCATTCATTCTATCCTTTCGCTATCCTTTTCCCCTTTGGTCTTGATCTAATAAAAAAGAGTAAAACACGATGCTATGAAGCCTCTTGACATGTCTACTCCTTGTACTGCATCCTTTCCTTCTTTGGCATTACGCCTTTGTGACTTATCCTATGCTAGCCTTTCATTGCTTGTCCAAATGTGCTTTACATGACAATTTTTCCCTAGCTTGGGTACTCTTGAGGATTTTGCCCTTGAGGATTTCTTCCCTTCATTCTCCTTCATTCTCTTGTCTTCCATCTCTTCCACCATCTTTCTAATCCCTCTTGTTCTCCACCTTGCTAGACATTGGGACTACATGATGTGATCTTTCTTGGGAGTTTGATGCTCATTTTGTCTAGGGGCATCCTTTGTACATACTTATTGATCTTGAAAGAAATACAAAAAAATGATATATTGTCAAAAAA
This sequence comes from Chamaecyparis obtusa, assembly GCA_027943335.1. NCBI lineage: Eukaryota > Viridiplantae > Streptophyta > Pinopsida > Cupressales > Cupressaceae > Chamaecyparis > Chamaecyparis obtusa. The sequence continues at coordinate 4,218,703 of BSBK01000703.1, forward strand.
TTGGAAAATTGGAAAATATCCTGAAAAAATGATCATCTTAGTGAAAACCTAGCAATACGTGCTTTGATGTATCTCAAAAAAATTATATATTCCAAAAAATACAAAATAATCAAAAAATTTAAAAATTCAAAAAAAAAATAGAAAAAGTGTCTTGGTGAAAACCTGGAAACAGGCGCCTTGGTAGCAAAAACACAAAAAAATTATAAAAAGTCTTGGAAAATATTGCAATAAAATCCAAGTGGTGAAAACTTGGAAACAAGTGCTACTTGAGGCCTTTGCACCCCTGTTTCTTAGCACGTGTCCTCGACCCTTAGCCTTTCTCCATCATGCCTTGTCCTTGTTGCCTTGGTTTGGAATTGGTCTTTGTCTTTGTCTAGGGGGCATAAATGTGTTATCTTTGGTCTCTTGGATGTGTTAGTCTTTAGGACACCTCGCAAATGGTATTTTTCAACACCTCCCCAACTGTGTTTTTCAACACAACCCCTGGCATCGAGTGTTTTTCAACACTTATCAACTTGGTCTTACCCAGTTTTTTCATGCGATCTTACCTTCTTGCAAGCATTCAATCCTTATCCTCAGAACTCAGTATCAGTGAACACACTTAAATTTTTAAACACAACACTTAATGCTTGAGATATGTCATGATCCTTTCTTTGTGTGCTGACTTTTATTGATTTTCGTTGAGTGTCCTTGTCTAATAAGTTTCTTCAAGATGCATAGCTAGAAGACTTGGGACATGGGGCGTACTTTTATTTTCTTTCTACTTGTGAGTGTGGTCTTGAACCTCTTGAGTGTCTCTTGTTGTTCCCTTGAAACACTTAGGAGATTTGAGGCATCATCCTTGACTATTTTTGCACAACCATTCTTATGGTCATCCCGACATCCATGCCTTGATGCGAGTGTGGTTTTGCTACATTAAATTGGGTAAGCTAACATCCAATTCATCTTGACCTTTATGTCTTTGATGCTTATGTTAGAATCTTTCCACATTCCTATCCGATATAAATCACATTCATATCTTCATAGTTGCGCTTGTGACTAGTGATGATTGTGTGATTTTCCGATGTCGGTTAATAATGGCCCAAAGATGAAAATAAGTTCCTTAACATTCTCTAATGAATGATAAACACAAAATCCTATGTTAAAATTGCTCTATTGCAAGTACACCTTTGCATTTTCATGTAGCTTGCATTGTTAGACTTCATGTTAATTTGCATTCTTAGGCTGCATTAGGAGTTTGAGAGGGTTTTCCTTCATCTTTCTTTTGGACTTTTAATAAACTGTGGTCATCTTTTGATCTTCATTTCCTTATCTTCTTTTGTGATCTGAATCAAAATTTTCTATCTTAAACAGTTGATTGATTTTGAGGCATCCTCTTTCTCGAGGAAAATTCTCTTTCTTCTCTTCATTTCTTTTCACCTCTTCCAAACTTTTATCTTCCATTCGCTTTCACCCCACTTCTTTTCTTATAATTCAACCTTGGGGCATAATCTTTCTTGATGATCTACCTTAGTTCTATGATCCTTATATCTTTCATCTTACATCAAGAACTTTATTTTTTAGTTCGATTTGATCAAATTTATCAATTTATTGTTTCTCCTCTATCTTATTTTGATTTCGATGGGGGCAGTACCTATCAAACTTCAATCCTTGATTCAGCTTTATCAAACTTATCAATTGCTTCGCTTGGGGCAACCTTGCTTGAGACTTGATAATTACCTATTTACAGGGGTGTTGGCCTTGTCTTTTTCCATTAGCTTATCTTTGTCCTAATGTGTTCCTGTCCGTCGATCACATGTCTGGGTTGTTTTGTGATCCCAAATCGATCTCACATTTCAACTTCATTCTTTGACTACATGTGTTCCCATGAAGATCACACATTACCCAAAGAGGAAAAAATGTATGCACCCTAAAATGGTCACCTAGACTTTGGGCCCCCATTCATCAATTTATCAATTTCTCAAATCAATTATTTGCAATATTTTCAATTCAAATCAATTTCCTCAATCAAATCGTAATTAATTTAAATATTTTAATATTTCTTAAGGTTTGATCATTTTATCTTAAACCTCATTTAATTAAAAGAAAAACTTCCCTTTTAATTAAATAAAATCATCTTATTAAAATAAAATTCCTCTTTTAATAAAATCCCCACTTAAAATATCTCTTTGTGTTGAAAAAGGAAATAAAATAAATAAATAAAAATCCATTTTTCTCTCCACTTTGAATGCACATACTTCTAAATGGTGGGCCTTTTTCATCTTTTTGCCTCTTGAGAATCTTGAGCACGTGGATCAACCAAGATTTAATCTCCACCATTGCTCATTTCTTTTTGCCTCTTAATCTTGACCATCCAAGATTCTTTATAAGGAGCCCTCTCCTTCTCATTTGGATATAGAATATTTTTGTATTGTTATGTTGCAGGTTTGGAGAGTGATTTTGGAGAAGATTCTTGAGCACTTGAGCTTGGTCATTGCAACTTCTCTTTTTTTGTCTTCTTCTCTCATGCCTCCAAGGCAATCCATTTAAATTACTCTTGCACTTGCATATTAGATTAGACCCATATTTCTTTTCATAGAGTAATCTTGCATAAGCATTTCCTTTCATAGATTAGTTTGTTTTTATGCATTTTTATCATATAGATTATCTTTTATTTTCATTTTCATGCATATTTGATGATCATGGAGACTAGCATTCTTTCTTTTCCTCTTTGAATCTCTCATTTTATGGTGTACTTTCATGGGTACAAACTAGGTCTAAACTGAGGGCCTTCATCATAAACCCTTGCACTCCATGAATAGAGAGCTATGAGTTTCCATTTGAGACCTCATTCTTGAGCAATCTTGAATTTAATGACTCATAGAAGTGTGTCAACATTTTAGCACACAACTCTGAATTTTTGTTAACTTCACTTGATTCCTAAAACCTTCTGCTCGATGTATTGAGCTCCCTTGCCTTTACTAAAACTTACTTTTCTCTTTACCAAATTACTTTTTCTCTTTACTGAATGACATATTGACGCAGGGGTAGGGTAGATACAAGCATAATCAAGTAGAATTGAGTCCACTTGAATCAACAACTAGGTAGATACAAGCAGAATCAAGCAGAATTGAGTCCACTTAAATCAACAACCAAGCCCTGCTCAGAGTTACACAATGGAAGAAATATAATATCACATAAAAAAAATGTAATCACAATGGATATGAGACAATCAACTAGTAGCAACAATAGAGAATTATATTATTTCTTTCAACATGCCCGGCTGTGAGGCCTTCCAAGTTTTGGCTTTATACAATGAGAATTATGAATTCAGAATCACAGCTTGCATCCTATCTTTGTCTCCAATGATATATCTTGATAATCCTTCCTATATCTAGCTCATGATCTCCTCTTTCATTCCCTACTACATCAATCTAGACTCCTTATATAGCCAGCTAAGCCACAGGTCGGCCAGTCAGGCATTTAATTACATTATAGGTCCAGTCTGGAAGATTTAAACTAAAAATAATGCTAGAATGAATATAAATTGATGCACCTTTTTATTTAGGTCCTTACATGACCCAATAACATGCTTTTAAGGGTGCAAGGTCCCATTTGATCACACGTAAGTGCACAAGAAGAAACATCGCACGTTTCACCTGAAAACTGGCAGAAAATAGGTCCCAGGGAAAAATGGGCATAACTTTTTACTCATAATGAATTGGGGCTTATGCTCTTGGAAAATGATATTACTTTAAGTCTTCTTAAATTCCTTAAGAGAGAAAAGGCTGATTCCTTATGGATCAAGATCTCCAACATGAACAATCAGCACCAAAACTGCAGGAAAACACTGCTCCGACGGCAAGGAAAATAGTTGTAGCTTTGAAACAGTCCATCCAATCTTTATGTGCTCATAGGAGAAGGTTCCCAAATAGGTCCTCAGAATCATGTAAGATTCACACACCATGAAACCATCAAATGCAAAGATTATAAAGAAAACAATAGCAAATAGGTACAAAAATCAGGAAATGTTTTTGGTTGATGCAAGATTGCTCAAGATCCAAGATGTTCCTGCATCACATATCCTTCTCGGTAGAAAAATATTTTTCTTACCAACTTGTCAAATATTCTTTACCATACTTTACCAACTTGATATAATCATATGTTAGGTAGAAAAAAATTATATCAACATAATCTTAGTATTGTCTGATTTGTATCAGTTGCCCATTTAAGTTCTTCAACTTCACAACATCTCACTTCATCTTCTCCTTAACTCATTCAACTTATATCATATTTCAAATGATAAGGAAACACAATATAAACCAAAAATCAATTGATTGACACCAATGAAAAAATAATAACTAATCTAACCTTTCTACTATCTTGTAAACCTTTGATCTTGGTTGGTCTTCATCATTACCACCATCAGCTATAGTAACAGTCTCCCTCTTTGGCATTGATGGAAACACACTAACAATCTTCATTTTTCAATTGATGATGGTAACACTTCACTGTCAATCATGTACTCCCTCTGAGCTGTAACTTCTTCTTTTTTGTACTTGATCTTCTTTTATACTTATTCTCCCTCAATCAGTAACAATCATATCCTTCAATAGATATTATTTACTGTCCCTCTTTGACAACTTATTTTATGATCTTCTTTCTCAATAATCAGATTTCATTACAACTTCTCTCTCTTTGTGATCATCAATAGTAGCCTTATGTCTCTTTGACAAAAATTTTGAAGACACATATACTCTTGAAAACTTTTCTCAGGCATTAAATCATACCTTGGATGTATAGATTTCTCATTGCAATCATAATCATTTTCACAATGTTAGGCTTCACCTAAAGAGTGAACACTAGCATCAACTCACAAAATAGCTATTCTATTGAATACTTGAATTGATGCAACATGCATCTTGCCTTGGTGAATATTGGATAGGGGAAGAACCCCTAACTTACCTTGGAGATACTCAAAAGTATCCTTCGGTAGTGGTTTGGTAAATATATTAGCTATATATTCCTTTTTATTCACATACTCCAATATCACATGTGTATCTTGTACTTTCTCTCTCAAGTAATGATACTTGATAGAAATGTACTTTGTCTTTGACTATATCACTATATTCTTTGACATGTTAACAACACTTTTATTATCACAAAAAATTGTAACTAGATCGGTAATCTCTTCTTGCATACCTTCAAGTAATTTTTTGATCCATACAATGTTAGAAAAAATCATAGTTCTAGCAACATACTCAGCTGCAGTAGTAGAATGTGAAATACAACTTTATTTCTTGCTTAACTATGTCACTAACCTTTCTCCCAAAAAGAAATCTCTGCCACTTGTTCTTTTTCTATCATCAATGTTTCTAGCCCAATCAACATTATTTTATACCTTAAGATCAAAATCTCTTCCTTTTGTGTATAGCAGACCGAAATCTTTAGTTTCTTTCAGATATCTAAATATTCTTTTTACTACATACATGTGTGTCTCCTTTGGGTTGGTAGAAAACCTTTCAACTATACCAACTGAATGTGCAATATTAGGTCAGTTGTGAACAACATACTATAGTTCACCGATCATGTATCGATAAAGTGTCTCATTTACTTCTTTTGTCTCATCTTCCTTTGACAATTTACAACTAGTAGCCATCGGTGTTCCAACTAGTTTTGATTCTCCTATATTGAATGTCTTTAGGATCTCTTTGATATACTTCGATTGAGTTATGTAGATCCCATCTTTAACTTGTTGAACTTGTAGTCCTTGATAAAGAATTTAATCTCTCCTATCATAGACATCTCAAATTCCTTCATCATCTCTTCAGAAAATGATAGACATTGTTTCATTTCCTCCAAATATAATATCATCAACAAATATCTCAGCAATCAAGATCTTATCAATATTATCACATTTCAAAAACAAATTGTTTTTATCACTTGTCCTTTGAAATCCAATCTTGATTAAATAAGAATGTAGTCGTGTATACCATTCTCAAGGTACTTCCTTCAATCCATAGATTTCCTTGTGTAGTTTGCATACCATATCCTTGTTATAATTTTCAACAAATCCTTCAGGTTATTCAATGTACACTTTTTCTTCAAGAATTTCATTTAAAAATGTAGACTTAACATCCATCTGATAAACTTTGAATATTTTATAGGCAACATATGCAAGTAATATTCTTACACCCTTTAATCTAGCAATAGGAGAAAATGTCTTACCATAGTGAATATCTTCTTCTTGTGCATACCCTTTGTAGACTAATCTTGTTGTATTTTTTTATCACATCTCCATCCTCATTGAGTTTATTACTAAAAATTCACTTTATTCCAATCACATTCTTATCCTTAGGTCTTGGTACCATTGACCAAGTGTTGTTCTTTTCAATCTGATCAATTTCTTCTTTCATTGCATTGATCCAATCTTCATTTCCTAGTGCATCCTTGACTAATCTTGGCTCAAACTTAGAAATCAAATATGTGTTATCTTTCAACTTACTTCTTGCCATGAATCTTGCATTCTTGTCTCCAATAATTTTTCTCGATGAGTGGTGTCTTCTCATATATTTTGCTAATATAGGCTCGGTAGACTATTCATCAGTGTTTTCATCTCTTGGTGGATGCTCAACTTGCTCCTCAGTTCCTTCTTGTTGTAGCTCAATTGCATCAACTAAATTACCTTCCTGTACATAAAAAAAATCTTCGATAATCCTCAGGTTCCCTTTTTCTATCTTCTTCATTCCTTTCTACAAATTCATTAATCCTCACATTTTCACTTTCAACAATTTTGTTAGTAGCCTTGATCAAACATTTATATGCTTTTCTCTTTGATGAATATCCTAGGAATATACCTTCATCTCCTTTAGAATCAAACTTTCTATTTCTAGCATCTTTCAACATGTTACACCTACTTCTAAAAAATTTAAAGTAACTTACATTCGGTGTATGCCCATACCAGAACTCATAAGGTGTCTTGTTTGTGTCTTTCTTCAATTGTACTTGGTTGAGTGTGTAGACAACAGTACGTATGGCTTCTCTCTATAATGTGTGTGCAACCTTTTTGTCAATCAACAATGTTCTAACATAGTAAACTATAGATCTATTCCTTCTTTCAACTATACCATTTTTTTATGGAGTCCTTGGTGTAGATGCTTGTCTTTTGATTCCATTTTCATTGCATAAAATAGTAAATTTATCAGAGATAAATTCACCTCATCTATCTGATCTTAAACATTTCAGTTGTTTTCCTGTTAGAATGAATTATAAAACTTTTTTAAAGTAAAATAAATGTGGACAAAGGTGTTAGAAAGGTGGATTTAACTAGTTTTGTTTAGCCAGAAAGGAGGTACTAGAAATAAGATATAAGTAGTTGTTCAAAAACATTTTATACTTCTTGTTACTAATACTAATATTAAAAAGATTACGTGTATGACCCCTTGGTGAAATGGTGGAGCTTCTTGCCTGTAGATCCAACAACCAAAGTTCAAATCCCCACAGGGTCGCTCTTTACCGTGTTAACAATTGAGATCCCTTACCCTGACCCTTGGTGAATGAGTGGGGCTTCTTTCCTTTAGAGCTTACAACCAAGGTTCAAATTTTTTAGGGTATGACCCTTTGGTGAAATGGTGGGGCTTCTTTCCTATAGAGCCAACAACCAAGGTTCAAATCCCCATGGGGTCACTCTCTACCGTGTCAAAAATTGAGAGCCCTTATCTTGACCCTTGGTGAATGAGTGGGTATTCTTTCCTGTAGAGCTTACAACCAAGGTTCAAATTTTCAAGGTATGACCCTTTGGTGAAATGGTGGGGCTTCTTTCCTGTAGAGCTAACAACCAAGGTTCAAATCCCCATGGGGTCACTCTCTACCATGTCAACAATCAAGATCCCTTCACTTGACCCTTGGTGAATGAGTGGGGCTTCTTTCCTGTAGAGGTTACAACCAAGGTTCAAATTTTTTTTTTTTAAATTAAAATAACATACCGTTTATAAAATATATTTGATTCTTCAAAAAAAAAATGGCTCTGCATTTTCATGATCCTCGAAAAATCTACAGTGTCATTTCTTTAGATTGACAAATTGCTCTATTCTCTAAAACCAAATATGCGAATCTGGAAAGTTTTTATGTTCTCTATCTGAAGCCAGGTTTAGACTGCATCAAGTACAAGCTTACTGCCAGGGCACTATGGTCTCCTCATTCTAGGGATTTATCAGTTTATTATCCCAATGACACTCGATCTGCAATGAGTAGAGGTGGAATGCTTGGAGAACAAGCATGACCTAGGTCAGATCATAGAAATGATGTAACATTGGTAGAGGATTCGGGTTGGAAAGAGGTCGTATATCACAAAAATCATAAGAAGAAACCTTTAGTCCCCCTCCTTTCTATGCTCGAGCCTTTATCTTTAGCATATAAATTCAACTCACTCAAGGACATGGAGCTTCATCACAAACCAAATTTTTACTCCCCTCCTCATAGGTGGAGGAATGTTGTAGATCAGTTCCAGGTTAATGATGATCACAATGATAGGGCATTACTAAATTCAAAATCGAGCCAATTTTTAAATAGGAAATATACTCCACCGCATAAAAGAAGGATGATATCTCAATCTTTGCTTCATCATCAAAATGATCGATCCACAACGACAGCATCCTCGACCTCCCAGGAGAAAGATGAAGAAAAATCATAACAAGGGGAGTTTATTAATGTAAGCCCTATGTATGATATGGGGTATCTAGATATGGTAGTAAATATATGCAAGAAGAAAGGAGTCTTTGCTAGATGGACAGGTATTGATTCAACTGAAGAAGAGATACTAGAATGGTTTAAACTAAATTTTTTAGAACAGGTAGCTATTGTTAAACTTTATGAAGGGTTTTTATTTTTAAAATGCATTAACAATAAAATAAAGAAGGATTTTTTACCTTAAAAATGCCCTAATTTCAAAGGATGTAATTTTGTGTTTTTAGATTGGCAACCGAATTTTGACCCCAGAAAAATAAAAAATCTAAAAGTAGATAGGGCTATCTTCATTCTTGATGTTCCAGTATAATTAATATATATAGAAACATTCAAAGCAATTGGTAATTGTTTAGGATAATATGTGGGGATGGTGGATTCAGGTCAGAAGAAAAATAATGGCACTATTATTGTTAGAATGGATCTCAATCAATCTTGATTAGCACCAATCAGACTCAATCTGTTAGGAGCAGTATGTATACTTTACCCTGAATTTCTTAAGAATGTACCTAGAATGGATTATGAGGAGAAAATTATCCTTAATAGATCTATCTCACTAGAAGGGGCCCCTAGGTCTATAACCCCTTTAGGAAATTCTGAAAATCTCTATAAAGAAAACTCTAACATAGAAGCAAACCCTAGACCTGATATCCTAACCCCTGGATGGCCTAATCAAAAAAATTTGAAATTAGATTTAAAAGATGGATTAATAGAGAGAATGCAAGAACCGTGTGTAGGGTTTGGACTATTATGTAGGTGGAATGGATTTGGAATATCGGTTAGCAAGATTACTGATTGGTTAAGGCTAGAACTGCGAAACAAGGTAAGTATATCGATCCTCCCTAAAAATTTCATTTATTTGGAATGCAACAGTAAAGAATTAAAGGAAAGATTACTGGCAAAAGGACTACCAAAATTTAGAAATTTGGACTTTACAACCCTAGAATGGACTCCTTTCTTTATGCCTTCCATTATTAAAAGCTTTCTTGTAGAAAAATTTGTGCTTCTTAACAACCTCCCTATGGAGTTCATGGGCAAGGAATCTCTAAGAAAGATAGGTAATAGCATAGGTACATATGTAGACTCTATAGAATCTAAACAGGAACATGCAAGAAAGATTAAATATTGTAAGAATGAATTTAAATTAAAATCTCATTCTAACTATTGAAATCAATAGTAAATTTTCTTCATTTATCATCAAACCTATAATTATTGACTATAGCATTAAGAAGAATGAAGTTAAAGAAAACCCAAAACCCAATGATATTGGAATCATGGATCAGCAGAATTTTAAGGATAAAAGTATTAATCTTTCAACTACTCATAATAATAATGTGAACTTAATAATTTAGCCTCCCCTCCTCAAAATCAAAATATAAGGTGTACTTTTCTCAACAACATAGGTGGATTTGAAATTAAAATTAATGATAAGCATATAGAGGATGTGATTCCAATTAATCATGATCAATCAGTATCCCTCAAGAGTACTGAGAGCTCTAAGAAGAGAGTAGAGCTCTCAAAAGCTAGTCCTTTAGTACAATCCCCTAACCTCATCAGCTCTATGGATAAATAAAATATTTATATAGATGTTGCTCTGAATAGTCGTAACCTTAATCAAGAAGATAGAGTATAGTTGATTGAACAAAAAATGATTCTAGTAGGAGGACTAATGGAAGATCTAAGGGAAGTTAAAAATGAGATCATGGATGATCTAGTACAGTGGCACCTAGAGGAAGAAACTAAGAGAAGTGTTTTGAATAATGATTTTATGTTCTCTGTACCAATTGAAATGGAAACAATCTATAATGAATTATCAATTACATCTGATCACAATACACTACTTGAAGAATATGGCAAAGATCTTATTGAATTTTAAGATGGGTTCACCTCTAGGAATATCCAGGAATTTAACCCTAATAATCTTAAAATCACAGCGCAAATTGATCTAGATAACAGAAATGAAGGCCCTCAAGAAGAGACTATGTTATTAGCTAAAGACATCAATGATTGTATGAATGTTTTTACCAATATAGATAGGAAATTAGGGATAGCCTCCACTATCAAAGGTCTCTCTAGCCCTGTAATTCCTAAACAGAAAAAAAAATGTGGTAGGAAATCTATTAATGAGTTGAGAACTCTGGAAGAAAATGTTGATGATCAACCAAAACTAACAGACCTTATGCATGTAGGGAAGTGGAAGTTCCTTCCCAAAGCACAATGAAAATAACTACATGGAATGTTAGGGGACTTAATTCTCCTAACAAACAAATATTATTAAAAAGAAACCTTAAATTATTTGAATTTGAGATAATTTTAATACAGGAAACTAAATTAAGGAAGAAAGCAAAAATTTTAGCCAAAAGTTAGGTATTTGGAAGACAAAGATGATTTGTTCTGAAGGAGCCTTGGGTGGTCTTGCAGTTATATGGGATCCTAGGAAGGTTGTTTTTGAAAAATGGCTAACCAAAGTAACTGGGTACTAGGATTAGTCAAAAGTATACAAAGTTCACTTTAGTTTAACCTTTTCAATATTTATGGTCCCACTCATAATAATGATAAGAAGGAACTATGGAAGGTCCTCGAAGGTCATTTAGCTAACAATCAAAATGAGATACATATATTAGGGGATGATTTTAATGCTATTCTAGACAATAAAGAAACATTTGGAGGTTCTAAGTATATATCATAGTCTCAAAAGGATTTTAGTCAATGGTTCCTCAATAATCATCTTATTGATTTCACAACAACAAATGGCTTATTCACATGGAATAACCACAGAGCAGGTTTCAACCATATTGTTGAAAGACTAGATCGCTTCCTCCTTAGTGGAGACAGAGGTAATTATGATTTTAATATTGATGCTGAAATCTTAACAAATGTCAGATCATATCATTTTCTTGTTAGGTTGGACATTACAGAAACTACGAAGCCTCTTAGGTGCCTATTCAAATTTGAATTTATGTGGTTTCAAGGTGAAAATCTTATGCAATTACTAGAACAATGGTGGAAATAGATTAAAGTCTCTGGTTCTAAAATGTTTTTCCTAGTTTCTAAGTTAAAGATTATCAAACATAGGATCATGGATTGGAACAAAGACAAATTCAACAACATTTTTTAGAACAAAATCAAAATAGAGAATGATATTGAAACATTAAATAGAGAAGTTATAGAGAAAGGAATGAATACATCAAGTTATAATAAAGAAAAATATCTAATGACAAGACATGCAGAAATACTATTAAAAGAAGAAATGTATTGGAAACAAAAATCTTGAGAAACATGGTTAAGCAAAGGCGACATAACACACAAAAAATTTACAATAGTGTTAAGAATAGAAGGAACATAAATTGAATAACCAAGATTAGAAACTCAAATGGGGACTCTATAGACAATCCAAAATTAATAGCAACAGAGTTTGTGAAATTTTATACAAATCTCCTTAATAACTATGAATTTTCTGATTTAAATTCCCAATAATAGCTCTTAACATCTATTCAAAAACTTATCTCAAAAGTTGATAACAAATGGATTAATAGGAAATTTTCCATAGATGAAGTTAAAGATGCTCTCTTTCAAATCCATCTAGATAAATCTCCTAGCCCTGATGACTTCCAAGCAAGCTTTTTTCAAAAATGTTGGCATTTTCTAGGGGAAGATATTTGGGAAGCAGTAGAAGCTACTAGAAACTCTGGTACACTATTATTTGAAATCAATAATACCTTTTTTATGCTCATCCCTAAGAAGGATGATTGTGAAGAACCAGGGGACTTTCACCCTATATCCCTGTGTAATACAATTTATAAAATCCTCTCTAAATTTTTAGCTAATAGATTGAAAACCTTCCTACCAATCATCATCTCTAAAGGGAAAACAAGGTTTGTCCCCAAAAGATAAATTATGGATGGGATCATTATTAACCAAGAAATCATACACTCAGCACAATATAATAAAGAGCCATGTGTGTTAATCAAAGTGGATATCCAAAAAGCATATGACAAAGTAGATTGGAGGTTCTTATGCAAATGTATGGAAGCATTTGGTTTTTCCAAACAATGGATAAAGATTATTTTTAACTGTATATCTACTCCTAGAATCTCCCTCCTTATAAATGGTTCACCTAAAGGTTTCTTTGATATATCTCAAGGCATTAGACAAGGAGACCCCCTATCCCCTTTTATCTATGTTATCATGGTAGAGGCATTAGGTAGATCTATAACTAAGGCGTATCTAGAAGGAAAGATCACAAGAGTTAAGGTCACTAATAATATTCCTAATATAACACATCAGCAATTTGTTGATGACACCATTTTCCCAGGAGGTAGCAAGAAACAAGAGGCCAAAGCCTTTAAAGATATTATGGCAATATATATAAAGGTTTCTAGACAAAGAGTAAATCCCAACAAATATGAAGTTTTCTTCATAAATACCCCACTCTCTAAAGAAAGGAAAATTTGCAACATTTTAGGGTACAATATTGGTAACTTCCCCTATAAATATTTAGGAATTCCCATAGATAAAGGTACACATACCTCTAATTTGTGGAAACATATCATAACTAAGGTCCTTAATAAAAAGGAAAGTTGGAAAGGAAAATGGCTCACTAAGGCTGGTAGGACAACTATGATTAAATTTGTCCTTTCGGCAATTCCTACCTATCAAATGTATGTTCTACCTCTTCCTGGCAACATTGATTTAGATCTAGATAAGAATCTAAGGGACTTTTATTGGCAAGACTCTTCAGGGAAAAAAAAGTTTTCTCTAATTAAGTGGGATAATATAAGTAAACCTCCTTCTCTTAGGGGTCGAGGCATCAAAAAATTTCATTGGAAAAATAAACCCCTTGGATAAAAAATAATATGGAGGATTCTACAAGAACCAAATATAAAATGGGCCTTAATTCTTCTAAACAAATATATTCTTAATGCAGATCTAGTTAATATATTTAGATCCCAAAATTATGTCAGAGGATCCCGCTTTTGGAACTTTATTATAGATAGTAAAGATATTATTAATAAAATCCTTACTTGGGATATAGGTAAGCGTGAGGAGGCCCTTTTTTGGGAAGATTCATGGGGTGGTCATACCCCTTTGAACAAATTAGGTCTTTCCCATATCACCATGGATTTATTAAAAAAATTATGGGAAGACAGGGTCAAGGATTACATATCTTTAGAAGATGGTTCAGCATGGAGATCATTGAAAAATATTAAGTTAGATCGGTTAGAAAAACAAAAACTAATAGATATTCTTAATGAAAGATGTGTCTCCCTCAAAAATAGGGAAGATAGATTAATATGGACTAGATCAAATGATGGAAAATATAAAGTTAAAAATGGGTACCAATCTATTATCAAAGAACAAAATATGGATTCCCTAAACATTCCCCTAAACCTCTGCTGGAACAAAGCATGCCTGCCAAAAGCAGGCATGTTCTTGTGGGCAGCCCTACAAAAGAAAATATTAAATGCTGATAGATTTAGGAAGCTAGGATTTGAAGGGCCATCCAGATTCCCCCTATGTAAAAAATATGAAGAAAATGTTAATCACATACTCATTAGTTGTCCTTTCGCACAAGAGTGTTGGAATTAGTTAAAAATTGACTTAAAAGGAGCTTTTTTTATGCCTATTGACATAGTGGAATTCCTAAAAATGTGGCCCATATTATATAAGAATAGTCTATATAAGGATATATGGACAATCTCCCCATCTATATTGATTTGGGAGGTATGGAAAGAATGCAATAGGAGAATCTTTACCAACCAAAAATTAGGTGCTAGAACACTTATGATCAAGATAGAAACATCAATAGTTGAGATAATTAATAACAGACTTCACAATCTTAATAATCTGGAAAATTCTTTCTCAACATGGGATAATAAAATTAGCAAAAATTTGGCCAGCACTTATCATTTTGCCTCTCTATGGTAAATGTGGTAATAGTAGTAAATTGGAGAGAAGTTTATGGAAATGGAAACCTCCTAAATATGGTAGGCACAAATTAAATTTTGATGGTGCCTCAAGAGGAAATCTAGGTATTACTAGAATAGGATGCATAATCCATGACTGGAAAGGAAAAACCCTAGTAAGATGTGCTAAGTCTATCAAACCAACTTCGACTAATATGGCATAATGTATGGAAATACTTGAATGAATCAAGCTTTGTAAGGAAATGGGAATTGATAAACTCAAGATCTAAGGTGATTCTCAAATTATGATTAACGCGATCAAATCAAAGAAGACATCCAATTGGAAATTAAATTCAAAATTGGAAGAAATATTAGAAATTCTTAATGATATTCCTCAATATGAAGCTAAACACATATACAGAGAAGGCAACAAGGAAGTAGCTTGTCTCACAAATATGGGCGCAGATGGGATCACTAGAGTATTTTATGAAGAGGAAATATAATATTAAAAATTGTATAAGAGTTATATGAATATCCCCATTAACTTAAGTAGTAAGAATCACAAAACAAACATTCTAAACTATAATCTATTTACTATCTAATGATTATTTAGAATGTAGATCAATGTTTGAGTAGACAATAAGTAGATATTTGAAAAAGAATGGGTCCATCATTCTCTCTGATATCCCCTCCCCAAACTCTTCTTTGCATGATCTTACCATTAATATCTTAAAGTCTTTTATAAGATTACTCAATCATCCTTTGATTTAGGAATTACTATCTTGATCATGATTTGATAAGTTCTTAAAATTGGTGCCTGTCAAAATTATTATTAAATTATACATTAACCTTTGCAATTAATAAGAGTGATGTTAACCATCAAGTCACAAGCAAGTAATCTTTAAAGTTATAAAACAAAACATATAGCCTTGCAATCATCAATTAATATGAAAGTATGGTATAATAATGACCATGATGTATGCAAACCAATAATAGCAGAGATTAACATGTAAGCACAATTATTAGGGATTACTGCAAATTCACATTTATAGAGACAACTGCAAAAGACTTAGCATAGCATAGAAAACATAACCAAGAATTTTGCTAGGAGACTAAAAATCGCATTACTAAAAATAGAATCTAGGCTTCTAACTTTTTCTCTAAATGACTATCAAACGATGGCATTTAGGGGAGTGATAAAACTAGAAAGATGGAATATAATGCTCAACCCAATCTCTAATTCTATTAGGAGGGCACTGGAGATAGGGATGGGAGATCACCACTTCGACAATGAGTTCACTTTCAGAACAAATGGGGGCATTGTGGAACATTTTATTTCCCTCTCCACCTTTTTCGGTCGCAACAAAGAAGAGATCATTAAAGTAGTGAAGGTTATCTTTGAAGAAAGTTTATTAGGAGGTCTGGATAGAATGATATACAGTATAGACAATCAGCTGATGATACCATATCCAGAGGTCACGATGAAGATATAAATAGAGAACCTTAAGGATATCCCCAATTCTCAGTGCATACTGTGTGCTAAAATGTTGACACACTTCTATGAGTCATTAAATCCAAGATTGCTCAAGAATGAGGTCTCAAATGACAACTCATAACTCTCTATTCATGGAGTGCAAGGGTTTGTAATGAAGGCCCTTAGATTAGACCTAGTTTGTGCCCATGCAAGTACACCATAAAATGAGAGATTCAAAGAGGAAAAGCAAGAATGCTAGTCTCCAAGGTCATCAAGTATGCATGCAAATGAAAATGAAAGCTATTCTATATGATAACAATGCATGAAAGCAAACTAATCTATGAAAGGAAATGCTTATGCAAGATTATTCTATGAAATGAAATATGAATCTAATCTAATATGAAAATGCAAGATTAATCTAAATGGATTGCCATGGGGCATGAGAGAAGAAGACAAGAAAAGATAAGTTGCAATATTCAAGCTCAAGTGCTCAAATTCTCCTCCAAAATCGCTCTCCAAACCTGCATAACAATAACATAAATCTTGATCTCTAAAATCTCCATGCATAAAATGAAAAGGAGAGGGCTCCTTATAAAGGATTTAAGAAATGAATGGACAGTCAAGATTAAGAGGCAAAAAGAAATGAGCAATGGTGGAGATTAAATCTTGGTTGATCCATGTGCTCAAGATTCTCAAGAGGCAAAATCAATGGACATGGTTAAGAGGCAAAAAGATGTGTGGAAAAGATTAAGAGGCAAAAGGAGAATCCACTCATCTTGGAAAATGTGCATTCAATGTGTAGACAAAAAGTCTTTTTCTTTTTATTTTTATTTTATTATTTATTTATTATTTTTAGCAAAGTGGTTTCCATTATTTAATTAAAAGATTTTTTATTTATTTAAAAGAGATTTTTTCTTTTAATTAAATGTGGCTTAGGATAAAGTGATTTTTTATTATTTAATTAAAAGGGAGCATGTTCTCTTAATTAAATAAGATTTTTTATTTTTTATTTTTTCTCATTTTAATTAAATAAGGCTTAAAATAAAATGACTAAACCTTAGGAAATATTGAATTAATTAGGATTTGATCAAGAAAATTGATTTGGATTGAAAATGTTGCAAAGCAATGATTCAAGAAATGTTAGAAATGAATGCTAAAGTGTTTGGCACCCATTCTATAGCAGTTGTTGTTGCATTCATGACTATGATCGTCATTGATGTCAACACAGTGTTTTACCGAAGACTTGTAGAGAAGTAGATAGTGTTTTGATTAGCGCACGTGGGATATTGCAGTTGGAGCTATGCAACGTTGAGGATATACTACTTGATATGCTATATGTCTATGGTTAAGAGTGCAGACAGTAATTCTTTTATTCATGAAAGTTATGATCATTTTGGTGGAAGCAGTATTCAGGCAATGTTCCTCAGTAGCAGTTTTTGGCAATCAGATCATATCTCCTAATCAGGATGGAATCTAGCTTTGTGCAATTAAAGGGAAGTTAGAGACACATTGATAGTGATGTGGATGATAGCGCAAACTTCGAAGTCACACGAGTGAAGATTTATTGTATTTGGAAGCCGACAATTTTATGTAATTTTGGTGTAGCATGTGGAATATTTTATTTTGTAATTGTGTGCCGACTCATTTATAATTATTTGAGTGTGGTATAAAGGAAGGAATGTTTTTCCTTGTTGATATAGAGATAGAGAGAGTGGTTGATTATGAAGTTGTGAAAGTGAATTGTGAAGGAAGACATGTGAAGTACAAAGATCTGAAGTTGAGATCTGATGTAGTAGTGAGTGCGGTTTGGCACAGTCAGAGAAAAGGTAACATATTATTCTATTGAATAATGAAAAGATTATTGGATAGTGAGTTCAGTGATCTTACCCTGAAGTTTTTTGGGCAGTGGGTCCTTCTGTCTTCCATAACTCTTAACAAGGTTAGAATCTTTTAACAAGGATTCAAAATCTCCTAACAGGGATTTATATGTACTGAATGTATTTCATAAGACTCCTAACAAATTCCATCCTTTCACAAGGAATATTCATATTAGTGCATCTTTTGTGGGCATCATTCCCACTAGGGTTTACTCTTTGATCAAGAGGTTCCCTAGTCAACATATCTTGTGTTATTGTGTAATTGTGTATGAATATATTTTTATGGTTGGTAATTATATTGCTTATATGGTTTAATGTTGTTGAAGATGATAAAAGTTATAATTATCTAATAACTAATTCACCCCCCCCCCCTCTCAATTATCTTAGTGGACTTTACTTTCTAACAAAAATTTGATAAATTGATGAATGGGGGCCCAAAGTCTAGGTGACCATTTTAGGGTGCATACATGTGCCCCTCTTTGACTAATGTGTGATCTTCATGGGAACACATGTAGTCAAAGAATGAAGTTGAAGTGTGAGATCAATTTGGGATCACAAAATAACCCAGACATGTGATCGATAGATGGGAACACGTTAGGATAAAGATAAGCTGATTGAAAAAGACAAGGTGATCTGATTTATGTAACCAGATTACAATACCCGGTGTGATACCTGCAGTATTGTAGAATTCAACACAAAAATTGAGAACAACAAGATTGCATACCAAAAAATGATCCATTCTATTTGAATATTTTGATTTTATACAAGTTTGATAGATCCCAAGGGTCATCAAAATCCCTTGGAAATGAAATGAAGATCCATCATAATATTTATTACAAACAAACTATTCAAACTATCAAAAATTATCAAAAAAATTATATATAAAAATTAGGTCCACTTGGAGAAGGCATAACTTTCGAGTCATAGCTCCGAATTGTGAACTATTTGATGCGTTGGAAAGATATTCAAAAGATGTAGAACCACGTTTCAAAAATGATAATGTTCCATTGGCACTTTTGGGCAGCATCCAAGCCCAGAAATGCACCTAAGACCCTCAAAAATGTAGTTTAGTAAAACATAGTAAAATTTGAAAACTTGGATTTCAATTTTTTTCCAATTTAATCATGAGCACAAGGCCAACACCCTTGTAAATAGGTAATTGTCAAGTCTCAAGCAAGGTTTCCCCAAGAGAAGCAATTGATAGGATTGATAAAGTTGAATCAAGGATTGAAGTTTGATAGGTACTGCCCCTTCGTGATCGAAATCAAAATGAGATAGAGGAGAAATAGTAAATTGATAAATTTGATCAAATCAAACTAAAAATAAGGTTCTTGATGTAAGATGAAAGATATAAGGATCACGGAACCAAGGTAGATCATTAAGCATGAAAGATTATGCCCCAAGGTTGAATTAAAAGAAAAGAAATGGGGTGAAAGCGAATGGAAGATAGAAGTTTGGAAGATGTGAAAAGAAATGAAGATAAGGAAGAGAATTTGTCTTAAGAAAGAGAATGCCCCAAAATCAATCAATTTTTTAAGATATAAAATTTTGATTGAGATCACGAAAGAAGATAAAAAAATGAAAATCAAAATGTGACTACAGTTGATTAAAAGTCCAAAAGAAAGATGAAGGAAAACCCTCTCAAACTCCTACTGCAGCCTAAAAATGCAAATTAACATGAAGTCTAACAATGCAAGCTACAGGAAAATGCAAAGGTGTACTTGCAATAGAGAAACTGTAACATAGGATTTTGTGTTCATCATTCATTAGAGAATGTTAAGGAACTTATTTTCATTATTGGGCCATTATTAACGGACATCGGAAAATCACACAATCATCACTAGTCACAAGCACAACTATGAAGATATGAATGTGATTTATATCGGATTGGAATGTGGAAAGATTCTAACATAAGCATCAAAGACATAAAATTCAAGATGACTTCGATGTTAGCTTACCCAATTTAATGTAGCAAAACCACGCTTGCATCAAGGCATAAATGTCAAGATGACCATAAGAACGGTTGTGCAAAAATAGTTAAGGATGATGCCTCAAATAGCCTAAGTGTTTCAAGGGAATGACAAGAGACACTCAAGAGGTTCAAGACCACACCCACAAGTAGAAAGAAAATAAAAACATGCCTCATGTCCCAAGTCCTCTAGGTATGCATCCCGAACAGACTTATTAGACAAGGACACTCAACAAAAATCAATAACAGTCAACACACAAAGAAAATATCATGACATAGCTCAAGCATTAAGTGTTGTGTTTAAAAATTTAAGTGTTTTAACTGATTCTACGTTCTGAGGATAAGGATCGAATGCTTGCAAGTAGGTAAGATCACATGACAAAACTAGATAAGACCAAATTAATAAGTGTTGAAAAACACTCGATGTCAAGGGTTGTGTTGAAAAACATAGTTGGGATGGTGTTGAAAAACACCATTTGCGAGGTGTCCTAAAGACTAACACATCCAAGAGACCGAAGCCAACACAGTTATGCCCCCTAGACAAATACAAAGACCAATTCCAAACCAAGGCAACAAGGACAAGGCATGATGGAGAAAGGCTAAGTGTCGAGGACACGTTCTAAGAAACAGGGGTGCAAAGGCCTCAAGTAGCACTCATTTCCAGGTTTTCACCACTTGGATTTTATTGCCATTTTTTTTTTAGGATTTTTTATAATTTTTTTGTATTTTTGCTACCAAGGTGCTTGTTTCCAGGTTTTCACCAAGGCACTTTTTCTATTTTATTTTTGATTTTTGATTTTTTTGTATTTTTGGAATATATAATTTTTTTGAGATACATCAAAGCACCTATTGCTAGGTTTTTACTAAGATGATCATTGTTTGAGGACATTTTCTGATTTTTAGAATTTTTCACAACATATCATTTTTTGGGGATTTTTTCAAGATTAATAAGTATGTACAAAGGATGCCCCCAGACAGAATGGGCATCATGGATAGAACTTCTCCAAGTGCAAGACATTGATAGGATTAGGGGCTGCTCTCCCTCTTAAGTAGATAATAAATAAGCACATGTCCCAAAAGTTTTTGTAATGATGTAAGGTCCAAGCCAATTAGGCTCAAATTTTCCCTTTTGATCTCTGTGTTGCTAGTTCTTAGGATTTTCATGTAGGACAAGATCTCCCACTTGGAATTCCCTAGGGAGAACTTTTTTGTTGAAGGGTTTTGACATGCGCTTTTGATAAACCCTCATATGGTCAAATGATGCTTGATGTTTCTCATCTAGAAGTTCTAACTCTTGAAGTCTCATGGTGCGGTAGTCTTCATCTGTAACTAGACCTTTGATGGAAACTCTAAGTGAAGGAATCTCAACCTCTAAAGGTAACACTGCTTCAACACCATATGTAAGGGCAAAAGGAGTAGCCCCAGTAGGAGTATGAATACTCATTCTATAGACCCACAAAGCTAGAGTTATCTTTAAATGTCAATCTCTACCATTCTTATGAACTATTCTATGTAGGATTTTAAGAATGGTTCTGTTTGATGCCTTTGCTTGACCATTTCCTTGCGGGAAGTAAATGGAGGACCAATGTTGTTTAATCTTGAATTTCTTACATAGTTGCTTAAGGTCCTTATTTTTGAACTGACCTCCATTTTCAATGATAATCTCAAGAGGCACTCCATATCGATAGATGATATGATTAAGAATGAATAGAGAGACTATCTTTCCCTAGGCAACAGAAAGTGGTACAGCTTCTACCCATTTAATGAAGTAATTAGTAGCAGTGATAATAAACTTGTGTCCACCTGATGAGTTGGGATGAATCTACCCAACAAGATAAAAGGCCCAGCGCTGAAATGGCCAATGAGATATAGAAGGAATGAGCTCCCTTCCTGGAGAATGTATTAGGTTACCATGTTTTTAACACTTTTCACATGATTTTGCAAAAGCTACTGCATCAATCTACATCATAGGCCAATAGTACCCAGCCCTAAGCAGCCTTTGAGCCATGAAAAGACCATTAGAATGTCCCCCATAGATGCCCTCATGAATGTCAACTAATGCTTAGTCGTATTCTTCCTTTTCTAAGCATCTAAGAAGTGTTCCATCTAGACCCCTCCTATACAAATCACCAAAGATAAGGGTATCGTGAGAGGCATTTCAAGTAAGGTTTATGCGTTTAGATCAGTTAAAGGTTTTAGGGATAATGTCATATGAGTAAATGGCACCATAACAGGATGACTCACGACCAACAAGGGTACAAATAACATGGCTTTCTTGAGAGTCATAGATAGGGTGATGTAGCTCTTCCAATAGGAATTCAAACTTGGATTCATGTTTCTCTAACTGAAGGAGTGAAGCAAGTGTAGCCATAGCATCAGCTACTTTATTTTTTTCTCTAGGGATTTTCTGAAATGTGACAAATGTGAAGTATCATTTCAAGGAATCAACCATTTTCTTATAAGGTACCAATTTTTCATCTTTTGTTTGATATTCTTCATTGACTTGGTTGATTATCAGCTGTGAATCCCCATAGATGTGTAGCTATGTGATTCTCCATTCTATGGCCATTTTAAGTCCATTTGTTAAAGCTTCATACTCAGCAATGTTGTTTGTACATGGGAACAATAACTTGTAAGACTTAGGAATTATGTACCCATGAGGAGAAACAAACAACACACCAGCTCCTAAACCATTTTTCATAAGGGATCCATCAAAGAACATTTTCCATGTTCTTTCAGTCATATACATGAGGTGCTCATTTGGGAAGTCAACTTGAATAGGTGCACTATCTTTTATTGGGAAATCAACCAATTGATCTACTATGGTTTGTCCTTTGATTGATTTATGTTCAATGTACTCTATGTCAAACTCTGAAAGGATCATCATCCATTTAGCAAATCTACCTATGAGAGTAGCCTTACCGAATAAATACTTGAGTGGATCAATTTTTTCTATGAGGTGTATTGTGTGCGCAAGCATATAATGTCATAGCTTTTGGGAAGCAAACACAACTACAAGGCAAGCTTTCTCAATGCTGGTGTAGTTAACCTCATATGAAACAAGAGTATGACTAATGTAGTACATTGCTCTTTCTTTTCCACATTCATCAAGTTGAGCTAGTAATGCCCCCAAGGAAGATTCTATTGCTGAAATGTATAGAATAAGTGGTTTCCCTAGGATAGGAGGCATTAAAATAGGAGGATTTGCCAAGTATTTCTTGATTTGATCCATGCTCTTTTGACAATCCTCATTCCAAACACATTTGACTCCTTTGTGTATGTTCTTGTTAAAAGGTTGAGCTCTATCTACCAACTATGAAATGAACCTCCTTATAGATTGAAGATGTCCTTAAAGACTTCTCATTTGACTAATGTTTTTAGGAGGTGGCATATCTATGATTGCTTGGACTTTTTCAGGGTCTACCTCTATTCTTTTTGCTGAAATGATGAATCCTAGAATTTTTCCAGAGGTGACACCAAATGCATACTTTTTACAATTTAACCTTAGTTGAAATTGTTCCATGTGATCTAGAATGACTTCTAAATCATCTAAGTGTGTGTCTCTTTTCTTAGACTTTGCCAAGGTGTCATCCACATAATCTTCCATGTTTTTATGCATCATGTCATGAAAAATGGTTGTCATAGCACATTGATAGGTGGCTCCTACATTTTTTAATCCAAAAGGCATAACGTTCCAACAATAGGTACCCCATGCACAAGTGAATGTAGTCTTTTCTTGATCTTCAAGATCTATCTTAATCTAATTGTATCTAGAAAAACCATCCATCAAGGAATAAATATCATAACACGTAGTCATGTCCATTATCATGTCTATATTGGGTAGTGGAAAATCATCATTTGGGCATGCTCTATTAACATCTCTAAAATCTGTGCAAATTCAAATGGATTTGTCATGTTTGGAAATTGGTACAATGTTTGAAATCAATTCAACATAGTCAATAGCTCTTATGAATCATGCACCAAGGAGTTTCTCTAATTCTACTTTGACTAGAAGAGCTATGTGAGGATGCATTTTTCTCAATTTCTATTTGACCGGTTTTACACCCGGAGCTATGGACAAGTGATGCATGATAAGATTAGTGTCCAACCCTAGCATATCTAAATAAGTCCATGCAAAATTGATCTTCTTTTTCTGTAAGAACTTGGTGTATGCTTCTCTTTCTTGTGGTAACAAGGACTAATCTAGGTGTACTATCTATGGAGCCTCATCTATACCCAAATTGACTAGTTGTGTTGGCTCAACAAGAATTGAAGATCTGTCTTGAAAATAGCTAGGGAGAAGATCAAGTACCTCATCCTTAGGCACCTTAGAGAGGTTTTCACCCTTGGATACGTCATTTATTTTTACTTTTTTAGGTTCTAACACCACCACATAGTGGTTTTCGCCATCAAAACTCTTATTATTTTTTTCTTTTCTTTTTATTTTGTGACTAAGGTACTTTATGTCTAGCTCTATCATGATGGTAGCCGGTTCACTAGTGGAAGAGACCATGGGTTCAATGCATTCAAGTAATAGGTTATCTCATAGTCATTTTGGAAGGTTAAGAGCTCAAGTTCTTGATAGTGTTGGGACCAATCAATGAGGTTAGGATGAGCAAGAGGTAATTCAATGACTGGTTCAAGGTTATGAATGTAAATGATATCATCTCTAGTGACCGAAGAGTCGGAGTCCGTCAAGTATCCTTCTAAGCTACCCAAATCAGGATTCATCCTAACAAGAGAAGAATCATCCACTAAGGCAACATGTGGGTTCAAATCCTCTAATCCTACATGTGACTTATCAACTACCTCAAGTTGAGAACTATAAGTGTGGATGACATCAATATTCATGTCAACTATGGAAGAATCAGAGAGAAAGTCCCATTCATACTCATGTGAGTCTATTTCTGAATCCCAACTAGGATGTTTAACCATGAAGGTTTGGGACATCTTGACGTGGAACCTCTAATATCATCAAGGTTAACATCTCTCTCCATCAAATGAATAATATTCTTTCGTTGACATTCTCTGATGGGATCTTCTACATCTGATTCTTCTTGTTCTAATGTTGCAACTATCACATAAGCAACTGGATTATCTGAATCTCCCCAAAGGAGATTGGTGGAAGGGACCCAATCTTCACACATATCTTGTTGATTTGTCAAATTAGGCATGTATTTTAGTTCATCTTCACTATCTGACTCATCAAGGATAGGAGCAGTGTTCTTGTTATGATTTGTAAATCCTAGGTCAACCATCTTCTTAGACTTGCATCCAAAAATATCATGATCAAGAGGTTCAGCTCTAGCATCCAATCTATGACTAAGAGGGCCATGTCTAGGATAGCCCATCTACTTGACAAAATTATACCCTCTTCCATAAGCCTTAGGAGAGGGAGAGAAGTTCTCATTGTACATGTATTTCTCTTCTCTATAAATCCATTCTTTAACAGCCACCTCTTCTTTCTCATCTTGAATAGGCACTGAGGACTCTACAAATGTACCAAATAAAGTCATAGGTGAAGAGGAAGGTCTCATTTCTTGTGAAGGTTTGCCATAAGATCTAGGTGAAACTGGAAGCTTTGTAAAAGAGTTAAGTTGATACCCCCCTACACCAAGGTCTACCAACTTGAACTTGTCTTTGCATTTTGTTAAGATTGTATTAAAGTCTTCTGCTTCTCTATTGAGGGGAACATGAGCACTTGCCAAAATTGAGTTAACAAATAATGTGTTATCCCCAGGTATACAAATTTCTACTCCATTGTAGGGGAACTTAACACACTAATGGTAGGTAGATGACACTACTTGCATATCATGGATCCATGGTCTACCAAGTAAGATATTGTATGCCAGAGGACCAGCATCAACAATTTGAAACAAAATATCCTTCTCAATAGGGCCAATCCTAATAGGAAGGATGGCCAACCCTTTGGAACTTCTTTTCGCCTCATCATAGGCTTTGATTGTGATCTTCTTTCTGGTATCTAAGACTTGTTCAAAATAACCCAATGTCTTTAAAAGACTCAAGGAACAAATATTAAGCCCAGCACCCCCATCTATCAACATGTGCCTAACATGGGTTTTGTGGATCATGACTTCAATATGCAGGGTGAGATTTTGTGGGTGGCTCAAAACTTTATCATCATCCTTCGAAAAAGTAAGGTAATGAGGGCTGGCAATATGATTAACCATGTTCTAGAATTGATCAACATCTAAGTCATTAGGGACATTCACCACACACAAGGCATCCTCAAGGACTTGCTTATGCCTCGGGGACAACTCTAAGAGCTCAAAGATCGAAATCTAAGCTAGGGTTCTTTGCAACTGATCTACAAGATTATAACTCATTTTACGATTAACTACTAGTTTTGAGGTGACATTCTTGGATGCCACTTGCTTTGGTTTACTGGGTTGACTTGAATTGGGTCATTTGATGACAACGGGACCTTGACTTCGTGTGACAAGATTAAGAGCTTGGGATGACATTCTAGAGTTTGGACCCCTTAGCACCATGATAGGTTCTTCATCAAAGATAGGAGGAGAGTCCATGTCTAGATCATAACCATAGGGATCTTTATTTCTTGTCATATTGACATTTTCTTCAACAACTTGAAGCATTTTGACAACATTCTTCATAGCTGTGTAAGTGTAATTGATCTTAGCCTTGCCATTCTTAGGTTTAGAGGTTTCCCCCTTCTCATTGTTGGGCAAAGGTTCATTGAAAGCCTTATGATCAGCATTGGTGTTCAATCCATCTATCTAAATTTTTTCATTCTCAATGAGATCTTGGATGATATGCTTAAGTTTCCAACAGTTTTCAATATCATGTCTAATGCCATTATGAAATTTGCAGAAACCTTTCTCATCCCTATTAGAAAGTAAAGTCCACCAAGATAACTAAGAGGGGGGGGGTTGAATCAGTTATCTAATAATTATAACTTTTATCAACTTCAATAGATTTTAACCATGTAAGAAATATAATTACCAACCATAGAAAGATATTCATACACAATAACATAATGACACAAGATATGTTGACTAGGGAACCTCTTGATCAAAGAGTAAACCCCGGTGGGAATGATGCCCAAAAAAGATGCACTAATATGAATATTCCTTGTGAAAGGATGCACTCTATTAGGAGTCTTATGAAATACATTCAGTACATATGAATCCCTATTAGGAAATTTTGAATCCCTGCTAAAATATTCTAACTCTTTTAGGAGTTATGGAAGACAGAAGGACCCACTGCCCAAACAGCTTCAATGGCAAGATCACTGAACACATTGTCCAACTAATCTCTAGATTATTCAATAGAATAATATCAAATCAATGCTGATCTCAACAATATGTTACCTCTTCTCTAAATGTGCCAAACTGCACTCACTGCTACACCAAATCTCAATTTCAGATCTTTGTACCTTGCATGTCTTCCTTCATAAATTCTCTTTCACAACTTTATTCATTTAATCATATTCATCCCATACATATCACAACAAGGAAAAACATTCCTTCCTTTATACCACACTCAAGTAATTACAAATGATTCGGCATCCAATTACAAAATAAAAGTTTCCACACGTTACATCAAAATTACACAAAACTGTCATCTTCCAATTAGAATAATTATTCACTCGTGTGACCTCAAAGTTTGTGTTGTCATCCACGTCACTAACAATATGTCTTCAACTACTCTCTAACTACACAAAACTAGATTCCATCCTGATTAGGAGATATCATCCAATTTCCACAAATTGCTACTCCAAAACACTACCTGAATACTGCTTCCACCAAAATGCTCATAACTTTCATGAATAAATGAATTACTATATGTGCTCATAACCATGAACATATAACAAATCAAAGAGTAAATCTTCAACATTGCATAGCTTGATCTACAATATCCCATGTGCTCTAATCAAAACATTGTATGCTCCTCTACTAATCTCTAGTAGATCACTGTATTGACATCAATGACAATCATAGTCATGAATGCAAAAAACAACTGCTATAGAATGGATACCAATACTCCCATAGGATATATTTAGCATTCATTCCTAACAATCTCCCCCATTGGAATTGATGGCAACATAGATGAAAAACATCCAATGTTCCATGAATCCAATACTGCAACAATGCTGCTCTGAAAAAAAAAAAAATTTGAATCCTCTTCATCAATCAAATCTTGCTTCATTTTCCTATTCAGTTCTCTCCAATAGATGGAATAAATGATTTTTCATGTACACTTCTCCCCCATTGACATCAATGATAGAAATTTCATCATTATGTCAACAACAACAACTCTAATGTCAAAAGACACTATTCAAAAATACATTCACTAGAGTCCTCATGACTCAGCTCAGATACACATACTCCCCCATAGAGGAAGTACCAATATCCAATCCAGAAGAAAGATAAGGCTCATATACCACTAGATAGATACAACCAATCTACATCACTTCTCAAAAGTAGGTTGGGGCATAACCCCAAGCATACCTCTCAGACTCAAATGTATCCTTAGGCAAACGCTTTGTAAATATGTTTGTTATATGTTCCTTTGTGCTTATGTACTCAAGTCTAACTTCTTTCTCAGCAACTTTCTCTCTTACTACATGATACTTAATCTCTATATGCTTTGTCTTAGAATGTAATACATGGTTCTTAGACATACTAACTATGTTGGTGTTATCACAATGTATAA
Source organism: Chamaecyparis obtusa (assembly GCA_027943335.1). Classification (NCBI taxonomy): domain Eukaryota; kingdom Viridiplantae; phylum Streptophyta; class Pinopsida; order Cupressales; family Cupressaceae; genus Chamaecyparis; species Chamaecyparis obtusa. The sequence continues at coordinate 4,247,347 of BSBK01000703.1, forward strand.
CAACAAGTTCAACAAACTTTATTCCAATATCCTTCAACATCTGCTTCGTCCAAATTATCTGGTTACAATTGTTTACTGCTGCTACATATTCTGCTTCTATTGTACTCTGTGAAATACAATTCTACTTCTTGCTTAGCCAAGAAACCAATCTTCCTCCAAGGAAAAATTCTCCACCACTGGTGCTCTTTTTATCATCAATACTACCTCCCCAATCAGCATCTGTATATGCCCATAGGGTAAAATCATCAGATTTTTCATACCACAATCGATACTCAATTGTGTCTCTTAAATATCTTAGTATCCTCTTTACTACTGCATAATGTGATTCTCTAGGTTCAGCTTGAAATTTTGCTACAATTCCAACTGAATGTGCTATATCAAGTCTTGTATGTGTTAAGTACTGCAATCCTCCAATCATAGATTTGTACTTCTTCTGTTCAACTATATGAGTCTCATCTGTGCTAGATAATTTATGTCCAATTAGCATAGGTGTTCCAACTGGTTTACAGTTCTCCATTCCAAATCTCTTTAACAAATCATTCAAGTACTTTGTTTGGCTTACAAAGATACCATCACTGTTCTGTGTTATCTGTAATCCCAAAAAGTATTTCATTTCACCAATCATACTCATTTCAAATTCAATTTTCATTTCATCAACAAATTATCACTAGCTTCATCTTCTCCAAAAATAATATCATCAACAAAAATAACTATAATTAACAAACCATTTTCAATTTCTTTTGTGTACAAGTTTTTATCAGTTGTTCCTTTTGTAAATCCCAATTTTAACAAATACTTATCCAATCTTGCATACCAAGTTCTAGGTGCTTGCTTTAGTCCAATAAGGCTTTCTTCAGTTTACATACCATGTCTCCTTCTTGAGTCAAAGGAAAACCTTTAGGCTTCTCAATATAGACTTCTTCTTCCAATTCTCCATTCAAAAATGATGACTTCACATCCATCTGATATATTTTTAATTTCTTTAAAGATACATACGCCAAAAACATTCTTGTTGCTTCAATTCTTGCTACTGGTGCAAAAGTTTCTTCATATTCAATTCCTTCTTGTTGTGAGTATCCCTTACATACCAATCTTGCTTTGTTTCTTACTACTTCTCCTTGTTCATTCATCTTGTTTTTGAATAGCCATTTAGTTCCAATAACATTCTTATCTTTAGGTCTAGGGACCAATTCCCATGTCTTGTTCTTTTCAATCTGATCTAGTTCTTCTTTCATAGCTTTAATCCAATGTTCATTTTCACAAGCTTCACTAGTAGATTTAGTTTCAATTTGAAAAATCAAACATAACTATTATTGTACCTTATTTCGAGTTAGAACTCCTCTGTCTATGCTTCCAATAATCTTCTCAACAGGATGATTCCTTGATAAGTTCCTGTTAGGTGTCACTATATCAGATCTCACTTCAAGTGTCGGTTCTTCAATGATTTCATTGTGGCTTTCATTCAACAAGTCACTATCAGTTTCATAGAATAATTCAGTAGTTTCAGTGTTAGGTTTAGGATGAGTTCCTTCATCAGATTCATAATCAAGCATTCTTTCCTAAATTTTGAACTTTTCATCAAATTTAACATTTGCACTCTCAACAATAGTCTTAGTTCTCTTGTTATAACATCTATAAGCTTTTTTCTTCAAAGAATATCCAAGAAATATACCTTCATCACTTCTAGGATCAAACTTTCCAATATCATCATCTCTTTTTATATAACATTTTCTTCCAAAAATTCTAAAATACTTAACTGAGGGTGCATGTCCAAACCATAATTCATAGGGTGTCTTGTCTGTGTCTCATCTAATTTGTACTCTGTTTATTGTATACACTATTGTGTTCACTGCTTCTCTCCAAAATATCTTCGCCAAATCATTCTCAAATAACATAGCTCTTGCTGCTTCAGTCACTGATCTATTTCTTCTTTCTGTAATACCATTTTGTTCAGGTGTTCTAGGGGCTAAAAATTGTCTCTTAATACCATTCACTTCACAAAAGGTGTTAAACTCTCTAGAAGTAAATTCTCCATCTCTATCAAATCTCAAACATTTAATTTTCATTTTGGATTCATTCTCAACTTTATTCTTAATGACCTTAAACTTATCAAATGCTTCAGACTTTTCTTCAATAAATACAATCCACATCATTCTTGTAAAATCATCAACAAGAATCATAAAATACCTTTCTCCATAGAATCCTCTAGTCCTTGTAGGACCGCTCAAATCTGTATGAACAATCTCCAACTTCTCTGCATATGTAAACTTCTTACTAGGAAATGAACTTCTCTTTTGTTTTACCATCACACATTCCTTGCAAATCATGTTAGTAAGCTTCATAATTTTAGGAACATCTCTTACTACAAGTGTACTACTTATTTTCACAATTTTATCAAAATTTATATGACAAAATTTTTTGTGCCATAACCAACTGTCATCAATCTTAGTAATCAAACATTTAATCTCTGTAGGATTCAACTAAAATACATTACCTCTGGTTCTATATCCAGTTCCAATCAGATTTCCATCTTTATCTTTTATCACACAAGTTTTCTCAGTAAACCAAACTTGATATCCCTTATCAACTAACTATCCAACACTCAAAAGATTATGTTTCAAACCATCCACAAAGTAAACATCACCAGTATTAGTCTTCCCATCAAGAGTAATAGATCATATACCTTTAATCAAACAAGGTGCATTGTTTCCAACTCTAACAACTCCTCCATCATAATTGTTAAAATTATGAACTTTTTCATGTCTCCAGTCATATGATGTGAACAACCACTATCTATAATCTAGTCAGCTTTCTTTTCAACTTGAGAAACTAGGGATTTTTCTTCCTTAACATTTGTTTCAGGATTTTCTTCTTTAATTGCTACAAATCCTATGTCATCATTATTCTCAGTATCACTTTCACTTAAAGTTCTCTCTATACTAGCTTCAAGATCTTCATCATTAGCATAATAACATTCCTTAGATCTTCTAGGCTTGAAATTGTTTCTATACTTTTTAACTCTCTTAGGATATTTAGATGCAAAATGACCATATTCTTGACAATTCCAACATTTAAAAATTTTCTTACCATCTGGTTCTCTCTTCACAACTAAAGAAATACCTTCTTCAATCTTCCTATCTTCTTCATTTCTAGATCTACTGCTGCCAGCATAGTCTCCGCTCACACTGATGCTTCTTGACAAAGTAGGGTGAACACTAAGAGAACTAAATGTTGTCTCCATTCTAGGAAAATCTCCTAATAACCTCAGGTTCATTTCTGTTGCTTCCAATCTTCCAAGAAGAGTCTCTCTGGTAAAGTTTGAAGTACAAGGTATAACTTGTTCAATCATCTTTGTTGTCTTCTTAAATGCAGGAGTCAATGTCCTCAGAATTTTCCATATAACTTCATTTTCTATCTTTGTTCCTCCACAAGATTTTATGCCTGCAACAATTTCTGGCATTCTATCTATATAACTTCTAACAAATTCATCTTCCATCATTCTTATATCTTCAAATGCACATATCCAATTATGTAATCTAACTTTCTTTGCATGTTCATCACCTCCAAAAGTAGATTTTAAAGCTTTCCAAATTTCATGAGATGTTTTCAAACATTTTACCTGACTGTACTCATTCTCCAGAAGGGCTGACAAAAGTGCTTCCCTGGCAAGTATGTTACACATGAATAGATCTCTTTCATCATTACTACATGTTTCAATATCATCTTCTTCGATGATAGTCTTCACATTCTTCATTATCAACCAATAACCTAGTCCTAAACATAGTAGATGTGTCTTCATCTTTTCTTTTCAGCTGTCAAAATTCACTCCATCAAACTTAGGGATTTCTTTCCTAAAATTTTCCATGGATCTCCTTAAGCTGTTAAACTTTTCTTTTAAGGACCTGTCGCTCTAATACCAATTGTTAGAAAGTAAAGTCCACCAACATAACTAAGAGGGGGGGGTGAATCAGTTATTTGATAATTATAACTTTTATCAACTTCAATAGATTTTAACCATTTAAGCAATATAATTACAAACCATAGAAAGATATTCATACACAATAACACAATGACACAAGATATGTTGATTAGGGAACCTCTTGATCAAAGAGTAAACCCCAGTGGGAATGATTCCCATAAAAGATGCACTAATATGAATATTCCTTGTGAAAGGATGGACTTCATTAGGAGTCTTATGAAATACATTCAGTACATATGAATCCCTGTTAGGAGATTTTGAATCCCTGCTAAAAGATTCTAACTCTTTTAGGAGTTATGGAAGATAAAAGGACCCACTGCCCAAACAGCTTCAATGGCAAGATCATTGAACACATTGTCCAATAGATCTCTAGATTATTCAACAGAATAATATCAAATCATTACTGATCTCAACAATATGTTACCTCTTCTTTGACTATGCCAAACCGCACTCACTGCTACACCAGATCTCAATTTCAGATCTTTGTACCTCACATGTCTTCCTTCATAAATTCGCTTTCACAACTTCATCCATTTCATCATATTCATCCCATAAATATCACAAAAAGTAAAAACATTCCTTCCTTTATACCACACTCAAGTAATTACAAATGAGTCAGCATCCAATTACAAAATAAAAGTTTCCACACGTTACATCAAAATTACACAAAACTGTCGGCTTCCAATTAGAATAATTCTTCACTCGTGCAACCTCAAAGTTTGCATTGTCATCCACATCACTAACAATATTTCTTCAACTACTCTCTAACTACGCAAAACTAGATTCCACCTCGATTAGGAGATATCATCCGATTTCCACAAACCGCTACTCAGGAACACTACCTAAATACTGCTTCCACCAAAATGCTCATAACTTTCATGAATAAATGAATTACTATCTGCACTCTTAACCATGAACATATAAGATATCAAAGAGTAAATCCTCAACATCGCATAGCTTGATCTACAATATCCCACATGCGCTAATCAAAACACTCTCTGCTCCTCTTCTAATCTCCAGTAGATCATTGTGTTGACATCAATGACAATCATAGGCATGAATGCAACAACAACTACTACAGAATAGCTGCCAATAATCCCATAGGATATATTTAGCATTCATTCCTAACAATCCCACCAATGTGGCTTAACATCAAGTAAATGATGCTTTGCAGGGTCCTGAGGATGCACAAGGTTGTTAGCAATGAGTATTTTCAAGACATCCTCATATGAATCACCAAGTTTCAAAAATTGACGTCTCTCTTTCTTAGGCTTATCTTAATATCTTGGCTTGCTATCATGTTTATTAGAGGCATTGAGTTTCATGGATTGAACTGCACTAGACAAGTGGAGAACAGCTCAATCCTTGGGTTGAGAAGAGTCCACAACCCCATCATTGACCACTTGTTTGTTTATATTCCAATGTGATTTTTTTCCTTTATCCTTATTAGAGTTGTTATTTTGACCATTCTTGTTGTTTTTGTTGTTGGCCAAAATTCTTTGTTCTCTCAAAACATCCTCAATCCTACATGCGGTTTCAACCATGGTGTCAAAGGAATCAAAGACCATGTTCTTAACTTCATACCACATTTCAAGAACCAAGTTGCTAATAAGGATTTCAATCTTCTCAACTTCATGAATGGTCCTAGAGTAGCGAGAGCATTGTCGTCTCCACCTTTGCAAGAAAGTGACAAAGGATTCCCCTTGATGTTGCTTTAAGTTGCATAAGTCCAACATGGTGATAGATCTTGAAAAATTGTATGCAAAGTGTTGGACAAATCTATAGACAAGCTCTTTAAAAGTCTTGATGGGGGGATTTATGTTGGTGAACCATTCCATCACTTGATTCTTAAGACTCCTTGGGAATAATCTCATGAGGTACAAGTCATCTTGATGGAACTCAAAACTCATAATATAAAACTGAGGCACGTGATCATGTGGATCTTCATTACCATCATACTTGTCATATTGGGGGATCTCAACTTTTATAGGAAAATCTTTTATACTCACACTCTTTTCAAAAGGATTGGGACAAATCGAATCAAGATTGAATGAGCTCTTGGGTGCCAATATCTTTTCCATCATACTCTGAAGTTGTTTGATCTTCTCATCCTGAGATGGACCTTTCTTCTTGATCTTTCTATCCACATCAAAGTTGTAAGGGACTTTAGCACCTTTGTTGATCAAACTCTCTAGGAACTTGTCTTTGTTTTGCTCCAAGTATCTCTCCACATACTGTTGGAAGAGTGGTTCTTGTTGTATCTTCATGAAATCTTCAGAGTCGAGGTCAAGACTTGAGCTACTTCCCCCATATTGTGAACCATGGTGAGCATGTTGAGAAGGTTGTTTTGAGTTCCTAGGAGGTGTTTGTCTCCTATAATGATCATATTGTGGAGCCCTCCTTCCTCTAGGGCTAGGAGATCATGAAGGTGATCTTGAATATCTTCCACTCCATGGAGTCTTAGGAGGAGTGGGTGGAGGAGAGTTGTTTCCACCACCAACACACATGTTGTTGTATTGATCATTGAGTTTCTGAGCCAAGAGTCTATCTTTCTCTTCTTGTGCAGCTCTCCTTTCTATTTCCAATAAGGCTTGTCTTTCTAACTCTAGGAGTCTAAATTTCTCTTCCTTTGCAGCTTGTTCATCTAGGAAGGCTTTTTTTTCATGCTCAATCCTCTTGAGTCTTTCACTTGTGTATCTTGAAGTTTTTTGGAGCGATGAACTTGGTCTTGAATGTTTAAATAAGTCATTGGTATATGTTGCATTCACGTGAGTATCATAAGGTTCATTATCTTGACTATCATGTTGTGATTTCTCTTCTTGAGAGACTTGCCTCTTATCTCTCTCAGCCCATGGATGTGCATCTAGATATCTAGTAGAAATAAGAGATGAGACTAGTTGATTTTCATTAGAGGAACTGTTGAATGGAATGTTATCTCTATGTCTTTCCAATATGTTGTCAAGACTTTTATCCCTTTCTTCCCCTCTCCCTTTGAGTCATTGTGTAACTCATATCCATATCTAAATGAGAAGGTGCTAAGAGTGTTCTCAACTTGCTAAGATTACTCTTGGGATCAAACCAAGCTTCTGAGGTATTCCTAGGGGATTCATCAAAGACAGGCTCTTTTCCATTACATTTTTGGCGAGTTTGAACTAAGGGAAATTGGTCAAAGACTACTGTAATACCCCAAAATTGGCACCTTATAATTTTAATCAATTTTGGTGCATTTTCTTCAATTTTACATCATTAAAGTCTTATTTTACTAGGCAATTTTCTCTCTCCTACCTGACTTTATTTGACTTGGTGTCAATTGCAAAAACCCTAAATTGCATTAATCTTACACTATAATTAATTCCTAAGTATTTGACTTTATTAGCTAAAGTAATCCCTATGATAAATTGATTTAATTCTAAAGTCCTAAGTGCTTTAAATTAAATTAAAACTCACCCCCTTTAGCTAATACACATAAAAGGAATTAATATTACTTGGCTATTTTAATGGATTATCTTATTTGGATTTAATAATTCAAAATATTCGAAGGGTCACCCATATGTGGCAATAATTCATTCTTTTAATTAAGTAATTCCTCAATATTTGTCTCAATTGGGAATGAAGAGTCAACCGTTTCATTTCAAGAAACTCTTCATCCTCTCTATGGGCTTGTCTATATTATGAACCTTATCCTTCATTCGAAAAAGAGGCAATTTTAGAGCACATAAACTATAGCAAATTTTAGTCTCAACTATCTCATATTTTCAAGCTTTTATTGCTCATTAGTTTAATTTCCATTTCTAGTTAATTTCATTCTCATATTAGTTTAATTTGCTTATTGTTTTTAGATTAATTCTCATATCTCTTTCAAGTTCTTAGATTAAAATTTGCATTTCATTCTTAGATTAATGGCATATTCATCTTAGATTAATTGCACTTGTTTATCTTTTAAAGTTTCAAAAATCCTCCATCTTAGTTTGTTTTTTTGGTCATTGGCTCTCATTTTGAGAGTAATTCAAACACCCCAGCTTATTAGGAGGCAACAGGTCGAATCGATAGATATTGTGAATTGAGTAATCCATACTCACCTTCATAATTTTGATGATTGAGAAATGACTATGTTGTGTATATGGCTGGATTAGAGGTCCATGTTCAGCTATAGACATTCTGGCACCCACCGTGGGGCATAAAAATTGATTTCTAGCCTCATCAATCTCAAGCATTTTTTTGAATTCTGCAATCTATCATACATCTCTACTTCTCTATGTATGGAATTTCATGTGAGATTTTTGAACGTACCATGTGAATTTTTGCTCGCTATAGCACTCTCTTGCGTGAAATATTACTTTCTCATGCCAGGCCCTACACTTTCTCGCATGCAACGCTACACTTCCTCGCGTAAGCTCTATCATCAGTACTGTTAAATTTTTTAGTTTCTTGTACTTTCTGTTGTAGATTTCTAACACTTTTTCTTTGTTGTTGATTTCATATCTTTGTTTCTATCACAGCATAACAATGGTCTGCAGGTCGCTTTGTCAAAGATCATAAAAACTTGCTAACAATTTACTTGTAGGATGATTGTCGAAGATCATTTAAAATGTTTTGTTTGTTTTATTGCTTTCATTCACATAGTATAATTAGGGCTTTGTTAAAATTTCTCAAGGGTCCTGATAGAAAAGTAGAGGAATAGGCCCTTCATTATGTGGAAGTGATGCCCACATATGAAACCAAGACCCAGATGTTGCTAGCATGATGGATACCTAGGAAAGCAAAGCAAGGTAGTGAATCTTTAGCACATCTACTTGCCAGGGGATTATGCTCTTCTCTCTTTGAGAGAACTAGAAACCCAAAAGCTTGTGGATGTGGTGGAGTGAAACTAGCTTGGTGATGAATATGCTTGATGTGTTTGGGTAAGGTGAAGAGGTAGTGAAGTATGCTCTTCTCTCTTTGAGAGAATCAAAAAATCTAACCCTCGAATCCAAGCCAAGTTGTGTCACCTTTAGAGGGCCTATCGGAAGTTGAACCTTCGAGAATGACCCAAGTGAGTACGCACCTATTGCTAGTGATTCCACCTCACTATAATAAAGAATGTTTTGTTGAGTCTAAAGACTCCAAAACCATGTTAACTTCCTTCTCTTGATTTTAACTATCATCTTGAGAAGGCTCTATCTTTTGTACTAAGTAGCGCCGCTCCTAGCCCTACTTGTGGGGGTGTATGACTTTTAGGTGTTGGTGTGGCTATGAGGCCCTAGCCCTATATTAGGGGCACCAAAGGTTAGTGTGAATGGAAGCCCACTAAAAACTTTCCTTAGTTAGTTTCCTACCCAGATCACCTCTGAAAGGAGACATAATCTTTACGCAAGGAGGGGGAAGAATCTCTCCCATAGATTCTCACCATAGGCATGCACCTGGATGTTTGAAGGTGGTATATGACACTGGCCCCTACTTCAAGGGTAACCTTTGAACATATACTATTGAGTCTTTGGAAACACCAAAAATACAAGCGCCCTCTAGGGGGTGACACAGTTGTGTGAGGTGAACGCATGCGCATAAGCAGTGAGGCACAAATTTTGTTTTCTCACCATTTTCTTTGTAGGGATAACTATGTGTTTTTTATTGAGTCTTAAACTTTTCCATCATGATTAAACAAAGACTCCCATGATACTACCAAGTTGCTTTGTCCTTGGTAGGTCTGTTTGCGACTACTTCTTGTGTCACCATTGCTTGATCAAAACTTTGTGCTTGTAAACGAATGCTTGAAACCTTCAAACTAAGATTGTTGATTAAACTATTCAAAAACTAGAAATTCTGTCAAAGAATAGTTTAGGCTGCATCTCAGAACTTGACTTTTTACCTCAAAAATTGTGTCGATCTGTCAAACTTTGGTTCTTTCCCGTGCAAAATTTCATCTTTCAGAGCATTTCCTCATGCAAGATTTCATTCTCTCACATGGCCCAGTACTTTCTCATGCGAACCTATACCTAGATTTCAAAAATAGCGAGCTTATTCCCGTTGACTGGTCAAATTTTTATCTGATCTGATTTCTGTCTAAGGTCTATTTGCCTATTTTCCTATCATTCACTGTCTAAAACTGAGTGTCTTGAGCTGTGAACCAAATGATTTTGCTTGAACTCACAATTTTATCCTTGTTATTTGTTTCATCTTTTTTGTTTTTTTACCTCACATCGCGATAGTCTTATCTTGGCTATTCTAGCCATACTCTTAATTATTCGTGTCGGGTGCATCTCACATATTGGTTGTTCTAGCCTTTATCTCCTTTTTTTTATTCCTAGAGACATAGTTTTACCATTATCCCAAGTCCTCTCTCATTTCAATCTTCATCTATGACTATCATGACTTGAAGTGGAAACACTTACCCCATTCGTAATACTGGTCAAGGTAGAGGTAAACCTCGTAATCAAGAAACAAGTTGTCCCGAACCTATTGTGCAATCTGAACATTGTGAGGGGTCCTCAAGTTCTTTGTTGAGTACTTTGAAAGATAGCCCATCTCAATCATCACCTCCAATGTTCCAAGAGTGTTTTAATCCATTGTTCCAAGCGCAGCCTGGTTTCTCATTTCAAGAACAAGACAACTCATTCTTCCAAAACAACTCATTGTTTCATAACTTTGGAAGACCACTTCCTCGGACTAGTCCTATCATTGAACCTATCGATCTTGTTGATGATATCGACTCATTTGAACCCATTGATCCTCTTGATCCTATTCACACACCAAAAGTTACCTTAGTTGTGCCCTTTTGGCATTGTTCATATCATTTTACTGAGTCTTCATTTGTTCAACGGTCCTACAACAAGATGGGAGATCCATTTGACTTCCAACCAGGCAAATAAGGCCAAACTTATGATCAATCTCAAAACAACCAACATCATGGTCAATATTCCAATGACCAACATCATGCTCAACCTCAAAATGAGTAGTGTTATGATCAATCCCAAAATGATCATAATCATAACCAAGCTCAAAACAAAGCCCAAAGCAGTCAACCAACATATCACTATCGTCATCCTCTATATGATCAAAATCAAGATCAAGTACCAAGCATTTATGAGATTCTTGGCAATGATGGGGATGACACAATAACTCAAAATGATAGACATTGTGAAAGAAAACAAGGGTCTTATTAAGATGATGGATATCCTCTTTCTAGAGGAGAAGGAAAAATACTTTCTTGAGCTAGCCAAACAAGGGGCCAAATTACCCCTAGACTATCAAGTTGAAATGCTTGTGGCCAAAGAAGAAGAAACTAAAACCGCTAAGTTGCAAAAGATGGTCTGAGACATGCAAGATCAAATTAGCCAACTTGCGAAGAATAAGGATAAACCCGCACAACAATTCACAATAGAAAGCATTTGTCCTTCCCCTTTGAAAAAAAGTCTTCACATGCCACCTTTTCCCAAAGGTGTAGAGCTCCCAAAATATGACAAATACTTGGGTACCACTAATCCCCAAGATCACTTAAGGGAGTTTGGCACTTTATCCATGGAATTCATGCACAATCAGACATATCTTATGCACCTATTTCCTCATAGCTTGGGTGGACCAGCTATGGAGTGGTTTTCTCGATTGCCCACTGGCATTAAGACTTTTGATGAAATGGCTAATCTATTTCTCCAACATTACTCACATAATATTTAGCATCTGGTCAACATCTAGGATCTTTTCAATTTGAAACAGCAACAAGGGGAACCTTTTCTAACGTTTCTCCAAAGGTGGAGACAATTATGAACAAAGTGTCCTCACAAATTACCAGAGTCTGAGAGACTCAACATCTTTTTGGACAATCTTGTCCCAGATTTTGGATACCAAGTGCAATTACAAGGTCCCCTAACCTTTGATAGCATGATTAAACAAGCAGTGTGAATAGAGGCCTTTATGATCAAGAAAGGGGAATTGGCTTTGAACAAGGACAACAAGCAAGGATCTTCTTCCTCAAATAAAGATAAAGGGAAGTTTTTCAACAAGAATAGAGACATTGTGAATGATGGAGTGGTTGACAATGTGACTCCAAAGCCTGCTAAGTCTATTTTCAATCTCTCTTCTAGCATACAGGTGATCAAAGCCACTTAAAAGCCTATGATAGAAAATAAGAAAGCTTCAAGGTTTTCTAGGAACAAACCTTGGGCCTCTCGACCCAAGCGTGAATTCACTTCCTTAGGAGAACTGCTTGATGTTGTTTATAAAACTCTTGTCCAGAATTAGATACTTGCTTCTTTCGAAAAGTGTCTCTATGACCCAAAACCATGACCTCATTGGTGGAATGACAACACATACTATGACTATCACTAGAATAAGGGTCACAAGACTTCTACTTGTCTTCATCTGAAACATAAGGTCCAAGATTTGATTGATAGTGGTGACATTGTTGTGGATGGCCATAACAAGAATTTGGACCATCAAGCATTTAAGGATCCCTTCCCTCCTCATGAGAAGGGTGAGTCTTCAAAGACTAAGAATACCAATGCTAAGGTCAATTACACATACACTAACGATGACAATGTCATTGGTATGATCGAACCTGTTGGGATTGAGTATTGTGATGTGATTACTATTAAGGGGAGTAGCGATGCTCCCAAACCTAAGACTCCTTTCATCTTGCATAGTTCCATGTCTCATTCATCTGAATCTGAACAACCTCAAGATTGTGCCAATGTTGTTACTTGATCACGTGGAAGGATTGTTTTGAAAGGTCTTGATCCTCCTATATCTGCTCCGAAACAAACTGTGGATAAGATTGTTGTTGGTCCTATCAACAAAACCTCAAAATTGGTCCCTATGTCTAGCACAGCTAGTTATAGCATTTTAGATCAGCTCCAATGGACCAATGCTCAGATCACCATTTTTGAGTTGTTGAAGATCTCACCTGCTCACAGGTAGATTCTAGATAAAGCCCTCACTGAGGCAAACGTCCCCAAAGATCTTGATCTCAATCAGTTTTAATCCATGGTGGGTCACCTAACATCACCACACTATATGTCCTTCTCTGAAGAAGATGATCACTCGCTAATCCATCCACATAATGCCCCTTTCCATATAGAAGTCATGGTAGGTCCCAATCATGTTCGCCACATCCTTATTGACAATGGTGTTGGCTTAAACATTTTCTCTGCTAAGCTTCTTACTCAACTAGGCCATGATGAAGATTGCATAGATGTCCATAAGAAAATCACCATTAAGGCATATGATGAAGAAGAATGCAAATCTAAAGGTTTGGTTGTGTTGCCGATCCAAGTTGGGTCTATTCAAAGAGACATCATTTGCTAAGTTCTAGACATTCCTCTTGCCTATAATATACTGTTGGGAAGACCATGGCTCCACGAGATGCAGGCAATATCTTCAACTTATGATCAGTGTATAAATTTTCTATTTCAAGGGATAGAAGTAATAGTACCTGCTACTACGAGTCATACTTGCAATATGCTCACAGAATCTAGTGAGAAATTTGTTCTGACCAACGGGGAATTTACTGAATCATATGATACCAAACTCAAGGAGATAGAAAATACCCTAAAGATCAAGATACTGGCATGGGGGAATATTAGATTAAATCTATCTTGTCATTGATAGCTCTCCCTGTTAATATGATTTAAAACAACAAAGAGGGGGGGTGAATCAGTTGTTCTCGGGTCTAGATGTATAAAAACAAACTAAACTCTTCAATAAATCAGATCTAATAACCAACACCTACTCAGTCATTACTAATTGCATAACAGAAACATATAATAGTGTAGTCCACTTATCCAATAGTATCTAACTTGTAAAACACAGAAATGTTCAAACCAAAACATTCACACAAGTATCAACACCAAGATTTATAGTGGAAACCCAATTAGGGAAAAACCACTTTGTAACATGTTACTATTATGTTCACTCTTCTAAAGTGAGCTTGGTGAAAATCCAACCCTGTTAAAGGTTACAAACACACTGTCAGGTGTGACCTAGTTAAAGGATTTAAACCACTATGTTAAAAGTGTGCCTTGTTATAGGACTTACATACACTCCATTAGAATGCAACCTTGTTCAAAGGATTTATACCTATGACTGTTAGGTCAACTTCTATTAAAAGAATTTTGACTATTACAATGGTTAGAAAGTAGCAGTAATATTGATCTGAAAAACATACAACTCACCACTAGTACATTTTACCTTAAATTTTGACCTTAAATTTCGACCATCAAATCAAAATGTTTAATTGGTCACATTAGAGAAGGAAATTTTAATTTTTTTTTTAACTACATGCCCGTGTTGGTCAAAATTGAGACCAACACTATCTATGTTGGTCTCAATTTCGACCAACACAGTAATGTTGGTCTCAATATCGACCAACACGGTATTGTGGAAATAGTGGTAAGAAAGGGAGTAAGAAGGGTAGTAAGGAGAGTGGTTTTTTCGAGGCTTTCCATTTGAGGAGATCATCTAAAGGGGCAAATTTGAGGGAGGAATCAGATGCAGAGAGTGGGCTCCCATCGGCATCTGTGACACACTGCCAGAGCTTTTCACATGTCATGCCTCTACCATTGCCCATCGTGGGTGCTGCTGTGGCGTGGTGTGACTATGGAATCATGTGAGTACGAGTCAGCCCCAATAATTTTTCAAAGAATAAACAACTAAGATTTCTGAGTATGTTATTTGTTTCATTTTATATTCAATCATAAACTTATTGCTGGTTACAGTGACTATGTAAACAGTTTGATCTGTTCATTTGTTTTTTTTCATTGGTGAGTTTGTTTAAGTTATGAGACAGATGTAACATCTTTCAAGATTCTGGTGTGTAGTTAGAAAATTTTCTCAATTACGTTTCTGTCCAAATAAACTGTGATAGGCCATGTAATTGTCAACAGTCATTTATTAGTCAACTGCAATTCCATTTCATAGTCCATCATAAATTTTTCATAATTGAATGTGTTAATAAAGAAGCATTGCCAGTCGGTCGGTGTTAACTTTCACAACGGAATAAAAAGGGTTCTCTGTCTGATCGGGATACAACACTCATTATCCTCGGCATTGACATGATTCCCGACCCTAACTTGTAAATTCACCATGGATTTCAAATGTCGCTGGATGATAAACAAGTTAGGGTAATGTACATTATCTATTTCCAAACTCAGAGTCGAAGGAGGTAATAGCCCGCTTCTCAGTCAAAACCCAAATCGGGTGAATGCACTTGGTGAAGGAGATGAACCTTGCAGCAGTGGATGGAAATTTGAGATGCCAAGAAGGAGACGGGAATCGGTTACATGTCTTATGTAGCCAACAAACTTTGATGCCCTAGCTAGGATAGTTGACCATTATTTCTTTGCAGTTAACCATTTGTCAAACTGATTTTAATGAAATCAGAGTTATGGAAAGTTGAAAATACTTGAACTGTTGTGGATATCAAAAGTAACCATTTCGGCTACAGTCCCTAACCAATCAAACCCAAGTAACCCAGTTGAAGTTGCTTAGTCTGATCACCTAGGTTAATTACCTGTGACGCTCGAGAAAATTGAAAGGGGATTGTTTTCTTTGGTTAAAATCTGATAAACTGTTGCTGGCTATCATGTCCAAATAGAGCTTACAAATTTGTTGATTGCAAAAGTAATGTGTTGCTTATAGATAATGGGGAAACAAAGTCATTAGCTATTCAGTTGAGTTGCTTACAGATAGCAAACAAATTACTTACCACTCTGTTATTGTGGATGTTTAGAATCCAATAATTGTGACAATGAACTCAATGTGTGAAGTGATAACATTTCTGTTAAAACTATTGGTGGAGGTTGCCTCAGTATAAATTTGTTAAACTATAGGTTGTCTCGGTGTAAACTATTAAGCTGTATAAACCAATATCATTTCCCAGTTTCTGTTATTCACACAGCCAGTTATTGGAGTTTCTTGTGTGGTTCGATATTGTTAGAAGCAAATTAGACTTATTCAAATAATCTTACCCTTGTCTATCTTGCAGTACTCAGCTACCTTCAAGCACAATGAAGAGTAGTGGATATGGATTTGCTGATAAAGTATGTTTCACTTTGAGCTTATCTCTTCAAGTTTCATCTTACTTTTCACATGTTTGGACCAGGATTTTTGACACTATAATGAAATTGTATTGGCTAGCTTCCTTAATCTCTAATCAATGAAAATTTGTAGTTTACAACTTAAAAATTAGGAATACGTGTTGCAGGAATATCTTCTTACATGGTACAAATTTTGTATTCTAAACCCAACTTCTCATGAATTTGACTTACTCTGTAGTAGCATAGCTATTGCCAGTCTTCTGATGTACATTTTCTCTGATTATAGCTTGCCATTCTAAGATCTTATAATGTTCTCATGGATACAACTCTGAACTGAACTTTGCTTTTGTGTTATTATATGCTAAAATTGCATGCCTTTGTTTAGCAGACTCCTTAATGGACTAAGCACTGATGTGATGACAATTCATATACTGCTGGTCTATTTTTTTCCCAATAATTTCTCACAGTATGTTTAATTATTTGTATATAAAAAATCATTCAATGTTAAAGCTCTTTATGCCTAATGTATTAATTAAATATGTAGATCTCCATGTATATTGAGTCTAATTTTATGCATTTTGCTAATTTGTTATATTGCTTTGTTATTTCATTCATATAAGTTTATCGGCTTATTCATATTCTAATTGGATTAAACTCAATATTGTTCATCGTTCCATTGTGTTATTTACCTTATATTTTAAATTCAATTTGCTGCAAAAAAACCTGTAGCATGTGCTTGACTTTGGAACATTCTCAATCCAAACATCTTCACCAAATTTTTGATCACACTTGTCATAGCCCCTGTTGGAAACCCTAGCTGCAAAAGAAAAACCCTTCCATGATATGAATATTGATGCTCTAAGAAAATCATCTTAGATATAATACTTCATGAGTTTCTGCAGCAAGACCAAACATTACAATCAACATTTTCAAGGACAGCAGTTTCCTCGAGGCAGCAATTCCATAGTAGTGATCAGACAAATATATCAATAAGCAAAGGATTGGTGACATCTACTCATCACTGCCATTCTTCATCAATAGACAAGCATTGAGTAATATTAATGTTATTGACAGCGATTAAGAATTAGTTAACAGCAACAATAATTACACATTATTAAAGGGAGTCAATAAAGTCACATGGACATAAACCAGTGATTATACCAATCATATTATTAGCTATTTAATGAGCCATAATTAATGATAAGGAAAGCAGTTAAAAGATATCCATCAAAGAATATTGACTAAGTGTGTGGAACAACAATTTCTAAACTGAATCTAGAATACAGATTTGCTCACCTCACCACACTCTTGCCCCTGCCTTCACCTAAGTAGGGTAGTAATAGGCTGGAGAGTGCAGATGGTGCAGCATCCAGGTCGGATTCTAGCACAAGTTCGCTCGCCAGCGACGATCCAATAGACAATCATAACAGGTTATTATAAGGTTTTGTGCTTTTTTACTGTGTTGGTTCATTGTAAACACAACCTTGTTCTTATTATTGATGTTATTGTATGGTTCATTTAGGAAAATGAAGAGGAAGTTGCTGATAGTGACCAGGGTGAGAACTGGTTTTCTTTGGCAACAACTCAAAGGATCTGTGGTATGAATATTTCTTGTTTGTAAAATAAATGGTTTACTGATTCTTTATAATATCTATTTATGTAGATGACTTTGGGTTGACCCAATTAAACAAGCTTTGAGCAGATAAATCTTTCTGATCCATGTCTGAGTTGTAAAATATATTAATTTGCCTCTTTTTGTGCTGAACTTGTAGATAGCTAAGCATTGTTCGATTACTTTTTTCATACAAAATGTAATCTTAAAATTGATTGGATACAAATCAATATTTGGGATTCATGGGTTTATGCATATATGTGCACGTTTGGTCCTTTTTGCTGGATTCTTGGGACTCATAATACCCAAAATTATGTGCATAATGAATGAAGTTCTTGGCATAAAGCATAACATGAGCACATGATCATCCCTTATAACACATGATTGAAAGGAGAGATCACTGTATCTTTCACAGTGAAGTGGGAAAATATGTTAATAGAATTAGTCTCTATGTGTTGATGGGGTAAATAGGTATAGATGATGTTGTGATATTTTCGATTGATAAATTAAAAATGAGTTGCGAGGAATACTCCTCTTTGTCACTTGGGTCTCTAAGATTTTGATGTAGAATTTCCAAGATAAGGGAATATCGACCTCTGAGATGACTTCCTTATTGAAGAAAACAACAACTCTGATGGAATATGAATAAATTCATATCAACAGGGGACACAAATCATTCAACTTTTCAAGGAGTTGAGTGACAGGTCCTCTTCAATTGTGAGATTCAAGATTTCATGATTTGGTCTTACAATAATGAACTGAACTGCATATATTAATCTGCCTACTGGTGGTCCTTTAGAAATTTTAGTCAATACAAGGATAAAAATTTGAAACCATATTGATGTCTGGTTCATAGGTGCTTGGTCCAAAAGTAAAGGATCCTTATGGATTTTGTTGCACACTAGTATTCTTGCCTCGAACAATCTTCAAAAAGTGGATGGATTGGATTGACTATGCTCCAAAATTCTTATGAAAACAATGAGTTGGGTGTAATTTTGAGTTGGCAATGCTACTCAAAAAGTATGACATAATTCTGACATGTTTTGATTTTAGTTAGGCACTTTTTCCTTAAAGGAGTGCCATTCATGTTGGAAGATTTATTTGGCATTACCCTCTCCAAAGTGTGTGATCTTCAACTTTTAGTTTTGTGTTGCTCAATTAGACGTAATTTCTATGTATGTTTTCTACTTAACTTGTTCCATTTTCAGTTGATGTTAGCAGCATAAAGTGGAGTTTTAAACTGGTTCTCCTAGTACTAAAGTTATGACTTTTCCTTCTTCTTAAACTCTTCTTTGCTGGTTGTGATTAAGGGACTGTTGTTTGTTTGTCATCATGTTGTTTTCATGTCTCTTCCACTTTGCCATTTTTAGGTTTAGTTCGCCATCTTTTCTTGTCACGGTTTTATAATATTATTGCCACCTCTAGGTGAAATTTTTGACTAGCCTTACGACTAAAAAATGGTGCTTGGACTTGATTCTTTTGCTATTTGTTTTGGTATCATTCTCCTGCAAGTTTGTCCAGCTGGTCATGTTTTTATGTTGGCTTTGCCTTTTTCAAGTGGCACCCCAAATTTTTCATCCTTATTTCTTAGGTGCACTTCACTTACAGCTATATATAGGCATCTACTGAGACCTATCCCTAACTATTGTCTTGTGCTGATATTGCCACTTGAGAGGCATACTGGAGGAGTTTACCAACATTGATGATCTCAGATCACAGACATTATTTTCGTCTCTCTTTTTATGCCTTAACCTGAAATATCGTTGACTTAATTTCAAATTTTTCTTTGCATGGTGTAACCGTGAAATTATGAATAATCTCCAAGGTGTTAGTTGGAAAACTAGACCAAAACAAAAATATTCTGCAATTTGTCAAGCTCAAAAGTCCACACACAAGGCAACCCCTCATTGGATGCTATTGGATGGATGGATGATATTGTAAAGCAAGAATTAGTATTGACAATAACACCACAAAGGAGTGGGAGGTAGGTTTGCTAACTCTACTTTGAAGCATGCATTGGACTATTTTTTTTCAAACTAATAGAAGGTACAACCACCTACCTACTCCCATCTAGAGATTTTTGAGTTGGAGAAATCACATATCAATCTAAAATTTAAATAAAATCTTGGATGTTGTAATTTGCAGAAGTATGACAAAAGCAAATAACTTACGAACTCCATGCTTGACTAAATCTAACCACCACAATTTACAGAGTTGATTCACCATTCAATGAGCTCCTTGCTAGAATCAGGAATGGTTTCTAATCAAATTCAGATCCCTAGATGCCAAGTACATCTTATCTTACAACCAAATTAAATTTATTCCAAGTGTGTTGTTGGAGTGCTTTTTCTCCAAACATAGCACTTCTTATTTTCTTAACTACTGGTTTTGTTTACATGATTCTTCACTATAACAAATGCTTACAAGATTGTGGAAAACATTCTCAATGAATCTCCATTTTGCTTATTCAGTTTGAACTCCTTGAACGGAAAAGAAATGCAACTGCTGTATGTGACATTGTGTATCACTCAATGCTCTATGAATGAATCTTCCAATGACTTCAGCAATGGCAACTGCGCTTCCAAACTAGATTCCAAAGCCCTCTGTTGTAACTTTCAAAATGGGTGCAGGAATGATAATTGTTCTAAAACACTCAGAAATCAAATTACACCATTATTAGGGATATTATAAACAAAATGCTCTAATTATAACAATATTGATTTGTCTGGGATAGATTTTACATTGACATGCATTTTCTTATAAAAGCATTTATTTCATGTATGAAACTACACGATCTATGAACTACTTACAAGAGAGTAACTCTGAAATACATAATTTAGCAAGACTACTAACATTACTAATTTAATTTTTCTTTTTATAAACTATACCGAGGTAAACTATAGATGTGATAAAAAAATCCCTACAAGAAGGAAATGCATTTGAGTCCTCAAGTTTGTCAGGCTCACCCATACTTAGCCAACAATTAAAAACCGCTAAGTCACCGTCAAATATTTATTGTTCAATAATAAAATGGGGGCGCCAATAGGATAGGTGATAGTATTTTGAAGGAAATAAACTTGACAGGCTTTTGACAGAAGGAAAAGATTTGATTGCTATTGATCGTATCTGATCAACAGTTATCGTATATCTTGGATTATGAAAGTTGAGGCTGGACACCATTCTGAAAGCGATTGGAACTACCTAAATGGTCTTAAACATCATGTTCTCAAAGTAGCAATGAGTCTTTGAGTTTAGCAATTTTTACATGTTTGTTTTTACTGAGGAGGCTTGTTACCTATCTACATGATAAGGTTAAAGTTAAAGAACAAAAGGTTGTTTGCCACATCTAAATCCCTTGGCCAGGTCAAAAAAATATTCACATTCATTTTTGGGGAGGATTTTTGTTTCAAACAAACTCATTTATTCACTTAACCATTCATGAGAGGTCAGGTTTGACTTAGAGTTCAATCATCTCAGGTTAGCAGGCTCGCTGAGTTAGAAGCTTAGCATTACTCATCTTGGTGGCCAAGATCAGTTTATTGTGGATTCATTACATCCATAACCAATTTCAGCATCATACAGACACATACCATGTGTTCTATGATCTATCTTCACTGTTTTCAGCACTAGAGGTTATGAGTGTGCATTTAAAAGCTTATAGATCAGGCAAGGGAAGGATAATAAAGAAGAGAAGATTGAGAATGACTTATAGGGCCTTGGAGATCAGCATATACCATTCATGCAAACTCATGCATGTTCAATCCAATGAAAAAGTAGGTCTAAGCAAATCTGTCCCATACATTAAACTCCACTTTATTTCAGAAAGAAGCTTTAAGTTGTAGTGGAGATAAAGATCTTTTGTCATGTTTATGAGAGAAGTGTTTTTAAGGGAGTTAGTCATAGGTTTGTTCAATGAAGATCATCAACAATCCCATGTGACAGAAAAGGTTATGTTGACCTAAGGTTCATGGTGAAATTATCAACCTATAATGGTATTCTAAAAAAACTCATTTGAAGACAACAAATAATAGGGTTGAATCTCTGTTCTTTCTTTGGAGATATGCTTTATTTTGGAGGGATTTAAAAAAGAATTAAAGCTTTCATGAAAAATAATCTGATGCACATGATTAATGCATCTTTTAAATGACTACCCTTCGTCACATGCTAGAAATTTATTCTTGTGCATTAACTCTTTGTTTATGCCTCCCATACAAAGGTTTTGTCTTAATGGTGATTATTATCATTCAGATTACTATGGAGGTTTAAATGCTACCCGTGGGCACTTGAAAGCCATCTGATTTAAGCTGCCTTCAAATCAGATGGCTTGCTAATGCCTTTACGCTGCAATTAATGGCCATGTCTCATAATTCTTACAACATCAATTTCCCTTTTATCCTAACTCTCATCTCCTCTATATTTTACCTTGCATCAATTTTTCTATGTTGGATCAGAGTCAGACTTGGTAAGCACAAGCTAGAGTGGTGGTGGTGTAAGGTTAAGTGACTCGTGAGGAAAAATATAAGTTGTAAAGGTGACAGTAGCTCGGTGTTAGGGTGGCACAACATGCCAATAGGTCCTATTTTTGAGCTCTAGATTGTTTCTATCTTTTGAATTTATTTGGTCAATGTTCAGCCTCAGAAGCATAATTTAAAATTTTAACCTAAGATGTCCATATGGGGGTTTCATTTCATTCACATTTTAAGGTGGTGCTCTTTTATATTTGATCAGATGTATCCTGGACAAGCCTAAAAAAGAATTAGATTCAAGGTTAGCATAAAAAATAAACCGACCTATTTGCTTCTAGTTTGTGAACTTTGTACCTTCAAGTAACTGTAATGGAGTCTTTTATCATTCACACTTTTGAGATATTAACCAGCTTAAAAATATTGCAATATGGTTGTTGACAATTGACATCATGCTTTTACTTTATGAATATGTTGCCTATGAAGTGAAAGTGGAGAAATGTGTGCAATGAAAGAAGTTACTCTTTTTTCTGATAATTCAAAGTCAAAGGACAGTGTAAAGCAGCAAGGACAGGTAAGCAATTGAACACTCATGTCAATTGTATTTATTGTATAGATATTCTATTGTTTAGCATGACCAGGGTTCATTTTCTTGATCACATATGCAAGAGACTGAATACCATATTAAGATAATTTATGATTATTTCAAGCTCTTATGTGCATTGTTTGAAACTCTTCTTTTTTGTCATCCTTTAACAAGAGATAGTTGTGCTTAGCCATATGCGACATCCAAACATAGTGCAATATTATGGAAGTGAAATGGTATGTGGAGTTTTGGTGCTTTCCATTGTAAGAATTATAATGTTAAGCTGCATGCTGGTTTTTAAATAATAAAAATGTTTTCTCTATCTTAGGTGGATGACACACTATATATATACCTTGAGTATGTTTCTGGAGGTTCTATACATCAACTACTTAGAGAATATGGCCAATTTGGAGAGCCATCTATTCGCAGCTATACTCGGCAGATTTTAGCGGGCTTGGCATACTTGCATGGTCTTAATACTGTCCACAGGTAAGTGCATTATTTTGTTATTACGTATGTGGTAATGTGTTGTTATTTACAAAAGAACACACTGCTCTTTTAGTTAGGATTCTTTTTACAGTATCTTTTGAACCTTTCCCAAATTTAATTTCTCTCTTGTTTTCTGGTGGTATTTGTGAACTACCAGATATTTCTAATGTCTGATTTTGCAGAATTGTTAATTTTGTGCAGAGACATCAAAGGGGCAAATATACTTGTTGATCCTAACGGTCAAGTAAAACTTGCAGACTTTGGCATGGCAAAACATGTAATTTTTCTCCAGTATCTGTATACTTTGTCACTGTTCTTTAGTGTTTTGATAACAAAGATAAGCTCCATGACAAAAATTACTATAATTTCATCTGCTGTAAAATATATTCTTGAAAAGCCAATACTATATTGTGCCTTTGTTTCTACGTCATGTCATTTATTCATGTGATTCCAAAGATTTTGGCGCCAATGTAGCATTGCATGTATGTTAGGGTAAAACTTTTTCAACTCTTAATGCAGAGTAGTTACTATAATTTTCTTTTGAATTGAAGATGTTGTGGAGTCTATTCACAGTTGAGAAATATTAAATAAAGAAACAAGAGATATTGGGAAAAGCTCTGCTGGTTTTCTAAAGGTCCATTGTTTTGGATCATAGATTTAGACTGTGTGATCATAATCAGGATGGTATGATAGGCCTTCTTGTAGGGACAAGTTGTGATTGACAATATAAACTTGGAAGAAGTACAAGAACCCTTAGTTGTTGATCCACAAATGACCAAGATTCTTTGTACGGTAATCCTGAAAAAATTGTGGAGCAATGTCAGTGGCCATATTAATGGGTGTGCCTGTTTAGGCTCAACACATGTGTTCTATGCAAAACAATTGGATGGAAGCAATGAAAACTCAATTTCTACTATTTCTTATCAGTCAGTAATGTAAGTAAATTATATACTTGCGTTATCCTCTTCATGGGTTATATTTTTTTATAAAGAGCATATTTTTCTTCTATATTGAATCTGTAACCAAGCCTAATAGAAGATGATAGTGGTGGATACTTGTGTTGCAGAAAGAGAGATAATAGTTGCAGATTACTGTAGCGTTCTTTTTATAACATAATAACTGTGACCATTTTGTCACAATCAACCTGTAACAATAATATTGGATATATAAGGAGTGAAGATTTGTTACTCTGATGTTGACCATGGGCATTCTTTTTAGAAAGGAAATTTTGTTGAAGTGGCTTCTATTTTAGTGTCCCTATTTATTTGGGCCGAGTGTAACTAAATTGCAAAAACAAATGAAATATAATGAGTACAGTTTTGTAATGCAAGATTTTTTATTGCAGTTTCCCAGGATAATGAAATTCGTGCAACATGTTTATCAAGTCAATATAATGCAAGTTATTATGTGGTCAACAAACTAACATAATGCGTGACATCGGGAAATTTTTAATAGACACCAATACCACTTTTTAATAGACATTTTTTAAATTTTTAATTAATTAATAATTATTGTAAATAGGACACCAATACCACTTTTTAATAGACATTTTTTTTTAAAAAAAAAATTAGCATTGGTCTCAATTTCAACCAATGCATGGTCTCAATTTCCACCAATGCATGGTCTCAATTTCGACCAATAAATGGTCTCAATTTCCACCAATGGATGGTCTCAATTTCCACCAATGCATGGTCTCAATTTGGACCATTGGACAAAAAAATTGCAGTCAAAATTTCGACCATACTATTGGTCAAAATTTTGACCAATAAGAAATACGTAGAAAATTGGATGAAAAAAGAACGACGAAAGTTTTAGTCATGGATTCGACCAATTATTGTCGAAAATGCGACCAATTCTTGTCGAAATTTGAGGTAAAATTTACTAGTGCACTTTGCAAATATCAGATCCAATTTCATACACATATGTTGGATTACTGACTATGAACCTTTACCATCTCCATCACTGATCTACGCGGAACTCTCTTCAAGAAATCACAACACTTCTCTTTTAGCCTTCTCTACTTAGACAGTCAATAACATCAACAATACTTTCAGCATATACTTCTCTCTTCAACCTCTAGCTTAGGTTTCCTTAATACTTCCTCTATTAGGTCAATACATCTTTTGTCGCTTAAGCTCCTTCATAGATCTTAGGGTTAGGTCAAATTCATTGAATCTATCCTACATTATGTTCTTTAGCTATCCTTCTAAAAATATCTTGAATATCTTAAAATATTTACATTAAAACAATTTACAGTGCATTAAATGCTTTCATACAATCAATAAATAAAGTCAACACATTTTACATAATCCAAGAATTCAACAATGTCGGTTGGAAATCTGAATTCTTCCTCAAATGCAAAATATTGATGCTCAGTCAATACTGTGTTCAACTTCTCGGTCTCCACAGAGAGATCAGTCACCACACAAATTGTATCCTCAGCTAATACTATCTTCCTCGGCAATTAACTAGTGTTCGGTCAACACTGAATTTACTCGACATATACTAGCTCAGTCGACACTAACAACGCTCGGCTTAAACTATATTTCTTCACTTTTTCTCGGTTAAGCCTACCAGTTTAGTCTTCATTCTTACTTAGATAAACAATACATTGTCTTATCATTGTGCCACATAATCAAGTACTCATTGAAGTATTAAGATAACTCAACCTTTCCTTAGGTTCTATTATTACCAACCTTGCCTACCCCTTAGCAACAATCAAATAGATATAGTAATTTCTTAAATAGCAATAGTCTTACCAGTTAAGGTTTGACATCAATGACAATACAACAATTGCTTCAATTGCAGTTTCCAACAATCTCCCTCTTTGGCATTGATGGTAACACCATATGAATATCACATGAATTACCAACCAATCCAAAAACTTATCTGTCCATCAAAAATATTTATAATATCCTTAGCTTCATTCTGATACAAAATCAATTAGCCATGCTTGACCATCTACTAACTATCTCCCACTGTCTTGATCTTCTCATTCTGTGTATTCATTGGTGATCATCTCCCTCTTTGAAAAAAATGCCAAAGCAGCAACAAAAACATATATCCTGTAGATGTAGATATCATCCTTTCAGTTCAGTAACAATATTTCTCCCTCTGTCATCTTTTCCTATGACTGATTCTTGACTTTGTGATGCTTTTCACAACTCTAGGCTACTCCTAAAGTGTGACCTTTCTCTGCATCAATTTGTTAGATGTTCTTTGCAACACATTTGATGCAGTACTCCTAGCTTGACTAGGAAGCCTCAGTTAGGGGAAGGACCCCTAATTGACTTCTCAGATATTCATGAGCTTCTTTAGGTAAATCCTTAGTGAATGTCTGCTAGTTGTTCCTTTGTATTCACATATTCCATGTGGACCTATTTATCTTGTACCAGTTCTCTCAAGTAATGATACTTGATGGCAATGTGTTTGGTCTTTGTGTGCATCACTAGATTCTTAGAGATGTTGATAGCACTTGTGTTGTCACAGAATATGACAACTGGTTTAGTGATTTGTTCTTTCATGCCTACCAACAATTTCTTTATCCATATCAAATTTGAACAATTCACAGCTGCAGCCACATACTCAACTTCAGCAGTAGATTGGGAAATGCAATTTTGTTTGTTGCTTGTCCAGGAAACTAATCTCTCTCCAAGAAAGAAAGCTCCACCACTAGTACTATTTTTTTCATCTACATTTCCTACCCAATCAACATCTGTATACACTCTCAGTTCAAACTTGTCATGCTTCTTATAGTACAATCCATAGTCAGCAATTCCCTTCAAATATCTCATGATTCTTTTAACCACCATCATGTGAGTTTCCTTAGGATTGGTAGAGAATCTTTCCACAATCCCAACATCTAATACAATATCTAGTCTACTATGTACAACATACTGTAGCTTTCTGATCATAGATCTATACAAAGTCTGGTTAACTTCTACAGCATCGTCATTTTTAGACAACTTATGTCCAGTAGCCATGGGAGTACTATTGGGCTTTGAATCTTCCATACCAAAGGTTTTTAGTATCTCATGAACATATTTAGACTGGGTGATGAAAATTCCTTTCTCCATCTGATATACTTGCAAACCAACAAAAAATTTGATCTCCCCGAACATACTCATTTCAAATTCAGTTTGCATTTCATTTGAAAAATTTTTACACAAGGCATCTTGTCCACCAAATATAATATCATCTACAAAGATCTTAGCTAACAATATTCCTTTACCTTCTTCATCTTTCATGTACAGATTGCTTGTTTCATTTTTTCCTTGAGAATCCAATCTATATTAGGTAGTTGTGCAATCTCCCATACCATGCTTTGGGAGCTTGCTTCAGTCCATACGGTGCTTTATTTAGTTTTCAAACCATGTGTCTTCTGTTTGGATCAAAAAATCCTTCCGACTGTTCAATATATACTTCTTCTTCTAATATACCATTCAAAAATGTAGATTTAACATCCATTTGGTATACCTTGAAATCTTTATAGGCAGCATATGCAAGCAGAGTTCTTACTCCTTCCAATCTTGCTACAGGGGAAAATGTCTCCCCATAATCTATTCCTTCTTCTTGTGCGTAGCCTTTGCATACCAGCCTAGCTTTGTTTCTTGTGATTTTACCATGTTCATTTAGCTTATTATGAAATACCCACATTGTCCCAATGACATTCTTATTTTTTGGTCTCAGCACCAGAGTCCAAGTATCATTCTTCTCTATCTAGTCTATCTCTTCATTCATTGCTTCTATCCAGTCTTCATTTTCTAATGCCTCCTTTTTTGTCTTAGGCTCAAATTCACATAGTAAACATGTTGGATCTCTTGCCTTGCTTCTGGTCTAAATTCCAATATCTTTATCTCCAATAATCTATTTAGGCTTGTGATGTCTCCTTACATATTGTTCTAGAACAGGTTCTACTCTCCTTTCATTTTTCTCATCAGGCTCACCAACAAGATTGTCAGATTCAGCTTCTGAATGCTCGTCACCCTCTTCCTAATACTTGGCAGCTTCTTCTTGTCACTTGGCACATTCTTCTTCTCTCTCGGCATTGTTATCCTAATGCTCGACATTGCTTACCCAAGACTCAGCATCAGGTTCAGGTCTATCATTTGCCTCTTCTTCCTCTATATACACAAAAGATCTATAATCTTTTGGTTCTCTTTTACTGTCAGCTTCATTTTTCTCTGCATACTCATCAACTTTGACATTCACACTTTCCACAATTTTGTTAGTGTTAGAGTTCAAATACTTAAAAGCTTTACTTTTTGTGGAATAGCTTAGGAATATACCCTCATCGCTTTTAGCATCAAATTTTCCATTTCTACTATCCTTTAATATGTAGCACTTACTTCAAAAAAATTTAAAGTACTTTACATTCGGTGCATACCCATGCCATAATTCATAAGGTGTTAGATTTGTACCTTTTTTTATCTGTACTCAGTTAAGAGTATAAACAGCTATACTCATAGCTTCTTTCCAATACTTATGTGCAACATTATTTTCAATCATTAATGTCCTTGCACAGTCCAAGATAGATCTGTTCCTTCTCTCTGCTATACCGTTCTGTGGAGGAGTTCTAGGTGTAGACATTTGTCTTTTGATCCCTCTATCATTGCAAAATAGATTAAATTCATTTGATGTAAATTTTCCACCTCGGTTAGATCTCAAATACTTCAGGTTCTTACTGTGTGTGTGAATTTTGTACCTGATCTGTAGACACAACACTTCAATAAAACATTAGAGGTTAGCAAAAATCAAAATCGTGCAAAATTGAAATCTAATTTAACCAAGTGATTTACTGCCTTCTAATAAGTGCGAGATCGATGTTCTCAAATTTTTATCGAGATCAATGACCTAGGCGACACCTAAATGAAAGATTTGAATGCAAAACTGATATGAAATATGAATGCAATTAATCTATATTTTTTATATTTTCTATGCAATGATATGAAATCTATGATATGTAAAAACTGATATGCTATGAATTGATCTAACAATGATATGAATCTATGCTAAATGATATGCAATGCTCAAAACTAGAAAGATCTCACAATAGCTTGGATTCACAAAGATGATTCTTCAGACCCCAATTCGATAGTGTGAGAATGCAAATTCATGGATGCAAATTTGAGAGATTTTAGAGATGAATTATGAAGAGCTGAGCCTTGTTTTTATAGAAATCTAGGGCTTTGGAGGTGCATGGATAAAAGCCATAAATCACTCAGATAACTCAGCTTGATTTTTGAGTTATCTGATAATAAAGATAATTTAATTCACAAAAACATGCAAAAGCTAAGTTTTAACTCAAAATAAAGTTTAGCTTTAATTGATAATTTATAGTTGTCTGCTTTTATGATTGTGCATGTTTTATTTATGAATTAATTAAATAAATAAAGTGATTTATGCTCAACTTAACTGATTTTTGAAAATAAATAATTGATTTATGGGTTAATCAATTATTTAATCAAACTTTTATTAAAAACTATATTATTAAATAATGACAACTTGCTTTAATTAATTAAATAAGAATTTAATCAATTATTCATAAGATATTAGATTTATTGTCAAAATTAAATAATACAATTAATAATAGATAGAATTAAATTTAATTACACAATTAAGTGGCAAGATATTAAATCTAATTAATTAAATATGAAAATATTCAATTAATCAAACTTAGGATAAATGTGATTTATTGCCAAATAATCATTAAATTAAAGATGATTAAGATAATTAGGAATATTGCTAGGAATATTCCCTAATGCAGAATTTAAGATAATCAATTATGATTCGATGATGTTTAGATGTGCCTTAGATTAGGACTTCAATGTTGATTTCATTCGATTTGTAGATGTAGGAGGTTAATGAACTTATAGCCCATTTTTGGGATATTACATTTTGCCCCTCTTTGAATTACTGTGCGAAGCGCAGTGGTTCAAAGATAGTCTATGTTTGATAAAGATATGAAACTGATTCAAAATTGATAATTGATATGAAATAGAAGCTGATTGATATTGATTTGATATGAAGATAATAGGTCCTGAATGACCAAAGATAATGTTCACTATAACAGCAAATGAACCTATGATTGCAAAAAAGTGTCAAAATGCCTGATTCCAAACCTTATGATTGTGAAGAAGTGAGTGACCGATTCTAGACTCGATTGTCTTAGCAGAACTAGCAGGTATCACATCTGAATCCTTCAGTTGCCGAAGAACCAAGGAAGGAACACTATGATTTGATGGTTGCAAAAATTGATACAGTTTACAAGATTAGGAGGATACCAGATTGATATGGATTGACGAATCTGATATGCCCCAAGTGATGATAGATTTGCCCTGAGTGATGAGGACTTTTGATGAATCAGTAACTAGACATGGTTGTTGTCTTGATTACTGAGGAAGATTGATAGAATTTGATTTACAGACTTTGAATGATGTGCAATACCATGCCCCCTTCGGGATTAAAATTGAAATCTGACAAGAGAAGTCAGTGTGATATGGTTCAAAAGCATGTTAATTGATTTGAGAAATGGTTTAACACGTCCGAGAATGCATTCTGCATCATTTGGAGGTCCAAAAAACCAAGTTTGCCTAGGTTAAACCATGAGTTGACCATAGTTGACCGAGTTGAAATTTTGATAGTTTGATGTAAGATAATCAATTAAGTTGAATACTAGATTTCTATGATGATTGAAGGTTGATTATGCAAGTAGTTAATAATATGAATGATCTCAGATTTTGATTTTGATCCCGAAAAAGGATTCTACTTGTTGTTTTGTTAGAGGAACCTTCGTGTGAGATTCAGCTCTTGTTAGACTTGAAGATGTGATTTGAAGAATCGTTTAAGCATTGAAGTTCGTTTAATCATTGTGAGATCATGCAAACATGCAAAATGCAAAGAGACATGCAAAATGAAATGCAACCTAAGACCTAGGACCTACTCACCGATCATATGTCGATTTGTTATCATCATTGAACTTTTAGGTAACTAGATAAATCAATACAATGCCCACTAGCTATGAAACCATAGACATATGAATATCAATTTGTATGTGCAAGAATCAATACAACACCCACTGGTCAACAACCATGGATATATGAATATTGATTTTATTTTTGGAATGTTGGAGTAGATATAAGCACCAAGGCATAAACGCCAGGATGACCTGAATATCACGTCCATTTTGATATAGCAATTTGTATAAGCATCAAAACATGAACGTCGTGATGACTTGAATACGCCTTGCATGACAAATGCATCAAACAGTCAAGAGATCATTCTAAATCCCATGTGAATTACCCGTAGTGACCCTTTATCATTCACATCCTTAGGTAAGATCATGTTTCACAGTAGGAGAAAGAACTCACTCAAAAGGATAATAGTTAGATCAAACTTTCTTGAATTTTCTGGGTATCAATGGTCGAGGTACGCATGGCCATCCAATTCGAGATAGAGGCTCTTACAGTCGGACACCATTTCAATCCAGAATTTCCAAAGTTAGATTTTCACATACAAGAAGAAAACAAAGAAAAGATTATGCCCCCAGTCATCACTCTCTAAATCCTATAAAGGACATCATCGAAGGGCTCAAAGGGACACAATATGCAAAAATCTCAATGCAAATCAGTAAGCATACAAGGAGATAAAAGCATAGATTGTTTTCAGTTTGTTGGTTGATTGTGTTGTTGTAGATACAAAATCCTTTCTAGAGACAAGACAGACTTGACTGACTCAAATGAAGCTTCAAAAGGACTCTGACTGGATATGATACGTCTAAGATATACTGGAGACCATAAGATATGACATTGATTGCCCCCAAGTGTTAAACATTGATAGGATACATACGCTTGAGCAGATTGGTGTATAGACCGACTTATTGAGAACAAGAAATGCAAAAATAAACCAGGAGATATGTACAAACTAAAGCAAGACTGAAAGCTGGGAAAGACCAAGATTGCACTGATAAATGGAGTTTTTTGAAACAAGTGGCACCCATTTGCTGGGTTTTCACCATCTTGGTAGAGATGCTATTTTTGCTACCAAGGCGCCTGTTTCCAGGTTTTCACCAAGGCACTTTTTCTTTTTCTCATTTTTTTTTTTTTAAAATTTTTTTTCAATTTTTTTGTATGTTTGATATTTATTTTTATTTTTTTGTACTTTTCATATTTTTTTATTTTTTTGCATTTTTCATTTTTTAATTTTTTTAGTACTTTTGATATTTTTTGATTTTTTTGTGAATCATCAAGGCGCCTATTGCTAGGTTTTCACCAAGATGTTCAATTTTTTCAGGACATTTTCCAATTTTTAGGATTTTTTTAGGACATTTTACAATATATTGAATGCCTTAGGTGTAGAATTTCTTCAGATGGAGAACGTTGATTGGTTTTCAGAGCTGTTCTCCTTTAGTCATTGAGAGTTGATAGGCACCAGAGCCAAAAGTAGTAGTGATTACAAAGGGACCCAGCCAATTGGGTTCGAACTTCCCCTTGCATTCTCGATGTGATTGATTTTTAGGATTCTCTCTCAAAACTAGATCGCCAACCTGAAATTCTCTTTGTCTAACTTTCTTGTTGTAGCCTCTAGACATTCTCTTCTAATATACTCTGAGATGATCATACGCTGCTTGTCTACGCTCATCTAGTAGTTCAAGTTCTTGCAACCTAGACACCCTGTAGTCATCATCAGTTACTAGACCATGCATTCTAATTCTTAGTGATGGGATTTCAACCTCAATAGGTAGTACCACTTTAGACCCATAAACTAAAGTGAAAGGTGTAGCCCCAGTGGGAGTTCTGATACTTGTTCTGATACTGATTCTGATACTTGTTTTGATACTAGTTCTAATACTTTTTCTGATACTTGGGATACTTGATAGCATCTTTTTCCATTGCAAACTCCCAAGCAAGATCATATCGTGCAGTCCCAAGGTCTAGCAAGGTGGAGAACAAGAGGGATTAGCAAGCTAGTGGAAGAGATGGAAGACAAGAGAATGAAGGAGAATGAAGAGAAAAAATCCTCAAGGGAAAACTCCTCAAGAATACTCAAGCTAGGGAAAAATTATCATGTAAAGCACATTTGGACAAGCAATGAAAGGCCAGCATAGGATAAGTCACAAAAGTGTAATGCAAGAGTAGGAAAGGATGCAATCCAAAGGAGTAGACATGTCAAGAGGCTTCATAGCACCATGTTTTACTCTTTCTCTTTTCTTTTCTTTTTTTGTTATTAGATCAAGACCAAAGGGGAAAAGGATAGCGAAAGACTAAAATGAATGGAAGAAAATAAATATGAAGGCTAAACAAGAAGGGAATGAAAGAAAGATCATCGTAAGATAGCTCACAAAATAGCCAAATGTTCGTGTATAGATCAACATTGTCAAGATCAAAAAGAGAAGATGAAATAGATGAAATATGTAGAAGAACTACGCATGATGCCCGATTGCCAAGTTTTCATCACAGTACTTATCCAAGGCGCCACAAGGGAGTGGTTTTCACCATAGGATGAATTTATTTCTCTTTACTTTTGCTACCAAGGTGCCTGTTTCTAGGTTTTCACCAAGGCACATTTTCAATTTTTTTTATTTTTTTTATTTTTTTTTTTGGAAGAAGGCAAGCTTTTTAGATAATGCTCCTTGAAAGGATAAACCGTGATATACCAAGGATTCAAATGATATGCTCAAAGATACTGATAGGGAAAGGAATATGGAAGAAAAAAATGGAGGATAGGGTTTTATGTAAAGCGAGTGAGATTGGAAGATAGGAGGAATAGGCAAATGAGGAAAAATGATAAAAGGTAGAAGGATAATGAATCGAAGGATCGTGAAAGGGTAGATGGAAAGGAAGGCAAGATCAACATCAACACACACCTTGAAGGGTGGAGAGATGATGGAGGAAATGTGAATGAAGGAAAACATGAAGGAATATGGTGAATGGATAGTAGAGGTTGTGGTTTAGGTGCATGGAACGGAGGAATGCTTTTGGAAGAAGATGAAGTGGAAGTCTTTGGAAGCTTGAATGTCAACTTAACTTTGTGCTCAACACCAGACTCTTTCAAGAGAGACTTTGGAATCCATATAGCTGTAGGCTTTTTATTTCTTTTTGGTAATTTGGAGAGAATGTCTTTAATGATGGATTTTGGAACCCATACTTGTCTTGTAGTTTTTGTCTTAGATATCTCTTTTGACTTTATGCCTCTGTGTCATTTAGAGGAGACATGGTGATCTTCTTTTTTTGATGGATTCTTGTATTGCTTCTTTTTCTTGTATTGAACATTCAAGTTACTTCCAAAAGACTTGGGACTTGTGGAAGAAAAAGGAGGATATGACTGGTTTAGATGGGTGGGTGGATGAAAAGGATTCAAGGGTATGCATCTATGTTGATCTTGAGGAAAGATGGGAGATGGAGGGATGTAAGGACCCAAGATGGATGGCAAATTAAGAAAGTTAGGGGGGGAAAGTGAAGGGACATAAGGACCCAAGATGGAAGGTAGACGTGAAGCCTTTAGTGGTGGTGGAAGAGGTCCAAGGATGGAAGTGGAAGACGCAAAAGGATAATCAATAAGTTCATCGGCATCTATATGACAACTAAGGATATCAGCATCTTTAGAGTGAGCATTAGAATTTTCAATAGAATCAATTACATCTTGAATATGAGCATCTTCTTTGATAGGATTGTTCAAAGCTTGCAGACTTAGGAAGAGTAAAAAGTGGAAGCGAACATGGAGTGGTAGAATAAGAAGATGGAAGACTTTGATCTTGACAAGGATCTTTGGATAGCATAAGCGCATAATTTTTCTCTTGATTTTCAATAGGCTTAACATTGGAAGTAGTAGCTTGATCTTGTTTAGGAGAAGACTTAAGACATGGTGGAATGCATGAAAAAGGATGTGCAGGATCAAAAGAACCCTAAAGCGGATAAGAGACATCATGAAAAGGATTGGATGACATGGAGGGTTCTTGATCTTGATCTTTCTTTATGTTCTTTTCTTCATCATTTTTAGAGTCCTCTTGACATGGAGCCACTTCTAAGGATACGAAAGCATGTTGGGATTGTATGGATGACTTTGGAAGAGATGGTGGAGGACTAGCTGAAGTAGGGATTATAGCATATGAAGGCTTAGGCTCTTTAGGTTTATCATTATTGAAAGTATTTGTAGCCAAGTGAAGGTTAGCTTGAGTTTCTTTAAGAGGTAGCCCTGGAGGATAACTATAGGGAACCACATGAAAAGTATCAGGGCTTGTGTCGGATGAAGGTTCTGTGAAAGATTTGAAAGAATCAGAAGTTTCAAGAAATGTACAGGTATTGGAGGAAGTAGGGGATGGAAGGGAACCATCACCATACAAAGGTTCAGCATTAACATGATCTTGCGTGAGAAGATAATCTTTATTTTCAGCAGGAGAGTCCTTAGGAGAAGGATTCTTATAATATTGATGCTTCAAGCTAGCACGATGCATTTTATAGTCCTCAGCAGTGGTAGATGGATCATAATCAAGGTATTGTCCACAAAAGCCATCAAAATCTCTTTCAAAATTAGAATCATATGGATCACCATCACAATCTATCCAATGTGATGGCCCATTTGTAGTAAGTAGGAATACATGAAGAGGAGGACTCTTAGGAACAAAGGTGTCATAGGTATCATTACATTGTCTATCATCATAGTCATCATAGTCTTTAAAGCTGGATGTGTCACTCTTTATGGAAGAGGTATCATAAGGGTTGTCACGTTGCTCACATTTTATCCAGGGGCATGGTGACATGTACAAGTCTTTATCAAATGGAAAAAAGGGCACAGAGCTTCCATGGAGAACTCTTTAGGTTCCTTTTCTTTCTCAAGTTTGTTAAGTTTGACTTGCATAGCGTGGATCTGTTTCATCATAGCTGAGATTAGAATTTCTTCTTCATATGTACTAATTCTTTGAGACATGTGTACTGATTCTCAGTAGCTACTGCTCTGTTCCTGACACAGTGATTTGTTTGACAGATTTTAAAATTAGGCTGAAAAAGCTAAATATCTAGCAATTCTGACAATTTTTTTGACAACTTTCAAATATTTCCCAAACGACACTTTGCAGACTCGTACGACAGTGGGTATGCTATGGAACGATAGTTGCAAAACTCGTACAATAGTTGGGTAGCAATGAAACGACAGTTGAAAATCTCATACAACAGTTGCAAGAATTTGACTTTGAGAATTTGCTGGCATGGAAACTCGTACGACACTAGGTACTCAATCATACGACAGATGGGTTGTAATGAAATGACACTTGAAAAAAACTTGTATGACTTTTGACTTCCTGAAATGATTTTTGACTCCTGAAAGGATTTTACGTCAATTTTTGCAAAATTTTGAGTTTGCAGATTCAGATTGTTTGCAAATTTCAATGTCCAGATTTGAGGATTGTAACAGATTTGTTCATTTTCAGTAACCAGATAGATAAACAAGCATGCAAAACAGTAAGCACGTGATTTCAAACATGTCTGAAAAAAATGAACAAGGGTAAAAGCAACCTTGCGCATGAACAATCAAGTGACTTATTCGTTCTAATCCTCAGAAGTGTTAATTATGTACATTCCAAAATGTTTTGCAATGACGCACATACACCCTGGAAAATGAAACTTTAGCCTCGCTAGGGTTTTTAGTAATGGTTTGACTCTGCAACTTTTATGATCCAAAGGGGTGAACTCCAATCCCGGCGCACTAGGGTTTTGACATATTCCGAGAACTTAATCTTCAGGAGCTGCTAGGGAGATCTGACAACCTAATAATGAACCATACCCATGGAGATTTCTTCCACAAGGACATTTATATAGTGGCTGTCACTACCACGTTGAAAATGGCTATTACCACTTGAGGTTCCGTCAACACAATTTTCCCTGTGAAGAGATTGTCCACTACGGTTAACCCTCTCTAAAGATGACTCACAATAGTATACCACAAGGGGACTTGGCTCTAGATCCAAGGTTTTTGACACCTTTTCACTTTTAACCCAAACAAAGCAAGCAGATTAATCTGACACGCTAAGACAAAGTTTTGCTTCACCAAGGTCTATGATGTCAACTCCACGTGATCTATCAACCTCTCCGGGGAGAGAATGTATCAATCAATAAGAGAAGGCGCACTAACCAATTTTGATTCACCAAAGCTCGTGATGTCAACCCCACGTGATCTATCAACCTCTCTTGGGAGAGAATGTATCGATCAATAAGAGAAGACACACTAGCCAAGTTGAATTTGAAACGCACTAAGTATCCTCCCTACCTACAAGGATTCTATCGTCAAGAAGGATTTCGTTGGGAATCCAATCTCTCAAGAATCACGAATAGTGTTCATAGGGCCTAATTACTATGTGAGCATAGATGTATGTTTCTAAAAGCAAATCTACCAAAAGCACCCAAAAAGCAGAAAGAAGAACATTTAATGCTTAAAGCGAACATGAGATGAGTCTACAAGGTGGAACACTTAACACCTCACACAAGCTAAAAATGAGTCCCCAACTTAGAAAACAAGTGAGTTCCTAAAAGCACAAAAGGGTTGCTTGGTGGAACAATTAATGCTTCTATCTTGTTGACCCCTCCCCTTTATGGCGCTGAGATTGCAACCACGGGGCGAAATGAGGGGCCGGCGGATTAGTGAGTCCAATAACCCAAGATAGAAACCAAGATCAATCACAAGTATCTAAGACTACTTAATGAATCCTTAAGGGGTCACAACCTAGTATCAATTATGCAAGTGTGTAAAACAAAAGCATGAAAAGAATCACCCAAGCTAGACACACGAGAGATTTATTTTAAGCTCCAAATCAAAATATTATCAGCACAAGTGGAATACCTAAGATCCTCGCAACGCGCTTAGTAGATTTTTACCTAATTTTAGCAAACTTTACACTTTTTTTCAATCAAAACTAGCAAGAGTCAATCAAAAATAGAGAATTTCAACTGTTAAGATTAGCTATTAGTCAAAATCTAAAAACCAAATATGATAAACTGCCCTGAAAAATGAAACGACAATTAAAACCTGATGCTGAAACTCATACGACAGTGGGTCTATTACCAGACGACAGTCTGAAACTCGTACGACAGTGGGTATGCTCCCAGACGATAGGCTGGAAACTTGTATGACACTGGGTGTCTGATGAAATGACAATCCAGCTTCCAAATGACAGTGGGTGCTTGATGAAATGATACTCAATCAACTGTCGTACGACAATGGGTATGCTCCCAGATGACACTGGGTGTCCGATGAAATGACAGTCAGAAAAACTCGTACGACACTGGGTGTCTGATGAAACGACAGTCCAAAAAACTTGTACGACACTGTACGGACCAAAATTAAAATTGCGCTGTACGGACAGTTTTGATAGAAAAAGTGCCCAAAAAAAAAAAAATCTTTTTTGTAGGCAAAAAAGAAACAAAAAATAACGTCCTACTGAGAATACCACCAGAATAGGCAGCAGCAAGGGAGTTATGATAGAGAAATGATAGAAGATTGATAGAAATGAAGGGAAGCCCATTTCATAAGCCCCACGGTGGGTGCCAGAAATGTGTGTGTAAATTTTGTACCTGATCTGTAGATACAACACTTCAGTAAAATATTAGAGGTTAGCAAAAATCAAAATCGTGCAAAATTGAAATCTAATTTAACCAAGCGATTTACTGCCTTCTAATAGGTGCGAGATCGATGTTCTTAGATTGTTATCGAGATCAATGACCTAGATGACACCTAAATGAAGGATTTGAATGCAAAACTGATATGAAATATGAATGCAATTAATCTATATTTTTTATATTTTCTATGCAATGATATGAAATCTATGATATGTAAAAACTGATATGCTATGAATTGATCTAACAATGATATGAATCTATGCTAAATGATATGCAATGCTCAAAACTAGAAAGATCTCACAATAGCTTGGATTCGCAAAGATGATTCTTCAGACTCCAATTCGACAGCGTGAGAATGCAAATTCGTGGATGCAAATTTGAGAGATTTTAGAGATGAATTATGAAGAGCTGAGCTTTGTTTTTATAGAAATCTAGGGCTTTGGAGGTGCATGGATAAAAGCCATAAATCACTCAGATAACTCAGCTTGATTTTTGAGTTATCTGATAATAAAGATAATTTAATTCACAAAAATATGCAAAAGCTAAGTTTTAACTCGAAATAAAGTTTAGCTTTAATTGATAATTGATAGTTGTCTGCTTTTACGATTGTGCATGTTTTATTTATGAATTAATTAAATAAATAAAGTGATTTATGCTCAACTTAACTGATTTTTGAAAATAAATAATTGATTTATGGGTTAATCAATTATTTAATCAAACTTTTATTAAAAACTATATTATTAAATAATGACAACTTGCTTTAATTAATTAAATAAAAATTTAATCAATTATTCATAAGATATTAGATTTATTGTCAAAATTAAATAATACAATTAATAATAGATAGAATTAAATTTAATTACACAATTAAGTGGCAAGATATTAAATCTAATTAATTAAATATGAAAATATTCAATTAATCAAACTTAGGATAAATGTGATTTATTGCCAAATAATCATTAAATTAAAGATAATTAAAATAATCATTATGGAATATTGCTAGGAATATTCCCTAATGCAGAATTTAAGATAATCAATTATGATTCGATGATGTTTAGATGTGCCTTAGATTAGGACTTCGATGTTGATTTTGTTCGATTTGTAGATGTAGGAGGTTAATGAACTTATAGCCCCTTT
This sequence comes from Chamaecyparis obtusa, assembly GCA_027943335.1. Classification (NCBI taxonomy): domain Eukaryota; kingdom Viridiplantae; phylum Streptophyta; class Pinopsida; order Cupressales; family Cupressaceae; genus Chamaecyparis; species Chamaecyparis obtusa. The sequence goes on from BSBK01000703.1 coordinate 4,287,223, forward strand.
TTGGGGTTGTTAGAGTAGTCGAGTATTGCTAATAATTAAATCAGTTAATTATTAGTTCTCTACTCTTAGCTTAAGTTAGACTTAGGAAAGTTTCCTTTTCTTAGAAGTTTCCCTTTTAGGGTTTCGGTATCTTTTATAAGGATTCACCGCTTTGTAATTCAAAAAGGAGGTTGTATTGTAATTTCATTTGGTTAATAGAAGCTTTTTCTATCACAATGATTTTCCTGTCTCTGGCCTTTTGGCCGTCATAGTTTCTGCCTTCTCTTCTGTCTTCATTCTTGTAGCAGTCTTTGCATGCAGGTGTTCTTGGGAAGATTTGATGGTTATCAAATCTAACATGATATCAGAGCAGATCTGCGGTTCACTGTTCTTGTTTTATTGAAGCACAGAGGGTTTCAGAAGCTTTCTTGGCTTTTTTTAGTGGTTCTAGGGGGTCTCTATTTTTGGAGGCATTTTGGACCCAAACGGACACTTCCATTGCGTTCAGAAGGCCCAAAAACTCCAGAATCCATATAAAGCTTGTCCGATTTGGACACCGGGGCCTCTGGGGAATTTTTTCGGCCTCCTACGAGCTGTACGGGCACGGAAATCGAAAAAAAAAATTAAAAACACATGGTTTTTTAATGTTTTTTTCAGTTTTATTCCGCACGCAGTTTATTTCAACAACGCGCCGCCCCCGGCTGCGCTTTTCCCCACCGCCACCGCCGCGCCACCAGCGGCCACCGCACCACCAATCTGCGGCCTCCGCCGCCCTTGGCCCCGCCGCCCGCGCCCGCGCCCTCCGCTCCGCCGGCCCGCCCACCGCCTACACCAACGCCACCCGCAACGTCCCCCGCCACCGGCCTGGCCACCGCTCCGTTCGGCTCCTTCGCGGCCCCCGCCAACGGCTCCTTCGTGGCCTCCGCCAGCTCCTCCGCGCGCTCCGCTCCGACGGCCCCAGCACCGCTCCACTGGCCGCGCCGCCGCCTGGGCCGCCCGACGGGGTTTTAAGCCCCGCGGGCCCTAGCGGTGGTCACATGGGTGACCAGGAGCTCCGCCTCTAGCCCCCTGCGCGCGCCATGCGCCCAGGGGCTTTGCATTTCCAGCCCCAGGGGCTTTTAAAAAAAAAATTTTGAAGCCTTTTTAGGGTACCTAGGCCTTTTTCGCTCTACAGGGAGCATACGGGGTTCTTTTTCTGACTTCCATATACCGTCGGAAAGCTCTTTCTGAGATCTTTTTGATGGTGGAGGTTAGGGTTTTTGGTTCCACCATTTCAATAGCTTTTTTTTCTATTGTTGTCTGATGTCTCTTTTTGCCTTCCGGGAGTCATATCTGGCTCATCCGGACTCCTTTTTCGGCAAACGAGATATCGTCAGAAAGCTGGTTCAGTGTGCTATTCAGTGGCAGAGGTTATTTTTCCAGATTCTACTCCAAGTTTTCACTCCTCTGAGTTATGCAGTTTATGCCCTCTGGTGGTGTGCTTGGTTCTACAGGTCCAGGGATCTCTTCTTCTGGTTTCTTAGTGCACTCTTCTTTCTGACTTCTGAGCTTGCATGCTCTTTCTGATGTATCTTTGTTTTGTAAATGCACTGAGATAAAGTGCCCTCTTCTGCATTTCTGGGATCTTTTTCACTTGGTTCAGTTTTAGTATTCGCACTCAGTTATAAAGTGTCATGGGAGGATTCTGATGCATTTGCCACTATAGGCGCATCCACTCTTGTCAAGTGAGCGTACCTTCCATGACATTAGCCCATGTAGACTGTGTCTATGACACCACCCTTTATCCTGTGTGTGTGCTTCTGTTGCACTGTTGGTGTTCCTGGTTCTTCTTCTGCAGTTGTTTCTGGCATCGCATTTCAGTATTCCTGTCACCTCTCCCAGTTCAGAATTATGGGGGGGTTCACCTGTTGGTTCTATTGCTTCCTGGTTCGATTGATCAGCTCTTCAGACACTTATCTTCTCTACCTGGTCATGCACTTCAGTGGGAGTTCCAGCAGTATCTTCTGACAGAGTTTTCAGACATGCTTCGGAGGAGCTTCTTGCTCTCTTCTTGTTCCTTTCTCTGGGACATCTTTTGCTTTATGTTTTGGGTACCTGATCAGGCCTAGTTGCCGGGACCCATCTTTCCTGCTTTCTGCAGTAGTTTATCTTTTTTTGCTTCTCCCTAAGTTACACTTAAGGGGGGGTGTTAGAGTAGTTGAGTATTGCTAATAATTAAATCAGTTAATTATTAGTTCTCTACTCTTAGCTTAAGTTAGACTTAGGAAAGTTTCCTTTTCTTAGAAGTTTCCCTTTTAGGGTTTCGGTATCCTTTATAAGGATTCACCGCTTTGTAATTCAAAAAGGAGGTTGTATTGTAATTTCATTTGGTTAATAGAAGCTTTTTCTATCACAATGATTTTCCTGTCTCTGGCCTTTTGGCCGCCATAGTTTCTGTCTTCTTTTCTGTCTTCATTCTTGTAGCAGTCTTTGCATGCAGGTGTTCTTGGGAAGATTTGATGGTTATCAAATCTAACAGGGGTATTACACTTACCTGTCTCTTTTTCAACCTTAGCCACATACCACTTAAAAAATTGAAAGGCATCATATTTTTCCTTTAAGAACATTATATGCATCATTTTGGTATAATCATCAACAAACAGGATAAAATATCTAGCACCATAATAGCTTTGTACACCCATCGGTCCACAAAGGTCAGTATGAACCAAATCTAAGATATTCTCAGAAGTGAAGGTTTTTCTCTTGAAACTAGACTTTTTCATCTTACCCAACTGACATTCTTTGCACATTACATTCTCAGGTTTCTTCAATCTAGGTAGACCTCTCATTTTCTTTTTCTTGCTAATTTCTACTAGATTATCAAAGTTAACTTGACATAGCCGCTTATGCCATAACCAAATATCATCAAGTTGTGCAATCATACATGTTTCTTCATATAGGTCTAGATAGAACAAATTACCTCTTGTATGTTATCCACTTTCAATCAGTTCACCAGTGGCATCAAATATTTTGGTCTTCCTGTGATGAAATTCCAGTCGATAGCCAGTGCTATTAAGCTATGCAACACTCAGCAGATTATAGTTAAGACCCTCAACCCAATAAGCATTTTCACAAGTGATCTTATTAGTCAGCTTAATCAATCCTTTGCCTCTAATAGGACATGGTGCATCATTACCAAATTTCACACTCCTACCTTTATAATGATCTAAGGTATCAAACTTACTCTTATCTCCAGTCATATGATGTGAACAACTACTGTCAATAATCTATTTATCATTTTTGTTCACATAAGATATCAATGTAGTTTTCTCATCCTCATCAGATACATCTTTCATTGCAACATAGACAACCTCAATTTCAAACTCATCACTATCAATGCCAGTCTCTTCTTCGGCAATGTAGCAGGATTTCTTACCTTTTCCTTTGTAGTCCTTGTATCTTCGGTAACCTATATCTTCTCTTTTGTCTTTATGCTTGTTGTCTCTTTCTTCATCTTTATTATCCATGTCAAGACATCTAGTAGCTATATGAAAAACTTTATTACATGAAAAACATATAATAGGGAGTTTACCTTTGTACCCTCATTTTCCCCTTTTCAATCTTCTAGCCATAAGAGCTTCTAGATCCTCAAGTTCTTCATCAGATGAGTCACTGTCACTTCCACTTTCACTTTCACTTTCACTGATGCATCTTTCTTTTTCCTTCTTTAACTTACTTAGAACCATTTGTGACTTAAAAGCATATTCAATATTACCAACAGTGAAGTTATCATAGTTAGAAAGTTCAAAAGCAGTAAGCTTACCAACCAAACTTTCTAAAGTAAGAGCATTAGTAGAGTTACATCTAGATTCCTGAATTGTAGAAATTTTTATTGCATAGATAGGATGCGGAGTTCTCAATACTTTTCATATTACAGTTTCATCCTCAATAGTTCCATTTGCTCCTCTAATAGCATTTACAACTTCTTTTATTCTACCACAATATTGTGCAATATTCTCACCTTCTTGCATTCTCATTTCATCAAATTTACCTCTTAGGCTTTTGGCTTTTGCTCTCAACACATTTATGTCACCACCATAAATGTTTGCAAGGGTGTCCCACATTTTCTTTGTAGTACTGCATTCTTTGATGTCTTCAAATTCTGGATAACTTAGGGCAGATGCAATCTCTGAGATTGCTTGATTGTGCTCTTGTTTAGCTTTCATTTCCTCGGCAGTTAGAGGTGCAGCAGGTGTGACATAGTCATGCTCAATGTAATACTTTGTAGAATCACCAATACCAGCCAGATGGAGCTTCATCAAGCTTTGCCATGTAGAAAATTTTTCCTTATTCAGCTTTGGTACCTCCTTCTTATACATCTTGATCATTTGCTTCAAGTACCTATAAACTTGTTCTCTATAAGCACCAACAACTCTGATACCAATTGTTAATATGATTTAGAACAATAGAGAGAGGAGGGTGAATCAATTGTTCTCAGGTCTAGATGTATAAAAACAAACTTTAAACTCTTCAACAAATTAGATCTAATAACCAACACCTACTCGGTCATTACTGATTGCATAACAGAAACATATAACAATGCAATCCACTTATCCAATAGTATCTAACTTGTAAAACACATAAATGTTCAAACCAAAATATTCACACAAGTATCAACACCAGGATTTATAGTGGAAACTCAATTAGGGAAAAACCACTTTGTAACATGTTACTATTATGTTCACTCTTCTGAAGTGAGCTCGGTGAAAATCCAACCCTATCAAAGGTTACAAACACACTGTCAAGTGTGACCCGATTAAAGGATTTAAACCACTATGTTAAAAGTGTGCCTTGTTATAGGACTTACATACACTCCATAAGAAGGCAACCTTGTTCAAAGGATTTATACCTATGACTATTAGGTCAACCTCTATTAAAAGGATTTTGACTATTACAATGGTTAGAAAGTAGCAGTAGTATTGATCTGAAAAACATACAACTCACTTTGCAAATATCAGATCTAATTCTGTACACATATGATGGCTTACTGACTGTGAACCTTTACCATCTCCATCAGTGATCTGCTTAGAACTCTCTTCAAGAAATCACAACACTTCTCCTTCAGCCTTCTCTACTTAGACTGTCAATAACATCAACAATACTTCCAGCATCCACTTCTCTCTTCAACCTCTAGCTTAGGTTTCCTTAATACTTCCTCTATTAGGTCAATACATCTTTTGTCGCTTAATCTAATTCGTAGATCTTAGGGTTAGGTCAGATTCATTGAATCCATCCTATATTATGTTCTTCGACTATCCTTCTAGAAATATCTTGAATCTCTTAAAAGATTTACAATAAAATGTTTTACAATGCATTAAATGCTTTCATACAATCAATAAATAAAGTCAATACATTTTACATAATCCAAGAATTCAATGATGTCGGCTGGAAATCTAAATTCTTCCTCAAATGCAAAATACTAACGCTCGGTCAATACTATGTTCAACTTCTTGGTCTCCACTAGAAATCTCAGTCACCACACAAACTGTATCCTTGGCTAATACTATCTACCTCAGCAATTAACTGGTGTTCGATCAACGCTGAATTTACTTGGCATATACTAGTTCGATTGACACTAACAACACTCAGCTTAAACTAGATTTCTTCACTTTTGCTCGGTTAAGCCTACCAATTTAGTCTTCATTCTTACTTAGATAAACAATACATTGTCTTATCATTGTGCCACATAATCAAGTACTCATTGAAGTATCAAGATAACTCAACCTTTCCTTAGGTGCTATTATTACCAACCTTGCCTACCCCTTAGCAACAATCAAATAGATATAGTACTTTCTTAAATAGCAATAGTCTTACCAGTTAAGGTTTGACATCAATGACAATACAAAAATTGCTTCAATTGTAGTTTCCAACACTCCCCACATCTCCACATTCCCATGAAGAACCCTTTGAAGACAGAGTTGGTATTGGCTATCAGGGCCATGAACTTAACCAACCTAACTGTAGCTTTCACTCATGTAAGGATTCAAATGATGAAGACACAAAAATCTATCCTATGACACATGAAGGGTTATTAAATATTCAACATTATGATTCAAACTACCAGGGGGAGTCCTATCTACCTTCTCAAGTGCCTCAAGAACATGATCCTGATCCTCACCAAGAGGATTTTATCCACTTTACTAAATAGAATTCTACTACTGCTGACTCTAACGGCACACATACTAAATGGGGGCAACTAGCTGATGTCTCCCTTATCTTGGGTATGCCTCAGGGTATTCCTATTCTTGATTACTACACTTCTACTACTAAGCAAGATCATGCTATTGAAGAAGCACTTCCTGTGACAAATAACAGTGATAAAGAGGATCTATCACCTACTATATCTCTAGTTGATTACATCAAACAGTGTCGCAATAGTGAAATGAACTCAAATGAATATGAATGGGAATCCATATCAAATGCTACTACAAAAATACCATTTGATGTTGTATACAAAGATTCTACTCTTACCAACTCTAAAAGAGGAGAAAGTTCTAATCCTCCAGATCAAGAAACCAATGATGATCCTTTCCACCCTCATGTGGAGATCATCCCTATGGCTCCAAGGCCATCTAATCCAAGCTATACTTCTACTTCTCCAGCAAATCATGGGTGTGTAAGACCCCATCCTGTTACAGTCTCATGGAATCATCATGCTCTCTTACCACCTAAAAGGGGACCTAATTCTCAGAATAGGTCATCTCAGTTAGGCTCACACAATATTCCTCTAAATTTATCTAACCCGTCTAAGACAACTCGTAATCAATGACAAAGAAATAAAAGCAATAGAGGTGTTCAAAAGAACACAAAGGTCCTAAAAAAAAAAGACAATCAAAAGCTAGAAAATAAAATAAAAATGGATCCCGAAATCCATCTTACAGGCATTGTCATCAAAAACACCTCAAAGTAAAGAAGAAAAAAAATTCAAAAGCTATGTGGATTCCAAAAAAAAAGGAAAAGCAAAGTTGTCATTCAAGCTTCCAAAATTCTCATGCTTCCCTCCATTTCATCACCCTTGCCTCTCATATTTTACATTTTTCACTCCATCTTGCCTTGTCCCAGTGCATATCAGCATCTCCTCATCTCTAATGACGTGATTAAGAGAAATCTAGAACTTACTCTCCCTAAGCATTTAGAGCATGGGAAATCTAATAGAGATTTAAGATGCATCCATGAGGATATTTGTGGGTCTCACTTAAGTGATCTTTCCTTGACCATGGATCTCTCGACAGTTGGATACTACTAGTTTCGATTCTACAACTTCTCAGCTGACTACTACTACAAAATATTGTGCTCTCAAAGATACTACTAAAGGAGAATAGCTCAAAGAGCCTATCAACACTCTTCACCTGAAAAAATTCTACAGCTAATATATTCTCTACATGCTCCTGCACATACTTTATTCTGAAAAAAATCCTAAAAATTGCAAAATGTCCTGAAAAAATGATCATCTTAGTGAAAACCTAGTAAACATGCGCTTTGATGTATCTATTATCCTGGTGAAAACCTGGCAAACAAGCACCTTGATAATAATCAAAAAAATTCAAAAATTGAAAAATATAAAATATAAAAATACAAAAAGAAAATGATGAAATATTCAAAAAATCAAAAAAAGAGAAAAGAACAAAAAAATTAAAAGAAAAAATGTGCCATTGATGAAAACCTAGAAAACAGGCGTCATGGTAGCAAAAATAGAATCTCTACCAAGATGGTGAAAACCTGGTAAACAAGTGCCTCTTGTTTCCCAATGCTATACCTATTGCAACATCACTTGGCTCTTTCTTTCTTGCTTTAGTTTGCTTTCTCACTTTCTTGCTTTAGTCCGTTTCCTGATTTAGTTTGCTGGCTCATGCACTTGCTTTTAGTTATCTTTGAGATTTTTCTTGACTCTTCATGGATTGGAACTGGTCACACTTGGGGGCACCTTCTTGGTCTAGGGGGCATTTTCCTATCATGTTCAAAAGTTTAGTTCGCACATCAGTCACCAGTGATTCTTGTTGTGTCTACCTGTTGATGCCTAGCTACTTGTGATATTTCTCTCCTTGAGGATCTCTCGTGTATCGGTCACTAGTGGTTCCCACTGTTCCTGCCTACTGATACCTAGCTCTTGTTCGAACCCCTCTCTTTCAAGATCTCTTCCTTACATCATTCACTAGTGGTTCTCACTGCGTCTATCTACTAATGTTTCCTTCATGCTTGCTTCTCTCTTTTGAGAATTATCCTTGTATCGGTCACCAGTGGTTCTTACTGTGTCCACCTGCTAATACTTGGTTAGCACTCTGATATCTCTTTGAGACTTTGTTTCTTGCAATAGTCACCAGTGGTTCTCACTGTGTCTACCTACTGTCGTTGTCCTGTTAAGACTTCGAACATTGTACATTTCTGATTCAACATCAATCCGCTTGAACGCAAACTTAACTGAAACTAAAAAATGACTTTGTAAGCTCTCTGAAGGATTTTGAGCTTTTCTTTTGTGTATTTGTCTTTCACTTTATCATTTCCCCTCGAGCAACTCTAAGACGTCTTCTTGACCGAGAGAAGTGAAGATTGGGTGCATGATCTTTCCTTTTTTTTCTATTTTTTGGTTTAGTTCCAATGATCCAAAGAATTCACATAAGAGGGGTGTCCATCTGTAAGAGCCTTCATCATGTATTGGATGGCCATGTGTACCTTGACTCCTTTTATATGGAAACTTTGGTCAAGTTGGTTCTTCTCCTTGTTTATTTTGAGTGACTTCTTTTTGATACAAGTAAAATTGTAAATGCTCATCCTACTAAGTGAATGTAAGGGTCACTACGAGCATTCTTTAAGAAAGGAAGGAACTCCCGTGTGTCTGGTGTGTTTGTATGCAAGCAACATTCAAGTCATTCTAGTAGTTATTCTTTGATGCTTATGTTAACTTGCCAAATTGAAAGGAATAGGTGTTCAGGTCATTTTGGCTTGTTGTGCCTTAATGCTTACACCTCATTTTGAAAAATCTAAGACTAGTGTCATATTCATATTCTCATGTCAGTGAGGATTGTATGGCATCTTGCGATCATCCCGTACCTAAAAAATTTATGATGATAAAATGATGATTCCAACAACCAAGTCCTAGGGATTGCATGTTCATTCTAGGCTTGCATCTAGCTTAAGCTTGCATTTTTCATTCTAGGCTTGCATTGAGACAGTGTTTTGGTGCTCTCTTGATTGTCTTTTTCTGAATCTAGTCATCAAAGGTTCTCATCTTTTATCTCGGCTTCATCATATCTGCAAAAGTGTTCCATTTTGCGTGAAAATTACACCCTTGGCTAAATCAACCATTCTGAATCCATTTTCGAGATCGAAATCAAAATCTGACATCTCTAGATGGCCCAAAATCATGTTTTAAATTATGGGATCCTTTGGGATCGGATGCTTGTGCAGTCAGTCTTCTAGCATCATTTTCCTGCCAGATTCTCATCTCCTCATCATTTTCTTGAGATCTTCAATATTTTCATCAAAGTCAACTTTAGTCAAATCTAATCAACCATGGTCAAACTTGGTCAATAGGACCTCCCACTTGCTCCAAATTGCTTTTGCAACTTCTTGAATCTAGTCTGATTGCTTCTACTCTGCAACCTCTTGTTATCAATCATCTTTATGATGTGTCATCTTTCGATTTCACTCCTGAGGGGGCAGGATGATTACATCATTGAATCTTGTCAAATCAATTCTTGAATCAGTCTAATCTAAATCAAATTCCTCACTGCTTGGGGCATCTCTTCACTAGGCGCATATTTGCACCTCGCATCTTGTCATCAATCTCTTAGGTATATGAGCAATCTAACTCAGATCCTCAGGAATCAAGCTTCATTTTGGAGATGGTTCTAAAAATCGCATTAGGTATTGGGGCAATCTAACCCTAATTCTTGAAAGTCAAGCTTTGTTCTGGAGATGGCTCTCGAAATCTCTTTTGGACCGTTATCTCGCAATCTAACCTGGGTCTCAGAGGGCTAAAGCTCTGTATTGGGGAAATCTAACCTTGATTCTAAAGATTAGTCCTAAATCTACATCTGTCATCATTTGATCACTGGGAATTGGGGCAATCTAACCCCGATTCCAGTTTTCTCTCAAGTTGTCATTAGACCGTTGTCTTCGCAATCTAACTTAGACTTTGGAGAATCATACCTTGTTCTGGAGGTGGTTTTGCAATTCAATCTATTTTGGTGTCTTGGCATCCTAACCTTGACTTCCGAGGGTTAAGCTCTCTTCTGGAGATAATCCTAAAACCTCATCTATCACATCAAACTATTCTTTGAATCAACGCACTGCTCGCACATCAATTCAAAGAGGGGAAAATGTAATACCCCAAAATTGGCACCTTATAATTTCAATCAATTTTGGTGCATTTTCTTCGATTTTACATCATTAAAGTCCTATTTTACTAGGAAATTTTCCCTCTCCTACCTGACTTTATTTGACTTGGTGCCAATTGCAAAAACTTTAAATTGCATTAATCTTACACTATAATTAATTCCTAAGTATTTGACTTTATTAGCTAAAGTAATCCCTTTGATAAATTGATTTAATTCTAAAGTCTTAAGTGCTTTAAATTAAATTAAAACTCACCCCCTTTAGCTAATACACATAAAAGGAATTAATATTACTTGGTTATTTGAATGGATTATCTTATTTGGATTTAATAATTCAAAATATTCGAAGGGTCACCCATATGTGGCAATAATTCATTCTTTTAATTAAGTAATTCCTCAATATTTGTCTCAATTGGGAATGAAGAGTCAATCATTTCATTTCAAGAAACTCTTCATCCTCTCTCTGGGCTTATCTATATTATGAACCTTCTCCTTCATTCGAAAAAGAGGCAATTTTAGATCACATAAACTATAGCAAATTTTAGTCTCAACTATCTCATATTTTCAAGCTTTTATTGCTCATTAGTTTAATTTCCATTTCTAATTAATTGCATTCTCATATTAGTGTAATTTTCTTATTGTTTTTAGATTAATTCTCATATCTCTTTCAAGTTCTTAGATTAAAATTTGTATTTCATTCTTAGATTAATGGCATATTCATCTTAGAGTAATTGCACTTGTTTATCTTTTAAACTTTAAAAAATTCTTCGTCTTAGTTTGGTCTTTTGGTTGTTGGCTCTCATTCTAAGAGTAATTTGAACACCCCAGCTAATTAGGAGGCAACAAGTCAAATCGATAGATATTGTGAATTGAGTAATCCATACTCACCTTCATAATTTTGATGATCGAGCAATGACTATGTTGTGTATATGGCTGGATTAGAGGTCCACATTCAGCTATAGACAACTACTTGAGGTTGTTTTCCTTGATTTACTTGATATCTTGTTGTAACTGACATGAAAGAAAAGATCCTAGGTAATAAGATGACCCTAAGAAACATTGGTATCAAACTAGGATAGTAAAAGCATTCAATTGTCCAAAAGAAAGGTGATAAGATAGAATTTTGCAAGAGGCATAAACCAACACTGCCACAAAGGTTCCCAATAAACAGATGAGTATCCTAACACATATGGATCAGAAGGATGATTATCCAAGATATCGTTGATTGAATTTGAATTTGTTATGGAAGTGAATGGACAAGAGATTACTAAAACTCTCCAAGTGTGCTATCAAAGAATCTAAAGGTTGGTCTTCTCAACAAGGACAGTTTCTAACTAACTAATTCCAAGCAAGGTCACTTGTGAAATCAAAGATTGCTAATTCAAGAGGTCAAGATACAGGAACCCAAGGTGCAAATAGGCTTCTAACAGTAGGTTAAGTGACCCGATTGGACCTAGATCGACCAAGGAAAACTAGGAATGGCAGGATAGCAAATCAGGCAAGCTGTAAAAAGTTGGTGTTTCAACTCAGGAACTCAGTTTTTGTTCATTTTAAAAGATCAAGTAAATACATCAACCAATTTTTATCATTGATCAAGCACATAAGACAACAATCAAGGAGTTCAAGCAAACAAATGTCTTCAAACAATGAACAAGGGACAAAGCAACCTTGCACATGAACAAAAATAGTGACTTATTATGCTACTTCTTAAAGATTCTACTTGTGTATGTTCTCAAAATGTTTTTCAACCATGCACATAGTCCTAGAAAATAAAAAGTTGGTTGCACTATGGTTCTTAGTAATGGTCAACTCTACAACTTTTACAATCTCAAGAGGGGGAACTTCAATCCAAGCGCACCGAGGTTTTGACACATTCTGAGAATTTAATCAATCAGAGATGCTGAGGAGATCTGACAGCCCAATAAGAAACTACACCCATGGAGATTTCTTCCACAAGGACACTTATATAGTGGTTGTTGCAACCATGGTGAAAATGGCTATTACCACTTGAGGTTACGTCCACATGGTTTACCCAATAAAAGGAATGTCCGCTATGGTTAACCCTCTCTAACAAGGTGACTCACAAAAAGGACCACATGGGGACTTATTTTAGATTCAAGGATCTGAGTTTTTGATACTACCCAAAAAGGGAGTAGAGCATAATCCTCTAGCCTCTTCACTTCACCCAAATATGGAAAAAAAGATTCATTGACATGCTAAGATTGAAACCACCTCACCAAGGTTCATGATGTCAACAACAATGTCTACCAAGCTCTCTAAGTGGGACCAAGAGAGAATGTACCGATCAATGTTGGGGACTAAACCAAGTAAGACCGTGAGATAGTAACAATATCCTTCCTACCTACAAGGGGTTCTATCATCAAGAAGAGCTTCACAAGAAACCCACTCTCTCAAGAACACCACAAATAGTGTTCATAGGGCCTAATTACTATGTGAAACAAATATGCAAGAAAGTGAATCTATGTTCTTTTTAGAGCTCAAAATTGAAGTGTGATCTATGAAAGCAATAAACACTCAAGCTAGGCACATGAGAGATTCAATTTAATTTCCAAAATCCAAATGTTATAGAGATTCAACAGAATACCTCAAGTCCAATGCAACACGCTTAGTAGATTTTTGTTGAGCTTTTTTTTGTGCAAGCAAGCCACGAACTCTCCAACAAGCAAACAACCAAACAACCAAACAAGATATGCAATGTATATCCAACTTATGCAAACCCTAGGGTTAGATCTGAAAATAAATTGTTAGGAGCAATAATATCCAGCAAATAATCCAAATGACAACTCATATCATGCATTGAACAATGAAAAATAAGTGCATACTCATCACAAAATTTTATTTTTTTTGCATTGGACTTAGTCAACAAGATCTGATTTTTTTGATATGATTTTGGCCACAAAAATAGAAATGAAAAATAGAGACCCTTGCTAAAAAATAGAAAGCTTTCCAAAAATATAAAAATTTTAGATAAATCTCTTCATTTGTGCCCTAGAGACCCATTTTACCAAAATAGACTAGTTTTTGTAAATCGACTATTTGAGCTATGATATTGCATCCAAATTTAAAACACAAAATATGGACTCCCTGTGTAATTTAAAAATCTTTCTGAAAATGTAAAAAATTTTGAAAAATATGCTGATTTGCGCCGAAAATTAATTTTTTATGACAAATAAAGAAAAAAATATAAAAAATAAAAAATACCTCAAAAAATTTTGAATTTTTTATTCGAGCTTTTGTGATATGTCGTCAACTTGAAAAATAATTTTCAGGCCAAAACACCAAGCTGTTTGGGAGATATGATCAAATTTTTAAAAATCTAGGGTTTTAGTCTCTAAGAAAATCTACACAAGGGGGTTAGCTCAAAAAATAACCAAAACAAACATGTAAAAGTGGGTTTCCCCACGGTGGGTGCCAAAAATATGTGCTAAAATGTTAACACACTTCTATGAGTCATTAAATCCAAGATTGCTCAAGAATGAGGTCTCAAATGACGACTCATAACTCTCTATTCATGGAGTGCAAGGGTTTGTAATGAAGGCCCTTAGATTAGACCTAGTTTGTGCCCATGCAAGTACACCATAAAATGAGAGATTCAAAAAGGAAAAGCAAGAATGCTAGTCTCTATGATCATCAAGTATGCATGCAAATGAAAATGAAAGCTATTCTATATGATAACAATGCATGAAAGCAAACTAATCTATGAAAGGAAATGCTTATGCAAGATTATTCTATGAAAGGAAATATGAATCTAATCTAATATGAAAATGCAAGATTAATCTAAATCAATTTAAAATTACGATTTGATTTAGATTAAGCAAAATAAAATGACCAAACCTTAGGAAATATTGAATTAATTACGATTTGATCAAGAAAATTAATTTGGATTGAAAATGTTGCAAAGCATTGATTCAGGAAATTGATAAATTGATGAATGGGGGCCCAAAGTCTAGGTGACCATTTTAGGGTGCATACACATACCAATGATGACGTTCAAAAATTAAAGGAGTTTCGACATGCACTAGCCTGAAATGTCTAGGAATATGGATTTTCTTTACAAAGAACTCCTGAAAGAAGATATGGAGAAGGATTGGTTAATAAACTACTGGAGGGCAAAATGATACGCCATCCTGGAAGAGATAGAGGATGAAGAAATGGAAAGGTTCCATATTATGGCCCTTGAAGTTAAGAATTTCTCTCAACATGACATAAATGGAGCACTAGAAGATGAAGCCATTGTCATTGTGAGAAAGAAAGATGGAGTGTGGACATGTCAGATGCTCCAGAAAGAATGAAAGCCACTGCTAATAGTTTTAGTGGTGTAGGAGAACCCCCTCCACTCTTCACAACATCTATACTTATATGGTCTTCAAAGGATTCACCCAAGATTTTTCATGCCTAAGGGTCTTTAAAGAAATTTCAAATTTTGATTAGTAAGCCAACATGTAAGACCTAGTCACCCTCGGTGTGATTATAAACCAAGGGTCATTTAGTATGGTCCAAAAGGCACTTTTAGGTGTTTAGATTTTCCTAGGTGTCTTTTAGGTTATTTTAATGATTTAATAATTTTTGGGATCCTTAGGATCCAAGGCTTAGGCTTATAGGCTCATTAGGAGCAAGAATGCAATATTTAGCAAAAAGTGCAAAATGCAAGAAATGTTGCTCGGTAACTTCTTTGAAAAGTTGATACCGACTTGTAAAAACTTCCCAACAGTCACAACCGATTGAAAAATGGTTGGATTCATTGGGAAATTTCTTCAAATATCCCTTTTAGGTGGGTGGAAGATAGTTAGAGACATGACTTATGTAATTTTGCATTCAATCAATAAAAGAAATCCTTTATTTTTCTCTACATTTTGGACTGTAACAGAACGTGTACAAATTGGTATGGAAGTGACGTAGGAGCATCTCAGGTCCTTGGCAATCCTATGTCACCAAAAAAAAATTGGAGTTTGTCTATGTTGCTTGGTTTCTTCTTTGACCGAGTTGGTCAGTAGTTGGTCAGTTTCCTTTGGTTACCGAGTGTGGTTGGTTGTCTCCTGGGCGGTCAGTTATTTTACTAACACTCAGCGATGCTTGTCTATTGCTCGGTCATCATTGCTTACCACATGGTTTCTTTTGAGTTCCTATTGAGATTACTTGTGCATTTATTATGGGTCAGATATTTAATGTCAGAATCCATCATTGGGAGGCATGTGGTCCCAGATCTGACCATTCCTTTCGCTGATTGTGGATTTGAAGGCCGACTCAGTTTGGTAGACTCTTGTATAAATGTAGTTGTTTGGTTGTAGTTTTGGAATAGGAGTGGATAGCAGTTTTTGATAGAAGATAGAATTAGAGATTTTGACAGATCCTCACATGTTTGAGAACTTCTATAATTCATTGTAACATCAGGCCGTAACTAGGAAGGCCTTATAGCCCAGCATGTATGGTTCTATTTGATGAAATATATGAAAGATCTACATTCTCTCTCTCGCTATTGTGTTTGTTGGCTTCCACATGTCTTGAGTAGGCTTGGACCATTAGGGTATACCATTGTTTGGCCCCTCTTGGCCCTGGCCTTGCATCAGGTGGTATCAGACTGAGGTGAGATCTTGATCTAGGTCTGCGGATCTAGGTTTGTAGGTTCCTCTTGAAGCCCTAGTTGATTGTTGTGGGGTAGAAGATTATGATTTGACCTGTAATTGTAGAGGGTTATCAATATGGTTCATGGGAGGTGAGACATAGATCTAGAATTGGTAGATATGCTAAGGCAAATTGCTGCTAGGTTCGAAGCTATTGAAACAGCCCAGAGAAGAGGTATACATCTTGAAGATGTTAGTGATGATGAAGTTGAAGAAGAATAGGTGAATGCAGAACCTGCACCTATCATGGATCAAGGTGAAGAAAGATTTTTGAAGGCTTTGACAAGTAAGAAGTCTACACTATATTTAAATCTTCCTGAGTATAGTGGAAAGCTAGATTCTGATGAATTGGTGGACTGGATCACTGAGATGGAAAAGTATTTTGAGTATGAAAACATTCCTGAAGACAAGAAGGTGAAGATTGCAAGCACAAAGTTGAAAATCCATGCATCCTTATGGTGGGAACATCTGCAACTGGACAGGAAGAGGAAAGGAAAAGACAAAATCAAGGTATGGAATAAAATGGTGAACAAATTGAAAGGAAATTTCTTACCTTGTGATTATCAAATTAACCTAGTTCGGCGAATGAAAAGTTTGAGATAGAAAGATAGCTTGGTAAAGGAATATATTGAGGAATTCTATAGATTAGATATCAAATCTAGACATGATGAAGATGATGTGGAAAGAATTGGTAGATACCTGAATGGTTTGAGAGTTTCCATCCAAGAGGAAATTAGTATGGTCAAGTTGGAGAGCATTGAAGAGGCTTATCAATTTGCATTGAAGGCTGAGGATAAATTGAACAAAAGACATGAGTAAAGACAAAGAGGTCGAGGTGGTAGATTCCCTAGAGGAAGAGGTAGATCTAATGGTGAAAATGGTAGATCTGAACTAGAAAAGACAAATCTGGACAAAGGCAAGACCGAGTGGAAAGGTGAAAGTTCATCTAGAGGTAGAGGAAATAACTACTAAGGTGGTTATAGCAGAGGAAGTTTTTGAGGAACTTGTTACAATTGTGGAGAAGAAGGACATGGATCTTTTGAATGTACACGGGTAGTAAGAAGGCTGGTAGTAGTAGAAATGCTTTGGTGCAAGAAGAGTCACATAAGTATACTATTGATGGGAGATTGCATAAGTATACTATTGTGGCTGATGGAAAGAAACAAATCTTGTTACCATTAATGGAAGAACCTGTTAGTAATTTTTTCACATCTATGAAAGTTTGTTTGATGGAGGGAAGAAAGTTTGTTAACTCTTTGAAGAAAAATGATGTATGTTTTACTGTGATCACTAATAAACCGAGGAAGAAAATAGAGGATAATGTCCCTGAGGAGATTGATAAGTTACTCACTGAGTATAGTGATATCATTTCAAATAACATACCTAATGGTTTGCCACTGATAAGAAGCATTGATCATTGTATGGATCTAATCCTTGGAGCTAGTTTACGAAATAAGGCACCTCATCGGTTGACACCTACCGAGAATCAGGAATTGAACCGACAGATTCAAGAGTTTCTAGAGAAAGGTTTGATCAGAGAAATTTTGAGTCCTTGTGTAGTACCTATTGTATTGGTACAGAAGAAGAATGGAGAATGGAGAATGTGTACTGATTCCAGAGCAATCAATAAGATAAAAGTGAAGTATAGGTTTCCTATACCGAGAATGGATGACATAATGGACAGTTTGACTAGAGCAAAGTATTTCACCAAAATTGATTTGAAAAGTGGGTATCATCATATCATAATCATAGAATGTGATGAATGGAAGACTACTTTCAATACAAAAGAAGGTTTGTATGAGTGGTTGGTTATACCTTTTGGTTTAACTAATGCACCAAGTACTTTTATGAGGCCTATGAATGAAGTTCTGAATAAATTCTTGGGTAAGTTTGTGATTGTATATCTTGATGACATTATGATATTCAGTAAGACCATAGAAGAACATTTGTTGCATGTTAGACAATTTTTGTAGAGATTGAAAGAAGAAAATTTGTTGATAAATCTGAAAAAGTGTTCATTCATGAAAGAGGAGATTGTGTATTTGGGATTTGTTATTTCAACTAATGGTTTGAAGATGGATCCTAAAAAGATTGAAGCTATTTTGAATTGGCCTACACCTTTGAATGCTAGTGAGGTAAGATCATTTCATGATTTGGCAATTTTTTACTAAAAATTCATAAGGAATTTTAGTACAATTTGTAATGCTATGATTGAGACTATGAGAGGAGACAAAAGATAATTCAAGTGGACACATGGAGCTAACAAAAGTTTTGAGACTCTGAAGTAGAAGGTTTCTAAATTACCTATTTTGGAATTACCTAATTTCTGTAAGGTATTTCAAGTAGAATGTGATGCAAGTGGAAGTGCAATCAGAGCTATATTGAGTCAAGAAGGTAAACCTATTGCTTTCTTTATTGAAAAGTTGAATAATGCTAGAAGGAAATATTATGTGTATGATCAAGAATTATATGCTATTGTTCAAGCACTGAAGAAGTGGACATTATTTGATACCAAGTGAATTTGTGTTGTATACTGATCATAAGGCTTTACAGTATTTGGGTAGTTAGAATAAGTTGAATCAGAGACATATGAAATGGGTTGAGTATTTGAAGAGTTACACATTTGTGATAAAGCATAAGAATGGAGTCACTAACTGATTTACTGATGCATTGAGTAGAAGAATATCTTTGATGACCAAGATGAAAATTGAAGTTCTTGGTTTTGATGAGATGAGAGATTCTTATGAGTTTGACCCTAATTTTTTTGAGCCATGGAGAAAGTGCAGAGCACCTATTCAAGATCAACAAGATACTAAATGGGATGAATATTTTATTCAGGAAGGTATGTTGTTTAAAGGTATTCAGTTGTGTATACCGAGAGGAATAATGAGAACTAATCTGATAAAGGAGAAACATAGTAGTGGTTTGGATAGACATTTTGGTATTAATAAAACATGAAATTTTCTTAAAGAGAAGTACTATTGGCCACAGTTGTATAAAGATGTTCAGAAATTTATGAAAAGTTGTGGAATTTGTCAAGTTGCAAAAGGAGTAAGTCAGAATACTGGATTGTATGTATAGATTGTTGTTCCTGAGAAACCTTGGACTGACATTAGTATGGATTTTGTTCTTGGCTTACTGAAGATAGTAAGAGGTAATGATTCAATATTTGTTGTTGTGGATAGATTTTCTAAGATGGCACATTTTATACCTTGTAGAAAGACATCAGATGCAATACATACAGCAGATCTTTTCTTTAAGGAAATTATCTTTATCACCTTAAAATGGAAGAACTTCCATCTTGATAGGTTTAGCACTCTCTTTTTCCCAAAGATAGTAAGAGGTAATGATTCAATATTTGTTGTTGTGGATAGACTTTCTAAGATGGCACATTTTATACCTTGTAGAAAGACATCATATGCAGTACATACAGTAGATCTTTTCTTTAAGAAAATTATCTTTATCACCTTAAAATGGAATAACTTCCATCTTGATAGGTTTAGCACCCTCTTTTAGTACATTTATCATGATAGACTTGCATTTAGGATGCATTCTGCACTTATCTTCTTCATTCTAGGTGAAATTAGGGTTAGGATTCCAAGGATTCTCCTTAATTTCCCTCTTCGATGGCTCTATTTTTTAGGTAGGACTTAGAAATAGGTCCTCCTTTCCTTCATCACATTCATCATATGATTTTGTGCCTATCCATGGCATTCTATCCCATTCTGATATCATTTTTAGGTCTCTGGGCATCCCCGAGACCTCCTGTCCTAATTCTGGCTGGATCTGGGCCCATAGGGTCAAAGTCAAGGTTGATCCTAACTAGGTTAGGATTGAGGTTGACCCTGACTAGGTCACGATCAATCTCATACCTGACTAGGTTAGGATTGAGCTCAATTTTTACCCCCTCCAGAATCTGTGCCCCTTTTTCAAATTTGGTCCCGACGGGCCCTGAAATCAATATTGGGCCCTCAAATCCAAGTGCAAAAAGGTTTTAATTTGAATTTCATTTAATTATTTTCCCTCCTTAGCTAGTTATTGTCATTGGACTTAAATTTGAGATGAAATTTGAATTATGGGTCCTCACATTGCTCTAGGAGCCTCACCTTGAAACCTCTATATAAAGACTCTCATTTGCATTCATTCTCACCAAGTAACACCAAGAATTTTCATGATCAAGTGCTCTCAAGGAGACAAATTCATGAACAAGAAGATTGCAAGCAAGCAAGGAATGGTGAAGATGCAATATTGCAAGAGGATGATATAGAAGACCAAGCCATTGTTGACATCAAGTATCTTTGTGAACACATATTTGGAGCAAGAGAGATCATTTCTTCCTTGAACCACCATTATCAACTTTCAAGCATTCAAAGATACAATCATGGGGTAACAATTATGGATTATGAGTTTGGTAGAAGTACTTTAGCCTTGGGGGCTTGGTATGCTTTTCTATCTCATTCAAATCTATGCATTGTTGTCTCATACATATTCATGCTAGGGTTTTGATCTAGAGGATTAAATCTTGGCATTACACTTTCAATACAGACACACACACATTCTATTTTAATTGGCTATTTGTGGAGGTGGAGATCACCAAAATAGGGGTTTGACTAATGCAAAACCCTATATAGCCACTCCCAAAAAACTCCCTTTTTCAAATATCTACAGTCATTGTTTTGGGAATTAGAAGATAGATCTAAGTACTCTTTTCATTGAACTTCTGAGATCTGTGAACAAAGTTAGAATAGCCCTTGAGAATAAAAATGTAGCCTTTGACCTTTTATGAGGATCAAAGACTACCTGCTGCCAGAAAGACAAAAATGTTTTGGGTTTTCTCTGTCTCGGCTTCCTGATCCCATATCTTGTTGCAAAATCTTCTGAAACTCTGCACAGGCTCCAAAAAATAGGTATTTCTAAATCAATTTCATGATGAGGTATGTATCTTGACCTAATTAACTTTCAAGTATTTCTAGATTTACTTATGCTATTTCAATTCAAAACAACAATATTACAAATGAATAGTGTTGAATGTTAGGTGCATTGTTAAGGCTCCATTTTTCCCCTATTCATTTTGGTGAACCCGTTTACGACAACTCTTTCTTTTATGGTGTTAGATTGAAATCTTGTATGCTTATAAGATTAGATTTCTTGCATTTATATCTAAAAATACAAAAACATTGCAAAATTCCTTTAAAAATACAAAAATATTTACATTTTCATGCTTTTAGTTCTTTCTTTGTATTCAACATGTATGATTCTTGTTTTGAGTACTTTCATGAGGCTTTTATTGTACAAAAGGATAGATTCCCTAATGAGGTACATGGTAGTGAGGATGAAAATGGTTCGAATATGATCTCCATGGATCCTATTCCTATTATAATCCTATTCATGTTATGCATGGACCTCTCAATTATAACCTTCTTTTAGGAAGACCATGGTTACATACTATGCATGCAGTTCCTTCTACTCTTCATCGCAAGGTTAGGTTCATCTATAAAAACATAATGTATACATTACATGTGGATGATGCCCCGAATCCTTGCTTAAATGTAGAATATGCCAAAATCACTTAACCTCTTCAACCTAGTAAAGAGATTGAAAAATAATCAGAGATACAACAACCTGAGATTCAACAACAAGATGATGGAATATGGATGAAGTGACTGAGAGGGGGGGGGTGAATCAGTCAACCATAAAAACTTTGACAATTAATTCTTTGCAGATCCTTTAAGATATCTTAACAATGTTGTCTGTTTTAGTACTCGGTAAGAAGATTGCAGTAACTTTGAAGATGCAGAAAGTATTAGCAATAATATCTTTAGATATTTATCAGTGCATGTAAATGATTGAGAAAGCAATTAAGAACACAAGAGACACAAGTTTTAACGTGGAAACCCAATATGGGAAAAACCACCAATGTATCTAGATACTGATTTTCACTTTTCTGAAGTGATGCCCAGTTAGAAGCCAACCCGGTAAAAGGTTACAAAACACACTGTTAGGTGTGACCTTGTTAGAGGATTTAAAACACCCTACTAGGAGTGGCCTGGTAAGAGGTCTTGAAAACAATTCAATGGAATTGTCACCTTGTTAGAGGATTTATATTATGGCTGTTAAACCAACTCGGTTAAGAGATTTAGAATTCACTGTTACAATGATAAGAAGGTAACAATGAAAAAGTGACCTGTATAATAATGCAACTGTCTTGCTGATTACAGATCTCTGTTCTGCATAAGTCTGATCCTCTCTGATCGAATAAATCTCTGCTGCTCCTCAAGGATATCTGAACATCCTTCACAAATTCGCATATATCTTTCCTTTTCTTCTTCTGTAAATCTTCTGCTATATATTCTACTTACTTTTCACATTTGACCTATTATTTATATGATTTTGGATTAGTCAAATCGTCATTTATTAGAATAACAGTCGGCTGAATTAAGTAAACTCTATTTGCAAAAATCCTTCAAAGGCCGACAGTGCTCGGTGACCATATCTTTTATAATTTTCCAGAGACCGAGGGAACTCGGTAAACACCAACAATCCTTCTCCTTTGATAACCGACTGAACTCAGTAAATACTAACTTTCTTCGATGACCGACTGAACTCGGTAAGCACTAAACTTTCTTCGGCAACCGAGTGAACTCGGTAAACACTAGACTTTCTTCGGCAACCGAGTGAACTCGGTAAACACTAGACTTTCTTCGGCAACCGAGTGAACTCGGTAAACACTAATATCCCTGACAAGCAGACCGACTGAGCTCGGTATAAGAAGATTGCTGTGGATTATGACATAGTGTGACATCAAAGACAATACATAATTGAGTAGCAATTTCCTTCAGACAATTGTTTCCAACAATCTCCCTCTTTGGCATTGATGGAAACACAATATGTGATAACACAAGAAATTTGAAAGAGTTAGCTCGGTTTAGATTCAAATCTCCCTCTGTCAGTAAACTTCCTGTATCCTGAAAATTCTTTCTTCTGACTATAAATTTCTTGAAAGCAATAGTAAAGACATAGCAAACACTCCCTCTTTGACAACATATGCCAAAGATAATTCTCATATTACCGGTGAAAATTAATGTACCTCAAGTACTGATTCATATGCAATGATTCCTTTAATATGCTGCATCAACAAGTTGATTTTCAATCATGTTCTGGTTGATGCATCACTAAAACTGTATTTAGTGAGCCTTGGATAGGGGAATAACCCCTAACTTACCTCTTAGATACATAAATGCATCCTTAGGTAATGGTTTGGTAAAAATATCTGTAATCTGTTCTTTTGTATGAATATATTCTAATCTGATTTCCTTGTCCTGCACCAATTCTCTGACAAAGTGATATTTAATGGCAATGTGCTTGGTTTTGGAATGCATCACTGGATTCTTAGAAATGTTTATTGCACTGGTATTGTCACAAAATATAACAACTGGTTCTTTGATTTCGACCTTCATACCTTCTAATAGCTGTTTAAACCAAACAATATTTGAACAGTTTACTGCAGCAGCAACATATTCTGCTTCAGCTGTGGATTGAGATGTGCAATTCTGCTTTTTACTAGTCCAGGATACCAGTCTTTTTCCAAGAAAAAATGCTCCACCACTTGTGCTTTTTCTGTCATCAATGTTTCCTGCCCAATCAGCATCAGTAAACACTTTCAAGTCTAGATTGCCTCCAAATTTATACCACAAACCATACTCTTCAGTTCCTCTTAAGTATCTTAAGATTCTTTTGATTGCCATCATGTGATTTTCCTTAGGTTTAGCTGAGAATCTAGCTACTATACCGACTGCTAAGGCAATATCAGGTCTAGTATGTACCACATACTGCAATTTTCCAATCATAGATCGGTATAGGGTCTGATCAACTTCTTTTGAATCATCATTTTTGGTAAGTTTCAGTCCAGTACACATGGGTGTACCAACTGGTTTTGAATCTTCCATTCCAAACTTCTTAAGTATCTCCTTAATGTATTTTGATTGAGTAATGTATATACCATTTTTGCTTTGCTGAATTTGAAGACCAACAAAGAATTTTATTAAACCAAACATAGACATTTCAAATTCTCTGTTCATTTGTTCTGAAAATTCTTTGCACTGATCCTCATTCCCTGTAAATATAGTATCATCCACAAATATTTCTGCCAGTACAATTTTGTCATTCGGTCCTTCTTTGATATACAAATTGCTGTTATCATTAGCTCTTTTGAAATTAATCTGGATTAAATAGTTATGGAGTCTTTCATACCATGCTCTAGGAGCTTGTTTTAAACCATATAATGCTTTGTGTAACCTGCAGACCATGTCCCTTTTGTCTGGATCAACAAAACCTTCAGGTTGTTCAATGTAGACTTCTTCATCAAGAATTCCATTGAGAAATGCAGATTTTATGTCCATCTGATATACCTTAAATCCTTTGTGTGCTGCATAAGCAAGTAGAGTTCTTACACCTTCTAATCTTGCAACAGGAGAAAAAGTTTCTCCATAATCTATACCTTCTTCTTGAGAGTAACCTTTACATACCAGTCTAGCCTTGTTTCTAGATACTTGACCATCTTCATTCAGTTTATTTCTGAATACCCATTTTGTTCCAATTACATTCTTGTCTTTAGGTCTAGGTACAAGAGTCCAAGTTTTGTTCTTTTGTATTTGTTCTAATTCTTCATTCATTGCTTCAATCCAACTTTCATTCTCTAATGCATCTTTGATATTTCTAGGTTCAAAATCAGTAAGTAGACATGTACCTTTTAGCTTGCTTCTTGTCATAGTACCATCTGATTTGTTTCCAATGATTTGATCTGGTGTATGATGTCTTCTGACATATTTGGCTAGTATAGGTTCCTTGCCTTTTGAATGATTCATGCTGTTGTCTTCTAGGATCTCTTCTTCAGGTTGCTCGAACTCGGTAGATATTTGCTCGGTAACTTCAGGCTGAGACTCGGTCTGAATTTCTTCCTGTGACTCGGTTTGAACTTCTTCCTGTGACTCAGTCTGTGACTCAGTAACTGTGCTTGGCTCGGTAGATATAGCTTTCTTATTGATAGTTGTGTCTGTCAATGTTTCAGGTTCAATGTAAACGAATCTTCTATAGTTCTCAGGTTCCCTTTTGCTTTCTTCCTCAGTCTTTTCTGCAAACTCGTCAAATTTCACATGTATACTTTCTATGACTTTGTGAGTAGATAAGTTCAGACATTTGTATGCCTTGCTTTTGCTAGAATATCCTAGGAATATTCCTTCATCACTCTTCACATCAAATTTATTTCTTCTGGATTCCTTTAAGATATAACACTTGCTACCAAATATTTTCATGTAACTTACATTAGGTTTATAGCCATACCATAATTCATAAGGAGTTTTGAATGTGTCTTTCTTCAGTTGTACTCGGTTCAAGGTATGAACTGCAGTGCTGATAGCTTCCTTCCAGTACTTTATAGCAATGTTCTTTTCTATCATTAGAGTCCTTGCACAATCCATAATAGATCTGTTTCTTCTTTCTGCTATTCCATTCTACTCAGGAGTTCTAGGAGCTGATACCTGTCTTTTGATTCCTCTTTCAATGCAGAAGTTGTTAAAATCATGGGAGATGAATTCACCACCTCTGTCTGATCTTAAGCATTTCAATCTTTTCCCTGTTTCTTTTTCTACTCTTGCTAAGTACCATTTGAATTTTTCAAATGCCTCTGATTTTTCTCTTAAATACATAACAGTCATCATTCTAGAATAGTCATCAACGAAAAGAATAAAGAATTTATCTCCAGTATAGCTTTGTATTCCAATAGGTCCACATAAATTAGTATGCACAATTTCCAAAATTTCTTTAGACTGATAGTTCTTACTTTTGAAACTAGTTTTACTCATTTTGCCAATCTGACAATTCTTACATAGACCAGTGTCAGGTTTCTTCAAGGTAGGAATGCCTCTAACCTTCTTGAATTTGCTTATCTTTATCATGTTATCAAAATTTACATGACATAACCTTTTGTGCCATAGCCAACTTTCTTCTATTTGAGCAATAAGGCATGAATATTCATTGAGATCAAGATAAAATAAGTTACCTTTTGTTTGTTTGCCTGATCCAATGAGTTTTCCTTTTCCATCCAGCAGTCTTGCTTGACCATTCATGAATTCAACCTTGAAACCAGTGTTGATTAGCTGTGCTACACTTAGAAGATTATGTTTTAGTCCTTCAACCCAGTAAGCATTATCACATATGAGTTCTTTGGTTAATGAGATTCTTCCTTTTCCTTTTATACAACAAGGTTCATTGTTACCAAATCTTACATTACCATTGTCACAGTCTTCTAGATATTCAAATTTTGTCTTATCACCAGTCATGTGGTGTGAACATCCGCTGTCTATTATCCATATATCATCTTTGCTTATATGAGAAATAAGTGCTATCTTATCTTCATCATCATCAGATTCATCTTTTATAGCAATAAATACAATTTCTTCTTCACTATCATCAGAATCTTTAGCCATAAAACATGATTTCTTACCTTTATCCTTGTATGATTTGAAATTCTTTTTGCCATAGTACTTGTGACTTCTCTTTTCTTCCTTGACTTGCTTGTTTGGGCACCTAGCTGCAATATGTCCAATTTCTTCACATGAAAAACAGATTAAAGGAGTTTTACCTTTATACTTACCTTTCCCTCTAGAGTACTTCTTTGCAAGTAATGCTTCTACAATTTCAAGATCACTATCAGTACTTTCTTCTGATTCTTCTTCACTTTCTGTCTGAACTTCTTTAATTTTCTTGTTCTTCTTTAGTGAAACTTTGGCCTCAAATGCTGATTCAATATTTTTGGAACTAGGAACATAGTTGTCATAGTTGTCTAATTCAAAAGCTGTCAATCTTCCAACTAAAGCATCCAAAGTTATACTGTGGTTTGCTTCACATCTTCTTTCTTAAATAGCTGATACTCTTATTGCATAGATAGGGAGTAGTGTTCTGAGTACCTTACTTATAACCGTCTCATCTGAGATTGTTCCTCCAGAAGCTCTGATTGCACTTACACTTGCTTTGATTCTTTCAACATATTTTGCAATGTTTTCATCTTCCTTCATATTCATCTTGTCAAACTGTCCTCTTAGGCTTTCTGCTTTTGCTCTCTTCACATTTGCATCACCACCATATATCTTCTTCAGTGCCACCCACATTTCATATGCAGTAGTGCAGTCTTTAATATCATCAAATTCTTCATAGCTGAGAGCAGATGCAATGTCTATCATCATGGTGTTGTGAGTCTTTTTATCTGCAATGTCTTCAACAGTTAATGCGCCATTAGGAATTGTGTATTCTTCATCAATGTATTTGCATCCTGAATCACCAATGGAAGCCAGATGAAGTCGCATGAGACCTTGCCATGCTGAAAAGTTTTCTCTGTTAAGCTTTGGAATTTCCCTCTTGTAAGACATCCTGATCTTTAGCTTAGGTCTTTGAAACCCTTCCTGCAAGCACCAACAGCTCTGATACCAATTGATGGAATATGGATGAAGTGACTGAGAGGGGGGGGGTGAATCAGTCAACCATAAAAACTTTGACAATTAATTCTTTGCAGATCCTTTAAGATATCTTAACAATGTTGTCTGTTTTAGTACTCGGTAAGAAGATTGCAGTAACTTTGAAGATGCAGAAAGTATTAGCAATAATATCTTTAGATATTTATCAGTGCATGTAAATGATTGAGAAAGAAATTAAGAACACAAGAGACACAAGTTTTAACGTGGAAACCCAATATGGGAAAAACCACCAATGTATCTAGATACTGATTTTCACTTTTCTGAAGTGATGCCCGGTTAGAAGCCAACCCGGTAAAAGGTTACAAAACACACTGTTAGGTGTGACCTTGTTAGAGGATTTAAAACACCCTGCTAGGAGTGGCCTGGTAAGAGGTCTTGAAAACAATTCAATGGAATTGTCACCTTGTTAGAGGATTTATATTATGGCTGTTAAACCAACTCGGTTAAGAGATTTAGAATTCACTGTTACAATGATAAGAAGGTAACAATGAAAAAGTGACCTGTATAATAATGCAACTGTCTTGCTGATTACAGATCTCTGTTTTGCATAAGTCTGATCCTCTCTGATCGAATAAATCTCTGCTGCTCCTCAAGGATATCTGAACATCCTTCACAAATTCGCATATATCTTTCCTTTTCTTCTTCTGTAAATCTTCTGCTATATATTCTACTTACTTTTCACATTTGACCTATTATTTATATGATTTTGGATTAGTCAAATCGTCATTTATTAGAATAACAGTCGGCTGAATTAAGTAAACTCTATTTGCAAAAATCCTTCAAAGGCCGACAGTGCTCGGTGACCATATCTTTTATAATTTTCCAGAGACCGAGGGAACTCGGTAAACACCAACAATCCTTCTCCTTTGATAACCGACTGAACTCAGTAAATACTAACTTTCTTCGATGACCGACTGAACTCGGTAAGCACTAAACTTTCTTCGGCAACCGAGTGAACTCGGTAAACACTAGACTTTCTTCGGCAACCGAGTGAACTCGGTAAACACTAGACTTTCTTCGGCAACCGAGTGAAATTGGTAAACACTAATATCCCTGACAGGCAGACCGACTGAGCTCGGTATAAGCAGATTGCTGTGGATTATGACATAGTGTGACATCAAAGACAATACATAATTGAGTAGCAATTTCCTTCAGACAATTGTTTCCAACACAAGAAGCTCCATCTTCTTCTTCTTTGACTAAGGATGACTGGGGGACATTGGATTTTAATCCTACGTTTATTGGAGAATACAAGGTCTCTGATTTGGAATTCATGAAGCAACAAAATGAATTTGAGAAAAGTCTTTATTTCTTCTCCGCTTTTTAAAGAATTAAAAAGTAATTTTATTGTCACTTCAATTAATGAAATGATTGAAACTATAAAGCTTGATTTTTATGACATTGTGACATATGCTGCTCCTTGGACTCCTTCTGACATGACTAATCGATATGTTCCTGGTTATTATTTTCTTAAGAAAATGGGATTTAATGGGAAAGGATGTGGTAAATATGAACAAGGTATACAAGTACCTTTGGATAATGAAGTTTATGATCATACATATGGATTAGGATTCAATCCTTATAGACAACCATCTTCTTTTCCTCTTAATGTTAAATATTTGCAGTGGACAATTGAAGTTGGTTAACCCATTGCTTATTGATCTTAATCAACAATCCTCTTTGGATATTTTTCCTAAAGATGAAGCCTTAATGGAATTTTTAGGGGTTTATGAGGATTTACCTAAGTTTCATCACAAATGAGGAAAGCCTTATTGTTTAAAAATTGATGCTTATTTTGGAGAACATGAAGAACTGGATACTCTTCCTTTACTAATGGATTCTCCGATACGAAGTGACTTTTTAATCACTGAAACTATTGATATTCAAGTGGATGAAAATGACTCTGAAAGGATGATAAAAATTGGGAAATGTTTGAACCAAGATGAACGTGATCAGATGGTTTCCCTTTTGCTTGAATTTAAGGATATCTTTGCTTGGATATATTCAGATATGCCAGGTATAGATTCTAAGATTGTTACTCATAACATCATTTTAAAACCAAATATGAAACTTGTGAAATAGAAAGTTTGAAAGATGAATCCATGAATCGCTTTATTAGTCAAAGGTGAAATTGAGAAATTATTGGATTCTAGATTTATCTGTTCTATTGACTACTCAGATTGGATTTCAAATATTGTGCCTGTGTCAAAAGGTGAAAATAAGATAAGGATGTGTACTAATTTTAGAGATTTAAATAAGGCATCCTTGAAATATGATTTCCCGCTACCTAACATCGATATGATTGTAGATTCAACAGCGGGTCATGCCTTGTTATCTTTTATGGATGGTTTTTCGGGATATAATCAAATCTTTATCCCTCTTGAAGATCAATTTAAGACTGCATTTATAACACCGTGGGGAACCTTTTGTTGGGTCATGATGGCTTTTGGATTAAAAAATGTGGGAGCAACTTATCAACGGGCTATGACCCTAATTTTTCATGATTACATTCATAAGATTCTTGAAGATTATGTGGATGATATCTTGGAAAAATCTATAAAAAGAGAAGATCACGTTACTATTTTACGATAGATATTTGAAAGAATTAGAAGTTATAATATGAGATTGAATCCTAAGAAATGTGTCTTTGGCGTTGACTCTGATAAATTATTAGGATTTATAATCTCTAAGAGAGGCATCGAAGTAGACACTGAAAAGATCGAAGCTATTGTTAATATGCCTCCTCCTAAGAATATTCCTCAGTTATGAAGTTTACAAGGAAAAATACAAGCTATTCGTTGCTTTATTTCTAATTTAGTAGACCGAACTATCCCTTTTACTTCCTTACTTAGAAAAGATACACTTTCTCTTGGAACGATGAGTGTAAACAAACTTTTGAGCAATTTAAGGAGTATCTTGTGAATCCTCCTATTTTGCAACCTGCTAATTTCGATAAACCATTTCATTTATACACTTCAAAGACTCCACGGTCTGTGAGTGTGTTGTTAGCTCAAATTGATGATAATGATAAAGAAAGACCTGTGTATTACATTAGTCAGACTTTACTGGATTACGAAACAAGATATACAGATTTAGAAAGACAATGTCTAGCTATAGTTTATGCATGTCAGAAACTCAGGCATTATCTCATAAATGCTAAAGTTAATGTGATTGTCAAATTTGATCCATTGAAATGTCTTTTCTCACAAATTGATCTCTCTAGCCAATTGGCAAAATGGGTGATGTACTTACAGAATTTGATCTTAATTTCATTTCTCAGAATTCTATTAAGGGACAAGCATTGACAAATTATCTAGCTGAAGCTCCTTGTCCTCACTCAGATAAAAGTTCTACTTCAATAGAATTTTTGACAATAATATCCTAGCTATTCAACAGGAGGATATTTGGGAATTGTATTTTGATGGGTCTAAGTGTAAGAAAGGTTCTGGTGTGGGTATCATCTTAATTCTACCTACAAAAAAACCCATCCCTCTATCATATAAATTAACCTTTCCTTGTACTAATAACATTGTGGAGTATGAAGCTCTTATAGCTAGACTACGAGTAGCTTCATCCCTCAATATCAAACATTTACAAATATATGGAGATTCGCAACTGATTGTTGAACAGATTAAAGGAGGATATTAGACTAAAAATGCTAAAATGACACAATATAGATATTTAGCTCTTGATTTTCTTTCATGATTCTCCTCTTATACGATTCAGACTTTACTTAGGAAGGATAATCGACATGCAGATGCTATGGCAAGTGCAGCTTCCTTGGTTTGTCTTGAGAACAATGCCGAAAACTTTCAATTTACTATAAAAACTCTTAAATGCCCTGCAATCTCTGACAAGATTACCTTTGATTATTTCAATTTGCATTCGAATGAATGGTATTCACATATTTTTCATTTTTTGAAGGATATTACTTTTCCTGAATCAGCAACAAGGAACATGTGTAATCATATTAGGAAACTTGTAGCACATTACATCATTTTAGGAGATACGCTTTACAAACACGCTTATGAAGGATTATTATTAAGATGTCTCAATAGAACTGAAATTCCTGTAGCTTTAGCAAAGGCTCATTCTGGTTCTTGTGGGGCACATTTTGGTGGAAAATCCCTGGTTAATAATTGCTTCGAATGGGATATTATTGGCAAACAATGGAACAGGATTCTTTTATGTTTGTTAAGAAATGTCCTCAATCTCAACAACACAGTAATTTGATTCATGCTCCTGCCTGTGAGCTTCATAATCAAGTTTCTCCATGGCCTTTTAGTGTTTGGGGTTTTGATCTTATTGGAAAAATCTGATCAACTTCTTCTCAAAGACATACTTACATTCTCACTACTACGGATTATTTCACAAAGTGGGTTGAAGTTGTTCTCTTTGTTCGACAATGGCGGATGTTATTTATGATTTCATCCTTCATAATATCATAACAAGATTTGGTATTCCTTCAATGATAATTTTGGATAATGGAACCTCTTTTAAAAACAAAGAAGTCATGAAATTCTTGGAGAAATATAGGATTCAACATAGATTTTCAACTCCTTACTATCCTCAATCTAATGGACAAGCTGAAGCATCAAATAAAATTATTGAACAAATTTTGAGAAAAATAGTTAAGAAGCATGTGAAAGATTGGCATACTCAATTGACTTATGCTTTATGGGCCTATAGGACTAGTGTTCGTATTGCCATGGGTACTTCTCCTTACAACCTTGTCTATGGTACTGATACTATTATGGCTTTGGAACTATAAATACCCTCTTTATGTGTTTCATTTCATGGGATAATTGATGAAGATACTTTTCATGAACAATGCTTACAAGAGTTAGAAATGTTGGATGAACAATGAATACATGCATTAGAACATATAAAAGCTTATCATAAATCTCTTCAAAAACAATACAATCATAAGGTAATTGAACGAACATTTGCGATTGGTGATGTAGTCCTTTATGAGAACTAGTGAAATGTGAATGCTTTACCAGGCAAAAAAGGAAAATTTAGCCCTAATTGGCTTGGACCCTTTGTTGTTATTGAAGACTTTGGTTTGGGTGCTTACAAACTTGCTGATATGGATGGTGTTTCTTTTAAGGAACCCATTAATATTATGCATCTTAAACATTATTATCCTTAATTTCATTTGTTCCATGTGCATTTATGTATTCCTTATAAAGATTCATTTTATAGGTTATGTAGTTTTAACAAAATTACATATTGAATATGTTTATGCACTTTCTTTCTTTCTTTCTTTCTATTAAGTTTTATATTGATGAAAGCATAGTAATCAAACATAGAACTAATTAGTAGAGAATTTTTTTCATTTATCAAAAGAGTTTTCAAATTTTTGATACATATGTGGCCAATGGCCCTATCCATCACTACGTCACTCTGATGGCCAATGGCTCCTAGATCTCTCTACTCTGTGCTGGGAAGATGAAGATTTGTGTGTCTGTGTATGGCTCCTGGATATGCTCATACCATGTGAACATCCTCAGAGACTCCATACCTTTGCCATCAGCTTCTCCTATCTTTCTCTATACATTCAGAGCTCTCATTGGATGCATACAAAGATGTCAGCATGCCTATCAGGATCTCTATGACCAATGGAAGACTCTCGCTCATCAGTTGGTAGTCGGTAGGATATAATTGTATCCTTGAGAACCTCAAATACAAATATCCTCCACTCCGCTACGCCAGCTGTAGAAAGAAACTTTTATCAGTCTAGTGTTCTATTTATCTCAAATCAAATCACATATTCAATAAAAAATCATACTTGGGTCTCCCTCCTGGACGTCACTAAAGAGTCTAGATGGTGGGGGCATGGAGTGACTACTCTCTCCACGCTCTCTATATCTAGGTCTCGATGGTGGTGTCTCTATGTGGGGCTATGGGGGGCGTTGTGATCTCAGTGGTGATGCACGAGTTGTTGGAAATTTGGCTAATGTGGATGCATAGATGTTGTCATTATGGAAACATATGATCTCTATTAAGAATGCAGAATCTGGAATGCAAGTATGCAAAGTTGAAGGAAGAAATTGTCTAAGTTTGGATACAATGATCCTAACAGAGCACCTGATGAAGATTTAGTTGGCGACGTCCACTGGAGCAATATTTTTGTTTGTATAGTTAACTAAAGCTTCTATAGAGTATGAGGATACCCCATCTCAATGCGCATAAATTTTGGAGTAGTACAAACAAAGTTATTCAAAGTTTACCGAAGATAGTTTTTGCAGACAGAGCAATTTTGGAGACAGTTTTAGCGAAAGAGTTAAGGGATTATTTTTTCTTGTCAAAATAATGACTTAACATTATTAAGGGATTAAATCCTAGATGTTTACTCTTGGATAATGATTTTGGATGCCGACCATATAAATTTATTAGCTTTAATAACTCATATATTAGGCATACTTGAAATGTAATGAAAGATAGAAGTGATATGTAAAAAGAAAGAAAAGATAACTTGCGATAGTTGTATATTGTGATAGCAGCAAAGGCTATTAATGTGAAGTTGTAAGAAGTACCATATTACAGTCAGAAACATTTTTGTATTACCTGTTTGGGTAGTGAGCTCAGCTAGTGATCAGGTTTTGTAATCTAACTCCTAATAGGGTTAAGGCTTCTAACAAGGCCTAAAGTCCTTTAACCAGGATAGATCTATAATATATTGTAAATTGACTCCTAACAGGGTCCAATATCCCTAACAGGATACTTTTTATTAGTGATCTTTGTGGGTACCATCCCCACCGGGGTTTTCCCTTGGCCAGGGTTTCCTCGAGAACATATGATGTGTTATGAGTTCTTTCTATTTACTGCTATGTTTGTTAATCAGCTTGATAATCTTTGTATGCACTAAATTAATCTGTTATATCCATAAGTGGGCAAAAGAAAAATTTTGTGAAATATTGATTCACCCCCCCTCTCAGTATTTCCTATTTCTAACATGAGTAATAGGTATATCTGCACCAGTATCACCAGCTGGGGGCATGTCCTCCGCTCTATCTGCTCTCTCCTCTATTAGAATAACTGAGAGGGGGGTGAATCAGTTATCCAGTGTCCCAAAACAAAATGTATAATCCAAAACAAATTCTTCAACTTCTGCTACTTGGTAACCATAAAATACTTTCACTGTCTATGTTTTTACTGATTGTCAGTCTAAAACTTATAGTAGTTACCGATCAAATCTAAAGTGTAATATGCAAAGTATGATAACAAGAAAATATCACAATCAACACATAACACAAGAGATTTAATGTGGAAACCCTGTGAAGGGAAAAACCACCTGGGACTGGCAACCCAAAATTGTTCACTCTTCTGAAGTGAGGTCAGTGAAGACCCAACCCTATTAAAGGTTTACAAACACACTGTTAGGTGTGACCTTGTTAGAGGATTTTAGATTAGAAGTTATCATCCAACCAGTAGTCACTCTGGGGTTGGTAGGATAACAATGTTCACTCTATGAATGAAACATCAAAAAGACTTAGTCCACTCGGTTAAGAGATTTGACTATGTACAATGGTTAAATATGTAACAGTAGATGATCTACCTTGAAACAACTTCAATTGCAGTTTAGAGATCAATGTTTAGCTCAATAAAATCTTTCTTATCAATATATCACTTCAGATTCAATACTATATCAACTTACTATGCGTCGGTAATTACTCTTTGTAGCTCAGTAATTGTTCTGCAGTTCGGTTCTCACTAACCAGTCTGATTAGAATGCATGAAAACTCCTTCACGCTATAATTCTACAGTATCTTCTTCTTCCAACATCTTTCAACAATGAAACCAATGTCTCTTATATAGACGAGTAAATCATTTTCTTTTCCTCCATCAAATTTTGCCGCTTAATCTTATTCATTGATTTTGTCACTTTAACCTTCTTCGGTTGATGTGTTAGTAACATGTTTCAATCTACTTCATTAGATCCTTCTTGAATTATGTTTATCGTCAATCTTCATAACAAACCTTATCTATTACCTCGATTTCATATGCTTTACAGCTCATCACTTTATCAGCTAAACTGATCATTTAATTCCTTTCTATTTTTCTCGGTTAACAAAGAAATGCATCAATGAACACAAGCTTGGTTAACACTACGCTCAGTATACACTATTCACTCCGTCGGTGTATACTAGAATGCTTTATTTATCGATAACACTGCTTTGTGTCTTTCAGCTATATTCTTCATCATAGATGAATGCAACATAATAAAGTCAATTTCATCAAGTCATAGACTCATCAACAAGTTACTCAGTGTATTCCTTATCCTCATCTGATATATACATCTTCCTCATGTACATATTTATGTTCTTCATCTCTTTCACCTTTCTTTAGATGTGTCGGTATAGTAACTTACAAGATAAGTACTGTCAAGCTAGTTGACATCAATGACAACATAATACTGATTTAGTCATCTTACATATCTAATCAACAACTCCTCAGTGATCTTCAATCATAGATTCTTCATTCAGTGTTCTAAATCAGTTGTAGTTCATCATCCTCCTCCATGGGATGTCCCTTAGAAATGTGCTCCTCCTCATCTTTGATATCCTCATCCTCCCCTGTGGCTCCACTATCCTGGTGTATCCCCTCTATAAAGCCTGGGTTTCCTCAAGAAAGATAGGATGGATCCCCTCCAAACTCTAGTACCTGATGTAATCCTAGCTCATGCCTGAATAGGTCATATCTGATGGTACCTCTATGTCCTCTGCCTCCTCTACATCGCTATCCTCTATGTCTACTATCGATGGTCAGTGTATGGCACCGGGTCTCTGATAGTATCTTGTCAGATAAAAATAAACTCACCTTAGGTAGTGACTGTCCGATAGCCAAGCTGTGTCTGAGAATCTCGAGGCGTGTCGATCAAAGTTTCTCTCTTCTTGGCATCTTACTTCCTCATTTCAAATTTGAAAATGGTAAGAATGAGTAATTATTTCTCTCTTTTTCTTATTTATAAGTTCAAATTAGGGTTTTATTAGGGTTTCCTTAGGGTAAACTCAGATTTTCCCTTCTTCTGCATTTAGACAGACATCCACTCTTTTCATCATAACTTGAGTTCGGTAACTTCATTTTCAGTGTCGTCAGTAGTTTTGGAATCATGATTTAGATACCTAACTCCTTGAACCAATTTAGCAAGGTTGGGAATCCTTCTAATTGGTTTAGAAAAGGACTTTTCAACACTCTACATCTCAAGTATATAGAATTTTTCTTATCACCATGTTTCACCCTTTCGAAGTAGAAAGCTGAAACAGGGGGGCATAAGGGGCCCTATACACTTCTAAAATTATCATATAGTAAGCTTTAGGTGATTTAGGGATTTTGATTAACCTTGTGTGTTGCAATTTCTAACATTTTTCTGCAGGATCTTTACATCAAGGACTTGGCTATATCCTTTTTATTTACTATGATGTTTTCTTACTTTAGCTTGCATATTCACGTAGTGTCATATCTAAGATAAAGTGGGGCTAAAAATATCATCTTAAAATTGAAGAACTTACATCTTGATAAGTTTATCACCCTCTTTTAGTACATTTATCATGATAGACTTGCATTTAGGATGCATTCTACACTTATCTTTTTCATTCTAGGTGAAATTAGGGTTAGGATCCCAAGGATTCTCTTTAATTTC
The DNA here is from genome assembly GCA_027943335.1 of Chamaecyparis obtusa. Taxonomy (NCBI): domain Eukaryota; kingdom Viridiplantae; phylum Streptophyta; class Pinopsida; order Cupressales; family Cupressaceae; genus Chamaecyparis; species Chamaecyparis obtusa. The sequence continues at coordinate 4,324,391 of BSBK01000703.1, forward strand.
CCTCTTCCATGGCTCTATTTTTTAGGTAGGACTTAGAAATAGGTCATCCTATCCTTCATCACATTCATCATAGGATTTTATGCCTATCCCTAGCATTCTTTCCCATTCTGATATCATTTTTAGGTCTCTAGACATCCCTAGGACCTCCTGTCCTAATTCTGGCTGGATCTAGGCCCACAGGGTCAAAGTTGAGGTTGATCCTGACTAGGTCAAGATTGAGGTTGACCCTGACTAGGTTAGGATTGAGCTCTTACCTAACTAGGTCAAGATCAAGCTCATTTTTTACCCCCTCTAAAATCTATGCCCCTTTTTCAAATTTGATCTCGACGGGCCCCGAAATCAATATCAGGCCCTTGGATCTGAGTACGAAAAGGTTTTAATTCAAATTTCATTTAATTATTTTCCCTCCTTAGTTGTTTATTGTGATTGGACCTTAATTCAAGGTGAAATTTGAATTATGGGTCCTCACATTGCCTTGGGAGCCTCACCTTGAAACCTCTATATAAAGACTCTCATTTGCATTCATTCTCACCAAGTAACACCAAGAATTTTCATGATCAAGTGCTCTCAAGAAGACAAATTCATGAACAAGAAGATTTCAAGCAAGCAAGGAATGGTGAAGATGCAATATTGCAAGAGGATGATATAGAAGATCAAGCCATTGTTGACATCAAGTATCTTTGTGAACACATATTTGGAGCAAGAGAGATCATTTCTTCCTTGAACCACCATTATCAACTTTCAAGCATTCAAAGATACAATCATGGGGTAACAATTATGGATTATGAGTTTGGTAGAAGTACTTTAGCCTTGGGGGCTTGGTATTCTTTTCTATCTCATTCAAATCTATGCATTGTTGTCTCATACATATTCATGCTAGGGTTTTGATCTAGAGGATTAGATCTTGGCATTACACTTTCAATACATACACACACACATTCTATTTTAATTGGCTATTTGTGGAGGTGGAGATCACCAAAATGGGGGTTTGACTAAGGCAAAACCCTATATAGCCACCCCAAAAAAACTCCCTTTTTTAGATATCTACACTCGTTGTTTCAGGAATTAGAGGACAAATCTAAGTACCCTTTTCACTGAACTTTCAAGATTTGTGAACAAAGTCAGAATCGACCTTGAGAATAAAAATGTAGCCTTTGACCTTTTATGAGGGTCAAAGACTACCTACTGCCGGAAAGATGAAATTTTTCTAGGTTTTCTCTGTCTCGGCTTCCTAATCCTAGATCTGGTTGCAGAATCTTCCAAAACTCTGTACAGGCTCCAGAAAATAGGTATTTCTAAATCAATTTCATGATGAGGTATGTATCTTGACCTAATTAACTTTCAAGTATTTCCAAATTTACTTATGCTATTTCAATTCAAAATAACAATATTACAAACGAATAGTGTTGAATGTTAGGTGCATTGTTAAGGCTCCATTTTTCCCCTATTCATTATTAGATTGCATGGATTACCGAGGAGTATTATCTCTGACCAAGATAGTAAATTTGTTGGATATTTTTGGAAAACCCTTTGGAAGAAATTTGGCATTGATTTGAAATATAGTTCTACATTTCACCCACAAACCGATGGACAGAGTGAAGTTGTGAACAGAAATTTGGGAAATCTTTTGAGATGTTTAGTTGGAGACACACCGAGTAATTGGGATTCTTTGTTGGCACAAGTAGAATTTGCATACAATAATTCAATGAATAGGAGTACTAGAAAGACACCATTTGAGATTGTGAATGGCACACAACCGAGACGTATATCTGATTTGAGAGACATTACTAATGAGAATAAGAAAAGTGTTGAAGAAGTAGAATTTTTTGTGTACATGAAGACGTTGCATGAAGATGTGAAGCTAAAATTGGAATACAGTAATCAAAAATAAAAAGACAGAGCTGATAGATCAAGGAGACAAAACTTTTTATGTTCGTAATGAAGTGATGGTTCATTTGAAGAAAGGCCAATTTCCTATTGGAACTTATGGGAAGCTAAAGATGAAGAAGATTGGACCTTGCAAGATTTTGAGGAAATTTGACACTGGAAATGCATATGAAATTGAGTTACTTAATGACATGGACATATCACCAATTTTCAACATTGCTGATTTGTATGAGTATCATGAACCTAATGAAGAAGTGACACTAGCGATAGAATATCCTAAGAAGTAGAATGAAGAAATTAAATAGATTTTGAAGGAAAGAGTTGGTAAGAGTACAAGAGGAAAACAATATATGGAATATCTGGTAAAGTGGAAGAATAGACCGATGGAAGATAGTTCATGGATTTCACAGTCTAAGTTGGATGTAGCTCAGACTAGACCTATGAAATGATTTAGAGAATCATTTTAAAATAACCCTAGGTGTCTGATGCAGGAGCATCTCGAGTCCTTGGCAATCCTGTGTCACCAAAAACATTTTTTAGTTTGTCTATGTTGCTCGATTTCTTCTTTGACTGAGTTGGTTGGTTCCTTTGGTTACCAAGTGTGGTCAGTTGTCTCCTGGGTGGTTGGTTATTTCACTAGCGCTCGGCAATGCTTATTTGTTGCTCGGTCATCCTTGCTTACCGAGTGGTTTCTTTTGAGTTCATGTTGAGCCAACTTGTGCATTTATTATGGGTCACAGATTTAATGTTGGAATCCATCATTGGGAGGCATGTGGTCCCAAATCTAACCATTCCTTCCATTGATTTTGGATCTAAAGGCTGACTGAGTTCGGTAGACTCTTGTATAAATGTAGTTGTTTGGTTGTAGTTTAGGGATAGGAGTGGATAGCATTTTTTGATAGAAGATTGAATTAGATATTTTGACATATCCTCACATGTTTGAGGACTTCTATAATTCATTGTAACATTAGGCCACAATCGGGAAGGCCTTACAGCTTGGCATGTATGGTTCTATTTGATGAAATATATGAAATATCTTACATTCTCTCTCTCACTTTTGTGTGTGTTGGCTTTCGCATGTGTTGAGTAGGCTTGGATCATTAGGGTGTGCCATTGTTTGGCCCCTATTGGCCCTTCCTTACATCAGGAAGTGCGAAGAAGAATATTAATCGATCTTTCATCTAACATGAATTAGGACTCTAATGCATTTGGATTGAGTTAGTTTAGAGATTGGAGTCAGAAAATAGAAGAATTTCTTTACTGGGTTTTCAGGAAACCCTCCTGAACTAGGGTTTTAGCAAGTAATGCCCTAACTTGCTTTTCCTCCATGGGATTTCCATGCGATCTGGGGAAATTAAATTTGGGCTAATGTATTTTAGATCCTCAATGGCATAGAAGAAAGGGGATTATTGTGAGAAGTCTTCTTGCAGGCCCTAGGCCAAGCATCTCTATGTGCTTGGTCTAGAATATGGAAGAGTGAAGTGATAGTAGCACTTCAAGGTGGATAAAAGAAATCTGATGATAGATTGTTCTCTTTGGGATTCCTAACACCATTGCAATCGATGCTTTTCCTTGGACAATCGACTGGTGAACATTTCCTTAAGTAACTGAGCCAATTATGTTGGCAAGTTGTCTATACTGAAGTATATGACTAGATATAGTGTTTCGATATGGACACAAAGTCATATAGCAGTTTGAAGTCAGCGCACTTAGTGTAAAGATCAAAATTCAATTAAGTGTTGAAGACTGGACAGTATACAGAGTTCCTGCAGTTTAGAGCATCAGCGCACATGTGTATGGATGAATTATGTTATGTGCCCTGAAAGTTAAGCTTGTTAGACTATACTTATGCTTAGTCTATGAGCGCATAAGTAGATATGAAAAGATGTGAAAGTTATAATCAGTTGAAGTTGCACAGCCAATGTGTGCCAGCAAAGAATAGAGCTTGGAGTCGACAGTTAACATTTTGGTTTGTGATTGTAATGTAATATTGTAAAGGCCATGTGCCTATTGTATTTAGGTTGCTGACATGTTTATATGTATAATTTTAAGCATGCTTAAGCCAATTCATTTGGAAGCATTGTTTGTAATTAGTTATAGGGCTGACCTATTTATGTATTTTTTATGAGTGCATAAATATAAGGTGCGCCCACTGTATTCGGTGTGGAAGTTGTAATAGAGTTGTGATAAGAAGAGTAGAGGTATCCAAAGATATTATAAGATGTATTAAAGCTTTTCTAGAGGTCAAAGCATCAGTGCACCAAAGGAACTGATCTAACAAGCAGTGTCATAGTGACATTTCACCAGCAGATGTAGTGTGTATCTAAATTTAGAAGGTTCTAGCCTTCACCATTTGAGCTGTGAGCTCTAGGACAGTGAGTCCACTCCCCTAATAGGGATCATTATAAAAGACTCCTAATAGGGTCCAACCCTTAACAAGGTCTACTATACTTAAAGCATTGTAAAGCTACTCCTAACAGGGTAAAGGATCTTCTAACAAGGATCACAAAACACTAGTGCAGAATATTAGTGGGTATCAAGTCCCACCGAGGTTTTTACCTATTTGGGTTTTCCCATAACCATATTGGTGTCATGTTTTGATTTCATGTTTCATGTTTATGTGAATGTTTAATTCAGTTCTTAAGCATTTATGTTCTGCATAAAGATTAAAGTAAAAAGTTAAATTGCAGTGAACACTGATTCACCCCCCCCCCCCCCTCTCAGTGTTCCCATTCCTAACAATTGGTATCAAAGCTCTGGTCCTTAGCACATAAGCTTAACCACTTGAGGAGATCATGGAAAAAATGGAAATGAAACATCTAAAAAGAAATCTTGAAGCTGCTCTTGAAGATCTGGACAAGTCAGAAAGAGAATCTGAAGAACTAAAGGATAAACTCATTGATGCTCAATTAGTCATCAAGAAGCTAAGGAAAGATTTGAAAGAATGCTCTACCAGTGATCTAGGGACAATGGTAAAGAATCTCAATGAAGAAAACAAATCCTTAAAAGAAAAACTTGAAGAGGTTGATGATAAGCTGACTAATAATCAGGCAGTCCTTAATGAACAAATCAAAGAGAAACTTCAGCCGAATGAAGAACTAAGGAAAGAAAACATGGAATCTTGGAGCTAAGAAATAACAAAGAAAGCTTGGAATCTAAATTGAAAGAAGCAAGGAATCATATTGACAAATTACACACCAGTGTTGATTTGGTAGAATCTCATTTGTATGCAAGAAGAGCCAAAGGGGACACTAGCTGTATTGGATACAATGAAGCACATAATTAGATTGACAATATGCAAGCAAGAAAGGATTCACAAAAGGACTCTACTGATGCTAAAAATACTAAATATCAAACCATATATAATGGTGAACCACCTAAGAATGAGCGCAAGTAGGTAGAACGCACTTGTTTTGCTTGCAACAAGCATGGACACATTGTGAGGAACTGTACAGAGGTAAAACCTTTTAATGGTTAATGTTATTCATGCAACAAGTTTGGTCATAGAGCTATGAATTGCAAGACTAGTAAGAAGAATAGAATTCAGCAAGATCGTAGAAATCAGAACCAAACAAATATAAGAAATGCTCAGAATGTTACATGCCAAATATGTAACTATAATGGTCACATAGCAAAGAAATGCAGAATGGTGACTCATGTCAATGCGCCAAGGAATATAAGACCTCTAGTCATTTGTCACTCTTGTAAAAAGGTTGGACATATCTCAAGGTTATGTAGATCAAGAACGCAAGGTCAGGGAAGCCCTAAAAAGGTCGAAGAAATAGTTTTGGATCTCGTAGGAGAAGTTAAATTTTTTAAAGCCTCAGAAGATGTGAGCATGATTTGGTCAGATAAAAAGAAGGAGAAGACTGATGAGAATGTATTGGATGCATCCCTAGTGGATGCACCTTCTACATCTACATGAATGGCCCTCAGGGTCATAGGGGGAGCTAATTTAGCTCTAGACCCCTGCGTGGCTGGTATACTCTGTTAGGAATAAGGTGTCTCAACCTTGGATAATTCCTATTCTTATTATTTGTTTTGTAAATTTATTTTTTGCAAATAATGTAATTAAGTGTGAGTGTACATGTCTAGTTAGCATGTTGATGTGTCACTCCACTTGATATGTCAGCATCTTGTGCGTAAGGAGATCATGATTGAAACGGTCATGACGGATTCCTATGACGTGTAAGAACTCTTTAAGGAATGTGCTATGATAGGTGTAAGAGCATCTTATGACTTGGGCCTATTTGGGCACCCAAGAAGAAGTGGTTGGTGTGTGTAAGAGAATATGCCAAAAATAGGTTGGTATGATAGATTCTCTTACACTTCTCTTGTGACCATTATTTTTGGCAGATTCTATGACAAGCTATCATAGTCTATTCTAGGCATGGATGCCTATTCTTGGGATTGCATGTAACAACTGTGTACATGTGGCTTTGTGCATGGGTCTTGGTGGTTGTGCCTATTTTTGGGTCTAGAGGAGTCTATCTATATGATGCTACTCCTGTGTGAGAGATATAATAGAAATTTAAGTCTTGTTGGCTTTGTCTCTCATTCCCTGAAAGAACTTGCATTGCAAGTGTATTGTAATCTTTGTGTTGAAGATAATACATTGTGTAGGTTTTGGAGTGCTGGGGTTTTTTACCGAAAGGTTTTCCCCAGGGTATATCATTGTGTCATTCTCTATTTTTTTGTATGTATGGTATGTGGTTGCAATATCTTTGTTAAAGTAGTTAACAAATCTAAAATTGTAAGGATTTATAAGAATTTGCAAAATACTCTCCTATAGAGATTAGCGTAGGAAGCTATTTTTGCACCTGAGTTTCCTTACAAGTGGTATCAGAGCTTGATCAAATTTTGATCCTAGTTGTTGGGTAGGGTTTTTTGAGCTGATCTCAAGTTTGAGTGGGAGTTTTTTGTAGAGCATTCTGAATCTTATTTGCAGATTGAGATGGCAAGTTCATCATATGGAAGAATGGAGGTGGAGAAATTTAATGGCACTAATTTCAAGTTGTGGAAACTCAAGATGGAAGACATGTTGGAAGGTCGTGACCTATTGGAAGTGACTTCAAGTGCTACAAGACCAGCAACTATAGCTCAAGCAGATTGGGATATCAAAGACCGTAAAGCTAAGGGTCTCATAAGACTCTATTTAATCAATGTAGTCCTTTTGAATGTTCTAGATGAGAAAACTGCAAATAATTTGTGGGAAAGACTTGCGGCCATGTATCAGGCTAAATCTCTAGTGAATAAGTTGTTCCTGAGGAAGAAGTTGTACTCTCTATGAATGGAGGAAGGTGGATCCTTAATGGATCATTTAAATGCATTTAATCTACTGGCTGCACAGTTGACATCAGTTGGTGTCAAGTTAGAGGAGGAGGATCGTTGCTATACACTTTTGTGTTCTTTACCAGATTCATGGGACCATCTTGTGATGGCTCTTGGAAGCACTTTAGTCACCTTCAAAATGGATGATGTGGTGTCTTCGCTGCTATCAGAGGAGATGCGAAGAAAGGCTTCCATTTCAAAAAAAGAAGCCCTTGCTGTTCGTGGGAGATCCACTGAAAGAGGGAAGAAAAATGATAATAAGTCTGACAATAAGGGTAGATCCAAATCCCGTGGGAAGTCAAAGACTTCCAATAAGTCCAAGGCAAAATGTTGGAACTATGATAAATCTGGGCACTTCCATAAAGACTGCAACGAGCCAAAGAAGAAGAAGAAAGGTTTAGATTTAGCTTCAGAAAGATCTCAAGAAGATGGTGATGCATTCATCGCAGCTTTGGCAGCCCATGCATCTGATGATGTGTGGTTGGTTGACTCGGGTGCATCTTTTCACATGACCTCTCATCAAAATTGGTTCTCAAAATATGAAGAGTTCGATGGTAGAAAGGTGTACTTGGGTGATGATTCTCACCTAAAGATGGTTGGACGCGGAAGGGTCACTATCAAATTTTTTGATGGATGAGTAAAGGGAATCAACAGAGTTATGCACATTTCGAGTTTGGCACAAAACCTATTATCTATAAGTATGCTGAATGATGTAGGTGTGCAAGCTATTTTTTCGAAAGAAGGATGCAAGATGATAAGAGGATCGATAGTGCTTGCAAGGGGTACTAGGAGAGGTACCTTATTTCAGCTAGATGCATGTATTCCTCTATGCAATAGTTCTTCATCCTCACCATTCGAACAAGCAGTGAAGAAGTCTATGGTTATTGGTTCTGATGGTAGTGCAAATACTTTGGAAGGTAAGCTTCCTGCAGAAAAGACAATGTTGTGGCATATGAGATTTGGCCACATTGGTGAAAAGGGTCTCAGAACCCTGAAAAATAAAAATCTTGTTGAGGGGTTAAATGATTGCAATCTTGAGTTTGACTTCTGTGAACACTGTGTCTATGGTAAACAAAATTGTGTTCAATTTTACTCTAGTTCTCACAAATCTTCTGATGTTTTGGATCTTATTCATTCTGATGTATTTGGTCTTGTAAAAGTTCCTTCAATCTCCAAGTCTGTATTTTTTGTATCTTTCATAGATGATTATAGTAGAAGGACATGGATTTATTTCCTTAAAAGTAAGACACAAGTCTTTAGTCAGTTCAAGGAATTTAAAGCTCTTGTAGAGAATCAGACTAGTAAGAAGATTAAATGTGTGAGAACTGAAAATGGTGGTGAGTTTTTCTCAGCAGATTTTGAACAAGGTATCGAGAGGCATAAGACAACTCCTTATACCCCACAACAAAATGGATTTGTAGAGAGAATGAACAGGACACTAATGGAGAAGGCTAGGAGTATGCTTAGTGGAGCTGGTTTAGAACAAAGGTTTTGGGCCAAAGCTGTGGCCACTGCTTGCTATCTGGTTAACATATCTCCTACATCAGCCCTTATTGATGAAAAAGAAAAGGAAAAAGATGTTGTTCAGTTGCCTCCTACCCCTGAGAAGACTGAACAGAGAGACCATGTTGGGTCTAATGATGAGGAGAGCTCTAGTAGCTCTAATAGTTCAGAAGAAGAGGAATAACAACCTCAACCGCAGCCCTTGAGGAGATCCACGAGAGAAAGAAAGCAACCAGAAAGGTTTGGTTATTCTATGTTAGATTCCAGTTGTGCCTTTGATTTGATTACTAACACTGATGAGCCTAGATCTGTGAAAGAGGCTTTGGGCATGGAAGATGCAGGTTCCTGGATTGAGGCTATGGATGATGAGATGGCTTCATTGGAGAAAAACAAAACTTGGGACCTTGTACCTTTGCCTAAAGGGAGAAAATTTGTTGGCTGTAAATGGGTGTTCAAGAAGAAATTCTATGCAGATGGCAGTGTTGAAAGGTATAAAGCTAGATTGGTTGCAAAGGGGTATTCACAGGTAGAGGGAATAGATTATGGTGAAATATTCTCTCCTGTTCCAAAGTTGACATCCATTAGATTTTTGTTATCTCTTGCTGCATCATATGATTTAGAGATAGAACAGATGGATGTGAAGATAGCTTTCCTTCATGGTGATTTGGAGGAAGAGATTTATATGTCACAGCCTGAGCACTACATTGTTAAAGGTAAAGAATCCTTAGTTTGTAGATTAAAGAAATCTCTATATGGTTTGAAGCAATCTCCTAGGATGTGGTACCTTAAGTTTGATGCCTTTGTGTTGTCAATTGGATTTGTAAGATCAAAATTAGATCATTGTGTTTATTTCAGAGTTGAAAATGATCACCTTCTTATTGTTGCATTATATGTTGATGATATGTTGCTGTTTGGGAAGGGTAAGGGTATGATTTCTTATTTTAAATCTCAGTTGTCAGAACAGTTTGAGATGAAAGATCTTGGGGCAGCTAGGTACATCTTGGGTATGGAAATCAGTAGAGACAGGTCTAATAGAAAACTTTGGTTGAGTCAGAGTAAGTATGTGAAGTCTGTGTTGGACAGGTTCAGCATGGTAGATTGTAGACCACTATGTGTTCCTATTTCTGTGGGAACAAAGTTATCTGTAGATGATTGTCCAAAATCTCCTAGTGAGGTGGAGGACATGAGTAGAGTACCTTATGCTAGTGCAGTTGGTAGTCTTATGTATGCTATGGTCTGTACTAGACCAAACATTGCCCAAGCAGTGGGAATCCTGAGTCAGTTTATGGCTAATCCTGGACGGGTACATTGGGATGCAGTTAAGCGAGTATTCAGATATTTGAGGGGTACATCAGATTACTCCATATGTTACCATGGTAACTCTTCTGGATCTCTGCATTCAGTTTGTATTTGTGGGTTTGTGGATTCAGATTGGGCGGGTGATATTGACAGCAGGAGATCCACCAGTGCTTATGTGTTCACTATGTTTGGTGGTGCCATTAGTTGGATGAGTAAGCGACAACATGTGGTTGCTTTGTCCACTACAGAAGCTGAGTACATGGCTGCTACTCATGCTTGTAAAGAAGCCATTTGGCTTAGAAGATTATGTTCTGATGTTGGTGTTGATGCAGATCAAATTACTATTTGGTGTGATAGTCAGAGTGCTATTTGCCTTGCAAAGAATCCAACTTTCCATGCCAGAACGAAGCACATTGATGTGCAATTTCACTTTGTGAGAGATATGGTGGAAGATGGAAATGTAAATTTGGAGAAGGTAGATACTATGAAGAATGTTTCAGATGCATTAACAAAACTAGTGGGCACTGAGAAGTTCAGATGGTGTTCGGAGTCTATGGGCCTTTTGGCCTATAGTGGTTAAAGTTGTTGTTATGTTCATGTTGCTCTTACAAGGTGTTCGACAAGTGGGAGAATGTTAGGAATAAGGTGTCTGAACCTTGGATAATTCCTATTCTTATTATTTGTTTTGTAAATGTATTTTTTGCAAATAATGTAATTAAGTGTGAGTGTACATGTCTAGTTGGCATGTTGATGTGTCAGCATCTTGTGCGTAAGGAGATCATGACTGAAACGGTCATGATGGATTCCTATGACGCGTAAGAACTATTTAAGGAATGTGCTATGACAAGTACAAGAGCATCTTATGACTTGGGCCTATTTGGGCACCCAAGAAGAAGTGGTTGGTGTGTGTAAGAGAATATGCCAAAAATAGGTTGGTATGACAGATTCTCTTACACTTCTCTTGTGACCATTATTTTTGGCGGATTCTATGACAAGCTGTCATAGTCTATTCTAGGGATGGACGCCTATTCTTGGGATTGCATGTAACAACTGTGTACATGTGGCTTTGTGCATGGGTCTTGGTGGTTGTGCCTATTTTTGGGTCCAGAGGAGTCTATATATATGATGTTGCTCCTATGGGAGAGATATAATAGAAATTTAAGTCTTGTTGGCTTTGTCTCTCATTTCCTGAAAGAACTTGCATTGCAAGTGTATTGTAATCTTTGTGTTGAAGATAATACATTGTGTAGGTTTTGGAGTGCTGGGGTTTTTTACCGAAAGGTTTTCCCCAGGGTATATCATTGTGTCATTCTCTATTTTTCTGTATGTATGGTATGTGGTTGCAATATCTTTGTTAAAGTAGTTAATGAATTTGAAATTGTAAGGATTTATAAGAATTTGCACAATACTCTCCTATAGAGATTAGCGTAGGAAGTTGTTTCCGCACCTGAGTTTCCTTACATACTCATCATCAAAGTATGCACCTTTGGACTTAAGCTTTTGGAGTGTATAGTAACCCTCGTGCAAGAGCGCACATGATGATTTTTTTTGGAGCTCAAGTTTGAAATTTTGAAGTGATAGCCTGGTTTACGCAACGTGCATTAATGGTAGATTTTTCAGTTTTAAAGTACACAAAAGTCATTTGATTGTTCATTGCATTCAAATTTAGAGTGATAGAGAGAAAAAGGAGCCTTGGAAGTTGTTGTGAAGTCTTGGTGATTGATCTATCAGAGATTTGTTGTAGTTATCAGTGCATTTGATTGGTTTCAAAAACCCTAGCTTGTTGTGCCAATTTGGAAGCCATCAGATTGTCTCTAAAGTTCAGTTGGAAAGTGATTAACAAGTCATGGCCACTTCCATTGTTTATGATGTCGCTGAGAAGAAAAGATATGTTTTCAAGAGGCACCCATTTAAATCACCCTAGATGATTTAGAGGGAGCTTTCTCCCACACACCTATGGGTGTCATGCATGTGGAAGACATAAGGGCTTACATCTACTGTAAAAAAGAACCTGTTGGACTAGATAGGTTAAGGGCGCACATGGATACCATGTTGAAATAGGACAAAACATTCAGGGATGAATATGCCAAATGGAATGATCACCCTATTGTTGAGTATGCTACGGCATATGAATTCTATGAGACAGAATGGATAAAGATCTTATTGAGCAGAATCCATGATGATCTATTTTGGATTGGAGATGTTCCAGTTAGAATAAAAAATGACTTAATTCATGAGATGATAGGCCTTTCTAGAACAAGCATCATCCTTCCTATGGGCAAGGATGTTAGGAAAATGGTAGAACAAGTATGTAAGTCAAGGAGTGATAGGTGCGGTATGACCATCGAGCCTATTGAGCAAGCAGACATCAAATTGATGTCAATGATACTGGGGTAAAGATTTCATCACACCAGTAGGGTGAATAGTGTGTCTACAGGCACTATTCTAGCAACTATCTGACTTATCAAGGAAGATGGGGAATTAAACTTGTATGAGATCTTGCATGCATAGTTGATAGATAACATCAAGGCCATCAAACATGACAAAACAAAGATATTCAGGTTTGGGTCCCTAATCATCTATATGTACCTTCACATTGTTGGGAAGATATCAAATTTTTACTTGGACAAGTCCATTCCTACCATGCCTCAAATATCCAACAAACCATCCATAGAGAGTACTCTAAGGGATTATATCACATTAGAATTGAATACTTTTAGAGCTAAGATGCAGATGAGGTATAGGATTCCAGAAAGCATTGTAGAAAAGTATAAGGATTCAATATGCTTTATGGTGGAGATTGATACTACATTTATGGAAGTTGTTGTGCCTAGAATTAAGTGGATTCATCCACTTGGGTATGAGGTAAATGAACAAGTTCTTGAACCTTATGCACAGGTACTTCTAACAGCCCCTAAAGATCCTAATGAACCTAGGTGAGGAACCTATGAGGAAAAGACCAAAGAAGTTGATGTAAAACTTAACAGTGTAGCAACTAAAAGAAAGGTTGCAAAGGTCACTTCTGAGATCTTGATAATACATGGTGTGTCTCAAGCAGACCTTGATAAAGCAAGGGATGAAAATATTGCCCTAGAATTGAAAGGCATGGCAGTAGAGGAAGGACAAGAAGATCCTAAGTTGAAGAAGATGAAAACTTAATCAGATGACAGTCAAAAGGGTAAAGAAGATAATACTCCTTCTGTGCCTATAGACATTGTTGATCTTACCACTCCTTTGGAGTATAATCCTTTATTCAAGAGGAAGAAAGAAGCTATAACTAGTCATCCATCCTGGCAAGAATTAAGGAGCAAGAAAAACACTCAAGCACCTCCTCAGGCAGGATTCAGACCTAGCCTTAAAGTTTTGAATGCAAGAATTGTTGATGAGGGTAGAATTGATCAAGTAGAGAAGTATTATGACACATACAGTGAGATTGACAAATCATAAATTCATAGTATGATTGTCAAACATATGATCAAGTTCAAGAAGACAATCCTTGAGTTGAAAACCTCCATTCTAGATAAAGTATGGGATATTTTAGAAAACCTAAAGAGACAAGCAAATGAAGAAGATCTAAGGATCAGAGAAAAAGTATTAGAAGACACTCTTCCAGTATGTTCTATTGAATAAAGGTCATTATTACTAAATTTGGTGAAGCCACAGTTAAGGACAAAGATGAGGAATCTTCCTATTATGAATAAATACTATGAGCTGATAGCGAAGGAAATAGAGAAGGCCTTTGAGAAGGTGTTATTAGAGAAACTAGATAAAACTACCTATTGTGCCCATCACTCATGCACCTAATAAGAAAGACAAGGAAGTAGAGACCTTCAATGTACCAGTGACAGGTCCTCAGGACTCAGCGCCCATAGAAAAAACTCAAATAGAGGTAGACAAGTCTGCGCCCATCTTAGAATCTCATGAAGGCAGCACTATTATCATAGATAATGTGGAGATATCCATGGCAGCTACTGATAAGGATTTGGACAAGTTTGAGGAAGCATTTGTTAGTACTGAAGAAGTTGAAATCTTATGCAGCAATACACCTCCCACTCAAAAAGAAGAAGTACTCATAGAAGATGTATCTGATAAGAAAGAAGAAGATACTTCTATTGATCTTGCAAAGCTAAAATAAGAAGTGGTGGATAGCACTCCCATCACTCCCTCCTCAACATTGTTGTCAAGTTTGACACCTGACACAAGTAGTTTGGACTCCTGGAAAGAATAAGATATGATTAAGTTAGGTGTCCTGGCTATGGAGAAGGCAAAAGAAAAACAAGTTATGAGGAATCCTCTCCTGATAGAATTAGTGAATATTTTGAACAATTTTCTACCAGAGGATAAGAAAGTGCTAAAAATACATTTGATTGATGATGTGAGTTCAATCCTCTCATAGTTCAAAAGCAATTTTTCTAGCCTAGAAGAATCTGCATCCATAGTAGCAGAAGAAAAGTACTTAAAGAAGAGACTAAATGAGTTAATGAGAAAATTTGCACTAGACTTTAATTCTCTTAAGTCTGGTCAAGCATCCTTGAAAGAGTCATTACAGCATGCATGGATCAAGACAAGCACTGATGCTCACTTCAAGAAGATAAAAGAAGTAGAAGCTATGATTGAGCAAGTAAAGAATTCAGTGTCAAACACATCCACTGATGTGAACATGTGCAACAATGTCTACCAAGGATAGATAGACAAGATTGAGAAGGAAGAAAAAGAGATAACAAGGATAAGGTCCAAACAGACTCAGTTGAGGAATGGTCTTGCGCCCTCTTTAGACATCCTCAATCAGAATTTAAAGGAGATTGATGCCACCATGGTAACTTATGATCATGGTCCCATCACTGACTTGGAGAAGATGGAGAAGCTTCAATATGCATTATGCGCCCATCTCTAGATAGTTAACTCTCCGATAACCTTTTGGAAGAAGGAGATCCAGAACCTCAAGATTGCATATCCAGATGTTTTCCCTCAGTGAGTATATGTATATACAGTTTTTTGATGCACCTTTGTCATTAATGTCAAAGGGGGAGTTGTGTATAGAATATGGAGTACATATATGTATAGGGAGATATAAGATCATGTATAAAAATGTATAGAAGACAAAAAAAAATTTGTAAAGGAATAGTTAGCAACTTGTCCATATTCCTTTGTTGCCATCAATGAAAAAGGGGGAGATTGTTGGAAAGTTGTCTATACTGAAGTATATGACTAGATATAGTGTTGTCATTATGGAAACAAAGTCATATAGTAGTTTGAAGTCTGTGCACTTAGTGTAAAGATTAGAATTCAGTTAAGTGTTGAAGATTGGACAATATACATAGTTCCTATAGCTCAGAGAATTAGCGCATGTGTGTATGGATGATATATGGTATGCCCTAAAAGTTAAGCTTGTTAGACTATACTTATGCTTAGTCTATGAGTGCATAAGTAGATATGAAAAGATGTGAAAGTTATAGTCAGTTGAAGTTGCACAGCTAGTGTGTGCCAGTAGAGAACAGAGCTTGGAGCCGACAGTTAACATTGTAATGTAATATTGTAAAGGCCATGCACCTATTGTATTTAGGTTTCTGACATGTTTATATGTATAATTGTAAGCATGCTTAAGCCAATTCATTTGGAAGCATTGTTTGTAATTAGTTATAGAGCCGACCTATTTATGTATTTTGTATGAGCACATAAATATAAGGTGCACCCATTGTATTCAGTATGGAAGTTGTAATAGAGTTGTGATAAGCAAAGTAGAGGTATGTGAAGATAGTATAAGATGTATTAAAGCTTTGCTAGAGGTCAAAGCATCAATGCACCAAAGGAACTAATCTAACAAGTAGTGTCATAGTGATAGTTCACCAGTAGATATAGTGTGTATCTAAATTCAGAAGGTTGTAGCCTTCACCATTTGAGCAGTGAGCTCTAGGATAGTGATTCCACTCCCCTAACAGGGATCATTGAAAAATACTCCTAACAGGGTCTGACCCTTAACAAGGTCTAATGTACTTAAAGCATCTTAAAGCTACTCCTAACAGGGTAAAGGATCTTCTAACAAGGATCACAAAACACTAGTGCAGAATATTAGTGGGTATCAAGTCCCACCGGGGTTTTTACCTATTTGGGTTTCCCCATAACCATATTGGTGTCATGTTTTGATTTCATGTTTCATGTTTATGTGATTGTTTAATTCAGTCCTTAATAATTTATGTTTTGTATAAAGATTAAAGTAAAAAGTTAAATTGCAGTGAACATTGATTCACCCCACCCCCCCCCCCCTCTCAGTGTTCCCATTCCTAACAAATTAGCCCTAGTAGGACTAGTGGATCAAGAATTGTTAGATAATGTCTGTATGGTTTGAGATCTTGCAATCTAGAGGTTTGATGCAACTCAATAAAGGGTGTCCAAATATGCAATTTTTTTTGTATATTATTCATAATAATCTGCAACTAAGTCCCTAAAAATTTTCTCAGAGGGCTACAAGCCCGAAAGGCCTAAAACTGAGAACTTGTTGTCCCAAAACCTGTGAGGTGTGGCAATTACTCCCATAAGAGACATATAGTGAGCATGGAACCTTTCCATACCCTTCCCAACACAAAGGTTCCCATTTCAAGTTTGAACCAATAAGGGTATTTCATAGTAGGGATTACTGAGTGTTAGGAAACTACTCAATCAATCAACCATGGCCCATTCGGTTAACAAAGGAACCGAGTATCAACCAAGCCCATTCGGTCAAGGAATCAACCGAGTGTCAGACAAGCCTAGGGGAGTAAAAACTAGTAAAAGGCATAGCATCCTCTAGTGAGGATAGTAGATTTTTGTTTGTTATAGGATCTTCTAAAGGTGTAGAGCACTCTCCTAAGTCCACTTTGGGTTCAAAGAAACACTGAAGGTCTCACCACTTATCGAGTTGCCTAAATCAGGGAGAGCTCTATGTCAAGTGGTAGCAGAGCATCTAAGATCCTTAGGGTAATGATATACCAACACCATGGAAGGAGAAGATGAAATAGGATTGTCATCAAGGATGACCAATGTAGAGATAGTAAGATGCCTGAGAGAGAAAAGGACAAAGCATGATGAACAAAGAGACACTGAAATGCAGCAAATGAGGCAAAAAATGGATAGGCTTAGGGAAGAGCTTCAAAAGAGAAGTAGTGGAAACTCTAATGATGTTGAAGAAGGGAGTGATGAAGAACCCCTTGAGTAGGAGGAAGAATAATGTCCTACAGACCAGAGGCTACTTGTGAAGACTCTAAAGTCTTTGGAGAGGAGAACCATGGATGCCAAGCTTGATTTGTCTACATACAATGGGAAGATGGACCCAGATGCTGCAATGGATTGGGTGGATTCCCTAAATAGTTTCTTTGATTGTGAAGACATCCCTGAGAATCAGAGGGTAAAGATTGCTATGTCAAATCTCAAAGGATCTGCACTCACATGGTGGAAATTCACTCAAGATGACAAGGTGAAGAATGGAAAGAATCCAGTCACCACTTGGAAGAAGATGGTGGCCCTGCTTAGGGACACTTATGTCCCTAAAGATTATGAATTCCATCTTCATAAAAGAAGAATGAGTCTAAGAAAAAAGGAGATGGATATCTCTAGTTATACTAAAGAATTTCAAAGATTGGTAATGAAATCCAAGCTTGTTGAACCAGAATGTGTGAATTTTGCTCGGTATATGCAAGGCCTAAGGGTCTCAATTCAAGATGAAATTAGTTTGAAAATCCCTACCACAGTAAACCAATGCTATCAATTGGAATTGAAAGTTGAAGAAAATTTTAGAAGTAGGAATGAACAAAGTGGTAGAGGAAAAGCTAAGAATGAAAGAGGTAGAGGAAACTTTGGAGGAAGAGGACACAACAATAAACCACAAGGAGAATCCAACAAGGAAAACACCCAATGAGAAAGTAGTTCAAGAGGTGGATACAAAGGAAGAAGAGGAAATGGCAGAGGTAGAAATGGAGAAAGAAACAATGGGCAAATCAGGTTATGTAACTACAATCAAATAGGGCACTACACCAATAGGTGTCCGAATAGAGACAAGAAGAATAACCAAGGTGAAAGAAGAGCCAACCTAGTGCAAGAAGATTATGTTGATAGTGTTAGAGATTGTACGAGAGAAGAAGGTGTTTCCCTCACGATGAAGAGGACCTTAATCCAAGCACCAGTACCAGTGGAGACTCCTCAAAGGAAGAATATTTTTAGAACCAACTAAAAAATCCATGGAAAGGTATGCAAGTTAGTAATTGATTATGGTTCTACTTAAAATATTGTATCTAGAGAAATGGTAGATAAATTAAAATTGGAAAAAGTACCCTGCCCAAACCCATCCAATGTATCTTGGTTAGCTAAGGGACAGCAAACCTTAATCAATGAACAAGCTTGGGTAGATTTCTCCATTAAGGACTACAAGGATAGAGTCCTTTGTGATATTATAGATATGGATGTTTATCACCTACTACTAGGTCACCCTTAGCAGTATGATCTGCAGGATAAACATGATGGAGTCACAAACAAATACCAAATCAATGAGAAGGGTCACAAATACAATTTTATCCCTCTTCTTGACCCTCAACAAGAAAAGAACCACTAGTCATGTTTGCAGGAGAACAAGAGATGATCAGAATTATACAACATTCAAAGGTAAGATATTCCCTAGTCCTTAAACTGAAGGAGAAAGTAGTGCACAAAGAAGTACCGAAGGAAGTAAATAGTCTATTGCAAAAGTACAAAGGAATCATTGTGGGAGACACATCAGATGAACTCCTACCATTGAGGGACATTTGTCACCAAATAGACTTCATCCCAGGTGCTTCCCTAACCAATAAGGCTGCTTATAAACTCACTCCTGATCAGAATGCAAAAGTCACTAGATAAATCAGTGAATCATTGACAAAAGGACTCATACAAAAGAGTCTCAACCCTTGTGTAGTCCCAAGTGTTTTGGCCCCTCCAAAGGATGGAAAATGGAGACTATGCACTGACTCTAGGGAAATAAACAAAATAACAATAAGATATAGATTCCCCATACCCAGGATTGAGGATCTACTAGACCAACTTGGAGGAGCATGTTATTTCTCTAAAATTGACCTTAAATCAGGATACCATCAAATAAGAATAAGGCTGGGAGATGAGTATAAAACTACATTTAAAACCATTGAGCGATTATATGAATGGCTTGTGATGTCATTTGGCCTTAGCAATGCTCCTAGCACCTTCATGAGATTAATGAATGAAGTTCTTCATGATTTTATAGGAAGTTTTTGGTGGTCTATTTAGATGACATCCTAATTTTTAGTGGGACTATAGGAGACCGCATGAGACACTTGGAACAAGTTCTCCAAAGACTACATGAGAATAAATTGTCTATCAACTTAGAAAAATATACATTCAGGCAACAAGAGATATTATTGGGTTTTGTTATCTCAAAGGGCACTTTGAAAATAGATCCTAAAAAGGTAGAGGCTATCATTAATTGGCCCACACTAAAGACTCCAGGAGAAGTCAGGGGCTTTCATGGATTGGCTACCTTTTATAGGAAGTTTATAAAAACATTCAGTCATATTTGTGCACCTTTACTCGATACCATCAAGGGTGGTATAAAAACAAAATTCCAATGGACAACACAATAAAATGAAGCTTTTAAGTATTTGAAAGAGAGAGTAGAAAATATCCCATTTTGGCACTACCTATCTTTGACAAATTGTTCAGAGTAGAGACCAATGCTAGAAATATGGCCATAGGCACAGTCCTCAGTCAGGATGGAAGACCAGTGGCTTTCTTCTCTGAAAAATTGAATGAAGCAAAGAAGAAATACAATACATATGACTTGGAACTTTATGCTATGGTTCAAGCCCTCAATAAATGGAGACACTACTTTCTTCCTAAGGAATTTATTTTCTTTACAGATAATCATGCTTTAAGTTTTCTAAACAGTCAGGATAAAGTAAGTTGTAGGCACATGAAATGGGTTGAACAACTCCAACCATTCACATTTTCTATAAAGCATAAGAAAGGAACTTAACACAAAGTGGCAAATGCTCTTAGCCAGCGAGTAATTTTGGTCGAAGAAGTGTAGGTACAAAGCATAGGAATTGATTCCCTCAAGCACCTATACAAAGATGATTCAAACTTTGGTGATATCTACAAGGTTTTCTCAAATCTATCAGATGAATATAATACTACTTATTTAGAATATTTATTACAGAATGGTCTTTTATTCAAAGGAGGTCAACTCTGTATTCCTAAATGCTCCATGAGAGAAAATCTGATAAGAGAGAAGAATTGTGGTACATTAGGGGGTTATTTTGGCATTGACAAGACACTTGAACTTGTAGGGAGAAATTTTCATTGGCCTCAGTTACCCACTGATGTCAGAACATTTTTTGAGACATGCACTATTTTTCAAAAGGTTAAAGGAGTCAGGACCAATCAAGGTCTCTATCAACCACTCCCTATTCCAAAAAAAGCCATGGGACAATGTGAGTATGGATTTTATCTTAGGACTTCTGAGAACTAAATAGGGATTTGATAGTATCTTTGTTATAGTTGACAGATTTAGCAAAATGGCACACTTTGTTCCTTGTAAAGTTTATAATGATGCTTTTCATATTTCTAACTTGATCTTTAAAGAAGTGGTTAGGATTCATGGATTGACAACATCCATTATCTTAAATAGAGATGTGAAATTCCAAGGGAACTTTTGGATAACCCTTTGGAAAAAGTTAGGGACAAACTTGTCATTCAATTCTACATACCATCCACAAATAGATGGGAAGACTAAAGTTGTAAACAAGTCATTAGGAAAACTTCTAAGGTGTCTAACAAAACAATATGGACATACTTGGGATGTTATCCTTCCTCAAGAAGAATTTTCTTTCAATGATTTGGTAAATAGGTCAACAAGGAAGACACCATTCCAAGTGAGCTATGGAATACATCCAAGAGGAGTCATGGAGTTACAAGAGTTGCTGACTAACTTCAAGGTCAATGCACAAGGAGAAGAATTGTCTGCATGGATTAAACAAATTCATGATCAAGTCTTAGATACATTGCAACAGACTACTACAAAGTACAAAGAACAAGTAGATAACAAGAAATGACATGTTACTTTCAAAGAAGGAGATCAAGTATGGGCATACCTAAATAAGGCAAGGCTACCTAGGGGACACACCAAATTGTAGATGAGAAAGATTGGTCCCTATCAAATACTTCATAAATTTGGGGATAATGCTTATGAAATTAATTTACCCCCTACTATTTCTACTTCTCCTATCTTTAACATTTTTTATCTCACTCCTTTTAAGTGTGATGAGGGATCTAATAACACTTTGCAGGATATTGAAGATACACAGGTAGAATGACTAAAGAACTTACCACCGAGCCAACCATTACAGTTGGAAAAGATTCTTGAATCTAAAGTTGTCAAGAAAACTAGGAAGTAGACCTACAAAGACTACTTGATAAAATGGAAGGGGTTACCTGACATTGATTCTACATGGATAAGTGAAGAGTGTATCAACAAGCATGGAACCTCAGCTCAAAAAATGCTCTCAAGTGGGACTTGATTTTTTAAAATAAGGGAGTATGGTGCAGGAGCACCCCCTCCACTCTTCACAACAACTATACTTCTATGGTCTTCAAAGGATTCACCCAAAGGTTTTCATGCCTAAGGATCTTTAAAGAACTTTCAAATTTTGATTAGTAAGCCAACATGTAAGACCTAGTCACCCTCGATGTAGTTATAAACCATGGGTTTTTTACTATGGTCCAAAAGGAACTTTTAGGCATGTAGCTTTTCCTAGGTGTCTTTTAGGTTATTTTAATGATTTAATAATGTTTGGGATCCTTAGGATCCAAGGCTTATGGTGAAAGATCACCCCCAATAAATTCAACAAAGAATGATCATCAAAGTCCTAAGGACATCTAGTTTAGGTTAGACCTACTATCTAGGCATCTAGACCAAATTGTAAGACCTAGTTCCAAGATTGGCATAACTATAAGCCCTTGGTCAACTATGGTCAAAGGTGGTCAAAAGGCCTAGAATCTTAGGATTTTTTCTATTTTCATTTTTTTAACAATTTGGATCCATGTTGGATCATTAGATTAGGTCTGGACCAATTTTGGTCACCTAGAGTGCAAAAATTGCAAAAATGTTGTAAAAGTTGCTTAGCAACTTTGACAACTTTTGCCGAAAGTTGTAAACAAAACCCCCAACGGTCATATGGTTGAAATTCAGTTATAACCAATGGGGGAAGCCTTCATTAGCCCTTTCAGGTGAGTGGAAGGTAACAATGTGTAATTTGGCAATTTGAATCAATAAAATATCAACATTTCTCTGTAATTCCCAAGGAGAACTGAAGTGTACGGATGGATACGAACAGGAGAGCATGAACCTTTGAAACTAAAAGTTGTATCCTTGAGTCTAGTTTCATTTTCAATTGGTCTCATGTTTTGATCTATCCTAGTTTGTGAGTTATCTAGTTTTAGTGGGACTACCTGGATTGAAGGTCTAAAACCAGGGTTTCCAATAAGGCTTGGTTGTTTGGACCAATTCCACCATAGGAAATTGATGGCCCTTGGTGGAATTAAAAATTTGTCAAAATTTTTTCATATTTTATAGGTTATAAGTGGAGATTTTTAGGGAAGTGGGTTTGTTGTAATGCCCTAGGTGTACATCTTTATGTGTGCACTAGTCAGTGACTTAGAACAGTCATCATAACTCTCAATTGGGGGTTCACCAAGACTCTAAAACCTAGATTTTGAATCCTTTTATATGTCCTCACATACTCCCATTATTGGTTTGTGCATTGTCTTGGAGGAAAGAGCACTTGTAGTGCAATTGGAGACCTAATTAGGCCTATTAGCCTGGTGTAGTTTAGTTGTTTCATCATCCTCCATTTGACTTCATATCTTGGTGCTTGGATATGATCCATAAAGCCCAAAAGGGTTTTAGAATCTCCAACCTATTTCATATCTCATGTGGAAGCATTTTTACCTATGATCAAAATACCTTCTAGGAAAGGCTACAAGCCTAGTCTTTGGATTGTGAAGCAACTAAGTTGTATGGGTTTCTTGTAAGTGAAAGAACCATTGGAACTAAAAAAATAGGACCTAAATAGGCCAGAGTAGTGATTTTAGGCCACCCTTGGTCTTGTGAGTCATTTCATGGGGTTTGGTTTCTTATTGAGTTAAGGAAACTCCTTAGCAAGCATTGTTCATTGGTGCTTAGAACCTTGTGGAGCCTAGTGATTAGGTTATCCTTGGAATTTTGGGTTGTGATAACCTCACTCCTTATTCATTCTACATTTGGGATAAGTTTAGGGCACTTGACCTCCATAAGTTAGTATATTGAGTACCTAAACCTTGCCAATTGTTCACTGTTTAAGGCTTCCGGCTGCCCACTTTGCATCAAGTGGTATCAGAGCTATGTCTGCTCCTAAGGATGAAGAGATCCCTACAAGGGTCAA
This sequence comes from Chamaecyparis obtusa, assembly GCA_027943335.1. Classification (NCBI taxonomy): domain Eukaryota; kingdom Viridiplantae; phylum Streptophyta; class Pinopsida; order Cupressales; family Cupressaceae; genus Chamaecyparis; species Chamaecyparis obtusa. The sequence continues at coordinate 4,347,868 of BSBK01000703.1, forward strand.
AAATAGTGAATTAGAAAAGATGGTGAGAGAGAAAAGGGTTGCAAACACAGCCTAAACTAAGAGGCTTCAAGAACTTGAAAAGAAGCTAGACAAGGATAAAGAAGATGAGTCTGAAAATGAGGAAGGGAGTGATGAGGAGGAAGATGATCTTGATCAACACATCCCTATAGACAAAAGGCCTTTCATTGATGCCTTAAATTCCATGGGGAGAAGAACCATGGAGGAAAAGATAGACTTTTCAGTCTTCAATGGCAAGATGAATGCAAATTTAGCCTTGGATTGGATAGAGGCTTTGACAAAATTCTTTGAATGTGAGGACATCCCTAAAAAGAAAAGGGTAAAGATAGAAAGATCTAAGTTGAAGGGAGCAGCTCTAACTTGGTGAAACTTCATCCAAACAGAAAGGGTGAAGAATGGAAAGAGCATGATCAATTCATGGAACAAGATGATAGCCCTAATTAAAGAGACATATGTACCTAAAGATTATGGGGTGAAACTCCATAGGAGGAAGCAAAGATTGAAACAAAAAGACATCGATGTAGGCTCATACACCAAGGAGTTCCTAAAACTATGTATGAAGACCAATGTGGCAGAAGATGAGGAAGAAAAACTAGCAAGATACATGAATGGTTTGAAAGTATCTATTCAAGAGGAACTTAGCCTACACTGCCCTACCACAGTCAATAAGTGCTATCAAATGGCACTCAAGATAGAGGAGAAATGGAAAAGAAAACAAGATTTTGGAAAAGGGAAGAACAATGACAATGGGAAGAACTTTAGAGGAAAGGAAACTCTTGGAACAAGGGACAGAATAGTGGCAACAGGAGTAGGACCCCTGACCAAGGAGACAAAGAAAATAGTGACTCAAGTTCAAGAGAAAACTATAGAGGAAGGAGGCCCTTCAATAGAGGAAGAAAAAACTCTGGAAGGGATAATGGACCATTAAAATGTTACTATTGCAGTCAGATGGGACATCATGCAGGTAGGTGCCCTGAGAAGAGAAATAACAACAATCAAGGTGAGAGGAGAGCACAACTTATCCAAGAAGATAAATAAGAAGACAATGTTGACACTAGAGACTTGGAACCAGAGGAAGGAGTATGTTTGATGATGAGACAAGTCTTCCTTCAAATTCCACAGGGTCAAGAGCCCCCACAAAGGAAGAACCTCTTCAGGAAAAAGATCAAATGTCATGGAAAGGTATGTAATCTACTTATAGATTCTGATTCGACTAAAAATTTAGTATCTTGTGAAATGGTTAAAAATTTAAACCTCCCTAAGAAGCTACATCCTTTCCCCTATCATGTCTCTTGGCTAACAAAAGGCCAACAAACTCTAGTAACAGAACAAGCATGGGTAGAATTCTCAATTGCAGACTTTAAGGACAAAGTTCTTTGTGATGTGGTTAAAATGGATGCCTCGCACATCCTTCTAGGAAGGCCTTTGCAATTTGATGTAGATGCCATACACCATTGTAGGAAGAACACCTACTCCATCACCAAGGATGGGAAAACTTTTACTATGAAGCCCCTGCCTGATAGCAAGTCTGAAAAAGAACCTACTGTCATCATCATGGGGGAGAAAGAAATGTTAAAAACATTGAAGGAAGCTAATATTGAAGCCTTTTTCCTAATCTCCAAACCTAAAGACAACATAAGGTCTAATCAAAAAGATCCTATACCAAAGGAAGCTATGGAACTGCTAGAAAAATATAGAGATGTCACTGCTAGTGACCTGCCCACAAGCCTCCCTCCCTTAAGAGATACCAGTCACCAAATTGACTTGATCACTAGCTCCTCTCTGCCTAACAAGGCCCCATATAAAATGACACCACTACAGCATGCAGAGATTGCAAAATAGGTTGGTGAATTATTGCAAAGAGGACTCATTCAAAAGAGTCTTAGTCCATGTGCAGTGTCATCAATCTTAGCCCCTAAAAAGGATGGAAAATGGAGGTTATGTACTAACAGCATGGCCCTCAATAAGATCACCATAAGATATAGATTCCCCATGCCAAGGATTGAGGATCTATTGGATCAACTAGGAGGTGCTTGCTACTTCACCAAGATAGACTTAAATTCTAGATACCATCAAATCAGGATCAAACCAGGGGATGAATGGAAAATAGCATTCAAGACTACTGAAGGTTTGTTTGAATGATTGGTAATGCCCTTTGGCTTAAGAAATGCCCCTAGTACTTTTATGAGGCTTATGAATGATATATTCATTGATTTTATTGGAAAAAAATTTGTTGTTTACCTTGATGACATACTAATATTCATTCATAGCAAGGAGGACCATCTTGATCATGTGGAATAGGTACTAAGAAGACTTCATCAACACAAGTTGGTAATCAACTTGGAAAAGTGCATGTTTATGAGGAAGGAACTTGTGTTCCTAGGATTTGTGATCTCACAAGGTACCCTCAAGATGGACCCTAAGAAGGTAGAAGCAATCATCAACTAGCCTCCACCAAAGAACCAAGGTAATGTAAGAAGCTTCCATGGACTTGCAACTTTCTATAGGAATTTTATCAAAAAATTTAGCCATGTGTGTGCACCAATACTTGAAACCATTAAGGGTGGAAAGAAGAATAAGTTTATGTGGACAAAGGAAGAAAATGATGCATTCCAATACTTGAAGAATAGGGTTTCCCAATATCCTATCTTGGTCCTACCTGATTTCAACAAAGTCTTCACTGTCGAGACAGATGCAAGCAACTTGGCCATAGGTGCAGTCAGGAAGGTAAGGTAGTTTCCTTTTTCTCAGAGACACTAAATGAGGCCAAAAGAAAATACTCTACATATGACCTAGAACTCTATGCCATGGTCCAAGCCCTCAAAAAATGGAGGCACTATTTAATTACAAAGGAATTTGTGGTCTACACTAACAATCATGCATTAAGTTTCCTTAATTCATAGGAAAAACTCTATGTCAGACATCTGAAGTGGGTAGAATAGTTGTAGGCCTACACCTTCAACATCAAGCATAAAAAGGGTGTAACAAACAAATTTTTTGATGCCCTTAGCAGGAGGGTTGGTCTAATTGAAGAAATAGAACTGCAAAGTGTGGGAATTGAGTCCCTCAAACACCTGTACCCTGATGACCCTGAATTTGTAGAGATATATCAAATTTGCACAAAGATGGTTGGAAGATACCATACTAACTTTTCTAAATATTTTATTTAGAATGGACTCCTATTCAAGGGAGCCCAACTATACATTCCAAAATGTTCAATGAGGACAAAAATAATAAGGGAGAAGCATTGTGGTGGCCTAGGAGGTCACTTTGGAATTGATAAGATAGCAGACATGGTGAGGAGAAATTATTTTTGGCCTAAGATGAACAATGATGTTAAGAAGTTCATAGAAACTTGCACCATATGTTAGCAAGCTAAAGGTGTGTCAACAAATCAAGGAATATATCAACCCTTACCAATCCCTTCTAGACCATGGGAGTCCATCTCAATGGATTTTGTAATGGGGTTGCCTAAGACAAAGCAAGGCTTTGACAGTGTTTTTGTAATAATGGATAGGTTTAGTAAAATGGTCCATTTTGTACCTTGTAAAAGCACAAATGATGCTTCTCACATTGCACATCTTTTCTTCAAAGAGGTAGTTAGGATCCATGATCTACCTCAAACAATTGTATCTAATAGGGATATGAAGTCCAAGGCCATTTTTGGAGGACACTCTTCAAGAAATTGGGAACTAATCTCACCTACAGCTTTTCCTATTACCCACAAACAGATGGATAGACTAAGGTAGTAAATAGATCCTTAGGAAATCTCCTAAGATACCTAACCAAACAATATGCTCAGAGTTGGGATACACTCCTACCCTAGGAAGAGTTTGCATTTAATGATTCCATGAACAGGTCAACCGAAAAAACTCCATTCCAAGTAGTATATGGCCTTCATCCCAAAGGACCATTAGACCTAATAGAACTACCATCTGACTTCAAAGTCAGTGCTCAAGGCCAAGAACTGGCAGAGCTCATCACAAAGGTGTAGCATGAGGTCAAAGAAGCACTACAAAGATCTAGTTTGAAGTACAAGGAACATGCTGATAAGAGAAGAAGGGAGATCCACTTCAAAGTGGGAGACAAGGTTTGGGCATTTCTGAGGAAAGAGAGACTACCTAAGGGTAGATACTCTAAACTTCATATGAAGAAAGTAGGGCCATGTAGTATACTCAATAAAATGGGTGAGAATTCCTATGAGATTTCTCTTCCCCCAACCTTGCAAATCTCTCTAATATTCAATGTTGCAGACCTCACCCCCCACAAAGCCACAATAGGTTCAACAAATGAGCAAGGTGAGGAAACAAATATCAATGATGAAGACTGTGTCACAAATCTTCCTGCAAGAAAACCAGTGGAGTTAGAAGAAATATTGGACACCAAGCTACTAAAGCAAACTATAACCAAGAAGTACATGTAGTACTTAGTCAAATGGAAAGGGCTCCCCAACATAGATGCAAATTGGTTGACCGAAGACCAAATCAAGCAACATGGGACTTCGGTGGAATAGTTAACCTCAAGTAGGAACTTGAGTTTTAAACTCAAGGGGAGTATGGCATAGGAGCACCCCAAATAAACTCAACAAAGAATGATCATAAAAGTCCTAAGAACATCTAGTTTAGGTTAGACCTACTATCTAGGCATCTAGACCAAATTGTAGACCTAGTTCCAAGATTGGCATAACTATAAGCCCTTGGTCAACTATGATCAAAGGTGGTCAAAAGTCCTAGAATCTTAGGATTTTTTCTATTTTCATGTTTTTTATACTTTTTATCCATGTTGGATCATTAGATTATGTCTGGACCAATTTTGGTCACCTAGAGTGCAAAAATTGCAAAAATGTTGTAAAAGTTGCTTAGCAACTTTGACAACTTTTGCCGAAAGTTGTAAACAAAGCCCCCAATGATCATAGGGTTTGAAATTCAGTTATAACCAATGGGGGAAGCCTTCATTATCCCTTTTAGGTGAGTGGAAGGTAACAATGTGTAATTTGGCAATTTGAATCAATAAAATATCAACATTTCTCTGCAATTCCCGAGGAGAACTGAAGTGTACGGATGGATACAAATAGGAGGGCATGAACCTTTGAAACCAAAAGTTGGATCCTTGATTCTACTTTCATTTTCAATTGGTCTCATGTTTTGATCTATCCTAGTTTGTGATTTATATGGTTCTAGTGGGACTGCCTGGATTGAAGGTCTAAAACCAAGGTTTCCAATAGGGCTTGGTTGTTTGGACCAATTCCACCATGGTAAATTGATTCCCCTTGGTGAAATTCAAAATTTGTCAATTTTTTTTCATATTTTTCAGGTTAGAAGTGGATATTTGTAGGGAAGTGGGTTTTCCATAATGCCCTAGGTGTACATCTCTATGTGTGCACCAGTCAATGACTTAGAACAGTCATCATAACTCTCGGTTGGGGATTCACGAAGACTCTAAAACTTGGATTTTGAATCCTTTTATATGTCCTCACATAATCCCATAATTGGTTTGTGCATTTTCTTGGAGTAAAGAGCACTTGTAGTGCAATTAGAGACCTAATTAGGCCTATTAGCCCGGTCTAGTTTAGTTGTTTCAGCATCCTCCATTTGACTTCATATCTTGGTGCTTGGATATGATCCATAAAGCCCAAAAGGGTGTTAGAATCTCCAACCTATTTCATATCTCATGTGGAAGCATTTTTACCTATGATCAAAATATTGGAAATAATTGTCTGAAGAAAATTGCTACTCAAATTATGTATTGTCTTTGATGTCACACAATGTCATAGTCCGCAACAATCAGTACCTACCGAGCTCAGTCGATCTACCTGGCATTAAAATAGCATCTACCGAGTCCACTCGGTTATCAAAGAAAAAATAGCATCTACCGAGTCCACTCAGTTATCAAAGAAAAATCAGCATCTACCGAGTTCACTCGGTTATCAAAGAAAATCAGTGTTTACCGAGTTCACTCGGTTGTCAAAGAAAAGTTATCATTTACTGAGCTCACTCGGTTATCAAAGAAAAAGGATTATCAGTGTTTACCGAGTTCCCTCGGTCTCCAAAAGATTGTAGAAAATTTCATTATGGTCACCGAGCACTGTCGGCCCTTGAAGGATCTTTGCAAATAAAGTTTGCTTAATTCAGCCGACTGTTATACTAAGTAATGCCGATTTGACAAATCTAAAATCATATAAATAAAAGGTCAAGTGTGAAAAATAAAGAAGATATATAGAAGAAAGACAAGAAAGGTGTGTGCAAAATTGTGAAGGATGACCAGATATCCTTGAGGAGCCGCAGAGATATATTCGATCAAGTAGGATCTCACTTATACAGAACAGAGATCTGTAATCAGCAAGGCAGTTGCATTATTATACAGGTCATTTTCATTGTTACCTTTTTATCATTGTAACAGTGAATTCTAAATCTCTTAACCGAGTTGGTTTAACAACCATATTGTAAATCCTCTAACAAGGTGACAATTCCATTGAATTGTTCTCAAGACCTCTTACCAGGCCACTCCTAGCAGGGTGATTAAATCCTCTAACAAGGTCACACCTAACAGTGTGTTTTGTAACCTTTTACCGGGTTGGCTTCTAACCGGGCATCACTTTAGAAAAGTGAAAATCAGTATCTAGATACATTGGTGGTTTTTCCCATATTGGGTTTCCACGTTAAATCTTGTTTCTCTTGTGTTCTTAATAGTTATCTTAATCATATACAAGTGGTGATGAATATCTAAAAGATAATTTTACTAATACTTTCTGCATCTACCAAGTTACTGCAATCTATTTACCGAGTGTTAAACAGATAATATTCATTAAGATATCCTAAGGGATCTGGAAAGAAATAATAGTGAAGTGATTTATGGTTGACTGATTCACCCCCCCCTCTCAGTCACTTCATCCATATTCCATCAATTGGTATAAGAGATTTTGATGCTTGCAGGAAGGGTTTCAAGGACCTAAGCTAAAGATTAGGATGTCTTACAAGAGAGAAATTCCAAAACTCAATAGAGATAACTTTTCAACATGGCAAGGTCTCATGAGACTTCATCTAGCTTCCATTGGTGATTCAGGATGCAAATACATTGATGAAGAATACACAGTTCCTACTAGCGCATTAACTGTTGAAGACATTGCAGAGAAAAAGAATCATAACACCATGATGATAGACATTGCATCAGCTCTCAGCTATGAAGAATTTGATGATATTAAAGAATGCACTACTACATATGAAATGTGGATCACACTTAAGAAAATATATGGTGGTGATGCAAATGTGAAAAGAGCCAAAGCAAAAAGCCTAAGAGGACAGTTTGACAAGATGAATATGAAAGAAGATGAAAACATTGCAAAATATGTTGAAAGGATCAAAGCAAGTGTTAGTGCAATTAGAGCTTCTGGAGGAACAATCACTGATGAAACTGTTATAAGAAAGGTACTTAGAACATTACTCCCTATCTATGCAATAAGAGTATCAGCTATTCAAGAAAGAAGATGTGAAACAAACCACAATATAACTTTGGATGCTTTAGTTGGAAGATTGACAGCCTTTGAATTAGACAACTATGACAACTTTTGCATTGAAAGAGGAATCAAAAGATAGGTATCAACTCCTAGAACTCCTGAGCAGAATGGAATAGCTAAAAGAAGAAATATATCTATTATGGATTGTGCAAGGACTTTAATGATAGAAAAGAACATCGCTATAAAGTACTGGAAGGAAGCTATCAGCACTGCAGTTCATACCTTGAACCAAGTACAATTGAAGAAAGACACATTCAAAACTCCTTATGAGTTACGGTATGGCTATAAACCCAATGTAAGTTACATGAAAGTAATTGGTAGCAAGTGTTATATCTTAAAAGAATAGAGAAGAAATAAATTTGATGTGAAAAGTGATGAAGGAATATTCCTAGGATATTCTAGCAAAAGTAAGGCATACAAATGTCTGAACTTGTCTACTCACAAAGTCATAGAAAGTATACATGTAAAATTTGATGAGTTTGCAGAAAAGACTGAAGAAGAAAGCAAAAGGGAACCTAAAAACTACAGGAGATTCATTTACATTGAACCTGAAACATTGCCAGACACAACTATCAATTAGGAAACTATATCTACCGAGCCTAGCATAGTAACCGAGTCACAGGAAGAAGTTCAAACCGAGTCACAGGAAGAAATTCAAACTGAGTCTCAGCCTGAAGTTACCAAGCAAATATCTACCGAGCCAGAGCAACCTAAAGAAGAGATCCTAGAAGACAACAACATGACTCATTCAAAAAGCAAGGAACCTATACTAGCCAAATATGTCAGAAGGCATCATACACCAGATCAAATTATTGGAAACAAATCAGATGGTACTATGACAAGAAGTAAGCTAAAAGGTACATGTCTGCTTACTGATTTTGAACCTAGAAATATCAAAGATGCATTGAAAACTAAAAGTTGGATTGAAGCAATGAATGAAGAATTAGAACAAATACAAAAGAACAAAACATGGACTCTTGTACCTAGACCTAAAGATAAGAATGTAATTGGAACAAAATGGGTATTCAGGAATAAGCTAAATGAAGACGGTCAAGTATCTAGAAACAAAGCTAGATTGGTATGTAAAGGTTATTCTCAAGAAGAAGGTATAAATTATGGTGAAACTTTTGCTCCTGTTGCAAGATTAGAAGGTGTAAGAACTCTACTTGCTTATGCAGCACATAAAGGATTTAAGGTATATCAGATGGATATAAAATCTGCATTTCTCAATGGAATTCTTGATGAAGAAGTCTGCATTGAGCAACCTGAAGGTTTTGTTGATCCAGATAAAAAGGACATGGTCTGCAAGTTAGACAAAGCATTGTATGGTTTGAAACAAGCTCCTAGAGCATGGTATGAAAGACTCCATAACTATCTGATTCAAATTAATTTCAAAAGAGCCAATGATAACAGCAATCTGTATATTAAAGAAGGACCGGATGACAAAATTGTATTGGCAGAAATATTTGTAGATGATACTATATTTACAGGGAATGATGATCAGTGCAAAGAATTTTTAGAGCAAATGAACAAAGAATTTGAAATGTCTATGTTTGGTTTAATAAAATTCTTTGTTGGTCTTCAAATTCAGCAAAGCAAGAATGGTATATACATTACTCAATATAAATACATTAAGGAAATACTTAAGAAGTTTGGTATGGAAGATTCAAAACCAGTTGGTACACCCATGTGTACTGGACTGAAACTTACCAAAAATGATGATTCAAAAGAAGTAGATCAGACCTTATACCAATCTATGATTGGAAAATTGCAGTATGTAGTACATACAAGACCTGATATTGCCTTAGCAGTCAGTATAGTAGCAAGATTCTCAGCAAAACCTAAGGAAAATCATATGATGGCAATCAAAAGAATCTTAAGGTACTTAAGAGGAACTGAAGGATATGGTTTGTGGTATAAATTTGGAGGCAATCTAGACTTGAAAGTGTTTACTGATGCTGATTGGGGCAGGGAACATTGATGACAGAAAAAGTACAAGTGGTGGAGCATTTTTTCTTGGAAAAAGACTGGTATCCTGGACCAGTAAAAAGCAAAATTGCACATCTCAATCCACAGCTGAAGCAGAATATGTTGCTGCTACAGTAAATTGTTCAAATATTGTTTGGTTTAAACAGTTATTACAAGGTATGAAGGTTGAAATCAAAGAACCAGTTGTTATATTTTGTGACAATACAAGTGCAATAAACATTTCGAAGAATCTAGTAATGCATTCCAAAACCAAGCACATTGCTATTAAATATCACTTTGTCAGAGAATTGGTGCAGGACAAGGAAATCAGATTAGAATATATTCATACAAAAGAGCAAATTGTAGACATTTTCACCAAACCATTACCCAAGGATGCATTTGTGTATCTAAGAGGTAAGTTAGGGGTCATTCCCCTATCCGAGGCTCACTAAATACAATTTTAGTGATGCATCAACCAGAACATGATTGAAAATCAACAAGTTGATGCAGCATATTCAAGGAATCATTGCATATGAATCAGTACTTGAGGTACATTAGTTTACACCGGTAATATGTGAATTGTCTTTGGCATGTGTTGTCAAAGAGGGAGTGTCTTTTCTATGTCTTTGCTATTACTTCAAGAAATTTTCAATAGTCAGAGGAAGAGTTTTCAAGAAAAAGGAAGTTTTCTGACAAAGGGAGATTTGAATCTGAACCGAGCTAATCCTTTCAAATTTCTTATGCTATGACATATTGTGTTGCCATCAATGCCAAAGAGGGAGATTGTTGGAAACAATTGTCTGAAGAAAATTGCTACTCAAATTATGTATTGTCTTTGATGTCACACAATGTCATAGTCTGCAATAATCAGTACCTACCAAGCTCAGTCGGTCTACCTGGCATTAAAAATAGCATCTACCGAGTCCACTCGATTATCAAAGAAAAAATAGCATCTACCGAGTCCACTCGGTTATCAAAGAAAAATCAGCATCTACCGAGTTCACTCGGTTATCAAAGAAAATCAGTGTTTACCGAGTTCACTCAGTTGTCAAAGAAAAGTTAGCATTTACCGAGCTCACTCGATTATCGAAGAAAAAGGATTATCAGTGTTTACCGAGTTCCCTCGGTCTCCAAAAGATTGTAGAAAATTTCATTATGGTCACTAAGCACTGTCGGCCCTTGAAGGATCTTTGCAAATAAAGTTTGCTTAATTCAGCTGACTGTTATACTAAGTAATGCCGATTTGACAAATCTAAAATCATATAAATAAAAGGTCAAGTGTGAAAAATAAAGAAGATATATAGAAGAAAGACAGGAAAGGTGTGTGCAAAATTGTGAAGGATGACCAGATATCCTTGAGGAGCCGCAGAGATATATTCGATCAGGAAGGATCTCACTTATACAGAATAGAGATCTGTAATCAGCAAGGCAGTTGCATTATTATACAGGTCATTTTCATTGTTACCTTTTTATCATTGTAACAGTGAATTCTAAATCTCTTAACCGAGTTGGTTTAACAACCATATTGTAAATCCTCTAACAAGGTGACAATTCCATTGAATTGTTCTCAAGACCTCTTACCAGGCCACTCCTAGCAGGGTGATTAAATCCTCTAACAAGGTCACACCTAACAGTGTGTTTTGTAACCTTTTACCAGGTTGGCTTCTAACCGGGCATCACTTTAGAAAAGTGAAAATCAGTATCTAGATACATTGGTGGTTTTTCCCATATTGGGTTTCCACGTTAAATCTTGTGTCTCTTGTGTTCTTAATAGTTATCTTAATCATATACAAGTGGTGATGAATATCTAAAAGATAATTTTACTAATACTTTCTGCATCTACCAAGTTACTGCAATCTATTTACCGAGTGTTAAACAGATAATATTCATTAAGATATCCTAAGGGATCTGGAAAGAAATAATAGTGAAGTGATTTATGGTTGACTGATTCACCCCCCACTCTCAGTCACTTCATCCATATTCCATCACAAAATACCTTCTAGGAAAGGCTACAAACCTAGTCTTTGGATTGTGAAGCAACTAAGTTGTATGGGTTGCTTGTAAGTGAAAGAACCATTGGAACTAAAAAAATAGGACCTAAATAGGCCAGAGCAGTGATTGTAGGCCACCCCTAGTCTTGTGAGTTATTTCATGGGGTTTGGTTTCTTATTAGGTTAAGGAAACTCCTTAGCAAGCATTGGTCATTGGTGCTTAGAACCTTGTGGAGCCTAGTGATTAGGTTATCCTTGGAATTTGGGGTTGTGATAACCTCACTCCTTATTCATTCTACATTTGGGATAAGTGTAGGGCAATTGACCTCCATAAGTTGGTATATTGAGTACCTAAACCTTGCTAATTGTTCACTATTTAAGGCTTCCGACTACCCACTTTGCATCAGCTTAGGCTTATAGGCTCATTAGGAGCAAGAATGCAACATTTTGCAAAAAGTGGAAAATGCAAGAAATGTTGCTCAGCAATTTCTTTGAAAAGTTGCTACCGACTTGTAAAAACTTCCCAACGGTCACAACCGATTGAAAAATGGTTGGATTCTTTGGGAAAGGTCTTCAAATAGCCCTTTTAGGTAGGTGGAAGATAGTTAGAGACATGACTTATGTAATTTTTCATTCAATCAATAAAAGAAATCCCTTATTTTTCTCTACATTTTGGATTGTAACAAAATGTGTATGGATTGGTAAGGAAGTGCAAAGAAGAATATTAATTGATCCATCATCTGACATGAATTAGGACTCTAATGCATTTGGATTGAGTCAATTTGGAGATCGGAGTCAAAAGATAGAAGAATTTCTTTACCGGGTTTTCAAGAAACCCTCCTGAACCAAGGTTTTAGCAAGTAATGCCCTAACTTGCTTTTCCTCTGTGGTATTCCCATGAAATCTAGGAAAATGAAATTTGGGCCAATGTATTTTAGATCCTCAATGGCATAGAAGAAAGGGGATTATTATGAGAAGTCTGCTTGCAGATCCTAGGCCAAGCATCTCTATGTGCTTGGTCTAGAATATGGAAGAGTGAAGTGACAATAGCACTTTGGGGGTGGATAAAAGCAATCTGATGACATATTGTTGTCTCTTTGGGATTCCTAACACCATTTAAATTAGTGGTTTGCCTTGGACAATTGACTGGTGAACATTTCCTTAAGTAACCAAGCCAATTAGCCCTAGTAGGACTAGTGGATCAGGAATTGTTAGATAGTGTCCATATGGTTTGAGATCTTATGATATGAAGGTTTGATGCAACTCAATAAAGGGTGTCCAAATATGCAATTTTTTTTATAGATTCTTTGTAAGAATCTGGAACCAAGTCCCTAGAATGTTTCTCAGAGGGCTACAAGCCTGGAAGGCCTAAAACCCAAAACTTGTTATCCCAAAACCTATGAGGTGTGGAAATTACTCCCATAAGAGACATATAGTGAGCATGGAACCTTTCCATCCCCTTCCCAACACAAAGGTTCCCATTTCAAGTTTGAACCAGTAAGGGTGTTTCACATTAGGGATTATCAAGCATTAGGAAACTACTCAGTGAATCAACTGTGCCCACTCAGTTAACAAAGTAACCGAGCATCAACCGAGTGTTAGACAAGCCTAGGGGAGTAAAAACTAGCAATAGGCATAGCATCCTCCAATGAGGATAGTAGATTTGTGTTTGTTATAGGATCTTCTAAAGGTGTAAAGCACTCTCCTAAGCCCACTTTGGGTTCAAAGAAACACCGAAGGTCTCACCACTTACCAAGTTTCCTAAATAGGGGAGAGCTTTGTGTCACTTAGTCTCTCAAGTACCTTTTTGGGTTTCTTATATCCATCTTAATGGTTATGGATAGTTAGTTTATATTATAAGTGATGCAGTGGCATCCTAGTTTCTTGTCTAGTTCCTTGTGATTTTTTGGTACTCGGTGAAGGAGGTGGATGAGCTCGATAAAGGTAGGCTTTTACTTAGTTATTTGGGTAAGAGTTCTCGGTCGAAGTTTGTTTTGCTTCACTGATGGAGCTCGATGATCTTGGTGGTGATTCTCATTTGGAAGTTCTGGTGGATCTCTGTGGATGATGGTCACTCGGTGACTTAGTGTTTTGTTGCTTAGTGCTCGGTTACCCATAGGGTCTCGGTGTTCATGTCTTTTTCTCGGTCACTGAAGTGGATGGGTCACTGGAGGACTCGGTCATTGATGGGAACTTGGTCATTGAAGGAGACTTAGCATTTCTGGTGCTCGGTAATGCTTGTGGATCTCGATTGGTATGTTTGCTCGGTAGATTCCCTGGCACTCGGTAGTTTGGATTACCGACAGTTGTTCTTGGTTAATCGGCTTGGCCGGCTGGTGCATTTAATCTGGATCACGCTCCTCGAGTTATGGATTGATCATTGGATGTGTGGGGACCTAGATCTGGCATGTTGCATTCTACTATGTGGATTTGGAGGCCAACTTGGAGAATTGATTTATTGTAAGGCTATTTGAGAGCTGACTGATGTTTTGGCATTTAATATTTGTTTGTAAGGGTTAATTGTTTCATCTAGCCAACTTGTGGCTTGGATTAGTATTTAAAGGGGTGCTTGGGTAGTTGTTTAGAGGAGAGTAGAGATGTAGAATCAGATTAGATCTGGATAGAAGGTAGCAGAGTTAGTAGCTTGCGAGCTTAGGAACAAGAAGATTGCTTGGTGGCTTATGAGCACAAGTTTAGATCTTTCTTGGAGTGCCTACTAGTGTCCTATTGTGTTTTAGACCTGGGCTAGCTGAGGAGAAGTGTGTTGGATCCTACATGATCTTGTAGAACTATTTCTTGCATTGTAATTGGACACAACCTAGAAGGCCTTACAACTCAACACATTGCATGTAATCAGTTACTTGATGAATAAAGATATATGTTTTCTTTCAGATCTTGTTTGGTGTTGGCTGCAAGTTTGGGCCATCCTTAATTGGATTCTCCATCCTTGACTACATCAGGTGGTATCAGAGTGAAAGTTGATCTTGTTGGAGCAGAAGGTTGACCTAGCAAGGTTAATCTTGTGAAGTTGATCTTGTTGGTGAAGAGATTGTGTGCAATCTGAGTTGCAGATACGTGGCATTGAACTTGTGAAATCATGGCCTAGTTGTTCATCTAAGGTGGTAGGTTGTGATCTGACTTGCATATAGCTTGGAGATTTTCACAAGGTGGTCGGTATTGGGTTTTTTGCAGAGGGTTTTTGAAGATCTTTGGAGATTTCTCTGAGAGGATTGAACCCTGGTACGATTGCAAATCTATGTCATCTTGTGGAGATGATTATTTTTGAGAGGTTTTCTCAATTGGAAGTGGATTTGTTGAACTACGTGGAGAACTGAGTTAAGAACCTTGTGAAGGAAAGTATTGTTGAGCTTTGTGGAGCTTACCAGAGTTGGAGCATGTCGATCTAGAGGAAACTTGTACGGCCTGTTAAAAGACTCATCTGAGAGAGAAGAGATGTGGAAGCATGTAAAATTGGTTTTGATGGTCAGTTGGTGGATTCTTCCATGAAACCTACAGAGCAACTTGTGGTTGTTGCTGAGTTACCTATGCTTACCGATGATGTTGTTGACCTTGTTGAGGCTGGTGAGGAGATTGGGTTTCATGTTCAGTCGGTTGTGCCTGACATGGAAATTACAAAGCATCTGGATGTGCTTGATCAGACTGATGTTGGTGAAGAGTTACCTGTTGTTGAATACCTTGGTGATGTTGGCGTTACCAAATTTCTTTTGTTCGGTGCTGAGTTGTAGATGTTGTTTTTTGATTGCGGACTTGAGTTGCTGGTTGACAGTGATAAGTCTTGTGATGAGATTCTAAGATGGGATTCTTCCTTGATCCTTGGTGATGGCTTGATGGTTTGGTTTGTTCTAGATGTTGGACATGCTGATTGGTTGAGTTGCAAATTGGTTCTCTTTCTTGTGATGGAGTGGAAACCTTTGGTGAAGATGAAGTGGAGTTGGTGGTTTTCAGATGTTCCCTTTGGTGAGAAAGTGTGGAACACACTTTTCTTTGTACCTCGGGAGTCTGATGTAGTGGCATCTTGGCTTCTTGTCTAGTTCCTTGTGATTTTCTGGTACTCGGTGAAGGAGGTGGATGAGCTCGGTAAAGGCAGGCTTTTACTTGTTTATTTGGGTAATAGTTCTCGGTCAAAGTTTTTTTTTCTTCACCGATGGAGCTTGGTGATCCTTGTGATGATTCTCAGTTAGAAGTTCTGGTGGATCTCAGTGGATGATGGTCACTCGATGACTTGGTGTTTTGTTGCTTGGTGCTCAATTACCAATGGGGTCTCAATGTTCATGTCTATTGCTCAGTCACTGAAGTGGCTCGATCACTGGAGGACTCATTTATTGATGGGAGATCAGTCATTGAAGGAGACTTGACATTTCTGATGCTCGGTAATGCTTGTGGAGCTTGGTTGGTATGTTTCCTTGGTAGATTTCCTGGCACTCAGTAGTTTGGATTACCAATGGTTGTTCTTAGTGAATCAACTTGGCCGACTGGTGCATTTAATTTGGGTTGTGTTCCTCAAGTTATGGATTGATTTTTGGACATGTGGAGACCTAGATCTGGTGTGTTGCATTCTACTATGTGGATCTAGATGCTGACTTGGAGAATTGATTTATTGTAAGGCTATTTGAGAGCCAACTGATGTTTTGGTATTTAATATTTGTTTGTAAGGGTTAATTGTTTCATCCAGCTGACTTGTGGCTTGGATTAGTATTTAAAGGGGTGCTTGGGTAGTTGTTTAGAGGAGAGCAGAGATCTAGAATTAGATTAGATCAAGATAGATGGTAGCACAGTTAGTAGCTTGTGAGCTTAGGAACAAGAAGATTGCTTGGTGGCTTGCGAGCACAAGTTTAGATCTTTCTTGGAGTGCCTACCAGTGTCATGTTGTGTTGTAGACCTGGGCTAGCTGAGGAGAAGTGTGTTGGATCTTGCGTGATCTTGTAGAACTATTTCTTGCATTGTAATTAGCCGTAACTGGGAAGGTCTTACAGCCCAGCACATTGCATGTAATCAATTAGTTGATGAATAAAGATATATGTTTTCTTTTAGATCTTGTTTGGTGTTGTGTTATTCCATTGTGCTGGTGTTGGCTACAAGTTTGGACCATCCTTAATTGGATTCTCCATCCTTGAATACATCAATAAGTTTAGCATAGGTTAGTTAAAATCGCATTACTATGATAAAGACATGGTTACAGATAAGTAAAGGATGTTTTGTAATATGTAAATACCTTTTATTGTCGAACAATATAAATGAATGCAGTTAAGC
Organism: Chamaecyparis obtusa; assembly: GCA_027943335.1. Lineage (NCBI taxonomy): Eukaryota > Viridiplantae > Streptophyta > Pinopsida > Cupressales > Cupressaceae > Chamaecyparis > Chamaecyparis obtusa. The sequence continues at coordinate 4,364,629 of BSBK01000703.1, forward strand.
TATGTTTTCATAAATGGTTAGGTTTTGATTATTTATTTTTATAAATAGAGGAATAGTCATCTCGTATTTTGTAATCATTGATAGAGGCTAAATGTGTTTTAAAACATTAAGATTAATATGCAGTAAAGGATAGCATTCAGCTAATTTCAAGTTTAAGAGGATTTAAAGAAAATTTACAAAGTTATTTATTTAGTTTAGGATGTAGAATGTATATTTAAGTCACTAATATTTATAAGACCATCAATATTACGAATAGTCTTAGCAACCCAAATGACATCCAGACCAATGGAGAGATCCTTGGAAGATAGAGCGACATAATCCCATGTCATACTTTAGAATCATGTATATAAATGGGTATATTGATTTAAGTTTATCCACCTCAAATGCTATATAAATCTCTGCAACTATGACTACTCTCACTAGTACATTTGACCTAGTTTTTCTACCAAAATTTTTGACCATCAAATAAAAAGGTTTAGGTTGGTCAGATTATAGAAGGAAAACTTTTTTTTTTTTTTAATCCATGCCCGTGTTGGTCAAAATTTTGACGAATATCATGTAGGTCAAAATTTCAACCAACACGGGCATAACTTTAAAAAAAAGATTTCAAACCTCATTTCATTATTAGATAAGCTTGTGGCGAGCATGAAGGATGACCACCTATGAGGATTGCCTGTGATCGGTAGAGAGGAATAGCTAGAAGGAACCTTGCAGAGGTTGGTTGTAATAGATTTAAGAAATATTACAAAATGAAATTGAAGAAAACTGTATTTTAACAAAAAAATTTACTAGTGTTTGAATTTTCCTGTACCCATGTGGATTGAAATGACTGATTGAACACCATAGGAAGATTGTTGGTCCTTGTATCTTCCTTTTTTAACAAGTCTAAGATTCATTGGTTGAGAAACCTGGAAGAAATTGACTGACAGTTAATTTCAGGTGGGTTTGGGAGTAGAACTAGGGCTGTTGACTTTCCTGGCCCATATCTATCATTTCAACCATGGAGAAATTTTGATTCTAGGCTTGAATGAGAGGTATGTGAGTCTAGTTTCAATTGAATGTGGTCTTGGATTGGATGGTTTTTTTGTAGAGATTTCTTGTTGAAAACCTAACCGGGCATCCCTATGTGACCGGTAGAGAGGAATAGCTAGAAGGAACCTGACCCCATAACTTTTTTTTGGCTTTAAATTAGAACCTGAAATCATGGATTTAGGCTTGAATTACTCACCACTAAAAGAATCCATCATTGGTTTGGAAAAGAACAAAGCCTAAGATGCACCTACTGTACAAAACTGAGTATTAGGCCTCTTGGCTTTTGGAGGAGTTTTATGAATATTGGGAGTTTGAATAGGACCCAAGACCTATGCCTTTCAGGGATACTCTGTCCAAGAATTTAAATTAAGTCAAGGTGATTATCTTAATTAGCCCTTTGGGAAGTTTAAACACAAAGGCCCAAACCATGCCAGAATTGACTGGTGACCAGTTCTATCATAGGGGACAGTTTTGATTGCATTTTAAGATTTCACTTTACATGTCCCATTAGAAAAAAAAATATAAGAGATACTAATCCATCTATTCTATCCTCTGTTAGAAAATATCCCATGGTAATGAATGAAGAATCTAGGTTCCATACAAAAATGCAAACTACTAAAACAAATATATTGCTAATATTTTATTTAGAACATCTACCTCTTTCAAATTCATGAATAAGAATAGACAGAGAATTTTTCTTTGGACTATATTACAGAAAGTATGAAAGGAACATGATGAACAATGATTGGTTCCTACTATTAGTTTCAGCTGTTACAGAGTTTCTTCTAACTAATAGCCCTGTGGCTACTAGGCTGATTATGAACAAAGTGCTTATGGAGAGGAGATTTGATAGTGTGTGCTATAATTGTGTCACACTTCTATGAATCATTACATTCAAGAACACTCAAGAATGAGGTCTCAAAAATTGATCCATAGCTCCCTAGGCATGGAGTGCAAGGGTTTTAAGAATGCTCTCAGCTAGAGCTATTTAGCCTATAACCTTGCTAGTAAATCATGCAATGGGAGATTCAATGAAGACAAGGGCAAGAATGCCAATATCCACAAGAATCAAGAATGAAAATGCAATGCAATGCTATGCTAGAAATGGAAATGCAAGCTAAGCTATGAAAATGAAAGATGCAAGTATTACAAAGCATCCTAGTTAAGATAGATGAATTAATCTAAAGCATAAAGGAAATATAAGATAAGAATTCCATGAAAATGCAAGAAATGAAACTATGATAACATGTAGATGCAAAAAGCCAAGAATGCTCCAAATCTTCAAAAGCTTCAAAGTGACCTAGAAAACCTGTAGCATAACATTAGCATAAAAATTTGGGGATCTAGAATGAAGAAGAGAGCTCTCCTTTTATAAGAAATGAGAAGGAATGGACCATGGAGATTAAGAGAAAAAAGATTTAATCAACGGTGGAGCTTGAAGAGGGATCAATCCATGTGCACAAATATCCTCCAATGAGAAAATAAGAGTTGACTTTTGTGTCCATATGAGACAAAAAGTGTTTTTTCTCTTTTTATAAAGTAAGAATAATGCTTTATTTGTGCAACTTAGGATAAGAGGAAAAGTGGGGGCTTTTTATTTATTAAAAGGGGAGGGAATTCCTTTTAAATAAATAAAGACTTAGGATAAAATGGTTAGCCCATATAAAATAATCAAATAAATGATAGAACTAGGATTTCATCAAGAATAAGCAATTGATGATTTAGCAAAAGGGGCTAATAGTCTAGATGACCATTTTTAGGTGTATACAGATAAGAGTTCCTCTTTTCTCATGCACTGATTCTTTTGGGTTCCATAGACAATGCTTCATTCATCAAGTGTGTCATATGATTGTTTGTTAGAAGAAGTGTGCCATATGACTGTTTGTTAGAAGATACTTCATAACAGGTGAAAATCAGATTCTTCTTTCCCTAAATAGACAAAGAGGTATGTTTGCAGGATTGGTGCTTGGTCCACCCCAAAACCTACAGTAGTATCTTATGATACCTTATGGCTCATTTCTTGAAGTAGTGTGAAAGTAAGGAAGTTTTTGAAATAGAAAGGAAGCTATGCAATTCTGGTTTAAAGACATATTCGAGCATTTTTATGTGACAGTGCTTTTAGATGAATTGAATACTTCAAAATAGCATTAGATCCATGTTAGTAGGTTAGATTCAAGACTTTTTCATTCTTTTTGCAAGTATTGTAGAGGTAGATTAGTGGAATTAATAAATTGTTTAGTAACAAGGGAGTCTATTGTCCAGTTTAGAGTAGTTTGAATTTCTATGGCTCGCCCATGAAATGTAACCGTAGGAACTTCCTAAAGGTGGATGAATGTTTTAGGGGAGCCAATGTATAGTAGGTATGTGAAGGTAGGAGTCTTGAAGAGTTGAGCTTCAAATTGTGTTTCTTTATATTAAAGATTACTTATTGTGTTTCTTTATATTAGAGATTACTCATTGTGTTTCTTTATATTAAAGATTACTTATTGTGTTTCTTTATATTAGAGATTACTCATTGTGTTTCTTTATATTAGATATTACTTATTGTGATCCTTTGTGCTTGTTTTCATGTATTCATGATGAAAATATAAACCTTGTTAACTTTCAAAACATGATAACATCAAACCTGTTCTTTGAGGGCTCAATGTCAAAGACTCCTTTATGTTGTGTTTAATGACAATGCTTGTCATTTGTTGTTTTAGTTTGCCTTATTTTGAAACATTGCTTTTGCTTACTTGATGATATTGTAAAATACTATTTTGATCATTGCACCTATGTATTGAAGCACCTTGCTATCCTATACTTTGGAATGCTTTAATACATTGATGACTATTTCAAAAGTATTTGGTGGCACTAAAATACAAATCATTTGTGTCACTGTCTCTTTTCTCTATGATTGATTATAAATATCATGGTGTTTTATGGCACTTTCATTAATTGTATCATGGTTGTGCTCTACTATTGTACTTAACCTTTAACATATCTCCAATGATTACAATGACTTGCACATGCTTGTACCTTATGGTTGTTCCATCTTCTTATTGTGATTGGTGTCAATTTAAGGCATGATATGTCAATGTCTTCTTATTGTATTTATTCTATTCAATAACTCTATAACATGATGGTTGTTCCTTTTAAGAGAGATGGTTGTTCCATTGTTCTAAAAACTACACTTTGTTGTCCTTTTGACATGATAGCATTATATGTCAGAAACTTTGAGGTTCTCTTACCTTTTGTATGTCATGGCTTCACCTCTATGTAGCTAAATCTCACTCTGAAAATGATCTTCTTTTAGGAAACAATGAAAATCCTCTATGGGTTCATACTTATTGTGACTTCCCATGGTGCACTATCATTGCTTGTACACTGTATTTTTCCAATTCTTTTAAATTTTCAATGTCTTTGAAAATTAATGCCATATGTTGCTTACATTTGATTCAATTTCCATATTAATTACTCTCTTCATTTGTATTAGGAACTTTTTCCTTAAGCATGTGTAATGCAAACCTGTAACATCTCTTTAATCCTCTAGTTTTTTTTGTTCATTTATAATACACTTTTGGTGGCTTCTCTATATGTAATCATGATGCTCTATTTGTTGGTAGTTGTGACTCTTAATGATTAAACCATCTCTTGATCATGTTATTACACTTGATTAATAAATGCTTTCAAAATCCAAGAACTGTTTAACATTAGATATAGAAGTACAAAAAATAAGGCCCCAATATACGTACATCATCAAAGAGCTTCATATTCTTTGTATGGATGTGAAGCACTTCCAACCTGCCGGTAAAGTATAATGTGATGGAAGAAGAAGATACTGAAGAATCAGAAGATGAAGTAAATGATGATCACGGATGATTGTTACACAATGAAGAAGAAGAAGAAAAAGAAGAAAATGATGATGATTCCAGTGATGCTAACAATGATGGTGATGATGGTGATGATCATGATCATGGTGATGAAGATGGTGTTGATCAAGGTGATGATGGTCATGATGATGATAGTCATGATGATGATGATGATGATGATGATGGTGGTGGTGGTGGTGGTGGTGGTGGTGGTGGTGGTGGTGGTGGTGGTGGTGATGATGATGATGATGATGATGATGATGATGATGATGATGATGATGATGATGATGATGATGATAGTCATGATGATGACATGGATGAGGAGGATGATCAATAACATGATCAATGAAATGTATGTCAAGGTATGATCAATGTCACGTATGAGGTATTGATTTATTCATAGAAATTTGAATTAAGTTATTATGTGTTGAACTCTATAGTCATGGAGTATATTTTGCATCATGTAAATTTTGTCTTCTATCTAATTTGTAGCTTACATATCATGAAATTTTTGGCTAACTTAAGATAAATGATTTACATATGCAGGAAATTTAATGCCTTTGACATGGATCGACAGGTATAATTTATTATTTGGTTTCCTTCTCTTTAGTCATCAAAATATATAGATCCTACTAGGTCTCTCATTTGATGGATTGCAGGTATCACCAAACAAGTATTTGTCTGATATGTCTTCCTCAAGTGAGGAAAATGCACGAATAGAAGACAAAAGTGAGACATCTAGTAGGTCTAAAATAGGGAGATCAACTAGAGGTCAAAAGATTAGAAGAAAATTTGATAAATAAATGCAATTTTTCCTTTCTGAGGGGGGGTCATGTTCTTATGATAATGAGACCAAAGGTGACAAGAAGGTTCCTTTAAGGTACACACATCTTCAGAAAGAATGGGTACCCAAGGAACTACCTCCAGTTAACACTGATTTTTTTGTTAACAAAAGGATATATCACATAGCTCCATCTTCATTACATGGTTTGGGCTTATTTTCCATGGATGGCATAAAGGTTAGTTATAATCAAGTTGTTGAATTGATGGAGTATGTAGGACCTTGTTACAATTACAATAATTGGATGTGGATTATGCAATATAAAAAAATTATGTGTAGGTATGCATTGTCAGAAAATTATATACAATGCAAAGAAAATTATCGAACTAAAAGGCTCACTATGTATATTGATGGAAGGCCAAAAGCAACAGGGAATATTGTAGGTTTTATAAATAGTTCTCAACCTGTGTCAACTAATAAGCGGTTGAATTGTATATTCAAGGCACGCGAGGGAAATCATGTATTTGTATGTGTGATAAAATCAATAAGTGCAGGGGAAGAGCTTCTGATAGATTACAATTTGAATCGTGTAGATACAAAAAAAATCCCTATCATGGGACTGGTAAGTATAAACCAATTACCTCAAATTAATATTGACTCCAATGAACAATCTATTATTTTATTAATAAATTTTGTTGTTAAGTTTATTACTTTCATTTTGCTTTTGATTTCTAAGAATTACTAATCTTTGTCAGAGGGCGACAAGGATCCACCTCAAGATACAGGCAGGGATGTTCCTCATAGTACAACTTCTTCATCAAAGGTAAACCTTAATTAGTGTAATTCTACAAATTATATAGACACAAATGTCATATTATTATGTTATTTTCTTTATGGATTTGGAGTTATTTTGATAGAATTTTACTGATATTGATGTCACAACTTGATACTTATTGATAGGGAAAAGCAAAAATGGCAGCAGATCAATTGCGATCTAAAGTTGAGGCGGCATTTATAGATGACATCGTATCTAACTCTAACCATGTATTCATGGCTACTCAAATAAAAACTAAATATAGTATAGAAATTCTTAACCTTATAATGGAAGCAAACAAAATTGAGGAGACAAAGGAAATCAAAGAAGATTGATACGTAGAGTCAATTGTATTAATGTAAGCAGTAATTAATCTTAAGCAATAATTAAAGTTCAATAGATGTTTATATTTTATACTATCTTATGGATCATTATCTAAAATATGATGTGTTCTTCTTATAGGATTTTTTGACACCTGTGAATCATGGTCAATATGGTGAGGGTTGTAGCACCGCACAACCTTCATGTAAATAATCCTTAAACCTTTAACCAGTCATTTAACCTTTGTATGCATTATTGACTCAACTTATGTTTGGGATGCTTCTAGTACCCCATTTAATCTTTATCCATTGCAAATGTCTTTGCTAACAATGTATTCTTCATCTCATGATGAAGTGCAGATGCCTCCTTCGATCAACATTTCTCTATCGACAACTGCATTGTCCGCAACAAGGTGCTTACAGACATCTTCCTTTGTACCAACTACAACTGGTAAAACCTTATTTTTCTATATTTTGTTATGTGCTAATCATGCATTGATTATTTTTCTTGTGTGAATTTTATACATTGCATGGACCTATTTTATGCACTAATAGATACACCTACACCTAGTACAAGAACAAATCAGACCAGTACTAGTGAAGATCAACCATTTCTTGGATCAGCTTGTGTTACTAGTATTGGTTCATTTGTGGGGACATTGTTGTTGAACAAGAACAATATGTTTCCGTTAAAAGTACCAAAGCTTCTAGGTGCTTTAAAATTGTTATTATTTACAGTGTAATTGTAGTTTACTTATACATAACTCATTTTGGACTGATAATCCCATGATATTTTTGTAGGAAATGATGTTTTTTATGATCATCTTTTTGAAATGATATTGAAGCTATATGGGCCCACCATATGTAAAAGGTACGTAGCTTCATAATATTGGTACAATATTTTTCTTATCTTCCATTTATTGTACTATATTAAAGTTATGATATCTAACAATTTATTTTTTTTCAAAAAAGGTGGAATGAATAGGATGCTGACTTAAAAAATCAGCTCATTAAATCTTTAGAGGACCTCTTTGGAAATAAAAATTTTGACAGTGTCATGATTCTTAAAAAAGCATCCAAACATATAAAGACTGTGAGGGACCAATATAGAAGGGCTCTAAAGGATAACCCAAAGTACGAGCGTCCTCCTATGATTCCACCGATGGAGTGGAATGAAATAATGGAAGATGCAAAAGAGAAAAGGCTAAAGGGTAGTGGAATTCAACCAGAAGACGGCAAAAGAAGGTATGTCATGATAGTATTAAGTAGTATGTAATCATGCACTAATTAGTGATCTTTGTAAATATATAATTAACATGTTTCAAACTTTTCATAGACTGCAAGACACATCAAAAGCCACACAAGCGAGATTAACAAAGGTTGGCCAACACAAACTTGGCTCTGGTGGCTATATGAAACTTCACTCTCGACTTGTAAGTAGCAGCATTGGAATTTCATATCAAATTTTTATATATAAGGTTGCAAATAATTATGTTGAATCAAATCATAAATGTAAAAGTGATGATATTAAATAAAAAAATATAGGGCACGAAATTCAATGTAGAGCCCACAAATGAAGACAAAATAATAGCCTTGAAGGAAGGCTATAAAGTCATGGCTACACGGCTGCGCCAAGAATCTGAAAGCCATAACGAAGAATCTGCTACACCAAATGAGACACAGGTAAATTGGTCAAATGAAAAGTAGATCAAATTGAATAGTTAATTTCAAACATAAATTGACTATTTCATGATAACAATGTGCATGACATTTCACTACAGCCTTCAAATCCTATCATAGAACCTGGGCGTGATGAAGGTCATGATGTTCATCATAGTGGTGGAGGTATTAATTTTCTATTGGAAATAAATTATGTAATTATTAATAGAATTTAATATCTTTAATTTCAATTGGCTGTGTAAAAAAAAATTAAATATTTTAGAGCATGTTGAGGTGGCGGAAGATCAAAATGTTATTGTACATGATGATGTGGCATTGTCAAGTAAAGAAAAATGCATGTTATGTTCTACTGGTTAATGAAATACATGTAACAGTAAAAAAAGTATACGAATTTAACCCATTTACTTGTTATTGTAGTAGACCCCCCTTTAGTGCAGCAGCCTTGTGCTCCTCAAGACATGAGGAAGCATCATAATTTGAGATCAAAACCACAAGAGGAGGAAGATAATATTGATGCTCCTCTCATCCTTTACCTAATTAAGAAATCTAAGAAAAACCCAAAAATGAAATGATTTCTTAAAAATGCTCTTTGATAAAACTTGTTTGATTAACTTTGTTGGATAATGAAAGAACATTGTTTTAAGTAATTATCTATGAATGTTGTGTATTAATATTGAATTATATGTCATGTTAATGAATATTGTTATGTGTTAATGAATTCTTGATTAGTGTTGCGTATTAATGAATGTTATATCATATTAATGAATGTTATGTGATTGTATTGATTGAGTCTTATATTTCATAAATGGATGAATGAAGTGTGTAATTAGATGTTAATGGAGAATTTAGATTGATGTTAGGGGGGGGGGGGGGGGGGGTGAGGCCAGATGAGCTTCCACCTTCACGTGGTTGGCCTTGTTAAGTTTAAAGTATTCTCAAAACCAAGTGAAGCTCAAACTAACATACCTTCATTATTTAATCAATTTCATTCGTTCTAGGTCTTTGCTCATAAGTGCATTTTGAATGTGTGATTGTCAGGAAACTATCAAATAAAAAACTAGAAGGGCCAATAGTCAACTTCTCATTGTCATTGTCTAGCATGATTCAGCTTCATTTTGTGTAAGTATTCTCATATTGAATGTGTCAACCTCTCTTGGCCTAATGTGGATTATTTCATTGGTTTGTGTTTTTGAGTAGTTAAATCAGTTCCTATCTTCTATTCTTAATTCGTTCAAACTGTAGGAAGGCCTAACAGATATACTCAACATAGAATTGACTGCTAGTCTGGGCAATTGAACACACTGAGTCTTTGGCTTGAGAGAAAGAGTTGGGTAATGTTGTTTCTGGAGACCTGTGTAATTGTCCTCAGTGGCCTCTCTTTTTTTAACAGGTTATTTTAATATATATGTAGTGTCCATGTTTTTTTTTAATACAGACTCTTTTTGTGTATATGCTAGTGCTATGGAACCTAAATAAACAATTATAAATGTAATAGATAATGTCTTCGATGAAGTAATTTATGTACCACATGTAAACCAAAATCCATGCTTAATGCCATTTTGTGTAGTTCCTGAGTGTCTGACTCAGGTTATAATGCAAAAAAATTGATGCATATAAAGTGTCTTTACTAAAATTTTAATCTAGTGCAATGAATTTCATTTCATGGTTAATAGACGATATATGTAGTCATGAGATTTCAGATATGTGATTGTTTCTTGTTCTTATTTTCAGAAAAATGAGTCTGTCTATTAGCATATCAAATTTGCTATTTTGGTTGGAAGTTTTTGTTTTAAGCTCCTAATGTTTATGACAATCACTTTGGTCTAAAAACTAACAACTTTCTCATGAGAAATACCAAAATGAAACACATTGATTGTCTGTCCACTCCACATGTCCACTTGTTGTTGCCCTCTGAAAAATTGACTTAGATTAGCCATATGCTGCCTCACCTATTTGAGGTAAGCCAAACTTAGTTGAACTAGACTTTCTTTGTTGTAGAATTGATTTAGTATAGAATATTTTCTAGCAAGATTTTTTTTTTAAAAGTAAGGTTTTTGGAGCATTATCTACCACTTGAGAAAAAGTTTCCATGGCTAAATTTCTTTGCCACAAAGTTAATATTGCTCTAAAGACTTACAAGTTAGTAAGTCCTCAGCTAAAGGGCTGATAAACTAAATAAAGTTTCAAATATATGAATAGATAAAACTCATACAAGCAAAATTCGGAGCCAAATTGAATAGCATTGGCTATTTGTCAGCAGAAGGTCCCTGCTAGAACAGACACATTTGTCACTTCATTAAGATGACAATTGTGTACTAAGTTTCCTAACTGTATAAGTCATCGTCATCTTTATTATTTGTGTTAAAATAACTGAGAGGGGGGTTTAATCAGTTATCTAGTGTCCCAAAACAAAATGTATAATTCAAAACAATTTCTTCAATTTCTACTCGTCGATAAGCAATAATAACTTTCACTGTCTGTGCTTTTACCGATTACCAGTCTACTACTTATAACAGTTTACCAATTAAATCTAACATGTAACATGCAAATTATGATAACAAACAAATATCACAATCAACACATAACACAAGAGATTTAACGTGGAAACCTTGTAAAGGGGAAAACCACCTAGGACCAACAACCCAAAATTGTTCACTCTTCTGAAGTGAGGTCGGTTAAGACCCAACCCTATTAAAGGTTACAAACACACTGTCAGGTGTGACCTTGTTAGAGGATTTTATACTAGAAGTTATCATCCAACCAGCATTCACTATGGGGTTGACAGGATAACAATGTTCATTCTATGAATGATACATCATAAGACTTTCAGAGTCCACTCGGTTAAGAGATTTAGACTGTATACAATGGTTAAATATGTAACAGTAAAATGACCTACTTTAATACAACTTCAATTGCAGATTACAGATCAATATTTTGTCCATACAAATCCTTCTGATCAATAATTCACTTTAGATTCAATACTGTATCAACTTACTGTCCGTTGGTAACTGCTCTCTGTAGCTCGGTAATTGCTTTGCAGCTCAGTTCTTATGAACCAGTATGATCAAAATGCATGAAAACCTTATTCACGCGATAATCCTCCAGCTTCTTCTTTTTTCTTAAATAAATTATGTTCTCTTATATAGACGAGTAAATCATTTTCTTCTCCACCATCAGATTTTTTCGCTTAATCACATTCATAGATTTTGCCACTTAAAACTTTCTCGATACTTGTGTCAATAACATGTTTCAATTTGCTCTGTTAGATCTTCTTTGAATTTTGTCAGTCATTGATCTGCGTAACAAACTTTATTAGTTACCTTGATGTTATACTCTTGCTAGCTCATCAAGCTTATCGGCTAAACTAATCATTTAATTCATTCTATCCTCCTCAGTTAACAAAGAATGCATCGGTGAACACTACTCGGTTAATACTGCGGTCGATATACACTAAACTCCGTCAGTGTATACTAGAAATGCTTCATTTACCGACAACACTGCTTTGTGTCTTTCAGCTCTATACTTCATCATAGATGAATGCAACATAATGAAGTCAATATCATCAAGTCATGGACTCGTCAACAAGTTACTCAATGTGTTCCTTGTCCTCATCTGTCATGTATATCTTTCCTCAAGTAGATTTCTCTGTTCTTCATTTCTTTTCCACTTTTCTTCAGATGTCTCAGTTTAGTAACTTACAAGATAAGTGTTGTCAAGCTAGTTGACATCAATGACAACATAATATTGATTTAATCATATTACATATCTAATCAGCAACTCCTCAGTGATCTTTAATCACAGATTCTTCAATCAGATTCCAAATCAGTTGTGGTCCAACAATCTGTTGTAGCAAATACATCTAAAGCACTAGCAGGTCTATCTGGAAATCAAAATTCTAAACCAAAGCCTCGAGATTGTTGTAGTGTTTGTGCAAAGGCTTGATACTTTTGAATATCAGCATCACTGACACTTCTTCAGGCATATTTCATTGACTCCTCAAAATGAGCATCTTTTATTTCAGCTACCTTGTCACTATCATCCTCATCCATTGCCTTGGGGTTCTCACTTCTTTTTATTTCACGTTCAATATCCTATAAAAGTGCAGAGGAAAGAGAACATGACAAATTGAAATAATAAGATACAAGTTGAGGAAAATTGAATCAAAAAATGTAAAATTCTAACACACCAGTTCAAAAAAAACCATTAAGAAATTCATAACCAAATCTAGTTTGCAAAAGCCGCCACAATTGAAACTCACCTTCTCAATATTTTCTCTAATAGCATACTTGCAAGCCCGCTAAAAAATCTCTATAATATCGACTCCACTAAATCCTTGGGTATAACAGACTAGTGCCATTAGGTCCACATCCTTTGAGACAGGTGATTTTCTCAAGCAAGAACTAAAAATTTGATAACGTGAGGACTCATCAGGTAAGGGAATATAAATCAACTAGTCAAGTCGGTCAGGCCTTAGCAATGCAAGATCGATGATATCGGGTCTGTTTGTAGCACCAATAATGAAAACTATTTTCTTGGTTGTCATACCATCCATCTCCGTCAACAAATGGTTTCTTGGCTATCATACCATCCATCTCTCAAATAGTTCAAACAAGATGAAAACACCCACAATTTCACACAGAGCAGAGCAGATGGATTGCTAGAGCCCAAAAGCAGTCTGGAAAATAGAACGAGCAAGGACCCGCTAGCAACAAGCAGCAGAATGAGTGTGAACACCTAAAGATAAATATCTAGACTAATCACCAATTAGGATGTCGTTGATGATTAGTCTGGATATTTATCTTCATTTGTTTTTTTAAACATTCTATATTTAGTCAAAATTTTGACTAGCCGTAGTTGACATTTTGACTAATCGACGTCGAAATGTTTCCCTAGTTTGGTCTAAACATCGACCATTCTGTGTCAAAATGTGGCATCATGGGTTTGGCATCCTAGTCGAAGAGGCCAAATATTTTGACCAATATTGGTCCAAATTGTGACACAATTTGGTCAAAATATGACTGTCGTGATTTTCACATCCTAGTCGGACGAGCCAAGTATTTCGACCAACTGTGGTTGAATTTTTGACAAATATATCACCACTTGCTAATGTCATTTTTGACCAAGTTTGGCGTATAAAATTTGACGGTTACAGAGATATGTCAAAAATTTGATGAGAAAAATAGCGACCAACCAGTTGGTCGAGTATTCAACCCATTTGGGTAGAAACTTTGACCAATCGACCATCGAATATAGGTGCAAATTGTACTAGTGTCTAATCAAACTAATATGTAATAGGAGCCAAATAGCATTTGAGGGGGAGATAACAATCAAGCACCTTAAATCAATCTTACTAAATACACATTCCTTGATCCTTAGAGTTGTTTATAGAGTTTTGGGATGGAAATTTTTAACAAATGATGACAGATACAGAGTAAATTTTGATATCACGTCTATGTTTGTTGCAATAGCCATATTTGTGGGTTACGGGAGACAAGAGACTAGAAGGCTATGCTTCAAAATTTTCAAGCGAAGATATCTAGGAAACATTGATAAAGTCCTCCAAAATATTAAAGGGGATAACACTATTACAAGACCTCGGTATTACAATATGCACTCAATCAATGGTAGACCAGCTCCATCTACTCCAATTATGATAAGTGAAGACCATGATGCATTCAATGAGAGAGGTATTATCATTAAGTGAAATTTAGATTTTCTAATGCTATTTATGCACATTAGAACAGCAACAGTGAGTAATTGGTTTTATGATTACTGGCATACTAATAATGTTGGAGAAACTGATATGGAATGTTTTAGTGATTCGGAGTCAGAAAATATGGTTGAAGTCTGGATGGATGAAGGGGGCCATAAAGAGAATAAGAAACAAAGAATCAAAGATTCGGAAGGGTCTCGAAATAGAAGCAGATGAAGATGAATGCAACCATAGTAGAATGTCTTAAGGATGGACCTCTCTTTTGAAAAATCCTAGATTTACTATACTCTTCCAGTATTGAATGAGATGTCCCTAAGATTTATCTTTATGCTATAAATTAAGAGATGGAATGATTCAATCTAATTCTATAGAAATTATTGGAAAATGTGTGAGTAAACATTTTTTGTAAATAATCACAGCATAACAATTCCATGGCCTCCATCAAGAGATTCATGTATATAATATATATATATATATATATATATATATATATATATATATATATATATATATATATATATATATATATATATATATATATAGTTATAAAGATAGATTTAAGTATATATATACATGAATAGGATAATCTTTTAAGAAAAAAGAAAAAAAGTTGGTAAAATTAATAATGGTGAACAATGTTAGATTTACATATCTTCAAACTATCATAACCCTCTTAAATAAGTTTTAATAAGTATATAAAATTTTCATTCAAAGGTGACCTTTATTTTTAAACATTTAAATGGATCTAAAAATGGTTAATTTCCCTTACCAGGTACCCGCTCAGAAGGAAAATTGATTAAAAGGTATCCTTATGATGTGTAATTGTCAATGAAGTAAATAACTTATTAAGGGAAAAACCTACCTCTGCAAATATAACCAGAATAGCAGTATATAAAACTCCTAATACCTACTCACATTAATGGATATTAATAACAAAATGTTATGGCGATTAAATGCTCCCTAATTTTGGTCCTGAGAGAACAATTCTAGATTCCATGAAATAAGTATTGCTCGGGCTATAAGTTTTGTGTAAGAAGAACTAGCCTCAATATGAACTCTGGTAGTATACAATGGAAAGCTTTTTGGATGATCTCTTATCTTGAAGCCAACACATTGTAATATATGTATTGACTTTAGGTAAGAAATCATCAAACTACTCTTCAAGCTTCTAAGAGACTCCTTATCAGGAATTTAGATACCCTGGTTCTGGTAAGAATGTTAATAGTTCTTGAGCTTCAGAAAAGGGTAAGGTGGGCTCATCAAATATTTAGTATGGTAAGTAGAACCCAACTCACTTCTGAGTAAAGCTCATTGTGGCTTTGAAATTTTTATTCGGTCTTCCCCTTTTCTCTCTTTTATATACTCTTATATATATATATATATATATATATATATATATATATATATATATATATATATATATATATATATATATATATATATATATATATATATATATATATATATATATATATATATATATATATATATATACACATATATATATACATATATATATATATATAGACATATATATATATATATACATATATATATATATATATGTATATGTATATATATATATGTATATGTATATATATATATATATATGTATATGTGTATATATATATATATATATATATATATATATATATATATATATGTATATATATATATATATGTATACATACCTATATATATATATACCTATATATGTATGTATGTATATATATATATACCTATATATGTACGTGTGTATATATATATATGTGTGTGTGTGTGTGTGTGTGTGTGTGTGTATACCTATATATATGTATGTATATATATATTATGAGAAGATATATAAATGTGTGTGTGTGTGGAATTATAGATAAGTATTTTAATTTTTGTAAACGCAGAAATGTATAGCAGTGAATGTGATGCAGGAGCATCCTAAGAGTCTTGGCAATCCTGTACCAACCAAAAATATGTTTATCTTTGAAGGTAGATTGCTAGTTTTGATCTTTGTTTGGTGGAGTACTTGCTCAGTTTGGGAGACTGGTTGCTCAGTTTATGTGGTTATCGGGGTGCTCAGTCTTTGAAGAACACTCAGTGACTGAAGGTGTTGGTTCACTGGCGCTCGATAATAACTCTATTGCTCGGTCATGCTTTGCGTGGTCGGTTGACTGGCGTTCAATTATTTCCTCTGTCGCTCGGTGTTCTTGCTTACCGACTAGATTGTTTAGTTGGATCGACTTGGCTGAATGATTTCGCTGATTTGGGTCACGCTCCTTGAGTTATGGATTGACCGTTGGATGTGTGGGACCTAGATCTGGCATGTTGCATTCTTCTATGCGGATTTGATGACCGTTTGGGCCCATCTTGGAGAGTTTATTTATTTGTAAGGTTATTTGAGAGTTGATTGATGTTTTGGCATTTAATATTTGTTTGTAAGGGTTAATTGTTTCATCAGCCAACTTGTGGCTGGGAATCAGTATTTATAGGATGCTTGGGTATTTGTTTAGGGAGAGAGACAGTTGGTGGAAGTTAGTGGCCTACGAGCTTAGGCACAGGAAGATTGCTTGGAAGTTTGAGTACAAGTTTAGATCTTTCCTAGGGTTCCTACCAGTGTGTTGTTTGTTGCAGACCTGGGCTAGCTGAGTACTAATGTTGTGGAAAAGATTTGGATCCTGCGAGATCTTGTAGACTGTTACTTGCTTTGTATCTAGTCGTAACTGGGAAGGCCTTACAGCCCGGCACATTGCATGTAATCGGTGATTTGATGAATAAAGATTTATGTTCTATATTAGATATGTTATTGTTGTTATGTATTTTCACTGCGTATTGGTTTGGCTGCAAGGTCGGTCAGTCCTTAATTGGATCCACCAACCTTGACTGCGTCAGGTGGTATCAAAGCAAAGTTTGTTCCTATTTGAATGAAGTTTGTTCTTATTGGAGCTGAGTGGATCTTGTGTGTTTGCACCTAGATCTTGATTTGAAGATGCCTCTGAGGAGAAATCATGAGATCTTAGAGGAGGAAGCTATTGGAGAATTTAGTCTTGATGATTTTAGGGCTTTGCATAAACAAGTGCAAGATCTGCAAGAGGAATTGAGAAAGAAGAAGACTACACCGAAGGTAGGTAGTGATGATGAATCTAAGGAAGAAGATCATTTTGAAGAAGCTGTGGAAGAAGCTAGAGATCCTAAAGAGAATAGAATCCTAAAAGCTATGTCAAAAATTGGGAAAAGACCTAAGATTGAAGTTTCTGCATTTGTTGGAAGCCTTAGGCCAAAATAGTTGATTGATTGGATTAATGAGATGGATGAATACTTTGAGTATGAAGAAATAGAAGATCTTGATAGGGTTAGATTTGCAAAGACTAATTTGAAGAGTCGTGAAAATATTTGGTGGAGGGAAGTTCAGTTGGAAAGAGGTAGAAGAGGAAAGGAAAAGATCATTAAATGGAACCGAATGGTTGACAAGTTGAAGAAGCAATTCATTCTGGTGGATTATGAATTGGACATGTTTAACAAGATGCAAGCTTTGAAGCAGACTAACAAATCGATGTAGGAGTATACCGAGGAGTTTTACAGAATCCTGATTAGGATTGGTCATTATGAAGCTGATAAAGAGAAGGTTGCTAGGTATGTCTATGGTTTGAGACCTAGTTTTCAAGAAGAGTTACTTACTGTGTGAATGACAACAATCGGTGATGCTTATCAGATGGCATTGAAGATTGAAGAGAAGCTAAATAAGAAGTATGAAGGTAAATAGAGCAATAGGAACTAAGGTGATAAAACTAGTGAGACAGTTGCTGAAGCCAATGTGACAAAGAATCCTAAGTCTAATGTGGGATCTAGCAGTGGTCAAGGTACTAAGAACTTCAACAGTGGATAGAGAGGAAGGTGGAAGAATGAGTTCACCGGTTCTTGTTATAACTGTGGTGAAGCTGGTCATAGAAGTATTCATTGTCCTAAGAAGAGGGTGGCACTGACTGCTGAAGAAGATATTGTGAATGTTGCAAAAAAAGGTGAGACACTTATCACTAGGAGATTAGCTGCATGTGTCCATGAACCGGTGCAAAGAAGAAATTTGTTCAGAACCAGATGTAAGTGCAAGGATAAGGTATGTAATGTTATAGTTGATGGTGGTAGTTCTGAGAACTTTGTTTCAGATGAAAAGGTTAGTAAGTTGAATTTGGAAAGAAGGAAGCATCCTAATCCTTATCAAATTAGTTGGATACAAGATGTTTCTAAGGTTAGGGTTGAAGAACAGTGCTTGGTTAATTTTTAGATTGGATCTTATCATGATGATATATTGTGTGATGTATTGCCTATGGATGTTTGCCATCTGTTGCTCGGTAGACCCTGGCAGTTTGATAGAAATGTGTTGTTTGATGGTCATGCTAACACCTATGTGGTTAGGCATGAAGGAGCTTGGCATAAGTTGTTACCTTTGCAGGAGATAGGGATTAAGGGATGTGAAGTTATCAGGTGTTGTCCTTATGACAAACCTCAAGAGCAGAGAATTGATGAACCTATTCCTACAAAGCCTAGTTTGAAAGAGAAGAAGGGTGATATATCTGAAGAGTTTGTTGAGATTAAGAGGCAAATGGTCTTTCTGATAGAGATGGTACAGTAGATGATGACATTTGTGACACAGAGAGATGTGGATGATGCTGAGTTGATTGAGGAGTCTAGAGAGGATGAACCTTAGCAAGATACTGAGGTGGTCGGTAGTGGAAGGAATGGTCAGAGTTAGTTGTTATCAGTTGCAGATAGAAAAGATAAGAGAAATGAGAAGCAAGAAAACTTGTGGTATGAGACAGTGAATGAAGTGAAGAGTACTTGGGATGAAGGACAAGAGGAGATATGGGTTAAGAACAGATATAGCATACTTGTTGTAATACCCCAAAAATGGGCTATATGTTTATTAACCTCCTACATCCTCAAATCGAACAAAATCGACATAGAAGTCCTAACCTAAGGCACATCGGCACATCATCGAATCCTAATTGATTATCTTAAATTCTGCATCGGGGAATATTCCTAGTAATATTCCTAATCATCATAATTATCTTTGATTTAATGATTATTTGGCGATAAATCCTATTTATCCTAAAGTTTAATTAATTGAATATTCTCAATATTTAATTAATTAAGATTAATTCTGCCACTTAATTATTTAATTGAATTTAATTATATTTATTCCTAATTATTATTATTTAAATTTGACAATAAATCAAAATTCCTATCATTAATTGATTAAATTCTTATTTAATTAATTAAAGCAAGTTGTCATATTTGATGATATTATTTTTGAATAAAAGTTTGATTAAATGATTGATTAACCCATAAATCAATTGTTTTATTTCTAAAATCAGTTAAGTTGAGAATAAATCACTTTATTTATTTATTAATTCATAATTATCCATGTGCACAATCAAAGAGCAGTTAAACTCCAAATCAGAAAATCAATGCAAGTTATTGACTTTTTGGAACTCAACATCATTTTTGAGTTTTAAAATTGATCTAAACTTCTAATTTGAGTTAAAAAGCTATTTTTGCATGATTTGCATGTTTTTGTGAATTAAATTATCTTTATTTAAAAATAACTCAAAAATCAAGTTGAGTTTATTTGAGTGATTTATGGATTTTTCCATGCACCTCCAAAGCCTTGGATTTCTATAAAAACAAGGCTCAGCTCTTCATAATTCATCTCTCAAATCCATAGAATCTCATAATTTGCGAACTTATGCTGGTGAATTGCTATCTGGAGAATCAGAGCTTCTTTGCGAATCAACCACGTTTTGTGAGATCACTTTTGTTTTCATATTATTGTTAGATCAATTTCATATAGATCAATTTCATATCTAGATTTTGCATTCAAATCCTTCATTTAGGTGTCATCTAGGTCACTGATCTCGATTACAATCTGAGAACATCAATCTCGCACCTATTAGAAGGCAGTAAATCGCTTGGTTAGATTAGATTTCAATTTTGCACGATTTGATTATAGCTAACCTCAAATGTTTTACTGAAGTGTTGTGTCTACAGATTAGGTACAATTTTCACACACACATTTTTGTACCTTATCCATAATGCCTCCCGCTATGTCATCATTGGTAATGATCTATACAAACGAGGTCTAGATGGTATGCTACTTAGATGTTTAGAATGGGAAGAGTCTCAACATGCATTAGAGGAAGTCCATGAGGGTATTTGTGGGTCACACTCAAATGGTTTAACACTAGCTCGAAAACTTATTAGAGCAGGGTACTATTGGCCTGAAATGGAGAAAGATTCAATCAAGTTTGCTAAAAGTTGTCAAAAGTGCCAAGTGCATGGTAACTTGATTCATGCTCCAGGGAGAGATCTAATTCCCTTCACAACACAATGGCCTTTTCAATAATGGGATTTTGATCTTATAGGTGTTATCTATCCACACTCTTCTAATGGACATACCCATATAATCATGTTGGAAATATTCAGGAATTAACCGAGTTACTGAGAGGGGAGGGGTGAATCAGTAACTTCAATTTTTCTTCTAATTTTAACATGTATTTTACTTTTTAACCTTTGCATACAGAAAGCATGAAACTTGAAAGCATTCATAATAATGACACATAGATTTGGTTACCCAGAAACCTTCCAAAAGAAAGTAAAACTGGGGTGGGGATGAAACCCACAAAGCTTTAGTACTGCAGAATAAAGTTGGCCGGTTAAGGCTTACAATTTGATCACTTCTGATGATCTGCCCTGTTAGGAGCAATAAGGATTGCTAAATCCACCCTGCTAAAGGATTTACAAACATACAGTGAAGTATGCACTTGGTAAAGAGATTTATACAAAGACTGTTAAGTCTACCCGGTTAAAGGATTTAGTACTGATTCACCTGTTAGAATGAAACAGTAGATCTCTGCTTTGCAACTGGATTGCTGATTGAGATTCTCTGATGTACTGATCACCTTCTGTGATGAATTTGTCTTTGCTGTACCTTATACTTCTGAAGCCTTCTACAATTCGCTTATCTCTGCCTTTCTTTTTCTTTCACATATGATTATATATCCCATTTATTTTCTTTTTACAACATTGCTAATATACAGGTCTTAAACAATTAATTACAATTACAATTACACAGTCGGCTTGACAAATAAACATAAGTGCTACTAAGTCGGCCCAAGTAGTTACTCGGTTCCTTCAAACTGACTCGGTGACTTTCTGATACTCGGCGTCCACTGCATTACTCGGCATCGTCATGCACTCGGTAGAAGTGAAGGCACGGTTCATACTGATCACTCGGTAGGTATTGAACTCGGTAAGTACTGGTGACTCGGTAGACAAGATGTTACTCGGTTTACATTGTCCTGATCGGTTTGTACTAACTTGCTCGGTTTGCACTGTCTGCTCGGTTTGCACTGTCTGCTCGGTTTGCACTGTCTGCTCGGTTTGCACTGTCTGCTCGGTTTATACTGTCTGCTCGGTTTGCACTGTCTGCTCGGTTTGCATTGTCTGCTCGGTTTGCACTTGTCTGCTCGGTTTATATCCAGAATGCAAATAAGTGTTGTCACTAGTGGCAATTCTGCTTAATGCCAACAATCTCCCCCTTTGGCATTAGTGACAAAAACACTTATTGGCCAAAATTTATATACACCGAATCATACTGAGTTTTATTTTGATTTTTCAAAATTTGTCTTTGTTATAGGGCTTTATACATTGTCTCCCCCTTTCTATGTGCTAACTGTTCCTTATACAAATCTATAACTGTATACATATCTCTCCTTCTATACATATCTCCCCCTTTTTGATGATAATGCCAAAGGTGCATATACAAGTTATTTACAGAGAGAATCCAAAATTTGATAAGAAATCAAAATGTACCTTCATTATTAGTGCCAGGGTTCTGTCCCAACTTTCTTGCAGGATTTTACATGTTTGTATAGCAATTTGGACTTTTGCAGAGAGTTCAATCATGTGATCTGCTATAGAGAACTGATTGTCATGAATCAATGTTCTGGAATGTTCAATGTGCTTATACATTGTATTCATGATGGGAAGGATCATGTGTTGGATGTCTAGCAGTGTGGACCGGATCCTTGAGTCTTCTTTCAGTAGATCAGACTGCATATTAGATAGGTGTGAAATTTTCATGTGATGAGCAGAGCTTGAACTTGGTTCAAGTTGCAGCTTCTGTATGCTAATCTTCATATCCTCATCCATTTTATTCATTTTATCTTTAACATCCTTTGTGAACTCGGCAAAATTGCATAGTCTGGCCAAAAGAGAGGTAGCATTCGAATAAATAGATTCTATGTTAGACAAAACTGAAGACAATTCCACTTGGTTAATAGCTATGTGCTGAGCAATGTGCTCAAGCACTTTATTGTTGAATCTCTTCTCGGCTCTTTCAACTAACTTTTCTGTCCCGGATGAGTCCTCATTGTATTTCTCAACTGCTTCTGCTAATTGTAACAAAACATGCTGGGAGGAGTCTACTTTAATGCCTAATGCATCAGACAAAATGTCCTTAGCATCCTTGATGATTTGATACTCCTTGTCTCTCTCCTCTTTAAGCTTCTTTTGTTTTGCTTTCCTTTGGAGGATCTCACCTATATTCTGCATCTGGTCTGCTGAGAGATTTGCAAAATCTAATGTAGGAATCTCTATCTCTTCATCTAGGTCTATATCCTCAACTATATTTTTACCCAAAAATTTTATACTCGGTAGAGCCTTAGGCTTATCTGTACTTAATGCTCTTGTAGTAGTGACAGTAGATAAAGTAGGGCTGGCTATTGACACTGGTATACTTTCTACTGGAGAACTTAAAATATTTACACTTGAAGATTCAAAAGCTGGAAAACTTACTGGTACAGGAGACTGCAGCTCGGTAGAAGAAATGGTAGCTGCCTCTGATGTTACTAGGGATGATTGGACAAATGTAGAAGTTGTCACAACCATGCTTGAAGGTGTCTCTGGGCTGGATGTAGAGATTTTCACTGGAGAGGTAGGAAGGGATGCAATGACTTCTGCTGCTATCCTTACAGTATCATCTACCTCGGTGTCTTCTTCTTGTTCATCGCTGTCATCTTCAATATCTTTTATTATTACAGTTTCAATGCTCGGTTGGTGAAGGTGGTATATGTTCTTCCATGTAGCTTTTGCAGCCTTCACAACCGATTCAATGTTGTTGATCAAAATCAAACAAGTATTGAACTTCAATGTCATCTTATTTTCATTTTCTTTTAGTGCCTTCTTTACTTCATCATTATTCAAGCTCGGCATCAACTGTCTCAGGTTTTGATCAAATATGTCTATCACAGTTTGCCTTGCATTGCTCCATCTCATTCTTATTGGATTCAATAGAACTGCTGGAACCTGTGGGGTAATTTCTTCAGGAGAGTATTTCCACTGTCCCATCTTCTCAACAACAGCATCTTCTATTTCCTTCTGTTCTACTTCCGATCTGGTTTCATATCTCAAGGATTTTATGTTACTTACTCCAGATCCTGATCCATCTCTAAAGAGTTTGAGCTTTTCTTGAAGGGTTAGAGGAGGCCTTTTGAATACTATGTCTTTATCTGCCTTTTCTGCCTTGTCTGCCTTGCCTTTTGTATTTCTCCTTGTAAACACAGCAGTGGGAGGCACAGATGCCTTAGTGATGAAAACTTTTCCTTTCTTCTTTGCAGGTTCTGGTTCCTCTATTTTCTCATCCTTTTCCTCTTCTTTTTCATCTATTTCTTCTTTGTCCTCGGTTATCATTTGCATTTTGTCTATCCTCTTCTTTCCTTTGTTTACCACCTATGGAAGCTTTATGCTTAGTTCAATTCTCACCTTAGCTTCATCATATGTTCCAAAATATGGAGCTTTGGGATTGACAGGCTGATTTAGAAGAGCTTCAATGATATTCTTGGTTTCATCAATATTTACCTCATAAGGAAGAGGTTTTACATATACAGTTCTCGGTTTAACTGCTTGAATATACACATTATCACAATCTACTATAAAACAGATGTCATCTTTGTAATCTTCCACCAACTTCTGTGGAATCCAGAATTTGTCATTCATTTTCTCTTTGAAAGACTCAAAATAGTTATCCATGATGCTTTCAAAGTTTTCACCCATTTCTATGATGTATTCATTAATTTCATAAAGTACTGGCACATCTTTTCTCCATACAACTTTTCCTTTAGAAGGGAAGAATTTCTGAACATAGAAGAATAAACAGACTAACAAGGATCCAAACTTACATGGATTGTTTTTGGAAGTTTTGATGCTTTCCATGTTCTTGTTGAACTGTTTCAACAATAAGTCTGCTAGGTCAAATGTCAAGTTGTTTTTGACCACTTTGTATGCTAGGTCAACAGCTTCACAGGAGACACTGTTCTGTCGACTAGAACTGTAAATCTTGTGGGCAATGATATGTGTACCAAACTTCAGTTCGGCGTCGGTAATGCTGCTAACTTTCATGCCTCTACCATCCCACTCGGCTAGGGTTTTCTTCTCTAGTTCCGTCCGACCTAGGGTTTTGGTAGTTTTAGCTTTGTTCAACATGGGAAGACCGGTGATTTGTTGAATCATTTTCTTTGTGATCTCAATAGGTTGCTCAAGCCAAATCTTGCCATCGTGTACTCGGCTGAGAATGTACCTAACCCATTTCTCTTGAAAGTTTCGAGGAAGATGTGCAATGTGAACTAAACCCTTATCTTCCAGATGTTTGTGCTTGGGTTTCAAAATACCATCCACACATAGTTCCTCACGCACAATGTCTAGTTCTAGATTTCCCATTTCTTGAATTGAACAGTTAAAATAATTGCGGATATTGTTAATAAGCAGTACCTTAGGAGGAATCTGAGATTGAGCTCCGTTCGGATCTAGGGCTGCTGCAATTGCGGGCACGATCTTAAATTCTGGTGCTTTCCACTCCCCTTGGACTAACATATCAGATCCTTTCTTCACTGAAGTGCTGGATGATGCCATGGTAGCTCACAGAAAATTCTTTTCGCAAAAGTATTAAATCGTCGGGTTGCCCTTGAAATTTTCTTCTCTCAAAGTGCTAAAGATTCGCGGTGAAGAATGAGTTTGATTACTTGCTTTTTGTTTACAATTCTGTCATTAATGCTCATTTCAAATTAGGGTAGGAATTTTGACAGACTGTCACCCACTAAGAATTAATTGCTCGGAAAAGACTTCGTAGCTCGGTGAACTCGAGAATTCATAATGCTCCGACCTCGCTCGGTAAAGACAGGTACCGACCTCGCTCGATGAAGACTATACCGACCTTGCTTGGTGAAGACTATACCGACCTCCCTGTGATCTTACTGCATCTTGCATGCTGATTTAGACTATTCTTTTAATTTCGGTTCTGGAACTGCTTGAGATTGATCTATGAGAATACAGTTCCAGTGCTTCCTTGGAAATTTAGTTTGAGTCGGTAGAGCCATCCATTCCATTACTTGGACTGGATTGCTCGGTAGCTTTAGGAATCCATTTTTGTCTCACCTGTTTCCTGACCTTAGTTGCTTCATTCTTCTTTCCTTCTTCAATTTCACTGGCATTCATGCAGTTTCTGGCTATGTGACCGAGTTTAGTGCATTTGAAACATCTTATGGTAGTATCTCTTTTCCTTAGATGATGTTTTATGCAATTCATGCCAATGTGTCCATATTCTCCACAGTAATGACATCTACACCAGGTGTTGTAGTCCCAGCCAAACATTTCTTTCACAATTTGTTCTGCTGGATTAAATATCTTGGATCTGCACTCGGATGCCTTATGACCTTGTTTGTTGCACTTGTGACAATTACCTCTGAATCTAGGTTTTTCCCTGCATTCATTTGCTTTATGACCAGGTTGATTGCAACTATAACATTTTCCATTGAATTCTGCTTTTTCATTGTTCCAACATTTATTTGAAGTATGTCCTATTTTACCACAATGATTACAAGTAGGTTTTTGATTTCTTTGAGTACCTTGCTTAGAGGATTCGCCTTCTTCTTTGTATCCAAGTCCTGCTTTTCCTTTTTGCCTATGAAGATTTCATTCATACAGCTGATTCAAGTCTTCTTGACTTTTCAGCATTCCTTCATTGATTTGTTTTTCAGCGTTTAGGTCATCCATCAATCTTAGATTGGTTTCCTTTTCAGATCTTAGTTCTTCTCTTGTGTTTTCTATTTCTTCATTTGCATGAGAGATCTGATCAATTAGATTTTCTAGCTGAAGGGTTTTGTTTTGGACTTCAATGTTTCTTTCATCTAATTCATCTTTCAACTTGTTTCTTTGTTCCAAGATCTCACAGAATCTTGTAGAGTGTAGTCCTTGTTCTATTTTCAATTTTCTCACTTCTTCCTGTAGAGACCCATTCTTTTCTAGGAGTTCTTTGATAGCATTGTTTGCTTCATCTGAGTTATTTGAGGGAAGAAGATCTTCAATCTTTTCTTCAATGTAATTCTGATCATTCATCTGATTTGCAAGTTCCTTCCTTCTCTTTAGGGATTGGGAAAGATGTTCTTTTGCTTCTTTGAGTTTAGCTATGGCCATTTCCAGATCTAGCTTTTCATTTTCAATCACCTTGTTCAGTTTGAATACCTCCATTGTCCTGGATCTTTGCTCAAGCTAGTTAAGCTTTGTCTTGAGAACCAATGCAGCTCTGATACCAATTGTTGGAAATATTCAGGAATTAACCGAGTTACTGAGAGGGGAGGGGTGAATCAGTAACTTCAATTTTTCTTCTAATTTTAACATGTATTTTACTTTTTAACCTTTGCATACAGAAAGCATGAAACTTGAAAGCATTCACAATAATGACACATAGATTTGGTTACCCAGAAACCTTCCAAAAGAAAGTAAAACTGGGGTGGGGATGAAACCCACAAAGCTTTAGTACTGCAGAATAAAGTTGGCCGGTTAAGGCTTACAATTTGATCACTTCTGATGATCTGCCCTGTTAGGAGCAATAAGGATTGCTAAATCCACCCTGTTAAAGGATTTACAAACATACAGTGAAGTATTCACTCGGTAAAGAGATTTATACAAAGACTGTTAAGTCTACCCGGTTAAAGGATTTAGTACTGATTCACCTGTTAGAATGAAACAGTAGATCTCTGCTTTGCAACTGGATTGCTGATTGAGATTCTCTAATGTACTGATCACCTTCTGTGATGAATTTGTCTTTGCTGTACCTTATACTTCTGAAGCCTTCTGCAATTCGCTTATCTCTGCCTTTCTTTTTCTTTCACATATGATTATATATCCCATTTATTTTCTTTTTACAACATTGCTAATATACAGGTCTTAAAAAATTAATTACAATTACAATTACACAGTCGGCTTGACAAATAAACATAAGTGCTACTAAGTCAGCCCAAGTAGTTACTCGGTTCCTTCAAACTGACTCGGTGACTTTCTGATACTCGGCGTCCACTGCATTACTCAGCATCGTCATGCACTCGGTAGAAGTGAAGGCACGGTTCATACTGATCACTCGGTAGGTATTGAACTCGGTAAGTACTGGTGACTCGGTAGACAAGATGTTACTCGGTTTACATTGTCCTGATCGGTTTGTACTAACTTGCTCGGTTTGCACTGTCTGCTCGGTTTGCACTGTCTGCTCGGTTTGCACTGTCTGCTCGGTTTGCACTGTCTGCTCGGTTTATACTGTCTGCTCGGTTTGCACTGTCTGCTCGGTTTGCACTGTCTGCTCAGTTTGCACTTGTCTGCTCGATTTATATCCAGAATGCAAATAAGTGTTGTCACTAGTGGCAATTCTGCTTAATGCCAACAATAATCACTGCTACAAATTATTTTACAAAATGGGTAGAAGCAGTCCCTTTGACACAGGCAACTAGAAAGAAAATATCTATGTTCATATTGAACTATATCATATGCAGATATGGGATACCTCATTCCATAATCACAGATAACGGTGGACAATTCAAGAACAAAGACCTTGATGATCTATGTGCCAAATTCAAGATCACACAACATTGGTCTTCTATCTACTATCCTCAAGGGAATGGACAAGCTGAGGCCTCTAACAAAAATTTATTGAAAATCTTGCACATAATAGTTAATAAAATAGGAAGAGACTGGCATCGCATGATCAATCCAGCTCTCTGGGCCTACAGAACAAGTATTAGAACACCTACTGGGGCTACACCTTTCACTTTAGTTTATGGGCCTGAAGCGGTACTGCCTATTGAGGTTGAAATCTCATCGCTCAAAATTAGAATGCATGATCTAGTAACTAATGATGACTACAGAGTGTCTAGGTTGCAAGAACTTGAACTACTAGATGAGCGCAAACAAGCAGCGTATGATCATCTCAGAGTATATCAAAAGAGAATGTCTAGAGGCTACAACAAGAAAGTTAGACATAGAGAATTTCAGGTTGGTGATCTAGTCTTGAGAGAAAATTCTAAAAATCAATCCCATCGAGAACGCAAGGGTAAGTTTGAACCCAATTGGCTGGGTCCCTTTGTAATTACTACTACTTTTGGCTCTGGTGCCTATCAACTCTCAATGACTGAAGGAGAATAGCTCTGAGAACCAATAAACGTTCTCCATCTGAAGAAATTCTACGCCTAAGGCATTCAATCTATGGTAAAATATCCTAAAAAAATCTTTAAAATTGGAAAATGTCCTGAAAAAATGAACATCTTGGTGAAAACCTAGCAATAGGCGCCTTGATGATTCACAAAAAAATCAAAAAATATCAAAAGTACAAAAAAATTTTAAAAAATGAGAAAAAGAAAAAGTGCCTTAGTGAAAACTTGGAAACAGGCACCTTGGTAGCAAAAATAGAATCTCTGCCAAGATGGTGAAAACCCGGCAAACAGGCACCACTTGTTTCAAAATACTCCATCTATCAGCACAATCTTGGTTTTTCCCAGCTTTCAATTTTTCTTTAGTTTGTACATATCTCCTGGTTTGTTTCTACATTTCCAGTTTTCAATAAGTCGATTTGTACACCAATCTGCTCAAGCATCTGTATCCTATCAATGCTTAACACTTGGGGGCAATCAATGTTATATCCTATGGCCTCCAGTGTATCTTAGACGTATCATATCCAGTCAAAGTCCTTTGAAGCTTCATTTGAGTCAGTCAAGTCTATCTCGTCTCCAGAAAGGATTTGGCATCTACAACAACAATCAAACACAAACTGAAAACAATCTATGCTTTTCATGCTTTTATCTCCTTGTATGCTTACTGATTCGCATTGAAATTTTTGCATATTGTGTCCCTTTGAGCTCTTCGATGATGTCCTTTATAGGATTTAGAGAGTGATGACTAGGGGCATAATCTTTTCTTTGTCTTCTGCTTGTATGTGAAAATCTAACGTCTTTGGAAATTTTGGATTGAAATGGTGTCCGACTGTAAGAGCCTCTATCTCAAATTGGATGGCCATGCGTACCTCGACCATTGATACCCAAAAAATTCAAAGAATTTTGATCTCACTATTGTCTTTTTGAGTAAGTTCTTTCTCCTACTGTGAAACACGATCTTACCTAAGGATGTGAACGATAAAGGCTCACTACGGGTAATTCACACTGGATTTAGAATGATCTCTTGACTGTTTGATGTGTATGTTAAATGCAAATTGCTATATCAAAATGGACATGATACTCAGGTCATCTTGGCGCTTGTGCCTTGGTGCTTGTATCTAATCTGACATTCTGAAAATAAAACCAATATTCATATGTCCATGGTTGTTTGACCAGTGGGTGTTGTATTGGTTCTTGAGCGTTATAAATCAATATTTATATGTCTATGGTTTCATGGCTAGTGGGCATTGTATTGATTTATCTGGTTACCTAAAAGTTCAATGATGATAACAAATCGACACATGATCAGTGAGTAGGTCCTAGGTCCTAGGGTTGCATTATCATCCTGCATGTTTCTTTGCATTTTTGCACTTTGCATGATCTCACAAATTGCTTGAACACTTAAAAGATTCTTCAATCACCTCTTCCAATCTAACAAGAGTTGAATCCCACACGAAGGTTCCTCCAACAAAACAGCAAGTAGAATCCTTTTTTGGGATCAAAATTGAAATCTGAGATCATTCATATTGTCTACTGCTTGCATAATCAACCTTCCATCATCACAGAAATCTAGTATGCAACTTAACTGATTATCTAACATCAAACTATCAAAATGTCAAACTTTTAACTATGGTCAACTCATGGTCAAACCTAGTCTACTTGGTCTCTAGGACCTCCAAATGATGCAAAATGCATTCTCGGACGTGTATAACCACTTTTCAAATCAATTAACATGCTTCTAAACCATTTAACATTGACTTTTATTATCAGATTTCAATTTTAATCCCAAAGGGGGCATGGTATTGCACATCATTCAAGTCTGTAAAAATTCTATCAATCTTTCCTCAGTAATCAAGACAACAACCATGTCTAGTTGTTGAATCATCAAAAGTCCTCATCGCTCGGGGCAAATCTATCATCACTTGGGGCATATCAGATTCATCGATCCATATCAATCTGGTATCCTCCTAATCTTGTAATCTGTATCAGCTTTTTGCAACCATCGGTTCATCAGTGTTATTTCCTTGGTTCTTCGGTAACTGAAGGGGTTAGATGTGATACCTACATCATGGTTCTGCTAAAACAATCGAGTCTAGAATTGGTCACTCACTTCTTTGCAATCCTAAGGTTTGGAATCAGGCATTTTGACACTCTTTCGCAATCATCAGTTCATCGCTGCTATAGTGAACATTATCTTTGGTCATTCAGGACCTAATATCTTCAAATCTTTCAATCATCATATCTTTTGAATCAGTTTCATATCTTTATCATACACAAACTATCTTTGAACCACTGCGCTTCGCACAGTAATTCAAAGAGGGGCAAAATGTAATACCCCAAAAATGGGCTATATGTTCATTAACCTCCTACATCCTCAAATCAAACAAAATCGACATAGAAGTCCTAACCTAAGGCACATCTGTACATCATCGAATCTAATTGATTATCTTAAATTCTGCATCGGGGAATATTCCTAGCAATATTCTTAATTATTTTAATTACCTTTAATTTAATGATTATTTGGCGATAAATCACATTTATCCTAAAGTTTGATTAATTGAATATTTTCATATTTAATTAATTATATTTAATACTACCACTTAATTAATTAATTAAATTTAATTCTATCTATTATAAATTGTATTATTTAATTTTGACAATAAATCCAAAATCTTATGATTAATTGATTAAATTCTTATTTAATTAATTAAAGCAAGTTGTCATTAAAAAAAAAAAAAAAGCTTCTCTTCCAGCGAATTTGTAAGGCAGTAGGCGGCATTTTTTCTCCATTTTAGCAGCGATTTGGATCATAATTTGGCAAGCAATTGGCATTGGTATTGCAGCAAATTTTGTTTCCAGTTTGGAGGGCAATCGAGGGTGTTAGGGTAGTGTTTTGAATTAAAGAGGGCAGTGATTAGTTTCAGATCCTTAGGGGGGCTCATTTAGCATGCCCTTGACTCTGAAATTTTGATTTTTAGAGGGCAGAATATCACCATTAAAGACCAGATCCGAAAATTAGAGGAGGTTTTATTATAAAAGGCGATTTGAATCTGTTCATAGCAGTATAAGATCTGAGTTTTGGTGAAGTAAGTATTGGTTCCATAAATAACTAATTACATCAGTTTTTAAAGACAACATACATCAGCATCTTGTGCATTCAAGAAGTGTAGATCGGATAAAATCTAAGGTTGTTTATAGGACAGATCTGAGCACTGCCTACTTGAAGGATTTAATCACATTGCCAAGTCTAATTTCCAAATTTTTTCCACTATCGCTTCTGTGACAAAAGTAATTTAATTGCAGAAAATACTGTTACGGACAAAATATTTGCATATTAACAATAAGTACATTTAGATCGTGGCTGAAGAAGCAATTTATACATATATTGCAGAGGATATTAAAGACGCAGTTTATATATTAGATCAGAGAGAGTATATAACACCGAAGTCACAGTATATACAAAGGATCACAGTATATCTAAGATTGCAGAATATCAGTTAGGGTAGTGATAAGATACAATTAGGTTGAAGATCGCCTCTTGCTGACCAATTTTTACCGTTGAACTCCTATTTTTCGAGCTCTGCATTTTCAAGGTTTCATATTGATGCCTTTTTTGAGCAATTTGACCCCCGTTTGATCAATGTAGCAAAGAAAGAAGATAAGGAATAGATGAAAGTGACAGAATCCCGCTCTCACTGCCACCATAGTCAGAGAAATAGAAGACAAATTTTATCTTGACAGACAATATACTACTTAAATTCATCCAGAACCAGAGAAGAATTGGATCGTTAAAAAATCAAGCATGTGAAAATGAGAAAGGCACACATTCAACGAAGGATAGCTTTGCATAACTGATAAATCAACCTAGGGCTTATCCACCGTAGCCGCTCATCAGCTAATCCATTGAGCTTTGGTTCTGCTCTACGCAAATCATATGCAAATGTCAATTCATCTAAAGCCTCACCACCGAGCAATGGCACTGATAAGGTCTTTATCAGTTACTGTTTTAACTGTTGGCTATACGGCCACAAAAAGGCAGAATGCAAAAAGCCAGAGGAGTGACAACATCCAACCTACGATCATTTGAAAGAGTTCCTTGCTAAACAAAAAGAGAGGAGCCTATGGGAATCTATGCAGAATGATAAATCTAGGGTTTCGAAACCTATTGCGGAATCCATGGTTAACAATGGAATCCCATCATTGAGCTAGGAATCAAGGCCTATTATCTTCTCAATCCAATCTTTGGACAGACAATTGAGCTTATATGCTAAGACCAAGTATGCAAGAAAGGATCTAAGCTACGGGACTGCCAAAGCAGATAAACCTGAGTATAATCCATTATATAGACCAGATGAACCCCAATCTGCTATGGGGGAAGGCAGGTTTTCATCTGATCAAGCACCTCCCATGAGCATACCAAAACACATCTTTGCATGGAAAACGGTAAAAAGTAAGAAAAAGGTAAGGAGACACTCTCCTTCTCCCAGTTATCATAGCATCTATATGCAAAAGTCCTTTGATCTACTTAGGGAGGTTGATAAATGCAATGGGTCATACATTCCCCCACACAAAAGGGTTGGGGATTTGGTGGATAAGGGCTATAGGGCTCAACATCACAATAAGGATGTCTCCCATCCTACAGCCAAAAAATCCTACCCTCCTCACCGCAGAAGTTTGGAAAGCCTCTCATCACTCAATGTTAATAATAATCTAAACAATCATGTTTTTAATGCTGACAAAAATCATAATGATTATAAGAAAGCAGCATACACGCCTCCTCATAGATGGTATAGTCATCAGAAGATAGGTAAGATAAATTTTGGTTTGCACTATGATACAATCATTGTAGATAATGATGATATTTTGCAGTATCAGAAACACCTTGCAGAAATAGGTTTGATATGCTTATGGAATGGTATGGGCGTCTCTGTTAATGATTTAATAGAAGGTATGACACATCAACTTCCTAAGGAGGTAAGTATATCACTTCTCATGGAAAATTTCATTTATATAGAATGCAATAATAAGGATTTAAAAAAAAGCATTATGGAAAAGAATGATATTAAATTTAGGAATAGTGTTTTCTCTCTGTTTGACTGGGTACCTTTGTTTAATCCAATGCATTTAAAAGATTTCAAAGTTGAAAAAGCTATTTCGCTTAAAAATTTGCCTTTGGAATTAACTAGGATGGAGGTTATCTGTAATATAGGCAATAAAATTGGTAGATTCATTAGGATTGTTGAATCAACACTTAAGCAGGCTGATAAAACAATCATTGTTGAAATGAATTTTCATCAGAAACACATTTCTCTTATTCAATTATAATTTTGTCATAGTTAATCCAATAATCTTAGAAAATTTTATTGAAAAGAGCACAGATCCTCCTAAAACACAAAAAAACACAAATCTGCTAAATCAACTTAAGAGGGATTTGGAGATTCATTTCTGTAATGACAGAGGAGGCTTCTCAATAACTCCCATAAGGGACCAAGAAATAGATAGGCCCTCTCCATCACCCTTGCCTATGAATATTGCTGCATGTCTGAAAAGTACAACAATCACTCATTTCTAGAAAGAAGAGGAAGACACTTCTCCTCTCATGACCATTGAAACTAAAATGATAGAGGCCAGTAATGATAATCCTGATACTCATAGTGTAACAGGATCTTTTGAAAATGAATCTCATGTCAAAACAACAAATGGAAGTTATCCTACCTCCCCTCTATCACCTAGCAGCACTAAAAAATCCCCCCAGAGGGATATCAACTGCATAACAGAGAATCAGCCACAAAAAGAACTAATATTAGAACCACTTACTTGTGAGCAAGAAGTTAACATAATCACTAAGTACTTAGCTAACTCAGTGACTGATGAATTAATTAACCTTTTCATTGATGAAATATGTGATAAAGATCAATTGCTATCACAAAAAAACTACTGATAGAAAAGATTATTGAGCTCCAGAAGGAGGAAACTCCTGAAGAAACTCCAATAAAACATCAGATTCAAAAAGATAATACATCATTATCTATTCCTTTGGAAATGGAAATCCTTAATAAGGAACTTCCAAAAGAAACGGAGAATATAATAGAGATGTTTGGAGAGGATATTATAGACCAAGAAGATTGTCCTGATCTTTTAGAGGAAGTTCAGAAAGACTTAGATCAAGAGGCAATGGATATTAACTAGGATATTCTCATGGATATCCCTGAAGCCAGCAAAGAGGCTATTGTTGGTTTATTTGGGATAACCAATGAGGATAGGCAGCTCAGAATTGCTATCAATAGGGGTGGTTTAAGCACCCCCAATATTAATAAAATCAAAAAGAAGAGAGGAAGGAAGTCCTCAATTGAATTAAGAAACCTTGTTGGAAAAGCCAGCAATCAGCAAAAAATTGTTGACATTCTGCACATTGGGAAGGGGAAGTGCCTTCCCCAGGACCAATGAAAGTTACTACTTGGAATGTTAGGGGTGTGAATGCTCCTAATAAACAAAGATTAGTCAAAAGATACCTAAAGAATTTCGAATCAAAAATTATAATGCTTCAGGAAACTAAGTTAAGTAAGGAAGAGAGTATTAAGCTTAGCAACAAACTAGGAATTTGGAGATCCGAGTTTGAGTTTTCCAAGGGTGCCTCTGGCGGCCTAGCTATCCTATGGGATCCTAGGAAAGTCCTAGTCACTATTTTACATAAACACAACAATTGGATGATGGTAGAAGTTAGTAGCCTTAAATCTAAACTAAAATTTATGCTGACTAATATTTATGGTCCTATTCCGAATGAGGAAAAAAGAAAGGTCTGGCAAGACATTCAAACTTTTCTCCAATCGAACAGAATAGTTACTCATATATTAGGTGGTGATTTTAATGCTATCTTAGACACAAAAGAAAAATTTGGAGGTTCCCATTTTATCTCACAATCTCAAAAAGACTTCAACCTTTGGGTGACAGATAACTAGTTAATTAGTATTAACACTAATAATGGAATTTACACCTGGAATAATAGAAGATCGGGCTTCAGCCACATAGCAGAAAAGTTGGATAGATTCTTGATCAGTGGTAATTCCGATCCCGTGAACCAACTAGTTAATGCGGAAATTCTCCCTGAGGCTGGCTCGGATCACTTCCCAGTCAGACTCACAATTACGGAAAGCTGTAAACCTCACAGAAACCCCTTCAAATTTGAGTTTATGTGGTTTCAAAACCCGGAATTCATTAATCTCTTGGAACAATGGTGGAACCAAATCTCGATTAAAGGATCTAAAATGTATAGTCTAGTGGCTAAATTAAAATTTATTAAAAATAAAGCACTGGAGTGGAATAAGAATAACTTCAATAATATTTTTATTGAAAAGACCAACATCGAACAAGAATTAGAAGATCTAAATAACGAAGTAATAGATAAAGGAATGAATGAATGTAGTTATTTAAAGGAAAAAGAACTTATGGCCAAATATAACATGATTCTTCTTAAGGAAGAAATCTTCTGGAAATAGAAATCAAGAGAAACTTGGTTAAAGGAGGGGGACTCCAACATGAATTTTTTTCATAACTCAACTAACTTTAAAAGAAGTGTCAATAGAATTTCAAAAATTAAAAACAATGAAGGTCTCCTCGTCGAAGACCCAGAACAGATTTCAGCAACATTAGTGCTATTTTATCAAACCCTCCTCAATAATAATGTCGAGATCAACCCAGAAGCTCAAAATGAAATGTTAAAAGCAATCCCCAAATTAATATCAAAAGCAGATAATAAAATGATTAATGGAAAATTAACTTTAGAAGAAGTAAAGACTGTGGTCTTGCAAATGCACCCAAAGAAAGCACCTGGACCAAATGGATTCCAGGCTGGTTTTTTCCAAAATTGTTGGCATTTCGTGGGTAATGAAGTCTGGCAAGCTGTGGAAGCTACCAGAAATTCAGGCTCTTTACTATCTGAAATCAATAACACTTTCTTTACTCTAATACCTAAGAAAAATGAAAGCACGGAACCAGGGGATTTTAGACCCATTTCTTTATGCAACACTATCTATAAAATCTTATCTAAATGCTTGGCAAATAGACTCAAGACACTTCTCCCCATTATCATCTCTGAAGAACAGACAAGTTTTGTAGCCAACCGTTCTATTCTAGATGGTATAATTATAGCCCAAGAATTAGTACATATTGCCCAAACTACCAAGACTCCTAGCATGCTTATTAAAATAGATATTCAGAAAGCATACGATAAAGTAGATTGGACTTTTCTCTGCAAGTGCCTAGAGGCCTTTGGCTTCTCAAAACAATGGACAAGTCTTATCTTCAACTGCATTTCCACTCCCAAAATTTCAATTCTAATTAATGGCACTTCAGAAGGCTTTTTTAGTATTTCGAGGGGTATCAGACAAGGAGACCCGTTGTCTCCCTTCCTATATGTGATTATGGCTGAAGCTTTAGGAAGAACAATTATTAAGAGACATCTGGAAGGTAGTATTATAGGTTTAAAGGCATTGAATAATGTTCCTAGCATTACTCATCAACAATTTGTTGATGACACCATTCTCCCAGGCTCAGCTTCGGTATCCGAAGCCAAGGCCTTTAAAGATACCCTTGACCTTTATATGAAAGTGTCAAGCCAGCAAGTAAACCCAAATAAATCAGAAATCTTTTTTCTCAATACCACTCCAATAATGGAAAAGGAAATTTGTAAAGTGTTTAGTTATAATCTTGGGAAGTTTCCTTGTAAGTATCTAGGAATTGAATTAGACAAAGGCACCCTATCCTCCAAACTCTGGCAACAAGTGCTCATTAAAATCCAAAACAAAAGGAGCACATGGAAAGGTAAGTGGCTTACAAAGGCTGGCAGAACCACCATGATCAAGTCAATACTCTCAGCCATCCCCACGTATCAGATGTTTGTTCTTCCCCTCCTAGTTAATGTTAAAAATAACATAGACAAAGTATTTAGAGAGTTCTACTGGCAAAGCTCTTCAGAAGAGAAAAAACCAGCCTTAATTAAATGGGAATCCCTTTGCAAACCAATCTCTAAAGGAGGTTTGGGTATTAAAAACCTTCTATGGCAAAACAAAGCCTTGGGTGCTAAGCTGATTTGGAGATTATACAAAGAATTTAACAGTAAATGGGCCTCGATTTTACTAAATAAATATATACCAAATGCAAATCCTATTAACATTTTTAGAGTCCAATCTCACGTTAAAGGATCTAGGATGTGGAACTTCATCAAGGACTCTAGAGGAATCATAAACAAATTTCTCACTTGGGATGTAGGTAATGGGGAGAAAGCTTTATTCTGGGATGACTCATGGGCAGGCCTTCCCACCCTGATTTCTCTAGGTTTTTCCCCTAACTTCATAGAAGAATGTAAAAATAAGATTGGACTGTATCTCTCAAATTATCTAAGCCTGGATATGGATCTTCCTTCAAAACTCATAGATACCGACACAATTTCAATTACAGAAAGCCAAAGACTTTTCACTATTATTAAGGATAGAGAAGTGGTTCTCAAAAGTAGACCTGACAAGTTGATATGGGCTGGATCGAACATTGGAGAATATTCAGTCAAAGAAGGCTATAAGACTATACTAGCTGAGCAGAAGATGAATAATTTAGATATGCCCCTGAACCTTTGTTGGAATAAAACATGTCTCCCCAAAGCTGGGATGTTTCTTTGGGCAGCCATGCAAAGGAAGATCCTCACCGCAGATAGAATTACCAAACTAGAGTTCGAAGGGCCATCCTGGTGCATTCTCTGTGAAAAGCACATGGAGGATGTTGATCACCTTCTCCTTAATTGTGAATTCACACAGCAGTGTTGGAATTGGTTATTGCAATGTCTTGGTTGGAAATCCGCCTTTCATAAGGATCTCTTGAGTACACTTAACTCTTGGCCAGCTTTATATAAAGATAATCTCTACAGAGATATATGGATTGTAGCCCCTTCCATTTTAGTTTGGGAAGTCTAGAAAGAACGTAACAGAAGAATATTTATCGGGAAAAAACTAGAATGAAGGTCACTCATTAATAAAATAGAAATATCAATCACAGAGATAATTAATACCTCCCTAAGGGACCAAGTTTTCTATGAGGAATCATTCAAAAGTTGGGACAACAAAATTAGATTGAAATGGCCTAATTTGCAGGTACCACCCCTTTATGGGAAAGGAGGAAATAAAACTTAAACAGATCATGTGAATTGCAAATGGATTCCTCCAGATGTGGGTTGGTACAAACTGAATTTTGATGGAGCATCAAGGGGAAACCCAGGAACTGCAGGTATCGGTGGAATCATCAGAAACTAGAATGGAGAAATTATAGCTAGTTTCTCCCATCCCATCAATCCTACCACAAACAATATGGCAGAGTGCAAAGCGGCTTTGGCGGGCCTAAATTTGTGTAAGGATCTTAATATAACCAAACTTATTATTGAAGGTGACTCTCAGATTATAATCAATGCTATACGATCTAAGAAGACTCCTAACTGGACTCTAAATGCTAAAATAGAGGAAATTACCTTAATACTAGATAGCATCCCCAATTATGAAATCAAACACATTTACAGAGAAGGAAACACTGAGGCTGATAAACTAGCAAATCTAGGTGCAGAGGGCATGACAACTCTAAATAAATTCACACCTCACCTCCAGGATATACCTAGTTAAATTACTCTCTAAATATTAGACAATAACTTAAGAGGTAAATATATAAGGATATATAAGGTTTATAGCCTTCTTGTTATGATGATAGGAGTAAGAGGTAAATATTGTTAGAAGTATAACTATTATTTTGGCTTCTATTGTTAATTTTATTAAGGTATTGATAAACTAAATTGATAATTGGTTTCATATGGATATAAGATCATATGGTCTAAAGCAAAATTAGTAATGTAACCTTAGAATTATCTTCCATGTATAAAAATTCTTTTTTGAAGGTAATCTGATTGGGCACCTATTCTCTTTTATCATTTTATTCAAAATCATAAACTACCTAAATACCGAAATTAAGTGCAAGTTGATGGAATTATTTTTTATTGCTTGATGAGGGTTAACCATTGGAGGTGGAAGTTTCTTTTGTCTTGCATTTTAGGTACAAAGAATCGTATGGAAGACAGACACTTCTTCCATCCGAAGAACAAAAAGCAGAGAGTGTACATTAATGGTGGTCAATACCAAGCAAGCAACTAAATCACTCTATTACTGAAGATCCTAGAACGAAATTCCACAAAATTATTGATCTAATTGTTTACAACATAAAGTTGTATCCTTAAAAATAGCATTGTAATAACTGTAACCTTAATCCTAGATATTCTCGAGCAGTGGGTATGCCCATTGAAAGTTTGTATTTCTAGTAAAACATCGATTGACTTTAAACCGTGGGAATGCCTATAGGAACTATGTATTTTAACAAATCTTGACAATTGTTGAGTCGTGGGTATGCCCACGTAATTTTTGTATAAGTACAGGACCTATGGTCCCGGGCAAGGCTGGAGGTTTTCTCAACCCTGCTCTTTCCTACCAGCGCCTACAGCGAGCAGGGTAACATTGTAAATTAATTATTTATATTAATAAAAAACTATTAGGGCTTCGGCCTTTTACCAATCAAAAAAAAAAATTAAAGCAAGTTGTCATTATTTAATAATATAGTTTTTAATAAAAGTTTGATTTTAATAATTGATTAACCCATAAATCAATTGTTTTAATTTTAAAATCAATTAAGTTGAGAATAAATCACTTTATTTTTAATTAATTTATAATTAAATCATGCACAATCAGAAAAGCAGGCAACTAGAAATTAACAATCAATTTTAAATTTAAACTCAACATATGATGATGAGTTGAAAAAAACAAAACAAAAACTAAAGCTCTATTTTGAGTTAAAGCCTTGCTTTTGCATAATTTTATAAATTAAATATCTTTTATTTAAAAATAACTCAAAAATCAAGTTGAGTTTATTTGAGTGATTTATGGTTTTTTCCATGCACCTCCAAAGCCCTAGATTTCTATAAAAACAAGGCTCAGCTCTTCATAATTCATCTCTCAAATCCACAAGAATTGCATAATCACGCTGGAGAATTGAAATTGGAAGAATCAAAGCTTCTTGCGAATCAACATTGTTGTGAGATCAATCTTGTTTTTACAATCATTTTAGCTTCATATTGCATATTATTGTTAGATCATTTAGCATATCATAGCATATCATTTTTTACATATCATAGATTCATATCAAGTTTTTATCATTCTTATTGCATCTAAAATCAAAAAAAAAAATAGATTAATTGCATTCATATTCCATATCCATCTTTTGCATTCAAATCCTTCATTTAGGTTTCGTCAAGGTCACTGATCTCGATAACAATCTGAGAACATCATACTCGCACCTATTAGAAGGCAGTAAATCGCCTGGTTAGTTTAGCTTTCAATTCATTGCACGATTTCATTTTTGCTAACCTCTAATGTTTTACTAAAGTGTTGTGTCTACAGATCAGGTACAATTTTCACACACACACCTATTTTGATTCCATTGAGACGTTCCTAATTTCCTTATGAGAAAATCTTTCTTACATGGGGTGTCTAATGCAGGAGCATCCTAGGATTCTTGGCAATCTTGTATCAACCAAAAATATGTTTGTCTTTGAAGGTAGATTGCTAGTTTTGATTTTTGTTTGGTGGAGTACT
This sequence comes from Chamaecyparis obtusa, assembly GCA_027943335.1. Taxonomy (NCBI): domain Eukaryota; kingdom Viridiplantae; phylum Streptophyta; class Pinopsida; order Cupressales; family Cupressaceae; genus Chamaecyparis; species Chamaecyparis obtusa. The sequence continues at coordinate 4,406,010 of BSBK01000703.1, forward strand.
TGCTCGGTTTGGGAGACTGGTTGCTCAGTTTTTGTGGTTACCGGGGTGCCCGGTCTCTGAAGAACACTCGGTGACTAAAGGTGTCAGTTCACTGGCGCTCGGTAATAACTGTGTTGCTCGGTCATGCTTGGCATGGTTGGTTGACTGGCGCTCGGTTATTTCCTCTGTTCCTCGGTGTTCTTGCTTATCGACTGGATTGTTTGGTTGGATCGGCTTGGCCGAATGATTTCATTGATTTGGGTCATGCTCCTCGAGTTATGGATTGACCGTTGGACGTGTGGGGACCTAGATCTGGTGTGCTACATTCTTCTATGCGGATCTGGTGACCATTTGGGGCCATCTTGGAGAGTTTATTTATTTGTAAGGCTATTTGAGAGCTGACTGATGTTTTGGCATTTAATATTTGTTTGTAAGGGTTAATTGTTTCATCAGTCGACTTGTAGTTGGGAATCAGTATTTATAGGATGTTTGGGTATTTGTTTAGGGAGAGAGACAGTTGGTGGAAGTTATTGGCATGTGAGCTTAGGCACGGGAAGATTGCTTGGAGGTTTGAGTACAAGTTTAGATCTTTCCTAGGGTTCCTACCTGTGTGTTGTGTGTTGCGGACCTGGGCTAGCTGAGTACTAATGTTGTGGAAAATATTTGGATCTTGTGAGATCTTGTAGACTGTTACTTGCTTTCTATCTGGCCATAACCAGGAAGGCCTTACAGCCCGGCACATTGCATGTAATCGGTGATTTGATGAATAAAGATTTCTATTCTATATCAGATCTGTTGTTGTTGTTGTGTATTTCCACTGCGTATTGGTTTGGCTACAAGTTCAGTCAGTCCTTAATTGGATCCACCAACCTTAACTGCGTCATAATAACTCCTCTTAAGAGTAGATTAGAAATCAATAATGAGGATACCTGTGTAGGAAGATATTCTTCTTATATCTAAGCGCATATGTTTTTCCTGATTTAATTAGTGAATAGAATGTGCATTAATCACTATTATAATATTGAAGTGTGATTCTCTGCATTTATAAGGAAACCAATAAAAATAGTTGGTGCAAATCCTTTCAGTCATATATGCAACTATCTGTCATAATAATGAAATAGCAAGGAAGAAAGGAATTGATAAGTATGTTAATAACTCAGGATAGAATTGCTTGAGTCAAGTACATTATCTGGAGTAAACAAGATATAGGACTCAGAATAATGAAATAATGTAAGGTCCTTACTGAAACTATTCCGGATGAAAAGGCCAAAACTGATTAAGTAGTGTAACAAATGGTTAGTTTCAAGTTTTGTTTTGTTTTTTGTGTGTGTGTGTCAATATACATTCACATATATAGATATACTCATAGTTAACAGACCTAGAACTGTATGTTTCCAGATGTATTTTCATACAGTAATGTCTCTTTTCAATATATATAAGTATTATGTTTATTCATAATTGATAAAAAGATGAATAATAAAAGAGGCTACTTCAAAAAACCCATTAAGCCATGTCTAAGGTGTTAAAACTATCGACTCTTGAATATAAGATTAAAATTTAGACTAGAACAATTATTTTATCAAACAGTAGCATGTGTAGCAGACCTAGGAAAATAAAAACACGCTGGTTGGATTACCCTTATTTCAATATAATTAAAGTATGCAACTACAAACCTAGTACATTATATTAATATAGATTCATACACATTTCTTTACACATAAACTAATATCAAGAAAAATATTTACATAAATTAATACCAACTCATGAATATCTATATATAGACATATATATAAACATATATATACCAAGAGAGGTTGCACTCACTAGACATTGAATAATTCTCCTTTGAACTTTAATGTTTCTTCCTGCTACAAGACTGTATGTCCTCTTATATGTATTATGTAAAATGTATGGCTTGGTTAACAATAGAATATAGTTGGCTTAAATAAGGGTGTATACTTTTAAAAATAAGGCAGATTTTAGAAATGTTTCTTTCTGTTCTGAGGAAATAGTTAGCAATCTGCCTCCATGTTTCAATCTATTTGTATAAGACACTTAATAAATTTCATATATGTTACACTAAATGAGGGATGAATGCATGCAGGGAAGGGGTGAATTACTCATTAATTTTTAAATACAGTTAGTCTTTAAGATAGGAAAGAATGATTTCTAACAAGTATATAAGGTCAAACCAAGTGTGTGAACACGAAAAAATGTAGAAGAAACTATGGATGAAGACCTTCTCCCTCGGCTTTCTTCAAAGATAAATGGCTCCTAAGACAGCATTTTGACTTAAGATAAGAGTGTAGAGTAACACAAGTTCATGATGTAAATGTAGTTAAGCATTGTGAAAAGGGGATATCTGTTAGAAATAGGGAATACTGAGAGGGGGGGTGAATCAGTATTCTACAAACTTTTATTTTTGCCCAATTATGGATATAACATATTATCTTTATACATGTATAACATAAGAATCTAAACAATATGCATAGCAATAAAACTAAAGAACTCATAACACATTATTTGTTCTCGAGGAAACCCTGGCCAAGGGAAAACCTCGGTGGTGATGGTACCCAAAAAGATCCACTAATCAAAAGTATCATGTTAAGGATGTTGACCCTGTTAGGAGTCTATTACAAGCATATAGTGTATCATTCTTGATTAATGGATTATAGGCCTTGTTAGAAGCCTCAACCCTTTTAGGAGTTGATAGTACAAAATGTGATTACCAGATGAGCCCACTGCCCAAACAAGTAATGTACAATATACACTGATTATAAAAGAAGGTTAAGGTACATAACCTTATACTACTTGCATCAATATCTCTTCTATTCTCTTTCACTATCGCTATTACATATGCATCATATATTTTGCATCATGTCACTTCTTCATTACATCTCATTACTACTATCTTTTTCTTACAAATACAATTACATTTATACAAGTTATTAGGATTAATAACTTTCTAGTCGGCTATCATATTACAAATAACTTTATCCAAGGGTTAACATCTATGATGTCATCCCTTTATATTGTTAAGTCATTATTTTGATAAACAGAATAATCCCTTAACTCTTTACCAATTTTGTCTTCATATTTTGTCATGTCGGCTTGACACTGTCTTTAGTAAAACTGTCATAACTTCTTCCGTACATGTCGTACTAACTTGCACTCTGAGATGGGTCTTCAATAGTCATCATAGAGTCTATGTTCAAGTGTGGAAGCATTGAACTTACTCCAATCAACATCGCAAACAAAAACTATGTCCAGGTTCACTGGTAAAAATACTGTCTCATACTTAGACAATTTTGCATTGCGCTCTGTCATACTAGCTCTCTGACCTGTGTGATCTTCATGTAGATCATATGTTTCCATAATGACAACATCTATGTAATCAACTCAGCCAAATTGCCAACAATCTCCCCCTTTGTCATTGGTGGCAACATATGAGAAAATTGGCTAAGTCTACAACTTCAAAAATCTCAAAATTGTGGCCATAGTATAAAATATATACTATCCTTATAACTCCTCAAAAATCTTATCTCTAATACAGTACTCCCCCTAAGAGTATCAATCCTTATCATATTCTTATCAATTTTCTGCTATATATCTCTCCCCCTTTGACAACAATGACAAAATAAAGGTAAGGAGGGTTACAAAACTGTATTCTCAAAAAGATTATACCTTAATTCATTATTGCAAAGCCGGTAGGCTTGTAACAAAATCAACAAAATCAATCTTCATAGCTTCTAACTCCTTCTCCCATGATTTCTTAATGGAATCTTCCACATTGAGTAGTGCGCTTAATCCATAAGATGCTATTTCACATGCTTGGAGGTTCTCAAAGTTAAACTTTTGAAAAGATGTCTTAGCTGGAAGACATTCTTCCAATTGCTCTTCAATAATGCTTAACTTCATAGAAGTGTGCTCTCTTAAAAGAGTGAATCTTTTCATTTTCCTTTCTTTCTCATCTGGGAAAACTCTGATTTCATCATATAACTTATGAATTGTAAGAAATAGGGAATACTGAGAGGTTCATGTTCAGACTCAATAGATTGTTCATCATTGTTTTCATCTCTTGGTGGATGTTCAACTTGCTCCTCAATTCCTTCTTTTTGCAACTTGATTGCATCAACCAAATTACCTTCCTGTACATTAAAAAAAAATCTTATGCAGGAGCATCCTAGGGTAGTTGGCAATCCTGCATGCATGGTGTGTTATGTTGGTGTTTCTGTGTTACTCGGTTGCAACTTTGACTGAGGGGTTCGGTCATTGAAGAGCTTGGTTGCTGAAGGAACTCGGTAAAACTTCTAGCGCTCGGTAGAACCTGTGCTCGGCAATGCCTATGGTGCTCAGTCGACGTGCTTGTTTGGTGATGCCTAGCTGGCTCGGTTGTATTTATTGGTGCTCGGTAGTTTTGGCTTACCGACTGGAGTTCTTGGAGTTTTGGTTGGCCGACTTGATGTATTTAATGTTGGTAGCTTATGTTGCATTCTCCTATGTGGATATGGAGGCCGACATGGAGAATTAATTATTTGTAAGGCTATTTGAGAGCTGACTTGTATTGCATTTAACATTTGTTTGTTTAGGAGCCGACTTGGGCTTAGGAGTTAATTATTTATTCCAGTCGACTTGTGGTTGAAGAAATGTATTTAGGAAGGTTTGGGATAGTTGTTAGAGGTAGACATATTTGGGGAAGGATGGTAATTAGATCCTATGAGATCTTGAAGATCATATTGTTTGTCTGATATTTGTAATAGCAGAGCTAGTGGTTTGCATGCTTGGAGACAAGGAGATTTCTTGGTGGCTTGTGAGCTCAAGTTTACATTTGCCTTAGTGTTTCTACCAATTGTTGAGGTGTCACAGAGCTGGACTAGCTGAAAGATTGCAGAATTACTGTATTTGGCCCTAATTCGGAAGGCCTTACAATCGGGCATGTTGAATGAAAATTCTATTTTGAGCATTATCTTGTTGTGTTTCCGCTATATTTTTTTTGCTAGTGTAGGCCAGGACTATCCATCCTAGGATTTTCCATTTTGCACTACGTCAAGTGGTATCATAGCTTGAAGTTCTTGAGTGTGTAATCTGATCGCCAAGTTGAGGCAGTTTGCACCAGGACCTTGGGTTGGTGATTTGTTGCCTTGGTTTTGCGAAGATCTTTAAGATGCCTCCGAGAAGATTGGACCCTAGGGCGATTGCAGATCTTTGTTATGTTGTAGAATCAAATATTACAGAGAAGGTTAAAGTAGATTTCAGATATGAGATGGAATTGATGAAGAATGACATGATTGCTGAGATCATGAGGGCTATTGCTGGTGTGCTGAGGAATCTTGGTACTGATGATGGCTATGAGGAAGTTGTTGAAGACTTTGAAGCTGTTGGATCTAGTGGAGATGATAGAACCGATCCGAGGAACAGATCTGGTGAAGATAGAATTAGTCAGTTGTAGAGATCTAGAACTCGGTTAAGAACTAGTTACTGAATGGAAGTTTCTAATTTCTCTGGTACTTTGAGACATGAGGACTTGATTAATTGGATTTAGAAGACTTCTTTGAGCTTGAAGAAATTGAAGATCCTCTTAGAATGAGATTGGCACAGACTAAGTTGAAAGGACATGCGGCTCTTTGGTGGAAAGAATTACAGAGAGATAGAGAAGATGAAGGTGAAATGAAGATCAATCGGTGGAGATTGATGGTGGCAAAGTTGAAAGCTAAGTTCATACCTTCCGACTATGAACTTGAGTTATTTAAGAAATTGTAGAACTTGAAACAGAAAGACATGACTGTGGAAGACTATACTGAGGAGTTCTATAAGTTGACTATTCGGTCTGGACACAGAGAACTTGGTAAGGAAAAGGTAGCTCAGTATGTGAATGGTTTGAGATTCAATATTCAGGATGAGCTTGGTATGATGAATATTGATTCAGTTGAGGATGCTTATCAGTATGCCCTAAAGGCAAAAGATAAGTTGAAGAGGAGACATCATGGTAATTCCCGAGGGAAGGAGAAATAGGATCACTCAGTGAAGGATAAACTGACTGCTGAAGATGAATCAAAACCTGTTGAACCGAGGAAGAGAATAGGAAGAGGTCAATTTAAGGGTACTTATTATAATTGTGTTGAAGAAGGACATCAATCATTTGAATGTTCGCATAAGAAGCTCGGTAATAGTAGAACTATTACGGTGAATGAGAACATACTGAATGAACCTAAGGTAGAGTCAGAAAACTTGCTGGTTCAAAGAACATTGCTCGATAGTAAGGTGGAACCTTGTCAAAGGAGTAATTTGTTCAGAACTTGGTGCAAGTCAAGAGGTAAACTTTGTAATGTGATTATGGATAGTGGTAGTACTGATAACCTTGTAGCTGATGAGATGGTTCAGAAACTTGGTTTGAAGAGAGTGAGACATCCTTATCCTTATAGGATCGATTGGTTACAATATGTTCATGCTTTGGAAGTGAGGGAGAAATGTCTTGTTGATTTTCAGATTGGCCAGTATAAAGATCAAGTGTTGTGTGATATTGTGGACATGAGTAGTTGTCACATATTTCTCAGTAGACCTTGGCAGTATGATTGCAAAGTTGTGCATGATTGTGTCAAGAATGTGTTTACTGTTGAGAAGAGTGGCAGGAAGTTTTCCCTGATGCCTTTGTTGGACACAACACTTAGTAGGACGAACCTGAGCTTTGGGAGCCGAGTTGAGTTGGGGAATCCTAGAAGGATTGGAGATCAATGTGGAGAACAGACATGTGTGTTGTCGAGGAAGGACTTGAAAAGGCAGAGAAAGAAGAAGTGGAATAGTATGCAAGTTGAAGACTTGGAGGACATGTATGTGAAGAACCAATTCGGGGTTTATGTGTTGAATCCTGGAAGATGTTCTTCCAGCCATTGAGAACATATTTTCACACCTGGGGTGTCTGATGCAGGAGCATCCTAGGGTAGTTGGCAATCTTGCATGCATAGTGTGTTATGTTGGTATATTTGTGTTACTTGGTTGCAGCTTTGACCAAGGGGCTCGGTCATTGAAGAGCTCGGTCACTAAAGGAACTCAGTAAAACTTATGGCTCTCAGTAGAACCTATGCTCAGCGATGTCTGTGGTACTCAGTCGACGTGCTTGTTCGGTGATGCCTAGCTGGCTCGGTTGTTTTTACTAGTGCTCGATAGTTTTGGCTTACCGACTGGAGTTCTTGGAGTTTTGGTTGGCTGACTTGATGTATTTAATGTTGGTAGCTTATGTTGCATTCTCCTATGCGGATCTGGAGGCCGACATGGAGAATTAATTATTTGTAAGGCTATTTGAGAGCCGACTTGTATTGCATTTAATATTTGTTTGTTTAGGAGCTGACTTGGGCTTAGGAGTTAATTATTTATTCCAACCAACTTGTGGTTGAAGAAATGTATTTAAGGAAGGTTTGGGATAGTTGTTAGAGGCAGAGAGATTTGGGGAAGGATAGTAATTGGACCCTGTGAGATCTTGAAGATCAGATTGTTTGTTTGATATTTGTAATAGTAGAGCTAGTGGTTTGCATGCTTGGAGACAAGGAGATTGCTTGGTGGCTTGCGAGTTCAAGTTTAGATCTGCCTTAGTGTTCCTACCAGTTGCCGAGGTGTCATGGAGCTGGACTAGCTAAAAAATTGCAAAATTACTATTGTAATTGATTGTATTTGGCCCTAACCCGGAAGGTCTTACAGTCGGGCATGTTGATTGAAAATTCTATTTTGAGCATTGTCTTGTTGTGTTTCTGATGTATTGTTGTTGCTAGTGTAGGTTTGGACTATCCATCCTGGGATTTTCCATTTTGCACTGCGTCAAAATCTTTGATAATCCTCAGGTTCCCTTTTGCTATCTTCTTCATTCCTTTCTACAAATTCATCAATCCTCACATTTGCACCTTCAAATCCTGATGCATAGTGTGTTATGTTGGTGTTTTTGTGTTACTCGGTTGCAGCTTTGATTAAGGGGCTCGGTCATTGAAGAGCTCGATCGCTGAAGGAACTCGGTAAAACTTTTGGCTCTTAGCAAAACCTGTGCTCAGCGATGCCTGTGGTGCTCGGTCGACGTGCTTGTTCGGTGATGCCTAGTTGGCTCGATTGTTTTTACTGGTGCTCGGTAGTTTTGGCTTACCGACTGGAGTTCTTGGAGTTTTGGTTGGCCAACTTGATGTATTTAATGTTGGTAGCTTATGTTGCATTCTCCTATGTGGATTTGGAGGCTGACATGGAGAATTAATTATTTGTAAGGCTATTTGAGAGCCAACTTGTATTGCATTTAATATTTGTTTATTTAGGAGCCAACTTGGGCTTAGGAGTTAATTATTTATTCCAGCCGACTTGTGGTTGAAGAAATGTATTTAAGGAAGGTTTGGGATAGTTGTTAGAGGCAGACAGATTTGGGGAAGGATAGTAATTGGATCCTGTGAGATCTTGAAGATCGAATTGTTTGTTTGATATTTGTAATAGCAGAGCTAGTGGTTTGCATGCTTGGAGACAAGGAGATTGCTTGGTGGCTTGCGAGCTCAAGTTTAGATCTGTCTTAGTGTTCCTACCAGTTGTTGAGGTGTCACGGAGCTGGACTAGCTGAAAGATTGCAGAATTACTATTGTAATTGATTGTATTTGGCCCTAACCCGAAAGGTCTTACAGTCAGGCATGTTGATTGAAAATTCTATTTTGAGCATTGTCTTGTTGTGTTTCTGATGTATTGTTTTTGCTAGTGTAGGTCTGGACTATCCATCCTAGGATTTTCCATTTTGCACTGCGTCAAAATCTTTGATAATCCTCTGGTTCCCTTTTGCTATCTTCTTCATTGCTTTCTACAAATTCATCAATCCTCACATTTGCACTTTCAATAATTTTGTTAGTAGCCTTGATCAAATATTTATATGTTTTGCTCTTTGATGAATATCCTAAGAATATACTGTCATCTCCTTTAGAATCAAACTTTCCATTTCTAGCATCTTTCAGTATGTAACACCTACTTCTAAAAATTTTAAAGTAACTTTCATTCGGTGTATGCCCAGACTAGAATTCATAAGGTGTCTTGTTTGTGTCTTTCTTCAATTGTACTTGGTTGAGTGTGTAGACAACAATACTTATGGCTTCTCTCTAGAATGTTTGTGCAACTATTTTGTCAATCAACAATGTTCTAACACAGTAAACTATAGATCTATTCCTTCTTTCAGCTATACCATTTTTTGTGGAGTCCTTGGTGCAGATGCTTGTCTTTTGATTACATTTTCGTTGCAGAAGATAGTAAATTCATCAGAGATAAATTCACATCATTTATCTGATCTTAAACATTTTAGTTGTTTTCCTGTTTCCTTTATAACTCTAGCTTTATACCACTTGAACATTTGGAATGCATCAGACTTCTCTTTTAGAAACATAACCAACATCATTCTTGAATAATCAATCGTTTCGATATCTTTTCGGGAGCCAGAAAGTTCATTTGGGCCTCCAAAGTTGGCTTTTAGTATTTTTTACGACTTTTTAGAAAATTGTGTTTTTTAATTACTTCAAAATCATGTTTCTAATTTTGAATATTAGTTGGCAATTCTTCTTATCTTTGTTTAGGGCAGCTTTAGGGGAAAAATTAATTTTTTTAGGAGTTATTTTGTAAATTATCAAAAATGGCAAAAAAATGAATTTTGTGAAATCTACCAAAAATGGTAATTTCAAATTTGGTTAAATTAGTGTTTTCCTGTTATTGTAAGACACAGAGGATAGTTGGATGAATAATGAAGAGTTGTGAATCCTAAAAAAATTTATTGTGTGTTTATATTTTCTTTATACTTGTTCATGGTTAAAATTGGGTTGCGTCACTCAAGCGTCACATGAATAGGAGTGGATAAAATAACTAGACCTACCTTAACAAATAAAATCGGGCTTAATGGTTAAAATGTCATCTTTAATTTCATGCAACATGTCAATGCTACAAAAATTTAATCTAGACCCATTCCCAATTAAGGTCCTTCAAATGAGATTACCATTGATAAGTAAAACCACAATAAGGGCATCATGTTGATATTGAACTTATTTAGAAGGTAAATCATCTTGAGTAAACACAACTTGAGCTAGAACCGGAGTAGCATGCATACATTCCAAAAAGGAATTGATGTTGTCTTATGAAGGTGGTGGAGTTGGAAGAGTGGTTAAATCTTTTTGCAATGTTACAAGATATGTAGGAGAAGTTTGAAGTTCCCAAAGAGAAATCTTGGTAGGAGTAGCACATAATTTCTCTATTAAATTATACTCATTTCCAAGATTAAGAGATAAGAATGGTGGTAGAGGAAGTACAATTTGAGAAGGTGGAAGAGAAGTAGGAACATCCAGATTAGTAGGTTGAGGATTATTTCTTGTGCAATAAGTTTGATCCACTACATCATCTCTCATGGTCCCTAATGTTCAATTTGATGAGGAGTTGCAGGATGAGAAGGCAAAGCTTAAGGCCTTGGAGGTAGAAGTTGTAAAAAAATATGAGGAGAAAATAAGTGATATAATTTTGCATCTTCTTAGTTCTATTGATACCAAAATTCTTTATTTTTGGGTTTCTAAGATTTTTAATATTTTAAATTCTTTTAAAGAGGATAAAACAAACTTGGAGCATATCTTAGATAAGTGGATTGGTCGAGAGAATAATATGGAAGAGATATATTCAGTGGCCAAAGAGCAAACAGAGACATATTCAACAATTGAGCAGACATATGATCACACTGCAGGTCTGTTGGAGTTTTCTATTACTAAGGAGTCTGTGCGGAGAGAATCTAAATTTCTCCTTGTTGAATATTCAAGTAAAAATTTTGATTTATTCCCTTGTATTTTAAAAGATTTAAAGGAGCTTTAAAATTGGGCAAAGTGGATGGAAGAATTAGATGCAGCCCTTACTTCAAGGATCAATACAGTTGTGACTAATGATGACAACTATTTGTTCAAAAGGGCTATAGAAGAAATTGTAACTGCCAAATTCTATTTTGATTCTTTTGGGAAGAGGGTCAAACAGTTGAAGGCCAAGTGTAAGCACATGATTGAGGAAGAGTGGAAAGTTTTGCTGTTTGAATGGCCTAATGATGTTGTTTTGAATGAGTGGGCATCAAGGCTTAGCCAAGAAGTGACAGGTGTCCAGGTGGTGCTAGAATCAAGACAAGGATGATCTTCCTTTTCATCAGCTTCCATGCTTTTTGTTGGAGAAGAGTTTTGATAGTGACCTTTTTGTCATGGTGTAGCAAACATTGTATATCCTATTACAAGGTGACATGTGTACTTTCCCAATTTTGAAGCTTGTTGCAACCCTATGTCTATAAAGGGTTTCCAAGATTGGGAAGAAGTGTCCGAATTTTCTTTTTGTGATAGCACTTTTTGTGTCATAGTAGTCGGTCCAAAGAGTGTATAGTTGTAGAATGTTAATGTCTGTATTTTGAATTCAAGCTTTAATCAATAAAGTTGATAGTTCTTATTTTCTGAGTTATTTTGTCAAGTTATTGCAGAACAATACAGTGAATGTACTTTTTCTCAAGGAGATTAATACAAAAGCATTACAGGAATATTTGTGTCTAAAATCTTGTCTCCTCTTGTTATGGTTTTGCTGATTTTATGAATATTTGAGCAAGTCTTAAATTTCATTTGCAACTCTTTTAGGTTGTATATCTTTTCATTGTTGCTATTGGTTCAAGGAACTAAGTAAATGCTTCCATGATTTGATAAAATCACTAAAATCTAATGAAGGATATTATAAGAATGAGGTTCTATGATAACAGTTGATACATTTGTTTACAAAGTGAATAAATAGATCATAGTCTTCATTGTGGTTCTGTGACTCTGTGAAAATAACAAATTGGATAAGGCACTATTCAGTGTTTAAGCAGTCAAGCAAATGTTCTTATGTTGTTCATGGTTAAATAAATATCAAAATTCAAATCAATCATTTCTTACAAGAAAATAGGTTTAAAGGATGGTCTTCTCTTAATATTGTGATTTAATAGATGCATTGTTAGCTGCTCTCATATCTATTTAATATCATTCAGTAAAAGAAGTTTTTAATGACCAGATCTGCTTAAATGGATTATAAACAAGTGTTGGAATTAGGAGAGACAGGGTAATGAGAGGGGAGGGGTAAATCAGTGCCCACAAAAACTTTAACTCATTAACCTTTCAGATCTACAACAGCAAACAGAGATAACCTTCCAAGATACCTTGCATCTAATATATGTATCATTCATCCATTCAACTTATGAAAGTAAATAACATGAAATCAACAATAGAACAGTCACATAACACAAGTATTTTGGTAATGCAAAAACCCTTGTTAGAAGGTAAAAACTGCGGTGGGGATGACACCCACAAATTCTTCACTACTGCAGATAGAAAAGGTTTGCCTGTTAGGGCTACAAGTTTTGATCACTTCTAGTGATCTTACCCTGTTAGGAGTAACATATTAGATCAGCTAGATCTACCTAGTTATAGGATTTTAACAACACTAATGAAGTGTGCACTTGGTTAAGATATTTACATAAGACTGTCAAGTCTACTCTGTTAAGAGATTTACCAAAAACTCTATTACAATTGTTAGAAAGCAATAGGCAATTATCTGCTAATGACAACTTGATTATCTAATACAAATCTATAAAGTACTGACAAAATATCACCTTTGTTGTGATGAATCTATGCTCTAAACTACTCGATTAGCCTGCACTAATTCTGCTTAATTTAATAAACTTCTGAATATTGATCTGCTCTGTCAACTGATAGACCTAAGTTAGGAAAGTGCTTCAAGTGATCCTTAATTCATACATCAGTTCACATCACAAATGATGCAAACATACATTTATATAGCATACTACTCTATGTCGCTTTAACAAAATTAGGTTACACATCTTAGACAAAACCCTAAGATCTACGGTGTAGAAAAATGACCTAGATCAAACTATTACATAAGATATACATTGCATTTAATGAGTATCTTGACAAAAAGATATTCCTCGATCTTGGTGATACGTTTCCTGATATGGTGTAACTGTTTGCATAGAAGAATGTGACATTCCTAATTACTATGTCGTTTCCTATGATCATCGGTAAACACTATATAAACTGCTTGGTGTATACTGGTGCTCGGTGTTTACTATCACTCGGTGTCAGTGTCTGTTGGTGCTCGGTAAACTGTCTGATGCTCAGTGTATATGCTTAACCGACTGGTCTGTTTTGCTTCTAATTACCGACTAGCTTAGTTTAAGTAACCGACTGATATTGTAGATAACCTTTGATACTAATGACAACATTTAATGCTCAAAAGAGATAACAATCTCCCCCTTTGGCATTAGTATCAAAACTTGAATGTATATAGACAAAATTTTCTACATATAACTTATATCTCCGCCATATACATATATACTTATCAAAATTTCTATTTACTCCCCCTCGGTGCATGCTCCCGGTAATATGTAGTATACGTAGCATCTATGTACATATTTGGCATAATGACATATACATTGATTTCCCCCTTTTTGATAGTAATGCCAAATATAAAAATTAAACTGTATACTCACAGCTTGTCAAAAACGTTCTGATGGGTTTTCTTAAGTGACTCCAAGAGGTTTTCCCATTTCTCTTTCAAGTTGGTGAGAGCAATATGCTCAAGACCAACTTGTGCATGCATGTCAAAGATGTTATCCAACACTGAAATCTCTGGTGTTGCAACAAGTTGTTCCGCTTTGACAATATGTTTCTCAAAAATCTTCAAGTATGGAAGGAGTTATGTCTCTAACTCTATCACCTGATCGGTGATCTGCTCTTCTTGTTTCTTGAGATCTGCTATCAACCGTCGGAGTTCCTGAACTCAGTGAATGTGCTTTGAAAAAGCTTGTGGCTCAGTTGTAGCAGCATTTGCACTGGTCTTGATTTCATCTTCCAAACCTTTGATCTTTTCACTGATCTCAACAGTGAAGGTGTCCACAGTGCATAGCTTCAGTAAGAATTGACAAATTAACTAGGTTATAGATTTTATTTCAGTTATTACCTCAGATAATTTGATCTTGTTGATTGCCACTTCTTGGCTGATTCTTTCTTCCAGTTTTTCTTGAATCTTGGATTCTGCCCTTTCTTCAATTCATTTTTCAGCATCAATGTCTGGGGCATTTATCTTCTCGATAAGTATAGCAAGTTGATCTATAATAGGAGTATCTTCATCAATGCTCACTTCAGGTATGACCTGTTGTAAGATATCCCTAACATCGGTTAATATTTCTTTGTGTTTGGTTTCTTGCTTCAACTTTTCTTGTGCTTCCTTTCTTGTACATAGTTCCCCATATTTGCTTAATTCCTCAGGGCTAAGGGTCCTCGGGTCACACTCGGGTATTATTATAACTTCGTCTAGAGTGACCGGCCCTTTTGCTTTCTTTTTCTTCTTCTTCTCTGGTGCAAGGGGTGATTTCTTCACAATAGTGACAATAACTTTGTCTTCTACCTTTGGAATATCCTTCTCGATTGACACACTCTCTTCCTTCCTTTGTTCCTTGGTAACCTGTGTATCGGTAGCCTCGGATGTGGTGTCAGGTGGGGTCACCTCGGTTGCCTTAGGCTCATCTTGTGCATTTGTCTCTGTAGTAGTTGCCTCTGTTCCTTCAGACTTATGTGTCTCTTCAGGTGTTTCAGTGTCTTGTTCCCCTGTGGTATCTTTATGTTGCTCAGGGTTTGAGCCGTCAGGTTGTTCCTGTGAAAGAATTTCTACTGCTTCTGCAAGTATAGGAAGCTCGCCCGGTAATGATGTAAATGCACAATCAGTGACATGAGCTTCATCTTGAGTGTTTGCTGGTGCAATATTTACATCCTCATCATCCTTGTCATCAAGATCGCCATTTGTGATGTCCTCAATGAGTACATCATCATCGGTTTTCTTCTTTAGTTGGATCTCTACTGGATCCGGTGCATCCTGTGTAATATTTATGTCTTCTTTTTCTTCAGTGATATCAATTACCTCGGTAATTGATATACCGGAGTCCTTTGATTTCTCTGTTGCAGTATCATCAATGTAGATACCTTTTCCTTTGGAATTTTGTCTCTTTTTAGACAGATTTAAGTATGCATTTTGCTCAGCTTGTTCTTTGGCTTTAAAAATTGATCTCCATAGGGAATTGCTAGTCTCTTCTACATCCGCCATGTTCTCATCCAATATCATCATGGCTCGGTTCTTTACAGCAAATCTTGCTTGATGATTAACCATGAGTTCATCAATTTCTGCTAGGCTTAGATGTGGAGCAGCCCGAACTAGAGATCTTTCTCTCTTTCTCTTCTCGGTGTCTAGTGCATAAGCCCATTTTTTATTTATTCTGTCATCCAACTCCTTTGGTAATGTTAGTGCAAATTCTAATGGAACTCTTTTAAACTTTATCATCATTTGGATAACTGCCTCCTCAATCTTTGTTTGATCCTCATTTGACATTTTGTCAAATCTACTAAGTTCTGGATCAGCAAGGTCTTTGTTCTCAATTATATCTTCAATGACTTCATCTATTGACCTTACCTTGTTGCTGACCACTTTGAATTGACTAATGTCATCTTCATTTTCAGTATCCTTGAGGTCTTCTTTACCTTTGATCAGTCTTCTCCTTTTCTTCGGTGCCTCAGCTTCAACCTTGGATCATTTCTTTGCATAGGTCTTTTTCGGTGTAGCTGCTTTTCATTTTATTACCTTCTCTGCTTCCTTCTTCTCGGGTGGTGAAGTTGTAGTTGATGATCTTGTCCGTGCACCTGTCTGTACTAGTAACTGCCTCTTCTTTGGAGCTTTAGGAGGAGGAACCGGTGTAGCTTCTTGCTCTTCATCAGATTTGGTTTCCTCACTGTCATACACCTTATCATCCAGCATTAACTGACCTTCGGTTGCCTGTTCAACCGGTGACTCCTTAGATGAGTCTGCATCCTTCTCAAAGTTCTCAGTTAAAAACTTTTTCATCTTCTTAGCCTTCCTAGACATTTTATTAATGGCCAATTCGGTCGCGATTCTTGACTTAGCTTCTTCATAGGTTCCAAACCTAGTGGCCTTGGGGTCTATTAGTAGTGCTAGCAATGCTTCAATAGATTTCAATGCAAAATCATAGTTCATTTCATAGCCCCCATAGGTGCTAGCCATTTGGTTCTAGGTTCAACTGCTCTTATCATGGAATGATCTGTCTACTAGAAAACATATATCCATCTTAAATTTCTCAACTAATTCTCATGGAATTCTACTTCGTTGATTCATCTTGGTTCGAAATTCTTTAAAGTACTCATTGAAATGTTTATTCAAACCATCTCCTAACTTGTTCATCTTCTCGGTAATCTGTACAATTATCGGTTTATCTATTGTCCAATTTACTTTACTGTAGCCAGGGAGATACTTTTGTATATAGAAAAATATACAAACAAGGAGTGAACCAAACTTACATGTGTTTGACTTCTTTGCCCTTATAGTCTTCATGTTTTCCTGTAATTGGTTCAGCAGTATCTCTGCAAGATCAATCTAGTGATCTTTCTTCACAATTTTGTATGCCATGTCTACTGCGCTACAGGGTACGTTGTTTAGTCTGCTCGATAGAAATATTTTGTACCTGATCACATGTGACACAAATTTTACTGTTGGGTCTTTAATTGATGAAATCTTCAATGCTTGACCGCCCCATGCAGCTCTAGTGTTCTTCTCAACATCAGGTCGAGAAGAGCTTTGGAAAGCCTTTGCCTTGTTAGTTATAGGATAGCCAGTAACCCTACTGATCATTTTCTTTGTGACCTCTACTGGTTTATCCAACCAGAATTTCCCATCATGATACCGACTTAATACAATCCTTATCCAGTCCGTTTTGAATAATTGTGGAAAGTGTATGGCACATGATAACCCTGATTTCTCAATTTGTTCATATCCTATTTTCAGTTTTCCATCGGTGCCACACAATTGTTGATATGCCACAATAGTCTCAAAATCTCCTACTTCTCCAATCTTACAGTGTATGAATGACCGTACATCCTCTATTAATAAAACCCTATTTGGGATGCTTGAAAAAGTGCCCATTGAATCCATTTGTGATGCAACCTTGGGGTGTTGTTTGTACTTAGGTTCGTCAAAATTTGCTCTAACAATCAAATTTACTTCTTCCTCAACACTATGTGATTTGCTTGCGGACGATGTAGATGCCATAAATTGATTTAGGGTTTCGGAAAGCAGCAGGTAAATAAAGTGTTCGATAGCAAGTGTACTTACTCAGAAGAGTGATGTCGGTTCGATCTATAGTAGCCTTGAATCCTTCTAAAAAATCCTTTTAGCTCAAACTCTTTTATGTGAAATCTTCGCTCTTCGAGATCGCAATGTAAAAATGAACTCTGTTTCTCGTGTATTTATAGACTTTTCGATATTCCCGCTCAAACTTTTGTGCATTAAATGCTTGACCTACCTTTTAGTTCATAATAGTTGTCAGCTCGGTGACAACTGAAAACTTTTTTCCGCTCGGTCAACACAAGATTTCCTTGCTCGGTTCATACTGATATTCGGTTAACCTTAAATAGTGATTACCGACGGGTAACCAACGCTCGGTCTAACTTTTACCGACTGTATAACTTAGTTAGCTTAAAACATATAAACCATAGTGCATCTTCATTCATGCAGATTTGGTATGTGCTCAACATATATAAGGAACTGTATGTAAAATGTGATCATTTTGAAATGTCAGTCCCATACATACCTATATCACCTTAAGTAGAGGTATCGATGTCACCCAATCCAGTGGACGAGGTTTCACGGACAGCATTACTTGATTCAGCATTCTCATTAGATTCCTTTCTCCACATAGTGTTCCTTATCTTCATGATATATGCAATAGTGTTTCCACTCTCAAATACATGATTTTCCTCTGGTGCTCAGTCTGCAGTCTTTGCTTAAATGACCGACCTTATGACAGTGCATACATGCCATTTCAGTGCTTGTTCAGCTTCTTGATTGTCCAGCCCATCTTTTCCTATTACAATTTGCTGCAATGTGCCCATATCTACCACATGCAACACAATTATCCCATGTGTTGTAATCCCAAGTATAAGAGTTACCTTGTCTCTTCGGTTGATATGGTTTGCGTTGTGTTTTCTGCTTAGGAGTCCATACTTGTTTCATCTTAGCCTTACATTCTCGTGCAATGTGTCCATGTTGATTACAAGTATAGCATATTTTCTCCACATTAGTATTGTTAGCAATATCATTCTGTTTAGCTCTACACTCATAAGCTTGATGGCCAAAATTTCCACAATAATAACAATATCCATTGAACTTAGGAGTGACAGGAGGTTTACCTTGTGCTTTGCTTCTACACATATTAGATGTATGTCCTGGTTTGCCACAATGATAACATGTCAATGCTTTAGGTCTTTGACTTTGATTGTTGTTGACTTGTTTAGCTTGATGTGATTATTCTCCTTCGTCGGTATAGCCTAGACCAGCTTTACTCCCATATCTTCTTTGATTAAACAAAAAGTCATCAATCTTCTTAGAGCTATCCTCAGCCAGTTTCTTCATTTCATTGTGTTGTTGTTGAGTTTTCACTTCATTTCTCAACTTCTCATTCTCCTCTCTGAGTCTTGCAACTTCTTCAAGATTTCTTGACAATTCTCCATTTACTCGGTTTACTTCTTGATTCACACGGTTTACTTCTTGATTCACAATCATCATCTGATTAGATACTTGAAAATGGCGATCGGTGAGTCTATGTATTTCACCTTCTTTTGCTTGAAGTTGTTCAGTCATTTGTCTTCGGTCATCAATAGCCAGATTCCTTTCTTGTTCAGCTTGTCTAGCATTGTTCATTGTCTCTACCATTCTCACCATCTGAGATTCTTGACCGATTTGCAGTGATTTCACTTGTTCGGTTAAATGTTGATTCTTTTCAGACAAATCAGAGATTATGCTTTCAGATCCATCAGAAATACTTCCGAACTAGATCCAACATGATCAAATATATCATCAATTGATTCTTCATGATAGCCAATCTCATTTTACAGAATAGCTAGGTTCTTCCTTTCAACCAGTAATTTCTTTAGTCCTTCATTGGCTTGCTTGTCCTGTTCAATAAACATCTGTATCTGAATCTTCTGATTCTCAATAGTCTTTTCTAGCTTATACCTTTCCATGACTTTAGATCTTTACCCTTCAGTGGTTAAATTGTCAATAAGAGAACTGAGCTCTGATGCCAATTGTTGGTATTAGGAGAGATAGGGTACTGAGAGGGGAGGGGTGAATTAGTGCCCACAAAAACTTTAACTCGTTAACCTTTCAGATCTACAATAGCAAATAGAGATAACCTTCCAAGATACCTTGCATCTAATATATGTATTATTCATCCATTCAACTTATGAAAGTAAATAACATGAAATCAACAATATAACAGTCACATAACACAAGTATTTTGGTAACACGGAAACCCTTGTTAGAAGGTAAAAACTGCGGTGGAGATGACACCCACAAATTCTTCACTACTACAGATAGAAAATGTTTGCCTATTAGGGCTACAAGTTTTGATCACTTCTAGTGATCTTACCCTGTTAGGAGTAACATATTAGATCAGCTAGATCTACCTAGTTATAGGATTTTAACAACACTAATGAAGTGTGCACTCAGTTAAGAGATTTACATAAGACTGTCAAGTCTACTATGTTAAGAGATTTACCAAAAACTCTATTACGATTGTTAGAAAGCAATAGGCAATTATCTGCTAATGAGAACTTGATTGTCTAATACAAATCTATAAAGTACTGACAAAATATCACCTTTGCTGTGATGAATCTCTGCTCTGAACTGCTCAGTTAGCTTGCACTGATTCTGTTTAATCTGATAAACTTCTGAATATTGATCTGCTCTGTCAACTGATAGACTTGAAGTTAGGCAAGTGCTTCAAGTGCTCCATTCATACATCAGTTCACATCACAAATGATGCAAACATACATTTATATAGCATACTACTTTATGCCGCTTTAACAAAATTAGGTTACACATCTTAGACAAAACCCTAAGATCTACGGTGTATAAAAATGACCTAGATCAAACTATTACATAAGATATACATTGCATTTAATGAGTATCTTGACAAAAAGATATTCCTCGATCTTGGTGATACGTTTCCTGATCTGGTGTAACTGTTTGCATAGAAGAATGTGTCATTCCTAATTACTATGTCATTTCCTGTGATCATCGGTAAACACTGTATAAACTACTCGGTGTATACTGGTGCTCAGTGTTTACTATCGCTCAATGTCAGTGTCTACTGGTGCTCGGTAAACTATCTGATGCTCGGTGTATATGCTTAACCGACTGGTCTGTTTTGCTTCTAGTTACCGACTAGCTTAGTTTAAGTAACTGACTGATATTGTAGATAACCTTTGATACTAATGACAACCTTTAATGCTCAAAAGAGATAACAACAAGGAATAGTGGAGAAAAAGTGTTAAATCCCACGTGTACCCACCTTGGTTATGTAGAGCCAGAAGTGTAGGAGGAATTGTTACCTTGTTCCCAAGGTCAAATGAGGTATACTTAATATGGGAAATAGTTGACCCCTAGGTGTACTTTGTTTGTTGTCTCTTGGTTATTCAAAATTTGTTGAATAGAAGCCAACAAGGTGTTATACACACATTTGGTTCTACGATGCACATTGAAGACAAAATACATTGAAATATTCCTATTTGAATTTCAAAAAGTATCAAAACATTAGCAGGTTGTGCAAACATCAACACATTGCAAAATAGTTTGACTAAATTCTTCTTGATTTTCAAACTAGAGGCTATTAAATGCTTCATCATTGACACCTATGAGGTCAGGCTCATGAAATTTTGATTATATGGATTGTGTAACTTTTGACACTACAATATTGTTGATTGTGATAGAGGATTTTTGAAAGTAGGCACTTGTGAATTGTTGAATGAAAAAATTAGGGATGGAAGTGGTGTGGCTATCCCTTATTGGGATGAAAAAATAAAGAAACAATGGCCTAATTCAAAACTCCCTTCCAATATAGAACAAGAATGTATCGGATTCAAAGGAAAAGAGGAAATTTGTCAAAAATGGCTAGGCCCTCCAAGAGATTAAATGAAACTAAATTTTGATGGGGCCTCCCTAAGTAACCCAGGAGGGGCCTCAAGTTTGCATTGCATCATCAAAGATATGGTGAAACACCTCACCTAGGCTTCATCATCAAACTCAAAGTAGGCGCCAACAATGTTTGCATAGTGAACTCAATCCTTGCATTTCAAAGGATATAAGAAGAATTGAAATTGAAGGTGATTCTTTGATCTACATCAATGCCATCAAAAAGAAGGAATTTTTGAATTGGAGATTGTAGTGATGGGTGAGAGAAATTTGGATATTGATAAATCAATTGGACGACTTGTTTGGAAATATTTTTAGGGTGTCAAAACAAGCAACAAATTACCCAGTCGACTGTGGTACTGAGCAAGCGAAAAATATTGAACTCTCCAAATCAATTTTCGTACCACAAAGGTTTGAAAGAAATTATGGAGGCTAACATTGCATTGAAAGGTTGATGGGGTTCCATCAATCTCCATTGGGAGTTTTTGCAGTACTTAATTGTGCAACAATTTCAAAAAATTATATTGAGCTCCCCTGTCCTTGCCACACTGAGGAAATAGATGCACAAATAGGATGTTCATTTAAGGCAAATGTGAATGGTGTCATGGAGGCCATCAAAAAAGTCTTTGACAACAAACTATTGTCATGAACCATAATTGAAATAAATTTTTAAATGCACATATAGTTTGCTCAAAATATACATTGCTTGAATATCAATATATAATTAATATAAATGAATATATTAGCCAATTATATAAATCAATCTATAAATTATCGTATTAATCAATATTAATAAATGTTATGATAAATAGTATATAAATAATTATATTAGTAAATATATAAATAATATACAAATAGTTATATTATTATAACTAAATATTTCCATCAAGCAAATGTAATATAATTTAATATTTGAAATATCATGTAGTCGACACCCAATGGATGCCAACAAGAGAGTGATAGTTATCACACAAGGATGGTCGAGAATCCATGGAAAGAAAATACAGGATTACAGAGTCCGGAGAGAAGACAGCTAACTATGCTCTAACAAGAATGCGATGATAAATATGCCTATCTTTGGTAATTGTCAACAGTAAAGTCAACAAATGGAGGACGATATAATGATCAAGAAAGTAATTAATTGTCAGCGAGTATCAATTATTAAATAGAAACATCGTAAGATTACCAGCTTAACGATAATCATTTAGAGGCCCAATATTAAGACGGTGGTTATAATCTATTGTTAAAAGACAACGATAAGTATGAAGATCAATCAATAAAATGGAAGGATTAATTGGAGGTTTGGCATAAGGGTACAATTGACTAAGGGAAGACATAGGAGACATGCCTTTACAAAAAGAAACCCACCATCATACATATACAGGAGTTCAAATGCATTCAAAGGACATCGAACATGAGAATGAATAGGGAGAGAATAAATGGGTTGATTCTAATCTCATGAAGAAATTAGAGATTGGATGATATACTTGGTCCTCAACGTTAGATATAGAGAGCAAAGAGAGGATAGAAATCATTGTTTATATTTGGTATTCGGAAGGAAAGAGAATATGTATTGTAGTATATTGTTGAGAGTATGTATTAATTAATATTTAATTACAAAACATTATATCTGAATTCTATTAGGAATAGGGGGAGATATAAGGAAAATTATTATTTATATTCAGAAAGGAATACATATCAACAGTACTCATTAAAAGAGAATTCATATTTAAGCCGATAGGCTTTCTCCCGGGGAGATGCCCGTCAGAATTTTCATACAATCTGGTAGTCTTACGTCTGAAAAAATTACCGGTAGATTCGACTGCCAGAATCTGGGCCTCTGTTGGGAAATTCGCCACCAAGCTGCTTGCAGGGGAGAATAGGGTTGTCTCTACCACCGAGCGTATGGATTGATAGGCCAGCTCAAGCGTGCGGGAGTTGAACACCAAGAAATTTGATGAGAGGACATCTATTTGATGCAACTGTCAAAAAGTACACATGCCTTGTCTATGCTTTGAACTTTTGCGTGCACATCTACGAGCGCGTAGCTAACCACAGAGAGGGATTAAGCTTCTCTTCCTTGCTGAAGCCTTTCGTGGCAGCACCGAGCTCAGAGAATGTGAATTTCCTCGGTTCTTGACAGGACAGTGCTATTTTTCTTTTGTTCTCAATTGTTGATGAGAATCCCCTTCTATTGATGCGCTCCACCGCAAGATGCTAAGAAACCCTAGGGCACACAATACAGCCATGCCTGGAAAGATGATCACCATGATAATTCTTCTAAAGCTTCTTTTCTATTTGAATTTTTTTCAGGGATCCATTCCCAGACCCTGGATTTCCAAAGATTATACATGCAAATTTTCAGATGTCATTTCTGGTTAGCCCACAGTGCTTCTCTGTAAGATATTCTTGACAGTGGAAAGAAGAGAGAACATTCTTGCAGAGGATTTCTAAAGAAACAATCGAAGACCACAAAAATCATCAAAACATTGTCATTCATCACGCTAATCAAGGTATGATTTGTGGCTAATATATCCAGTAGTTGTTTGTCTAGGAAGACTGCAATTCATTTGGGTGCATAAATAACTTTGGCATTAATGAAAATTGAGAAGGCTCTCAGAGGGTGAGGTGACTGAGGACAGGAGACGCGATAACCATTGGTAGTTCGATATAGCATGTTTGCACCATCATGGCTTTCGTGCCACGCAATCCTATACGCCACTAGAGGCGATGCCCGAGTTCAGGTTGTGGAAAACAGGGGAAAACGGGTGTTCGACAGAAGAGTTCAGGAAGGGCAGTTCCTTGTCATTCCTCAGTTTTACGCTGTTGTGAAGAGGGCTGCTGACCAGGGCTTCGAGTGGATTACCTTCACCACAAGCCACAGGTGAGTTCAACGTCACTACTTTTCTTCTGGAATATAAGTAGCAAAAGTTTATTGAGGATTGTAATTGATTGAATTTTATGTGCAATCCAATCCGGTCGAGCTTTACTAGAAGAAACTCGGTGCTTAAGGGGATGCCTCCAGAGGTTGTGATGCATGCGTACAACATTTCAAGGAGAGAAGCTCATGAAGTGAGGTGGAATAGAGAGCATGAGTTCCTCATTCTGCCTCCACGTCAACAAGAATATGAAAGAGGAAGATCATACCAGTGATGGAATGAACAGATACATGTAGAGAGAGAACGTCGTCTTAAGTTCTCTATTTTCTCTATCTACTCTAACGGAGATGAGGCTCTGCCATCCTCATTCCTCCTCTAATTAAATAAAAAGTAAAGTTAATGAATAAAAATTTTGTGCCCTCATGCTTGCATTGCAAGATTTTCTAATACAGAAGAACATGCCTTTGTAGAGCTGAGGATGAACTTGATTTCTGGTATATATATAATATTAGGGACTAAAGGTATATGGGTAATTTAAATAACATTTTTCTCTAGAGTATTGTTGAATTGATTTGGTCTTACCTAGATAATCATAATAGTTTTTTTAGATTGAATCATATCATCATAATGAACTCTCATAATTGTCATAAGGGAGGGACACTCAAACAATGAATGTTCGCATTGTATATAAATGTCTACAAACTATTCATCATCATAATGAAGTCATAAGGGAGGGATACTCAAACAATGAATGTCTGCATATTATATTTGTCTACAAACTATTCAACTAATGACTACACATCAATGCTTTGTCAATGCGAAAACAACTCACTGATGCCTTATCAAATAAGTTTGTAATGAACAACAATTCTTGATACATATTATTCAATGTAATTCTAATCAATACCTTATAAATGAGGAAACATCCGAATGATGCCTTTATTAAATAAGTTTGTGATGAACAACAATTCTAATAGAGAATTCAGAGAAAATATCTTGACTAATGGCTTAACAATTCTATTAAGTGGTCAACAATTCTAATAGAGGAAACATCTTGACTAACGCTTTAACATTGACTAATGCTTTAAAAATACTATTAGGTGGACAATGAATAACAATAAGCAATAATTCTATTAAGTGGACGACAATTCTAATAGAGGAAACATCTTGATTAATGTCATTTTTTTATGGTTTAATTTTTTCAATTGGAAACGACAGCCGGAATTCCTATGCCAACACACAAATATGGGTGTGTTGTCTTTATTAATGTGAACATACTTTTGATAAAACTAGAGTGAAAAAAGATGTTTCACGGAGTGGAGGCGATGATATAATTAGGATCGAAGGGGACTATTGAGAAAACATATACTATTTCTATTAGGATGGGACAGCCGCCCTTGAACATCGGGGATTAAGTCTAGGTTTTGACGAAGGTAATTGATACTAAACGTAGAAGAATCCAGATGAAAGAAAGAATGATCCAGACCGTGAAAGCCCATTTGAATGTGTTCAAAGAGAAATAATAGAGAAGAAATAAATAAATATCAAAATAATATACCATAGAGTATTACGTTGGCTTGATTTCAGACAATGTATCTTTGATTTGAAAAGTTTATTGCTTTACATGTATTAGAGTGTTGAAACAGAAACATTTTGGCATTCATAGCATTGTGTTTGGTAAGGTATTTGCAGAGATTTCTTGTTTTATACCGAAACTGTATAACTCTCGGCTTAGGGAGTACAATAACCATTCAAAATGTAGCATCTTCCATATTTGTATTGATTAAGACCCCATATTTGGTAAGGAAAAGGGTCACGATATATATTATTTGTTCCAAGAGTTGCAGGAGGCCATGAAAGGTCTGAAACATGCCTTGACCAAGAGGAGGCTATTGTGACCAATCTTTGTGACAACAGTGCAAAGATAGGAGAAGTTTGGTGGACTTTGTCCATACAGAGAGTTGGAGTTTGTTTTGAGTATCGTGGGTAGTGACGAGTCAAGAAGTGACTTAAGGATCATGGAGATTGAGTGTCCAAGATAGAGACAACTTGGTGATTGTTTAGAGGAATAGGTGATTGTCATGTGTTGACAGTATTTAAGAATGTTAAATAGTGTTGTTGGTTGGGACTTGAGTTTGAATCTGTGGATCGTTGTTGGGAATGTATGGACAAAGTCTAGAAGGTTTTGAGGGTTAGGAACTCGGGGTTAAGAGTTGATGCAAAGAGAAACTCATGTTTGTAAAGGCAATAGGATAGTGAGTTTAATGACATAGTTGGTCTAAGCATGGTAATAGCCTTAGACAATGAATGGTGAGTGATGATGGATCCATAGAAGCAGATGATGATCCTAAGTGTGTGAGAGAGGTTGAGATGTTGTCATGGGATGTTGGAAAAAGATGAGCATGCAATCAAAGGGTATGAGGATAGAGAAAAGGGACATTGGAATCTCATGAAGACAATCAGTGAATGAAATGTGATCAGTAAATGAATGTAATCAAAGATTGAGTATGATCAATATTTAGAATTTGGAGTAAAGTGGAAGGGAGAAATAGCCAATGATTATGTTCTGACCACTAATAGGTCTTGGAAGTGTGAGGATAGTGTGCAGGATCCTTTTGTTGATCCCAGTTGGTGAATTAGAATAAAGTCTTGGATGAAGACAATTGATGTGAGAAGTTGTATCTCCCTAAAAATTTAAAGAATTCTTCCTTAATGAATAGGACATGTGGTGTGGTCTCACTTTTCTCTACATCACTTTCATTAGAAAATTGTAAAGAATTTAAGCTTGAAATAGAAAAAAATTCAAAAAGAAGTGACATAAAAACTTCTCATTGTACCATAAGAGAATCGAATAAACATAAGTTACAAATCAAATAAACATATTTAAATAATCATATACAAATTAATTTTGTTACCTTTGAATTTATATACATAGTTAGTAGTGATCTCTTAGCCATTTAATTTTGAAGTTTTAATTAAAACTCAACAAAATTTACAAGATTTTTTTATCTTAAATGTAGAATTTGCATGAATTTGTTCTATATATATAATTTTGATGAGCTAAGTACATATGTTGAGGCACTTAGAGATGTCATAATACGTTCCATTATGATCACTTATAAGTATTAAAAGTACTATAGTAACATAGATAGATGGATAGATAGGTAGATAGTTAGATAAATAGATAGGTAGAGAGATAGAATAATTCAAAGTGAAATAGAGGAAATATGATATAGATATAGAGACGTGAAAGGTAAAGAGAGGGGTAAAATAAGATAGAGATAGCGAGGGAGAAAGATGTGTCTATGAGTGTGAGAAAAAGAGGTATAATGGTAGGGATAGGGAAGTAGATAAGAAGAGTTTATGAGTTTGAGAGACATAAGAATATAGAACGAGAGAACGCAAGAGATCCATGTTTAAACATACCACAATATCAGCATTTGATATATGTTACTATCGGTGTAACCCTTGCACCCCTCAAAGGTGCAAGTGCTAGTATATTAATGGCTAGCAAGTATCGTATGACAGCATAGTGATATGCTATAACTTATCTATAAATCAATGTTGTATTGCATAATTTTATATCTGCATTCTATGAGGATCAGATATCCTTATTTAATATATTTGTGTGAATATATGTTATACATATATTTAATAGTCATAATACCAGAATTATATATCAGTTATATATATATATATATATATAGAACTTATTACTATTTTAATC
This sequence comes from Chamaecyparis obtusa, assembly GCA_027943335.1. Taxonomy (NCBI): domain Eukaryota; kingdom Viridiplantae; phylum Streptophyta; class Pinopsida; order Cupressales; family Cupressaceae; genus Chamaecyparis; species Chamaecyparis obtusa. The sequence goes on from BSBK01000703.1 coordinate 4,433,676, forward strand.
TAAGAAGAGAAGGTTGCGATGTTTCCAAGGAGGGGCTTGTATAAATCCAAGCAATGGATAATTGTCCTGTTGATGAACAGATTTGTCTTCAAAGAAAACGATTACAAATTGACCCTAAACACCCAAACAAGAGGACTTGATCTGCACTAACAGTTGAGTCGCTTCGCGATTGGGCAGTGTAAGCGCCCTCTGAATTATTCTGGGTATAGCTCCCTGTACAAGATTTGCAATGAATTCGTTTAAACTACGAATTGTATTGCTTTTAACCCGAAAGCAAGAAAGGTAAACCAACATCTATCCGTAAACACAGAATAGATGTGAAGAAATTAAACAAATGAAAACAGAAAATAAATGGTACAAAGACCATTTATCCGACCCTTACATTATAAAGAACGCAGAAAGAAAGAGACGCATCAATTCTTCAAAATACATAAATAACTTTGGCTCAAAGTCCAAATGATATATACATTCATGATTGAGTGAAACATAATAACTTTCAAAGAGAATTGAATTAATTCACAGATTAATATCAATAAGAAAGCATCTGGACTCAAAGATCTAATACACAAAAACTTTTTTCCTCTGAATCTATAAAAAGATACTACAGAGCCTCTGTGTCTACATTCACAAATCACCAAAAGAAAATCATCCCTTTGTCCCTGCCATTACAAACAGAAAAGCAAACTCACTCCTGTAGCTCCAAGTCTCCAGGGTAAGGTGGAATCCAAAACCCCTTTTTTATCTGTCATTGGCTTATTTATCTTCCTTACGAACGTTTCCCTTTTCAGTTATGAAAACTGATTCTTGAGAATCCCTCTTTTTACATATCCTCGACAATTTCTAATTTCATCTCCTTTGCCACCATTTTCCTTTTTGCCGGGTCTCCTTAGATAAAAATGCCACACCTGTCGGGAATTATCTCACGTTCTTTCGTATTCCTCGTGATAGCCTCTTCATCAGTTATCAAACTAATTCTTGGTATTACTTCTTATCCCTAAGATACTTTCTCCATGTCGGGACCATAATGTTTATCACTTTACAAATTCCAACTACAGCATTTGAAATATCCCTTGGGATGAAACTTAGTTGAGTATTAAAATAGATATAACAAAGCTACATGCCATCAAAGCATTTTTATTTGCCGACACCTGTTACTATCATGCTGAGTGATAATTAAAACTTGGTCCTATCATTGCCACATATGCTTCCACTTGGAAATCATTAGGAAAATCTTGTTTATCGGTGGCATGTTTTGTATTGTATTTGGGACTCGTATATGTTCTCAATTTATTGCTTACACAGTTATGTGGGCGGGCAACTTGTCTCGGCCATTGAGACGTGTATCAAGCTTCACAAGATCTGATGTTTGATAATCTGCACCCTCATAATCCAATAAAGCAAATCCGGATGTCGGACTTTTCAGTTCTTTGTAAAAATCTACAACAGTTTCCCTTATAGGCATCCGATACTTTAATAAGGCCCTTTGACTGTCAATGAATAAATGTTCTAACTGCTGGCCCCTTCTGTCTGAGCAAAGTGTCGGTACACCACCTTTGTTTGGCCCCAGAGACAATGCTTCAGCATAACTATCCAGTGTGTTTAAAGGCACTAATCTATTTTTCATTATGTTAAACTCTCTTGATAGATAATCTGCAATATAGGATCCTGTTTGATATCCTATTGGAAAATTGATCGATGCAAAGCTATCAATTCCTTGAATTGTTGGTGAAAGATACTGCACTGTGAGGATTGAAATTTAAACTTGCTGTGTAGCTTGAATGAATTATCTAAACAACAAAAAGCCATATGATTTGTACTGCACATCCAAGGATGCTCACAGTATTTTCTCTATGGGAAAAGAACATCGTAGAGAATGTGAACCAGAGCACATTTATCACTTGCTGCCTTCGGTTGCCCTCGAAACTCAGAGTTTGATCTATGCTCCAGAATCCACACAACAGTTCCAAGTGTGAACGGACGCAGGAAAGCCCATGCATTGGAAATAATCTCTTTAACAGGTACCACCATAACTAAGCCAGATTCTACATAAGGCTGCGTAAAGTCCACAATCTTCATTTGTTTTGTCACAATTGCAATATCTCCAACAACTGCGTCAAATTCTTTAAGGCAACCTGCTCCACAAGCTCGTCATAACTTGGTGAAGAATTCCTAGCAATATTAATAATTTCAAAAGTAGAGCCCATCAGATCCCTGTTTTCATCTAGTTGCACAGGACCTGACACACCAGTGAAATTAGTTTTTAGTATTATCTTACACAACTGCGCTCCTCTTTTGAAGACCTTCAAAGCTGCTAATTCTGAATTGCTTCCACTCTTATTTGATAATGTGTTCTGTTCTGCAAAGAGAAATTTCCTCCCTGATTCAGAAAGGTGTCGATAGAATGGGCAACCATCAATATACTGTCATAAGCATACAACCCCAAACACATTCAAAGAGACATCTACTAAGCGAGCTGTTTGTAACCTTTTCCACACTCTTGTAAATTCATTGTGTTTTCCTGAATATGGAATTTGTCGTTGCAGGCCAATCACCCCTTGAAGTTACTCCATGTCATCTGTTGCAAGTACAGTTGAATCTAGAACAGAGGATAGCCAATCTGTGACTATCCAAACATATCCACTGCTCAACATCCCCATAAATTTGATGGTGAGCATCTTAATTAAGATGAAATGGTTCGGGCCCGATTGCATGCCTTTCAAATCGTAGATCCATGGAAAGTTCTTTTCTTTACAGGCGTCATTACTTTGGGGGAGGCGATGGATATGTGGAGTGTGAATTGACTCGTGTCAACATAATTTTGGAAGTGTTGTCAAAACCTCACAGAGCCTTCAAAACAACTTTTGTTTTTATTATGATATACATCAATGAATCAAGGTGATCGAGCCCATGAAGACCATGTACCGATATCATAGCTGCTGAGAGACTCTTCTTTATAAGAATGCTATAGAAAGATCGGTAATATGAGAACCCCAGTCAAAACTTTGGAGGCATTCCTCTGTTACGTTTTCTGTCATTGATGTTGCAAATGGTCTCAGCGTGGATCGGGTGAGTGCTGCACGTGTCACCATCTCTGTATTTAACACGTCCTTAACCGATCATGTTTGGAGTGTTTTGTTGAAAGATGAGGTCTTCTGTCAGAGGACTTGATGCCATCTCCTGCTCAGTACAATGCAGCTGTCATTGACTGTTAATCATGTCTGCAGAGAGTTTATACATTCACATTCTTCTTATGCTGGGAGCCGTGTGTCATGACACTGCAGTTACATTGTTTTCAGATCATTCCCTGATCTTAACGCATTCAAAAGATGTTACTAGCATGAGAAGCACTGTCATGTGTTCCAGCACAGTCGCTATGGTCTCCAAAGAATTCGAATCTAGTTATGATTAAAAACGCCTCTGTCTGAGGCTGCAGGTAGCTCACGCAAGTATAGGCTGGGAGACTTGTGCAGGAGCGTTTTTTTTTAAAACGCAGGAGGAATAAAAATGGTTACCATGTCTTGACAAAGAAAAATGGTATTCTGGGCATCATGTCAAAATGTGCATTGGAAAGATGCGGCAGGTATGCATAAACAAAACGGCAGTAAAAAGATAGTTTGGTAACAAGAACAAACTCTCGGAAAACATGGCACCGTAAATGAAAATCGAAGAGATTGGAGTTTTTGAATAATAAAGGGGAAAACAGCGTGTAAAAAAAAGGCGTGTAAGCAGAGAATGATTTGAGAAGGTAACAAATACTGGTGTAGTATTTTTTTTTTAAATAGAGAAGCTGGAAAGTTGTTCTCAGTGAGCTCGCGTCTCTGCAAATCGGTATATGTGTTAAGAAGATAAAGAGAAGCCGGAAAGTTGTTCTCCATATGCTCGCGTTTCTACAACATCATTTCCTCCCATAAATGCATTAAAAAACTGTCATTAACAATGATGCATGGAGGCGAGTAAGACAGGTGTGAACTGTCAAAAACGGAAATACATGCCGAGTTGAAATAGCGAGCGGAAAAAAAGAACCTGCGGGTGCGCTCACAGGATATACTTCATTCGATATAAGGGTAAATGTGCAGGATTCTAAAGATACAGATGTAACGCCTTTTGATGAAAGGCCCAAAAAGAAAAAGTGTATCAGATATGCGTAAGTCTCTAAAATAAAATACAGAGAAGCAAACACAGGAAAAAGGGAAGGAAGGAGAACGTGCGCTGGTGTATTAGTAATGGGCTCCTTTTAAAAGAAAAAACACATGGAAAGAAGTCATGTGAGTTGAAGGATTCGTATTCAGTTGTAAATCTCGCAGTAGAGGAGAAAAACGGCAGTCACAACAGTAAGAAAAAGTTTTTAAGAAGGCACAATCTGAGAATGAGTTAAGTATGCTAAACAGTAACAGATTTCGAAAGTATCAAAAATACAGTGCACAGGAGTTGCAGGCAGTGGCGGTTTATGCAAGACAAGTAAATGTTTGATTAATGTATTGATCATTTTGTGGGGGAGTTGTTCTGCAAGAAATCCCAAGGTGCTACGAAAGTCCATGTTTTGATGTATGATGTATGAACTCCCTGGACTTTTCAAATCCTGTTAAGACACAGAACTTAATTTGGTTTTCCATGATGTTCAAATGTTCCAAAAAAGGTAGTTGCCTTTTGAATCAGGTTGGAGCCTGAAGAGTTGTAGCTCTATTTGTAATAGGGTTGAAGCCCATTGATTTAGTAGAGCTGTGATTTTTTAACCCGTTTGGGTTTTCCACGTGAGAAAATCTGTGTCTCGTCTTCCTACATGAGTGTGCTTTCAAGTTTTCATTAAAAGTTTTATAATACTGATTCAACCCCTCCCCCTCTTAGTATTGTTCGTTTTTCATCCTCAACGCTACCATTGGCAAATTTCACATCACCGAGAGTTCTTAGCATTACTCCTCCTTCAGATGGACTATAGATTATATAGATATCAAGGAACTCCGAACTTTGAATCAAGGAACTCCAAAATTTGAATTTGAAACTCCAATCTAAGATTGGATTATTATGGGTCTGGGCTTTTGAACCGGTGAGCTCTAAACTTATGTGGACCTTGAACCTGCATTTTAGATCCTTTGAATCTGAACTTTGAACCACTGAAACTCTGCACTGAACATAGCTGCATTTGAACTCGATGAACCCGTGGACACGTTCTTGAACTTACCAACTGAACTTGATATGATGATCTCTGCATAGTTTCCTTTTGCAAAAGATTGGTATGTAATGACACAAACTTGATCCCTGACCATTATAAATAAGAAATCTTCTTAGAATGTCAAATTTCATATGGGGGAGGAACCATATGCCAGCCAACATGTCCCAAGATAGGGTAGGGGTCAGTGTTCCAGAAGCCTTGAGGGTAAGACCCAAGATGGGATACGGACTTGGACCTGTAAACTTTGAGGAAATCCATTGCAGTTGGTATCTAGGCAACTTGGTTAACACCTACTCCTGTCTTTGAGCTGGAATAGTAATAAGGTTGGATATGAGTATTAATGAATATACAGATAATTTAATCTGATTAAATAAATGAATAGCTCTTTTAACTTCAAATGTCTTAAATCCCTTATAGCTTGAGACATACATATCAAATCTGTGTTAATTTGGTAATAACTGAGACTAAACCCAATTAGGGGACATTACAACTATTCACAAGTGTTTCTCCACAACAATCATCTATATGAAGAATATTCAACAAACATTGTGCTAATTATGGGAAATGGCGATGGGGAAAGTGATGGCTTATGGTTTACTCAGAGATTCAAGGCACTTCACTCGGGGCCAATTGAAAATAAAAATGAAGAAAATGAAAAAACTCATCACGTTTAAGGGGTGATTTTCACCCTTTTGATGTTTCAAAAATTCAAATAAATTGTACTAGCACTTGGAATCGCCACATTGCCATCAGGTTTGCACAGAAACGGTAGGCTTGTCACAGGTTCATTTCAGAGTGGAAAACAATGGTTCCTAGACATTTCAATTCAAACCCAAATCCAATTCCAAGATGTTTCATACCCAAAATGAGCAGGTAAAACCAGTGATTGGGAAACTTAGTTGCAACCTAAAATTTAATAAAAATGACTCCTTATTTTGCAAGCCAAAACTCAGGGAATGAATGCTGAAGATAGCATTACAAATATGAACGAGTAATGTGATGTCAATAAGGCATTCGAAATAACAATATAAAACAATTGCTTTTCATGCATGAAATATAAAGCCAATAGAATGAATTATAACACTTCTTTTAAAGTAAAATAACTGTGGACAAAGGTGTTAGAAAGGTGGATCTAACTAATTTTGTTTAGCCAGAAAGGAGGTACTAGAAATAAGATATAAGTAGTTGTTCAAAAACATTTTATACTTCTTGTTACTAATACTAATATTGAAAAGATTACTATGAATTCACAGAAGCATGAAGAGGGTGGAATTTAGAATAATTTTTACAATGCGTAGAATCGTGCAAGAATATTACCAATTAAAAACAAATTAATTGAACTTGATTAAAAAAGTTCGATTCAAATATGGAATTTCTTTAGAAAAAAAATGTGTCTTATTTATATTTTGAGTCTGATAAGTTGTTGGCAGGACCATATAGGTGTCCACAATTGCACTAGTGTCCACATGCAAGAATACAATAATATATCAAAAAACAACAAACACAGGGCAGCAAAAGATTAAAAGAAAACAATCAAAACAACATGACATCAGCACTCAGAACAGGATATAAACTGAAAGATGACAAAGCGGGGCCTAAATCGTGCTACACATGTAGACACAAAAATGAATGTAAAATGCAAAGTCAAAATTGCAGGATATGGAGTTTTCAACAATGAAGTTTTATATAATTGTACAGAACCTGGTGTGCCATAAAGCTGCTAGAGTCCAAAATGTTGTTGATGCAATTAAATAACAAGCACTAAGTAGAACCTTGTATGAGACTCATCACAGCTATGCCTCTTTACCAACAAGTTTTCTGATGACAAGAACATTACCAATAATATACTTAATGCCTTCAAAGTTCATTGCGATATCTAGATACTGTCTCTATATGTCACTTTGTAAACATTATTGCTATTGTGTCAACTCATGTGCCTACTTTCCTACTTGAAAAACCAAATATTTTTTTGTTTAAAGTTGTTTTTATGGTTTCATTTATTTGTATTTTAAAAAATTTAAATATCAGTCTAATATATTATTTTGATTGTTCCATCACTGTACCCCAAAAAGTTGGAAAATGAATTTTTCCATCCCCAAAACCAAATCCCTACATCACTCCATTCCTGAAACTTGAAGAAACATTGGTAAAATACAACATCGAACTTGCTGGGTGTGTTGTACTCCAACAGACAAGTACAGGTCCAATGGAAGATTTACCCAGTAGTCCTGGCTTCTAAGCCAAACGTCACCCTCCTTGAGAGTAATTTATCAAATCATAAAACTATTCTCTTGGAAGATTCCACTTAACAAAGGCATCAACTGGCATGTAATCATTTCCAACCATGCCATAGAAATTTTAAATGGACTGGTCATATACGCCAATCTGACAATAAAAGTTCTAGAATGACAAAAAATAGAAAGAGAAACAGAGAGATATGACGACAGGAATTTGTTCTAGTCCTTGTCTGGAAGAAAAGCTCTAAGCAAGATGTAAATTCCATTTGACATATAAAAAGTAAAACTTTGAATTCTCTACTTAACATCTAGCAATGGAACTGAGAAAAATAAAATGGTATAGTTTATGCCTAAGCGAAGCAGGGAAACAACAACAGAAAACTAAGCATAAGGAAACTATGCAATAAACACTACAAGAGAAAAACTGGATACAATTCTAAAATTATTTGGAAAATTCTGTCATTAAAAAGCTAAAACAATTTGACAATTCTGGACTAGTTAGAGAGATAAAACAACCCTCAAGCTCGAAATTAGAGCCTGATACATTAAGAGGCACATATCAGTTACAAGAGTTACACATATGAGAAAAAATCAGGAAGGATTAAATGATGGGATAGAATAAAAACATCTTAAGAATGCATTTCTAAACTTCAGCTCTTTGCTAATCGAACTGTTGTCAATAAACAAATACAACGGTAAAGTTTAGATTACGATTCTTATACACCAGACATAAGACAATTGTAAATTCATCTTTAAAAGACGATACTAGTACAACTAACCATCCATCAAACCAAAAAAATTGATCAAACAACTCTTCAATGGTATCAATTCATCAGAAAAAATGGTTACAAGCATGCCCTTATGAATTGGTTTACGTGGAAGATAAGCACACATCAGCCCAATAAGTAGGTAAATTCCTTTTTTGCATACAAAAGCAATCCAAATTATTAAGGATGCTTATCTCTTTGACATGGACTCATTAACCATGATTTCCTTTTTAGATTCTGGTGGTGGGGTGACTCCCTCAGGTGGTGGTCCAGCACATGCCCTCAACACATTTTCATTCTGCAAATTTCATAGAATATCAGTACATCCCTTAAGCTTTATATGATAAGTTGTTTATCATTCATCACAAGATCTTTTCCTCCTATGTCTCAAGGAGTTTCAGTTAACAGACAAAAAGTACACAAAAATAACAAAGCATAGAAAAGAGTCAAGACACCCAATAATATTTTGATTATATTTAAGTATAAGCAATGATGGCATTGGATTAACTCAGATTCTAGTTCAAGTCCAAAACACATCTGTATCTAAAAGTTTAAGTCTATCCAGCTTTCCTGAGAAAATCGACATTATTTCTGGCAAACATGCTGTAAATCCAGAGATTTGAAGAAAAAAAGTAATTCTCTGAGTATATAATTCCAATAACATCCAGCTAATTTTAAGAGATAAAAGAATAAATGCATTGTAAGTTAAAAACAAATATAATTTTAGTCTATTATCAGAGTAAAAATGATACAGGCCAATAATATATATTAGATACAATGCAAAACCAAAAATTGGAGATAAAAGAATAGAAGACAATAACATACAATGTGAAACCATTATCAGAGAAAAAGAATGAAGCATTGAATCCAATAACAAATATAATGTGGAATTCATTACAACTACAAGTGGTAAAATAATGGAAGCCAATTATAATTATAGTGTGAATCCCACTGTCAAAGATCAAAGAGTAGAAATCAATAACAGATACAATGTGAAACACTTAATCAGAGATAGAAGAATAGAAGCATTGAAGCCAATAACAAATATAATGTGGAATCTCCATTACAAGTGACAAAATAATTGAAACCAATAACAAATGATATGTGAAACCCACTGTCAAAGATCAAAGAATCGAAGCAAATAGCACATACAATGTGAAACACATTATCAAATACAAAAGAGCTTAAGTATTAAAGCCACAAACAAATATACTGCAAGATACATTACTAGAGAAAAAGGAATTGAAGCCAAAAACAAATATAATGTGAGGCCCACTGTCAGAGTTCAAATAACTATATCCAAAATTGGATACATGTGAAACCCATTCTTAGATATATACAAAATGGACCATTCAACCAATAACAAATATAAAGTGAAACCCATTATTGGAGATATAACAAAAAAAATTAAAACCAATAACAAATATAAAGTGAAACCAATTATCGAGATAAAAGAATTATGAACTGAAGATAATAACAAATATAATGTGGCCAAAATTCTGCACTTTCGAAACATTTAGCAGAAAATTTGTAGTAAAAGTGGCTCCTGCCTCTGCTTCTCCATCTAACCCTAAAAGACTATTCCTGCTATTTCTGCATCTGTTGTCTCCATGCAAGTAGAGATGTTCCCCCTGTGCATAATCTTAAGGTTTTCTCCCAATTAAATAGGCTTCAGGCACCGTTGCACATGGCTGTTTCAGCTGATGGACAAACCATGGCAGCTCCGCTTATGCCTGGTTGTCCCTGCTCTTGGCCTCTTGAATTTTGTGCTCCCTCCAGCAGAAGGGCTCGGTAGAGTTCCTTCGGTTGATGTGGCTTCAAATCCAAAGGGTACAGTGTTTTTCTTTATTTCTTCAATCACTCCCAATCCTGGCTTCAAGCAGTAAAAAAGTGGAGTCTCAGCCTGCTCTGGTCCCTGATTCTGGGCTTGTCTCCAGGGATCATCTGCTCTGTGCTTCAAGTGTTAAGGCTGGTTTCACTCACTTCTAAGGTACTCCCACTTCCTTATTTTAGTAAGGTCCCCTTGCTTGTTTTAGGAGAGGAAGAGTGATAGGAAGAATATGAGTTCATTGAGAAAGGTTTAATTTGCAATTTAATTAGTTATGGCCTAGTTTGATTTGATATTCATGATTAGATTTCATCCATTTGGAAACCCTTCTTGATTTCTTCAATAGATATTTACTCTTGTGCACAAGACTTTTTTGTTATTTTTTGTAATTTGACACAAGACAGCAGCCATCATGGACAAAACACTTGGATTGTGCTTCTGTTGATGCCATAGTTTCTAGACTTTGATCCTCTCTCAAAATCATTTTCAGCTTCCTATTTGGGTTAGTTTACCGAGCCTTCCCATGCAGTTCTAAATTGATCCGAGTTTAAAAGCTATTGGCAGCACTCTAGACTTGTTTATCTCAATGTTTGCAGAAATTAGTTCTCTTTCTCGTCCCACTTTTGAGTAGATTTTGAGTGATATGGACTTTTCCAATGGTTTGCCAAAAAAAATATAACTTTAAGTGTGAGATTGATTTAAATTAAAAAACTAGACTTGATACTCCTATAGAGTTATTTTATTGTCATTAGTTTTGATTAAGCCATATACATTGCCAAAGTCATTCAGTAAAGAAGGATAGTCAAGTCGGTAAAGCAAATAAGCTAGTCGGTAAAGGGAAGTAAAGGAAAGGCAATTCCGGTAAAGGCAATAAGGAACAAACACCGAGCAAGGCAAAGTAAGGCAGACCGAGCACCGAGCACCGAACAGTACTGAGTTACAACAGTTACTAAGCCAAGAGAACATAAATGATACCGAGAAGAAGAAAAACGTATTACCAAGCAGCACAGGCCAACAAAAGAAGAATCTACAGATACATTGAATCTGGACACCGAGCATAAAACATTTTACAAATCTCAAGGAAATTGTTTGATGGAACACTGGAGATTTAAACATGATGATTTTGTATGATTACAAGGTGAGATCCGCCAGTGAGAGTTAAATGTGATATATGCATTGGAGAAGTAACCAATGCTAGCACTGCTTAAGGAGATGATTCTAGAACGTTTCCACCACTCTTCTAGAATTGAGTATAAAATGGATCAAAGAATGAAAAACAAAGAGAGAGAGAGAGAGAGAGAGAGGGAGAATGTGTTTATGCAAAGGATAAATTGCAGAAAGTAGGTGATGAGCAGAGAAGCCACCGAGTAGCAGAGCAGTAAGAACAGAGTGTGAATGTGATACAGAATTGAAGTTACGGAGTACATAATTGAGATTGTGAGTAAAGAACAATATGAGGTAAATTGTTATTAAGCATATTGAGTCTAATAAGCATATGTTGATGCAAGTATTACAAACAAGTTTATGTTATTGATTAAAGTGTAATCAAGATTGTAAAAGCTCTTAACCAAGTAGGACTTAACAACCTTATATTGTATATCCTTTAACAAGGTACATTTTTTAGATTAGAGCTGTAAAATCCTTTACAAAGGTAGACTTAATCAGTATTTAGACTCTTAACAGGGTTAATACACTTAACTAGGTAAGTTATCTGTAAGAACCTTGCTGGTTCTAACTTTTGAAACCCAATTTCAAACCTTTTGACATTTCATCAAACGGTTGACATGCAATGTTTAAGTTCTGATTTTCTGAATGTGTATGCAAAGTTTGTTTTGTAATCGAATAGTTTGCAATTTAAAATCATTAACCAATGCATAAAGTTTAATAACAATGCATGGAGGGCAATTTACAACAGCAATTAAATTTCTAACTCCAAAGGCTCACCAAACTAACTAATTCAATTACTTGCAAAGTTCATTAAGTGATACATAAAACTAATGCAAAGTAGCACCTCTTAATCAAACGCAGCTGCCTGGATATGAACTGCAGCCTCTAGGAAATGACTCACTTCAATCTGCAAATAAATGTCTTCAAATTGATCCCCAAATAATCAGATAAGACCCTTGTAAATGCACAAACCTCTGAAAGGCTGATGTAGAACAATGGCTAGCACAACCAGCAATCTCAGTGCAATCTTTCAGCACCTCAAAGCTGAGTAATAATGGCTTCCAAACTTGCAATGGCTCCTTGAAACCCTTGCTAGAGAAACTTATAAAATTCACCAAGTATCAAAGCACAAAATGATCAATTCCATATATGAGAATGAGCTCTTAAGTCCCTTTTTATTCTTTCTTGTGAGAGCTCAAACACATTCCTTACCAATGTGGGATAAAAGATAACTTTTTTCCTTTTAATAATTCATTTACTCCAATACTTTTATTAATACCTTGGCTTAAGCTTCCATGAATTAATTGAATAAATGGCCCCTTCCAATGATGACTCAACCCTCAACTTAAGTGAAATTATAAAGTTAAATTATAACTTTATAATAAGCCATTTAATGATTTAATAATGATTTGGCCACTAAAATAATAATAACTCCCAAAATACTTATCCTTTAAATATGTCGTCTGAAATAGGAGTCACACCTATTATTTCCCCGCATGACCAAATGCACTTTCCAAAAATAGAAAGGGTCCTTCTCGAACAACATCAGGCTTACTATAAATAGTAAACGTGGCAAAACTATAGCAAATGAAGTCCAAATGACGCCAAACGAAAGCCAAACCAAAGCATACTAGATCATGAAGTAGATGCCCACTAAGAGAGACCCTTTGTCCATCCCCATTAGCCTATGAGGGTCACATGATAGGCTAATCCATCCATAGTCATGGTCACACTAGAAAGGGGACATTACACTATCAGAAATAGCTAACATTGTAGCTCTAACTGAGCAAACTTTTTACTACAGTAGTGAAGTGTTGTGGGGTCATCCCCACCGCAGTTTTTTCCTCTAGCCAAGAATTTATGCAATACCAAAAATCATGGTGTTATGAGTTGTGTTTCATGATATTGTTTTATATGTTTTTATGTTATTATATGCAAAGTCATGAATTCGGTGAATGATTAGAAAAATAGATAAAAGTGTATTGACATACTGATTCACCCCTCCCCTCTCAGTACTTAACTTTCCATAAATTAATCCAACAATTGGTATCAATGCAAAGGTCTCTTATTCAGAAGTTTAACCACTTGAGAGGAAAGATCTGAAGAGATGGAAAGCTATAGGTATGAAAAGGTGATTGATAACATGAACATGGAATTGAGGATTGCAAAAGACCAAATTGATGAATTGAGGAGGAAACAAAAGCATTCACTCAACAAGAGAAAGGAGCTAACACATCAATTGAAGGATACACAAGATCAGGTTGAAGAACTTGAAAAACTATCAGAGGGAAGTATGTCTGATGAATCTGAAGCTGCAATATCAGAACTGACTGAAAAGAACAAAAATCAAACTGATCAAGTAAAAGCACTAAAAAGAGAACAAGAAGCTCAATCGGTAAGAATGTGTGAAGTCGTAGAACAAAAAGGAAAAGTTGAAGATGATAAAAGAATGGTTGAAGATGAAAGAAGACAAATGAATGCAAGGCTGAATGAGAAAAATGGGGAAATACTGAGGTTGACACAAATTCACTACAATATGTCAGATCAACTAGTCGGTGCAAATCAGGAGATTGCAAGGAAAGTTGAAGAGATAGCTAGACTGAGATCAGAAAATGAACATTTGAAGCATGAACTAAAATCTGAAAAGGATGCAAATGAAGTCTTAAAAAGGAATGAAGAAACATTGAAGATACTAGATGAACAACTAAGAGGTCAAAGACAACCGAGAGATACTTCTAGACTTGGATTCAATGCAAACAAGACTACCGAGAAGGGAGAGTCCTCAAATCAAGCAGCAAACCGAGATTATGCTACCCCACTGAAGACAAAGAAGCCTACTTGCTATCACCGTGGGAAATCAGGTCATACAGCTAATGTCTACAAGAGCAAAAGAGGTAATCCACCGAGCATTCCTCAGTTTAATGGTTATTGTTACAACTGCAATTAGTATGGTCACAAGGCATTTGAGTGTAGATCAAGGATTGCTAACAATTCAAGGAAGCCAAGATTTGATGGTTACTGCAATAACTGTAATAGATATGGTCATAAGTCTAAAGAATGCAGGTCACAAAGAAAGAATATGAAATGGGTCCCTAACCAACAAAATTCTGCAAACAACCGACAAGGATCAACTATATCATGGGACTACAATACAAGAATTACATGTACAGCATGTGGGAGATATGGACACATAGCAACAAATTGCATTTTGATGCATGGAAGGAACAGTAGAAGATCATGGACAAATTCTAGAATGGCTTGTTTTCATTGTCACAAGGTCGGTCACCTAGCTAAAGACTGCAGGTACCGAAGCAAAGCCCCAACTGAGGAACAACCGAGTGAAACTACTCAAGTTAATGTTGAAGAGATAAGAGATCAAATGAATAGAATATGGAGAAGAAAATCTCAAGATGATGGAGCTGAACTTGGCACCTCATCCTCTGGATCGGGTGCACCTATCCTCACCTAATCGGTCAAAGGTATGTGTAGGAGTTGACAACTAAAATTCTATCTTAAATCAGTTCCTAACAATTGTGCAAAGATCCATAGTAGCAAATTTGGATGCATTTGGATATATGTTGTGAAGTTGACATTTCATGTTTTGATCGATAAGAGAATATGTTATTTTGTTCCATTCGGTGAAAGGAAAGTGTATTTGTTAATCGGTGAAAAGGGAGTCGGTGAAAAGGGAGTCGGTAAAGAGCATTTAATGCTAAAATTATAGCCGTTAGAAACCCTAAACGAGGAAAAACTATAAATAGACCCCTTGTCATTTCATTTTCACCTTATGTTTACAAGAGCATTTGAAGCACTTTGCAGATACGAGACTACCAAGAGCATCGGAGTGATCAAACGAGCAAATCCTAGCATTGTCAAGCGCATTCAAGTATTGGTGTTTTCCCGAACTGTGAAAGAGAAACCGAGCTGATATTCAAAAGATACCCTACAAGTCAAGCGACTAATATGTGAAGAAATGGCACCAAAAGTACAAAATCCTGTTGTCGTGGAGAAGATTGATCCAATCAATCCCAAATATAAGCTGCCTCCAGCCAAAGCCGCTGAACCAAATAAAATGGGAGCCCTATCTTCAATCCCTCCAAGAGTTATTATGATTGAAGACATTCATGCCTTCATCCATTGCAAGATAGAGGAGATTTGCCATGCTGAAATAGATACATCCTACCGGAATCTGTGTGCAAATGGGAAATTGAAAGACGATCATATACATCTAGAAACCAAGGGATTGGTTCATGCCATGCATGTACCGACTGTGTTTAAGTCAGAATGGACAAGAATTGTATTAAGTCGAGTACATGCTCAATTCATGTGGCTTGATGCACCTGTGAAGATTACAAAAGATGCACTACACATTGTTACAGGTTATCCAATCGATGATAGACCGAGAGCTCATAAGCAAACCGACAAAAATAAATTGTGTGAGCTAACTCGAGCAAAATGGGACGGAAGAGTCTGAAATTGTCTACAATTGATGATCCTGAGTTGAGATTTGCATGCAATGTAATATCCTACCGAATCTTTCAGTCATCTCGAGTAGACAGTGTACCTTGTGGAGCTGTTGATATAGCCTACAAGATTGTGATGAAAGACATGAAGATAGATCTATGTGAGATCTTATTAAAGCAGTTTGATAACAATATGAATACAATCAATAAAGCAAAGACCAATACTTTGAAGTTCGGTTCACTACTGGTATGTATATTTTTCTACTTTCAGAACTTATTTCCATCAATCGGTGATGTAGTGTGGAATGTGAACAAACCGATTATTTACCAGATAAATGGGTTTATTCAAAGTTTAGGAGATAACTTTGACATGATTATGAATGATTACTTTTCAAAGTTTCAAGCAAAAATGCATAAGTTTAGAATTCCACCACAACTAGTGGAAAAATACAAGGATACTATATGTTTTGAAGTTGATACTGACACTTGTATAGTGAGGGTTGTGGAGCCAAGAACCATCTGGTTGCCACCAATGGTTATGAGATGGATATTGATGCTGCATCATTGCAGATTGAAGGTTTGTCAGAAAAAACAGCTGATAAGAGAGCCAAACAGTATGGCACCTATGAGGAAGTAAAGAACAAAATAAAACTAGGTATATTGATACCTAAAGCTTTGAGGAAAACCAGCAGGATGATTAGTAGTTTGTCAAAAAAAATTGGGAGTTACTGTTGAAGAAGATGAAGCTGGTCCTTCAGAGATTAAGGGGAAGAAGATTAGAATGAAGAAGGAAACCCCTAGTCCAATTGGTGCAAGACCATTAACAAGGTCTTCCTCCACACCAAGAGAGAAGAAGAAACAAGAGACAGAGCTACAAAAGCCTAAAACTTACATGAGAGAAAAGAAGACTTCTGGTAAACTGAGAAGAAAGTTGAAATTACAAGAAGATAGCGAAACACAATCAGATAATTTGAGCAAATACAAAGTTGTACAAAATAAACCTTACAATCCGAGAAACTTAGATGATTTTCTTGGAAATCTTAAGAAGTATAGAAGCCTGTCTGAATTGAAATATGCTAAATATGAAACCAGGAATGAAGAAGATAAAGAAAAGATTGAAGAAGCTATTGTGTTTACACTGCACAAGTTTAGAACTACACCAATTGAGTTGGCCAACCAAGTACCAAATGAGTTATATCAGAAGATAGATGCAAGATGGAAATATGCAATGGCATCTGAAAAACAAATGAGGGAAAGATCCCTAGCCATTACAGTACCTGAACTATCAACAAGAGGAATCAATGAAGCATTGGGGCAATATTCAAAAAGATTTTTAGTCAAGAGCTAAGCACTAAGGATAATGGTCGGTAAACTTGAAGAAGTGCAAAAGGAAATTGATGACCTATGGAGAAAGATATTATTTCCCAACCTATCAACAAAGATTAAGGAATCACAAGGGAAGTCTGATTCTATTGATTTGACAACAGATAAAGATGAGGTTATAATAGAAGGTATAACAGATAAAGACCTGTTGATGTGAGTTTTAGTCCACTACAACATGCAGAATCAAACACTCAATGTTTTGGAGTGAAACATTAAATATTCAACTCTCTCTTGATATAAGGTCACTTCTTATACTAAACCTGCAAAGTAAGATCACAAGGTGACTTCAAGGTTCTTTTACTATGGATACTCGCTCAGTTGAAATGATGTGATTGTTGGTTATCACTTAAGGGAACTTACGCCAGTTCATTCAAGATTTGTCAACCACTAAGGCAAACTAACAACTACGCAACTAAACTACTCCTAGGGAGACCTAAGACAATCTAAACTACACCTAAACACCTAAACCGCTTGAACAACTAACCACTAAGGAGGGAGCCATCAAAGATCTCAAGTCAAATGACTTAAGGCAAACCAACCACCTGGCTCCAAGACAACTAAACTAAACAACAAAAAGGAAACCTACTCTAACTATGTACAAGACTTTAAAGAGACGACACTTGAAAGAGTTATATACATGCTTAACCTAACATGGCTTCTCAAAATGTTCAAGAGCAACAAGGCTTGGGTGATAGTTCTCAATATGGAAAACTTATCCTTGTACTCCGAAAAAAAATTTACTACCCCATTTTCAAACTCAGGAAATTTATCATGTAAAATCAACAACTGGGGCAATTCATGAGGTCCATGGTCAATCCACATGCAAGTTTTCTTTCCTAAATCGTCATAATCAAAATGATAACTTTCAAAACTTTCAACATTAAAAGCAGGAAAAGATACAACCTAGCATGCTTCATAATTATATGGATCCTACAAGTTCTGCACAGCTTCAGGAGGTCGAAGTTGATGATGGATCATCCCACTAGCATCAACATCAAACTTGTGAGTGATCAAGGCAAGGTCAGTTATGAACTCAGGTCCATGGAATATCTCCTCCATTTGCTTATCTTTGTATAGCACTAACCATGCATCCCAGTGAGTCTCCTCAAATGCATCCTCAAAAATCAAGGATTCTTTGATGAGCCGACCCTCAAATAGTTTTGAAAGTCTTCCTTGAAATGCAAAGTCCCACTGTAGCACCCCCCTGCAATGTTCTTCCTCTTCTTCCATCGAAGCAACTTGTTCCTTGCTTAGTATATCTTGCACATTCTCACTAAATACTCTTGAAGCCTCTTCCTCTAACGTGAGATTGCCAATTGCTTTCTCTTTAGGCAAACCTTGCAATTCATGTGGAATTCCCTCCAGCATAGTTTCCTCAAAACTGATAGGCCTATCAAACATCTTCATAAGTTGACCATCGAATGGCATTTTTGTTAGCAATTTAAGTTGTCATTAGTGTAAATTCACAAACACCATACACCAATAATCACTCACCGGTCACTCACATTACTTAGAAGACAACAGTAGGGCAAAGACAAAGTGTATGCACTAGTAGTTGAAGCAAAGGAGATACACCGGTAGACCGATCTAAGAACACCGTATTGGTCTCTCAGTGTATGAAGGGATAAACCGAGGTATAAGATATACCGGTCTAACTGTCTAAAGATCCGCACCGAATTCTGCGGAGCAGTTTGAGTTAAAACCGGATTATACGGGACATCCACCGCTCTGAAGTAGAGTTAGCTTTTTAACAGGAGTTAGCTTTATTTCTACGGATGTTTTGCAAGGTAAACTCCAGATCAGAACGCATAGCTTTTTGCTAGTTGCATGATTTTTTGGCGAGGTTACAGCCTGACGGTTCTATGAGTTAAGGGTTTCATTACGGTGAACTCTTATATAAATACAGGTCATAGGACGCAAGATAAAGTGTTGTTGATAATGGTGAATGCATAGAGTAGAGGAGAGATACCTTCTGAGAGAAGCTGTCACAGAGGTGAAAGGCAATAGAGATCAACAGCCAGGCAAACCAGGAAAGATCAACAAGTATGATCTGATCAGATAATCAGTGTCATAGAAGATCATTGCTTTTGTAAAGTGTGAAAGCAAGTTAAAATCCCTATATCAGGGTGGACCTAATCAGTTCGTTGTAAAATCCCCTAACAGGGTAACATCTTTATTGGTGTTAAAAGACCTCTAACCAAGCGACTCTTAACAAGGTTAAGATCTTAACTGATCTTTTGTAAAATCCCTTAATCGGGTAGCACCTTAACCAGTGCTTAGTAAGCTCCTAACAGGGCGCCTTCATTCTGTAGTAGTGAAATTGTGAGCTCTGTCTCACCGTGGTTTTTTCCTTCTAACTGAGGGTTTCCATGTATATATCTTGTGTTATTCTGTGTACTTCTTTTACAGTTATGATTGTTTGATTCTCACTTTGCTTAGATTTCAAGAAGTATTAAACAAGATAAGAAATAAGGGTAGAAAATAGTTCTTACTAATTCACCCCCCCCCCCCCCCCTCTCAGTAACTGGTTGGTATTAACAATTGGTATCAGAGCCTAGTTCTCTTATATAAAGCTTAACCGCTTGAGAAAAAGATCATGGAGGGCTACAGATATCAAAAGCAGCTAGAGGAAGCCAACGACATTATTGCCTCTTTGGAGAACAGACTGAGAAGATCACTCACAAAGAGGAAGGAGTTGGCTCTGCAATTAAATGAGAGCAATGAGACCATTGATGAACTCTCCAGGCAGAGTGGATCTGATGAAGCTGAGGCAGTATCTGAACTAATGGAAAATAATCAGATCCTGACCAATCAAATCTCTAACCTCAAGAGGGAACAAGAGGATAATGCCCTGAGGCTAACTGAACTGATTGAGAAAAAGAGAAAAGCTGAAGATGAAAGGAACATTGTAGTCAAGTCTTTGACAGCCTATGAAAAGGCAAGAAATCAGGCAGAGGAAGCTGTAGGAGCAAATGAGCTTATCATTCTGCAACTTCAAGAAGACATGCAGATTGTCACCCAAGAAAATGCCAACATACAAAAGGGCTGGTGTGACAGGGATGAAGCATGCAAAAGACTGGCACTAGAGTTGTATCAACTGAAAGAGCAAATGAAAGAACTCGAAGAAAGAAACAAAACCCTGAGAAGATACAATGAGAGCTCGGTCAAGCTTGATGAGCAACTTAAAACTTAAAAAAAGTATAAAGATCAAACCGGTCTTGGATTCACTGATGAAGTTACCAAAGAAACTGGAGAATCTTCTGGAGCCAAGACAGGCAAGAAAGAAAAGAAGAAGCCGCTGGCGCAAAAAGGTAAGAAGACCTTTAACACTTCTTGCAATCATTGTGGGAAACCGGGTCACAGAACGAATAAATGCAGGAATGCACCGGTAAAGCCAAACAACAGCTATTGCAAGAACTATTGCAAAAATGGTCACAAGACCGATGAATGTTGGTCCAGCCCCACTTCTGTGTCTAGTGGAAGCAGGGGAAGCTTCAAGGGCTACTGCTATGCCTGCAATAAGTTTGGACACAAGGCTGAGGAATGCAGATCGAAGACCATGGCATTCAGATCCCCAAGACCGGTATTCACCAAGAGAAACAAGAACCAGAGCACAACTAATTGTGCAAATTATCGAACACACCGTCGCAATGACTCATGGTGCAAATCACCCAACACAAAAAGGGTGAATCCATGGAAGGCAACCGAGATAGTCTGCTATCACTGCAACAAAGTTGGACACTTGGCCAAAAACTGCAGGAACCAGTCAGCCAACAAGAAGAAAGAACTGGTCAAACCAGTAGAGAAGATCAACAAGGAAGAGAAGACTGAGAAAACAGTCAGACAGATTTGGTTCAAGAAGGAATCAAAGAGCTCCGCTGAGGAGAAGACAGAGGAAAGATCATCATCCGCAGATGGTGATATTTCTTTAGCAAACTAAGTCGTAAAGGCCTAGAGGGAATCGGTAGAGCATCTACCGTTCCCAATAGAACTGGTGAGAAGCGAACTCACTCAGTCTACAAGGATAACCGGACAGGTAAGAAGTAATCAACCAAGGTTTGCCAAACCAAAAAAGCCAGATCACCGGTTGGCAAAAGCGGAAAGAAAAGTTAGGTAAGGCATTTATTACTGTAGTTGTTTAACGAATAGTTACCGGTTAGTAATTACCATTATGACCTAACTCTATAAAAGAAAGAAGAATTACTCATAAGTTTTACTTTGCTTTCATTGTGATTAACGAATTTTTATGAGTAAATTTCTTGTGCTTTGATCATCGTGAGCAATCATCTATTAGACCGATCAAAGCTTCTTTCTGTTAATCAACTGTTCGCGATGGCATCATCATCCTCTACCGTAAAGTTGATCAAAGGAGATCAGGCGAATAGGCCAGCATACAACATTTTGCCGATTCAGAACAGAGAGAACGACATGGCTGGTGTGCTCTCATCTGTACCAAAAGGAGTCTTCTTAACCGAAGATGTCACAGCGTTTATTCACACCAAACAGGAAGAATTGGGTGAAACATATATTCAAGGCGAGTACCTGTCACTGTGCGAAGAAGGGAAACTTCCTGACAAGTACGCCAAGCTCGTATCATCCGGATTGATAAATGGAGTATGCTACCCGACAATCTTTCGGAAAGACCAAATCAAACTAGTGTTGAGCCGTCTTCACGAACCAGGTTTCTGGCTCACCAGAGGTGCATGTAACGAGATCACCAAAGAAGATCTCCACAGAGTAACTGGATATAGTGACAAAGGGGAAGCACTAACCCTGCGGACCATTGCCAATGTCGTCGTCAACAAACTGACTAAGTCAAGATTTGATGGTCGACTTATGACCGTGAACAACATTGAGGATGATGGAGTACGTTTTGCGTCTGCTGTTATTGGGTACAAGGTTTACCAGCCCAGCAACCTGAACAGCATACCGGGAGAAGCCATTCATGCAGCTCACTCGATAATGCAAGACAATGTCCAATACGACATCTGTGCAACGCTTCAAAGCCAAATATTTAAAAACATGAAGAAGCTTGGAGTTGTTAAAAAGAAATCCATGAAGTATGGAACCCTTCTGGTTTGCCTATACTTCTACTACTTAAATTTCTTCTCGGGTATCGGTAAAGTGACTTGGAGAACCGATAAACCAGTCATGCATCAAATCGCTGAAATGGCCAATCGACTGGGAGACTAGCTAAGTAATGCTTTGATTGAACATTTCGAGGCATTTCAACTTCATATGCATGCAAGGGAGAGGGTGTCATCAACTATAGTTGACGAATATAAGGATGATGTATGCTTTCTAGTTAGCACCGATTTTTGCATCATTCAAGCATTGGAACCTAGAGAAGTATATGCTCCGAGTTGGGGTATGAGATCACTACCAAAATTGCTAAGGCATATGCTGATGCCCTAAGTGAAGCAAATCTGGATCTCAGTGCAAATTGGTTTCGCACATATGTTGAGATTCAACAAAATTTGACGAAGAGGGCACCAATAAAGAATGTCTACAAGAGGACCCCCACACCGAAGAAGAAACCAGCCACTAAGCAACCCAAGGCTTGTAAGAAGAAAGCAAAACCAGTATCTAGTGCCCAGGCAGCAGACCCAGAGGAGACAGACCCAGAAGATACAATTCCTCTAATCAAAAGGAAGAGGGGATCAAGCAAACCGGTAAAGGAGGATCCACCGAGAAAGGCCAAGCTCCCCACTGATGAATATGTGGCTTTACTGAAAGAAACCGGGGGAATGAGTTCAGTAGTGTCAAAATACAAGTTTGCTAATGAAGAAGACAGGAGAAAGATTGAAGAAGGGGTTGTGCACTGCCTTCACAAATTTAATCTGCATCCTACCGAACTTACCAGAGTTGTACTCCTAGATATAATTGAAGCCAGCTGGAAAGCTTCAATGGAAAGAGAGGAGCTGAGGATTCGAGCTCTTCTAAAGGTTCAGGACCATCTCACTCTAGAAGAAGCCACGAAACAGGCTGAACTGCATCAGCAATCCTTCTTAACAAAAAGGAGGATTGGTCTCATGCTTGTTGGTCAAGCTGAGACAGTGCATAAAGGAGTTGAGATATAGACCAAACTTCTTCAAACCCAGCAGCAAGTGGAAGAAGCAGCTCAAAGAGCCAAACTTCAATCGTTCCCTGACACCGGTAAAGGGAAAGGAGTGCTTGGAGCGAAAGTACTGGTCATCGACATCACCGATGACAAGCGCAACGAGCCTGCATGACCAGCCGTTCTCATCTCTTCGAGCAAAGGTAACACTAAACCTATGACAGTCACTGGTATAGTTGATGAAGTAATGGACTTTGGAATAGTAGACAATGCTACCAAGTCGTATAGTGTGTTAGAAGAAGAGGATAAACAGGCAGTTATTACGGCAATAGTGGAAACCTTTATGGACTTTCATAAGACACCAAGGGACTACAGGTCACAGTTTCCACTGGAATTAAATAATAGGCTTCAAGCCAAGTGGAGAGCCAGTATAGGAACTAATACAAGAATAAATAGAGAAACTTTGTCTCAAGTTAGACCTAGCCTAAGTGAAGATAGGATCAAGCTTCTATTGGAAGAGGCATCAATGAATTTGCAACCCGGACTTAGAGTTGCCAAAATAATAAATGGATTTGAAAATGAGGTCTACAAGGAAACCCTAGATTTTTGGCAACAGTATGACTTCAGTACTCTGGACAATTTAGGTCCTCGAGATCCAACTAAACAAATGCAAGCACCGCCGGTCAGATTCACACTTGGTGAAGAATCTGCCACTGGAAAAGAAAAAGTTCAAACAGAGTTCATAACAAGTGAACAAATAAATGTTGAACAAGAGGTAGAAATTGAAGTACCAATAGGTGAACTTCATACAGCTGCAAAGCAACCGGATGCACTGCATCAACGAGAACAGAATATAGCGGTTGAAGAGAAACCGAAAGGTGATGCTCAGAACGAAGAAGCACCTGCAAAAGAAGACCTACTGGAAGAAGAGGTTCAACAAGAAAATACAGCTCAACAAGGAGCTGAAGAGATTAAGGGACAAGAGGAAGAAATCACAGTCCACACTGAGAAAGCTCAACTAGAGCAAGAGCAAAGGCAACAGGAACAAGCAGACATACCAAGCTCCTCATCTAAGAGGAAGTTGTCATTTGCCAAGGAGAAGGAAGCTAAAAGGAGTAAAGTCACCGATACAGTGGTGGACATTAGCAAGATGTCAACACGGCAGCTAAAAGAGCTGACCAAAAGGAAACAGGACATGGTCCTGACCACAGTAAACACTCACCGGTCACTCAAATTACTTAGAAGACACTGGTAGAGCAAAGACAGAGTGTATGCACTGGTAGTTGAAGCAAAGGAGATACACTGGTAGACCAATCTACGAACACAGTACCGGTCTCTCAATGTATATAGGGATAAACCGAGATATAAGATATACCGGTCTAACTATCTAAAGATCCGCACTGGATTCTGCGGAGCAGTTTGAGTTAAAACCGGATTTATATAGGAGATCCACCGCTCTGAAGTGGAGTTAGCTTTTTAACAGGAGTTAGCTTTATTTCTACGGATGTTTTGCAAGGTAAACTCCAGATCAGAACACATAGTTTTTTGCTAGTTGCATGATTTTTTGGTGAGTTTACAACCTAGCGGTTCTGAGTTAAGGGTTTCATTACGGTGAACTCTTGTATAAATACAGGTCATAGGACGCAAGATAAAGTGTTGTTGATAATTGGTGAATGCACAGAGCAGAGGAGAGATACCTTCTGAGAGAAGCTCTACAGTCGCAGAGGTGAAAGGCAATAGAGATCAACAGCCAGGCAAACTGGGAAAGATCAACAAGTATTATATGATCAAACAATTAGTGTCATAGAAGATCATTGCTTTTGTAAAGTGTGAAAGCAAGTTAAAATCCCTATATCAGGGTGGACCGAATCGGTTCATTGTAAAATCCCCTAACAGGGTAACATCTTTATTGGTGTTAAAAGACCTCTAACCAGGCGACTCTTAACAGGGTTAAGATCTTAACCGATCTTTTGTAAAATCCCTTAACCGGGTAGCACCTTAACCAGTGCTTTGTAAGCTCCTAACAGGGCGCCTTCATTCTGTAGTAGTGAAGCTGTAAGCTTTGTCTCACCGTGGTTTTTTCCTTCTAACCGAGGGTTTCCACGTATATATCTTGTGTTATTTTGTGTACTTCTTTTACAGTTATGATTGTTTGATTCTCACTTTGCTTAATTTCAAGAAGTATTAAACAAGATAAGAAATAAGGGTAGAAAATAGTTCTTACTGATTCACCCCCCCCCCCCCCCCCCTCTTAGTAACTGGTTGGTATTAACAATATTTCAAGCGACAATGCCTCTAGAGGTCTGAGTTGATGGTGAATCATGCCACTTGCAACAACTGTTACGTCCTAAGATGCCTTTGGTAATGATTCCATTTGTGCTTCCTCTATGAGATCTCTTAGCACTCCCCCAAAGAACATTGTAGAGATGATGCTCTGTAGTGCCTTGTCAAATTGTTCTTCATATTTGGATTTGTCTGTGATATTTTGAAGGTCTTCATTCAACCTCTCAACTTGATTACCTTCTTCTCCACGATTACTTGAAACCTCCAACAACTCATTTTGGAAAACCTCCTCTTAATCATGGATAAAATTTCGTCAAGGATTTCCTTTTCTTCAAACTTGTGATGACCTTTTAATTCTTCACCCTTATGGGTTTCCAAATGCTTATCCTTAGTTTCTATCATTTCTCTTCCTCGAATGTATTCTATTGATTCCTTGATTTCTTTCTCAACACCTTCCTCTTGTGGAGTAATGTGTGAAGGCTCAATTTCCACATGAATGTCTTGGTCACTAAATTCAACCAGAGTATCCTCTCGCAAGTTGCTTTCTTCTTTGTCGGATGAGGATACAATATGCTCATCTTTTGGTTTCCAACTTAAGTGATGAATGCAATCCTCATTTCCATCCTTTGATGCCAAACTCAATCGTTCAAGGTATGCGCTCCAAATCATGTCTGTATTTGGTTGCTCACAATCAAACCATCCCATCTCTTGCTTGGCCTGCTTTATGATATCCCGACATGGTTGACAAGTATATTCTGAATGTCTCACATTGTGTAGTCTACAACCAAAAAGCAACACACCTTCCACATATAGTTCCTCCTCACTTAGTCGCTTCTTGATCATTTCCTTGAAATTATTCACAAACGTGTTAACTCTATCATTTGATTCGACAAATGGAATTAGTTTGAGGATATCCAAAAAAAACATCTTCCTTTGCAATACCAACTCCACTCTTGACAGAAATGTCAAACAATTAAGCTCATCATGTGTGGTTGTCCCATGAATCCTGCACTCACAAGGTGATGCCAATTCGAACAAATTCTATGGATACAATTGTGATTTCAAAGCCTCTCGAAATCGAGAAATGTCAACTGGATGAATGCCTTGACCATGAAACCACTGCCCATCCATTGAGAAGTCTTTTCCTTCTTTCGATTTTTCTAATTTTTTGGGATTTTTGAACCTTTGAAAAGATCTCACATCTCAAATATAACATGAAAGCTCATTGTTGTTGATAGTCCATGAATGAACTTTGTTCATGCCCTCCTAGTGCCAATTTATGTTGATGTGAGTTTTAGTCCACTACAACATGCAGAATCAAACACTCAATGTTTCGGAGTGAAACATTAAATATTCAACTCTCTCTTGATATAAGGTCACTTCTTATGCTAAGCCTTCAAAGTAAGATCACAAGGTGACTTCAAGTTTTACTGTGGATACTCGCTCAGTTGAAATGATGTGATTGTTGGTTATCACTTAAGGGAACTTACGCCAGTTCATTCAAGATTTGTCAACAACTTGCATCTTCTAATGATTTAGCCTTACAATGTGCAATGAAAATATACTTTGATTTTCAACTTTTAACTTCTCAACTCAAACTTAAATCTAACTTCTACTACTACTTCTACTTCTTACTATGAATGCAAGGAATCGTGGATGGACTTGGACTCTACTAGATGCAATCTCGCTAGCGACTCCACCCATCTAGTGCAAGCTTCTAAGGAACACTCGAATGGCTTTCAAATCAATATCTCCTCTTCAATCTCATCAAATGAATGCAAACTAAAGATTCAATACCAATTGAAGTTAAGTGCTTTCAATCATCGGCTTACCACACAAGGCACTCCAACCATTAGCAAGAGGCTAGTGGCCCGGATTTGTCGAGTCAATCAAGTAAACATTCACAATTACTTTCATTCAACTAAACTACTTGAAACAGCATGAAACAAAATCCTAAGCTAAGTGAGGAAATATGGATCACCATGCAACAATGCAAACTTGATCACAACAATTCACCATGCAAGGCACAACAATGAAAAGTAGAGAAAATTTAGCATTATGTTAGCAACAATTCTCCACCAAGTCTTGTTTTACAAATGAGAGGGGTGGGGTTTATATAGGAGACCCAATTACAATGAACGGCCAAGATTGATCTGTAATCAATGGCCCAGATTAATCCATTACAAATCCTAATTAGGGCAACCAAAAGTAGCCAATAGAAATGAGGCACCACAAAATTAGCCAATGAGAAAATTCAAAGGCTTGAGGACCAATAGGAAGCAAGGAAGCCGCCCAGTCATCATACAACTCATCATTATGAACATGCATGCCTCTTTTCTCTTTCTCCCTTTTAGCAAAACTAATGAACTTAAGTAAAATTTCTTTAAGTTCCTTCATGTCAATACTAGGAAGGCTTCTAGCAATCTTTATCTTAATTTCACTTCCTTATCCTTAGGATTTCTTCATCTTTCTTGGACATCTTTTCTCTTCAATGAGAAAATTCAAAGGCTTGAGGACCAATAGGAAGCAAGGAAGCCACCAAGTCATTATACAACTCATCATTATGAACATGCATGCCTCTTTTCTCTTTCTCCCTTTTAGCAAAACTAATGAACTTAAGTAAAATTTCTTTAAGTTCCTTCATGTCAATACTAGGAAGGCTTCTAGCAATCTTTATCTTAATTTCACTTCCTTATCCTTAGGATTTCTTCATCTTTCTTGGACATCTTTTCTCTTGGATAGCTTGACTTTGTAATGCTTGCACCCTTGGTATTTCCTCCTTCATTGTTTGGAATTCTTCTTTCTCTTCTTCGGACTTGATCCCTGTGGCAATCCTTTGAACATATGAACATCTTTTTGGCATATTAAATCTTCCTTAATTCATTTGCTTGGATGACTCGATCATCATTAGGATCATTCCCTTGATGGGAATCTTGTCCTCGAACTCTTTCTTGCTCTAGACCTCAAACTTGTCCTTATGTCCTTGTCCATGTTCCAATGATAACTTTGGTTTTAGAATCATCCTCAATTCCTTGGTGTACTTGCTTGATCCTTATGAAAAATTGATGTGAATAAGAACAAATTGATCTCTTTGTAAGATAGTCCTTATTCTTCAAGCATCTAATCAAGTGAAAGTTGACTTGCATAAGGATATACGAGTGTCCTTGTATTGAATCCTTGAATTTGTCCATGTACTCCTTTGAATCCGGACTTGTTCTATGTCCTTGCTTGATGAAGGCTTCACCTTTAAATATTTTTTTCAACTTAATCCTTGAATTTTATTTCATTTGTCCCAGCTTTGAAGTGCACGATCTTGAAGTGTTGTCCTTCAAACTCGATCGCTTTAGGCTAGTCCACTTTCATTGCTATCCTTGGTCCTAATCTTGAACTTTTCTTCTACCCTCTTTTGTTCACTTCTATGTAACAATCCTTGCCTTTGATCCGAACAAGATTCCTAGTACAAAGCTCGAAGTCAATATGGTTTTAAAGGACTTAAACAAAATAATAAATTTCAGACTTCACAATCCTTGAATTAGTCCATGAATTAGTTAATGAATTCCACATCCTAACATAGTAATTCAATCCAATGAAGGTACTAACTAGCATGAGCATTTGGATAAGAATCCTAGGATGAAAAGAACCAATCAACACTTAGCCAAAATGAGGGAACTGACTTTTCCTTAAAATCTGATTGTCTGAGGACAACATGAACATGTCTGAAAATAATCCATGGATTGGCCTCAATAACTTGTAAAATTCACTACTCACCAAATCCATAGATTCCTATGTGGATTATGAATTGCGCTCATGAATTCATTAAGCATTAAAATCACTTTTTTTCACCAACGTCAAGTCTGAAGACACGCCTACAATCTGTACTTTTGAATGAGTTTGGGTGGCAAAATTGGTGTTTTGGATGCCCAAGGACCTAACAAAGGCTCAACACTATCAAACCTTTTAATTGGCAAAGTTTAGAAATGTTAGGAATGAATGCTGAATATATCCTATGGGGGAGTATTTTGTGCCATTTTGTAGCAACTGCAGTTGCATTCATAACTGTGGTTGTCACTGACGTCAACATAGTGATCTACTGGAGATTAGCAGAGAAGCAGACAGTGTTTGAATTAGCGCACATGGAGTATTGAAAATCAAGCTATGCGAAGTTGAGGAGTTACTCTATATTGTGTCCTGAGATCGTGGTCAAGAGCGCGTACGGAAATTCAATTATTCATGACAGTTATGTGTAATTCAGTGGAAGCAGTATTCAGGCAGTGTTCCTGAGAAGCGGCTTGTGGTAACTGGATGATATATCCTAATCGGGATAGAATCTAGGCATGCGAAGTTGTACAGTTGATGAAGACACTTTAGTAGAGACTTGGATAAGACAGCATGGTCAGAGGTCGCACGTGTGAAGATTTATTGTATTTGGAAGCCGACAGTTTTATGAAATTATGAAATATTATGTAACGTGTAAAGCTTTATATTTTGTAATTGGTTAGGCCTTGTATGCTGACTCATTTGTAATTATTTGAGTGTGGTATAAAGGAAGGATTGTTTTCCTTATTGTAAGAAGTATGATAAAAGGTGAATTGCGGAATTGAGCAATATATGTTGTAAGAGGATATGCAAATTGCAGAGATCTGATATTGAGATCTGGTGAAGCAGTTGGTGCGGTTTGGCACAAGCAGAGGAGCAAAGATAAGTTGTTGAGATCAGTAATTATTTTGGTATTATTCTATTTGACTAATACAGAGATCAATTGGACAGTGTGTTCAGTGATCTTGCCCCTGAAGCTGTTTGGACAGTGGGTCCTTCTGTCTTCCATAACTCCTAACAGGGTTAGAATCTTTTAACAGGGATTCTTAGAATCTTTTAACAGGGATTCAAAGTCTCCTAACAGGGACTCATATGTACTGAATGTATTTCATAAGGCTCCTAACAGAGTCCATCCTCTTACAAGAATTTTCATATTAGTACATCTTTTGTGGGCATCATTCCCACCGAGATTTACTCTCTGATCAAGAGGTTCCCTACTTAACATATCTTGTGTTATTATGTCATTGTGTATGTTTATCTTTCTATGGTTGTTGCTTATATTGATTACATGGTTGAAATCTGTTAATGGTGATAAACATTGTATTTATCTGATAACTGATTCACCTCCCCCGCCCCCCCCCTCGCCTCTCAGTTATCTTGGTGGACTTTACTTCCTAACAAGAAATTGTGGGGAATTTCTCAAAAATCGTCCTTGTTGTAGGTTGTCTGCAGACCTAGGTCTGCAACTTATGACTTCAGACTTTATAATGGTTCAAATAGTGCTAAAAATAATGCCCAAAAGCCTGCAATACAGTTAACATCAGATTGTAATCAAAAGAAAACTCAGACTTAGGCAAAACAAATTGATTTTCAGAGGTTATCCTCAGACTTTAGCTCGTAGCAGCTTTACCTCAAACCCCAAATGACTGAAATTGATTGGAAAAGATAGACTTTGGTGTGGGGATCAATCTGCAAATGAGTGCTGGGGGCATTGAATCTTCAAAGAATTTATATGAATTTTTCAAAAATCGCCCCCGTTCTTGGACTTTAAGTCTGAAGACAAAGGTGTTTCAGACCTACAATTAACTTTAAATGATGCAAGGAATGATGACAGAGGTCTGCAATAAAACTTTGGATCAGATTGTGAACAAAACAAACCCAGATTTATATGGAAAAAATGCAATTTTCAGACCCAATCTTCAGATATTCGCTCATAGCATTCTCACCTTATTGTCTTGGTGACTGAAAATGGTAGGAAAACGCAAGTATTTGGTCACCGAACAATCTGCAAACAAATTTGGATGCTTAAAACCCTTTGATTATTTTCTATGATTTTTTAAAAAAATCGCCCCTACCATGGAGTTTTCAGATTTTTGGGCCTGTAAAACCTCACTTTCAGCCCTTCAATGGTCTCTAAAATCTCAGAAAAATGCCTCCAAGAGTCTGCAATCATTAATGGATCAGATTTAGAAGCCAAAGAAAAGAATGGCAATTTTGGCTAAAATAGATTCTTACGGAGGGCAGCCTCAGATTTAAATCTGCATACACCAGCGCTTTCATGGCCTACCTCAGACTTGCATTAATGTTAGGCCTCCATCCAATGGCAGCCACCCTCTTCCTTACTTAGACTCCAATTGCCCAAGGCCGGATCGTTCTTCTACTTAGCCTCTTGCTTCAGATTTCAGCCTCCCTTGCCTTTGTCTTTCACCATTACATCTGATTTTGCAATGGGCTGCCAGCTTTATAAAGGAGTTTGGGCCTTACATTCACCCCACACAAGCAATGTGGGATAAAAGTATTGCTTTTTCTAGAAGTTTCAAAATTTTACTTTATTAGTTTTCCCATTAATTTTAATTAAATAATAAAAATCTGCCATAATGGGAAAATTGACCCAAGCTTGGACTCCCAAAATTTGCCTAAGTCCACAACTTGTATGAGCTTGTAACCATGTCCAAACTCCAATTCCATCCATGCAAGGTAGGGAAAATCGGTCAAAGTTTGGATAAAAATCCACTTTATACTTAGAAAAAACTTTGATCTTTCTTTGCTATCAAAAGGGGGGAAAATCGACCTTACTATGGACAAATTTGACACTTTGAAAAATTTCGCAATTTGGCCCTCAAAGGGAAATTCGACCCTAGCTTGGATAGTTCTCACACTTAGAAAAATTTTCACATCCATACTCACTTGAAGGGAAAAACATGATATGTCCATACATCTCCAACACTTAGAAAAAAATTTGCATTCCATACTTGGTTCCAAGGGAAAAATGACCCATGCTTGGACTAGTTTGACACTTAGAAAAAATTTAGAGTCCATTCTCGAAATTAACCTCCAGGGGAAAAACGACCTTAGCTTGGACTATCCTAACACCTAGACAAATTTACACTTTCCCCATCCAGCCCAAGGGAAAATCGACCCTAGTCTGGACAAACTTTCTAGACTTAGAAAAATTTTAGCTTATGCACTCAGTCTTGGGGGAAAATCGACCCCTGTCTGGACTCTTTCCAAACTTAGAAAATTTTCAAGCTCACCCTAGGGGAAAATTGACCCTGGTCTGGATTTTCAAACACTTAGAAAATTTTCAAGCAGAATTCGTCCAAAGTGGTGGAAATTCATAATATGCTTGGATTTTAACCCCAACACTTAGAATTTTTCAAGAAAAAGCCAATTAATGAAGGGAAATTCGTGTAGAGTCCAGATTTTGATCAAAATATGAAGGGAAATTCATGTATAGTCCGGATTTTGATCAAAATATGAAGAGAAATTCATATATAGTCTGGATTTTGATCAAAATACAAAAGGAAATTCATGTATAGTCCGAATTTTGTGTATTTTTATAAAGAAAATTGATTTTTTTGTTAGGATTTTGGTCGTTTTGTACATAAAAAATCAGTTCTATAAGGGTTTTAAGGCCCTTATGCATGGGATATGCCTTTATATGGAATTTTGGACTAATTGACTAGCCAAAATTTAAATACACTTAGAATTTTACGTTCAACCCAATATAACATGACCTCGACAGACTTTATTTTTAATGTTCCCACTTTAAAATGACAACTTGGCTAGTTGATTTCTCCATTACCTCTCAGTCTTTTAAAGCACTGGATTGCCAAATGTAATGCCAAAATTTGCCCAACCTAACAACTACGAGCAAAAGAGGGGATCCCCATTTGCAATGGGGTGATGGTGTGAAAACCTCACAACAAGACCCAGCAAAGGAGATTGCAAACGATGAAGATATAATGGCTACCGAGGTAAAGGATACTGAAGAAATGAATGTTGATGATTCAGCAAAAGCAAAGTTAATGGATACAAATCCTGTTATTGAACGAATACTGAATTTTCCTGAGATTGAAGAGGTTATCTCAGATGTTACAAAAGATATTCCAACTGATGTTGAAGACCCCACCAAACTAGAAAAGGAGACTGAACAAAAGGAGATCGAGGACACTACAGAGACCGAGAAAGCAAAAGATCAAAATCCAGAGCCAGTGATCCCTACCGAGACTGCAGAACTAGAGGAGAAAGAAAAGGATAAAGAAGAAGAAAAGAAAGAAGAAAAACAAGAAGAAAGGGAGGAAAAGAAACAAGAAGCGAAGAAGGTAGAAAAGCAAAAGGAAGAAAGAGAAGAGAAAACCGAAGATACAACTACTGCAACATCTGATGCAAATAAGGCATCACATTCCCCTAAGTTATCTACTAGAGAGAGTATGCAAACAGAAAAGGCAAAGTCAAAGAAGAGGAAGCATGAGAAGGAGAAGGTTGATTTGAACCAACCTATTGTGATACCGAAGGTTGATATTTCCACCTTGAGCCCCAAGGAATTATCTGAATTTGGTGATTTACTCAAGAGGAAAGCAATGCAAGATAAGCTACTTGCAAAGAAACAGAAAACAGATGTACTAGAAAATGTTAAAGAGATTCTACAAGAAATTGAACCAGAGACAAATATCAATGAGAAAGGCAATATATACAGCCAATTGGGTGAACTGGTGAGTCAAATTAATCAACCAGGTATTGAGGCCAGTGAATATTTGTTGCAAGTGCATAGGAAGAAGATGGAAGATAAAATAATTGAAGAATTACTTCAATCAGTGGCACTTGACAAGGTAACACTTTCTAAACTGGTTACCAAGTTAGAAAAAGAATTGCAAGATATTCTTTCATTGTTTCAGCAAATTTGTTTGATTTCAAATTTCATAAAAGATATAAAAGCAAAAGATGAATCAGTTGAGAAGGAGCTGACTGAGCAGCTAGCAAAGGTAACAACCGAGCCTGATACATTCAAGGTATATTATCAAAGGCTGAAGCACCTAATGGGAGTGCAACATGAGTTGAGGAAAGAGGAGAATAAAATCAGGATGGAACTCATGGAGTTACAAACATTTTTGATACCACAAATAGAGTCACTGCAAAAGCATACCCATGACATAAAGACTTAGTAAATACCCCTAATGTAAGTGCTATGGATAGCATGATAAGTCTTGCAGCTGATATTGGTGAACACATTGTGTTGTTACAAACAATAAAGGAGTCATGAAAGGCATCACTGAAAGATGCACAAGAGAGGTATAAATCATTTTTTGACAAGATCCCTCCACCGGATAAACAATAAGTAATTGTTTTTGGCATTGTTGTTAAAAAAGGGGGATAATAGAGTGTTATGATAAAGGAGGATATATAGTATTATGAAAGGAGAATTTTATATGTAAAGGAGATGGATAGATATGTATATAGGGAGTATTACTACAGGGGGAGTAATGAGTAATGAGTAATAAGCAATAAGTAATTGGATAATGGAGATATATGGAGTTTTACCGAGAAGTGTTGACATGGTCAAATTTTGCTATTTTGATGACTTTGAAGTTTTTAACAAAGATCCAAACTAATGCCAAAGGGGGAGATTGATACTCCTATAGAGTTATTTTGTTGTCATTAGTTTTGATTAAGTCATATAGATTGCCAAAGTCATTCGGTAAAGAAGGATAGTCAAGTCGGTAAAGCAAATAAGCTAGTCGGTAAAGGGAAGTAAAGGAAAGGTAATTTCGGTAAAAGCAATAAGGAACAGACACCGAGCAAGGCAGAGTAAGGCAGACTGAGCACCGAGCACCGAACAGTACCGAGTTAAAACAGTTACCGAGCCGAGAGAACATACATGATACCGAGAGGAAGAAAAACGTATTATCAAGCAGCACAGGCCAACAGAAGAAGAATCTATAGATACATTGAATATGGACACCGAGCAAAAAACGTTTTACAAATCTTGAGGAAATTGTTTGATGGAACATTGGAGATTTAAACATGATATTTTGTATGATTACAAGGTGAGATCCGCCAATGAGAATTAAATGTGATATATGTATTGGAGAAGTAACCAATGCTAGTACCGCTTAAGGAGGTGATTCTAGAATGTTTCCACCGCTTCTAGAATTGAGTATAAAATGGATCAGAGTGTGAAAATCAGAGAGAAAGAGAATGTGTGTATGCAAAAGAGAAATTGCAGAAAGCAGGTGATGAGGAGAGAAGCCACCGAGTAGCAGAGCAGTAAGAACAGAGTGTGAATGTGATTCAAAGTTGAAGTTACCGAGTACAAAATTGAGATTGTGAGTAAAGAACAGTATGAGGTAAATTGTTATTGAGCATATTGAGTTTGATAAGCATATGTTGATGCAAGTATTACAGACAAGTTTATGTTACTGATTAAAGTGCAATCAAAATTGTAAAAGCTCTTAACCGAGTAGGACTTAACAGTCTTATATTGTAAATCCTTTAACAAGGTACATCTCTTAGATTAGAGTTGTAAAATCCTTTAGCAAGGTAGACTTAATCAGTCTTTAGACTCTTAACAGGGTCAATACTCTTAACCGAGTAAGCTATCAAAAATAGCTAACATTGTAGCTCTAACCGAGCAAGCTTTTTACAGCATTAGTGAAGTGTTGTGGGTGCCATCCCCACCGCAGTTTTTTCCTCTAACCAAGGATTTCTGCGATACCAAAAATCATGGTGTTATGAGTTGTGTTTCATGATATTGTTTTATATGTTTTTATGTTATTATATGCAAAGTTATGAATTCGATGAATGGTTCGAAAGATAAAAGTGTTTTGAAGTACTGATTCACCCCTCCCCTCTCAATACTTAACTTTCCATAAATTAATCCAACAAGACTATGAAAAGTTTGTTTGAAATCATAGCTCTTGGTCATCTGGTGGCTCCTTGCTCTCAGGCTAAGCATAAAATCCTAACCCTGCCACATGTTGGTGTTGAGTTATCAAACACACATGCCTCATTGCAAATGGGGACCCCCACTTTTTGTTTTTGGTAGTTAGTTTAGTCTTAGTGTGGCAACATTTTCCGAGTTTCGAGGTGTTAGAATGTGATGTTGATGCTATCATTGTTGTTGTCATTAATGGTTGTCATCGATGTCAACATATCCTATGCATAGATGCGGTTGGATGTTTTGGTGATCCGGTAGACTATGTTCCGGATGATGTGTCGTAAAGATTTATCTTTAGCCATGTTGGTGCTAGTCTCATTTATCTTGCAACATAATGTGGTTCATTTGTTTGGGTCTGATCCTATCTGGAAAGTGGTCGTTGTGCTTTGGTCCAAGTATTTGCATTGTAACGTATAGATCCTTCGTTAGTTTCGAAGATCTCGGTGATGGTGTAGCATGTTGTTGTGAGTGAGGTGTGTTGTATTGAGCGAGGTGGTCCACATTTCATTCCTTACCACCATGGGAATGCTTCAATATGACCTATTTACAATTGCATTAGGCCGACCTAGTTGTTGGCATGGGACGGTATAAGAGAGCAATGATTCTATTTGTTGTGACATGCTTGTATACGAGTAATATGCGACAAGGGAAGATCTATGTATTAATGTATATGCGAGTTGGTGCAACCGGTAGTTGACTATTATATCATTTTTGTGTTGCTGATTATTGGTGACAGTGACTTTTGTGGTGGATTCATTTTCATTTCTTACATTCTAACAGTGAGCCAATTTGTACTGGTAGTGAACATTTCTATTTTCTAGGTAGTTAGCCCAACTAGCAGTTAGCCTGGTGCAGCGCAGAAGGAGTAGCCCAAGATGGGATGTCCAACTTCGCAGCAAATCACATGCGGAATGATAACACAGAATTAAGAGAGAGAAATGCCAGATCAATGATTTATTCAATAATTACAAGATACATGCCAAGCTATAAGGCCCTCCCGGTTAGGGCCATATGCAAAATGAATCAAATCTCAAAGCTTAGTACTTCATAATATGTCAACCATTAATCTCCAAGATGACTACTTCCTAACTACAACCACTCGAATTCATATACCCAATCGGTACAACAAGGGTCGGCCAAGAGTTACATCTCCAAAGAAATGTTTACAAAAAAAATAGGGGTCGACCCCAAAACAAACTAAACAACCACCACGAAGAACATGAGAAAGTGCGATCACAGATCTAGGTCCACACAAGATCCAATAATCACGCATGCCAATAATCAACGAGCAACGATCGCATACGCAATCATCAAGTGAGCTCAAGCAGAAAGGAGCATGCTACCCGAAGCAACCAAAAGAATCCTCACATGAAGCTCCTCGATCCAAACATGATGCGATCACAAGAAACACACAAATACATGACCGGTGAACGGGATCATCACGAACAGGAAACCAAGAATAGAACACGAGCCACAGAGAAGAAAACTCGAACAGAACTGAACCAAAAGAGATGCGATTAGAAAGATGGGAACTAGAGAGAGTTCAAAATATGATTCCAAGACCGCAACCAGAATCTCCTCAAGATGAATAATCGGTCAACCAAATTGTCAACCGGGGATCAGGAACAGAAAGCAACAAACTGTTTTTGTTTTTTTTGTTGATGCAAGATTGCAAAGAACCCAAGATGCTCTCGCATCAAACACCTAGGGTTATTAAAACTAATTCATGTTATGCAACCCAAGTTGAATCAAAACAATCCAACTCAGATTGAGAAATCCATGTAGAATCCTCAACTAGTTTGTCCTTCCACTTTGCCAAATATTCTATGTAGTCTTTGGCTCTCGTTCTTCTGCCAATCCTTCTGTCTAAAATCTGCTCAATCTCTTCTGTCTTCTTCTTAGGATATTCTTGCTGAACATTTGTCTCTTCATCTAACTCATAGTACTCATACAAATCTGAAATGTTAAAGATAGGAGATATATCCATATCAATTGGTAACTCAAATTCATATGCATTACCGCTGTCAAAACTCTTCAGAATCTTACAACGTCCAAACTTCTTCATCCTCAACTTACAAGGTAGAAAGTGAAGTTTTCCTCACGAGAGTGGGCATAAGGTCAACGGAGTTTGGACAAGGCATGAAGATAGGTGTGAGGATATACAAGTATGGGCAGCAATATTCAAATCAAAGATGAGGACAATTGAAAGTGGATTCAAAACAACTATCCCCAAGTCTAATTCCAATCAGAAATCACCAAGCTAAGAGTAGACTTGAAGGGGTATAAGTATGAGCAGGTTGGGACGAAGAGGCATCATTCGGAATAATCCTGAGAACAGGTTGGATTCTGACCTGGACTTAGGATTCCTAATCCCAACTCTCCCATATTTCCGCCCTCTTTCTTGAGCCAAAATCCTAGCTCTCCTCTAAACTCCGCCCAAGTATGGAGGCTTTGTAAGGCAAGATCTCATCTTTGTATGGTGTATGGTGAACAAATCCTCAGGAGGAAGGTGCAAAAACCAGTTAAGACTTGAAGGGAAAAATATAAATTTTGGAAATGAGACATGAAGGAGATAAGATTTCAAACATCAAATGCATAGTTCAGATTGAAGTGCTAATTAGGCTGTGAGTTGGTGCAAGGTAAAACTTAGTTGAAAAAGAGCACTCTCAAGGGACGGGCGGAATCCGCCTAGCACTTGGGATTCTTAATCCCAACATACCTGAAATCTCCACCTCCTAGCTTTGAGCAATCAAATGAGGTAATTTGAAGACATGAGTAAAGGTGATGATTTAAGACAAACAATGGTTTCAACTTCATTGTCAAGGGCAGATCCAAACCAAGCAAAAAAAATGGGGGAATTCAAAGAGTAATCGAACTCACAAATTTGGGATGTAGAGAGAAAAAGGAAGAATCCCAAGGGAGGGGTGGAATCCGCCCTCCTCTTGGGATTCCTAATCCCAACACCCATTGGAATTTCGCCCTGCACTTAAATGCAAATTCCCTCCACTAAGCCGAGTTTCATAAGAGAGAGGAAGTAAGAATCAATCTGATGGCCCAGGACAATGAGATGTTCAAGTTGAGAACAAGTCTAAAGTCCCAACAATGAGCTTTTCAACTTCAAAGTTGTCATGAAATCAGACTTAATTGGGCAATTGAATGAGGCAAAGGGGACAATCCCAAGGGAGGGGCGGAATACACCTTCCCCTTGGGATTCTCAATCTCAACATATATCAAATTTCCGCCCCATAATGATGACAAAATCCTAACTTGCTTATCACTTCCGCCATGGATTTGGTGAAGTTTGAGATGCCTCCTGGACCCCAAGTTGCTTGAGAAGGATGAAAACAAGGACTAGGGGCAAGTAGCAATGAAAATCTTGATGAATAAAGGCAAAATCCTAATGCAGATCAAAGCAAAATCAGATCAAAATGCCCCTTAATGCATCCCCAAACACATTGATTTCGATCAGCAAGCAAGGAGTAGAGATAATGGCAATGTGAGTCCAATTGGCGATATTGAGTGAATCCCAACTAAGGGGCGGAATCTGCCCCCTAATTAGGATTTTAAATCCTAAGACGCCCTAATCTCCACCCAGATTTAGTCAAGGATCAAGGTTAAATCTTAAATGAATTCTTAAATATTTCTTAAGTTTAACCTCAATTTATGAGATAACTGGTGACTAAGCTTTGAGCTTTAAGCTTGTTCATGTGATAATACATCACCCATCTCTATGGGTATGAACCAGTCTATTATTGTGATAAGGTAGTTACTATTATAGTTTAATCTGGAAAAGTTTTGTGAAGAACTCACCGTGATGTGTCCAAACCCTAGAAATTTGCACTTAGTGACTTGGGTGGATAGAGGATTGTGAAACAGGATTAGGGAAATATTGCAGCAGTGCAAAGAGACTTATAATCTTCAAGAGGTACAGATTGGGTTCCTCTACGAGAATATAAGTGTAGAGAATTATGTTACATAACTCTATATCCACCGGTGTAAGTAACTAGGAAAATGGTATCTTGGCTAGGAAGCCTAAACCTCAATTATGCATTAAAGGAAAAACTTAAACAGCAAACTAGATCAGTTAAATAACCAAGTCAGGTTGGTTAATACTGTTGTTTTCTTATGACAAGTATGTCAATATTAAATGAAAATATATAAGAACCTCAATATTGATTCGGTACTTCAGACAGAAGGATTAAGACTAGTAGAATCATGAGCCTTATGTGCAAATAATTAGCCTACCACATTCTATAGGAGATTTTTTATCAAATTGGATTGGGTAAAGAACTAGACTGCATTTTTAACATGTTGCATTAGAAACCTTTGCCAAGGAGCACTAATTGATGCTAGTGTTAGTCAGTTCGTAACATTCCAAATGCATTCACAATCAAAGGTCATACTAGTTAGGAGTAGTTATAGAGTATGACTGACTAGGGTTATGTAGGATCATACACCAATTCCAGAAGGCTTGTTTATCACCATGTTTACATTCCTTGCAAAGGGTCGGGTTTGCTTCGAGTAGGAAGTGAGCAAGGGGGATCCATAGCAGATCCGTGATTGGGTGGTAAAAACGCCCCAGTGATAATTTCCCCCTCTTTGTTACATTAAAGTACATTCAAAGAAGTCAGAATGGATTTAGTGATGCTAGTACATGCACAGTAAGAATCTTCCCTTACTTCGTATTTTATATCAAGTCAAATGATAAAGATATTACATGATGAGATATCTTCCTTTGAGCAATTCTATGTTTCAATTTAATGCAATTGCTTTCAATTATGTTAAAAACAACAGCACTAGAATGTTAGCCCATATTTGTTTTTTTTTGTATATATCTTGCTTTTAATACTAATGCATGCTTCTTTATATTCAGCAGTTAGTTGTTTATTATCACACTTAGAACTTTTAGCCTGTTACATTTGTTGTTGTTATGCTAGATTTTTTGCTGTTGTAAAAGCATATTTTCATGTATTTAATCAGATTATATTATGGAAGAAATCCTAGGAGTTTCTATGCAAAGTTTCATCAAATTAGGTGCATAGTTTTCTGTAGAAGTCGATTATCTTTGAGGGTGTTCTTGATTTTTGAAAACTCATATTTGACAAGGGTTTGAAGTTCTAATTTCTTAACTCAGGGTTTCTGTGTGTTGCTCTACTTCAATAAGTTTTCAAAATATTTTTATCTGGGGATATTGCAAAGTAGCACATATTTATTGACATTCTTCTGTTTGTATAATTCAATTGTGTGTTGGTTTACTGATCAGTTGTTTTCCTACACATATCTATAAACTAGTCTTTCTCAAGATTGGTTTGTCCCCTAGATCACTTGGAATTTGTATGAATTTTTTTTTGCTACAAAACAGACAGGTTTTTAGGGTTTCCTGAGTGTCAAACAATATAGATATCTTTAGGAGAGTTGGGGCATTTGATGAAGAACAGCTAAATCAAAATAGGTGTAAGCAGGATGTTGGAGCTTCAACATCAGGAACTATATTGTATTCATTTATGAGATTGTTTCATGCTCTTTGTAAAACTTGCATCTTGTGTATTCATTTATGAGTAAGTGTGTCTCTGCTAATTCATTACTTTGTTAGAATCCACGATTGGGAGATGTCAGGATGCTACGTTTTAGGAGCACATATGGTAATAGTTCCTTTGTCTCCGCAAAGTTCCAAGTGCAAATTCTTATGTCCTCTGTGAAATTAAGAATGAGAGAGCTGTATCAGTACCCATGCACATTTCTTTGAAAAAGACTTGTGGTGATAATATAGAATTCTCTGAGCACTAAAGAAACCAGCTCCCTGTTGTAAGCTCTGGTTTAGGATATGGAGATGGTGGTGTGTTTAGTCTCCCTTAGAAACATGGTGCCTTGCTATTTCTCCAATCTACCGATTTACAGCATTGAACCATACCATAGGGACTAAGTAAATATCAACAGATCTCTTTGTATTGGTATTACATCAGATTCGGAGGAAGAAGACCCATGTATTGCACTGTTTAATAGTGAATAGAGGTATAACCAAGTGCATGACCAAACTAAATGATTGCAAGCAATTGGATTTATTTGTGCAAGATCCATGGTAACATTATATTGAAAGTGTAAGCAGATTTTAATTGCAAAGGGTTAAAATAGGAAAAACATGGCCAATTAAAAACTTAAAAAATGAGCACCCACAGGTTAGGTCACTAGGTGAGATGGTCTGAGGTTGTGGGTAGATCCCCATGGTCTTGGGTTCGACTCTCCTGCCCGGAATTATTCTGCCACACCCACTTGGGGGCGGTGCGGATTGCAGCGTGACCGCAGGCATTAGTCTCGCCTCAAACTTGCCCCGTAAAGGGAACCCGCTGGGTTTGAGTCGCGGGGATACCCTGACGATAACAAAAGAAACTTAAAAAATGTTATTTCATGCCAGGTAGAGCGCATAGAAAGACAAACAAAGTTCAAAAATCAATTACAAAGCATCAATAAAGATTCGATTTTGTCAGTTGCTCTAAAATTCTCATAATGTCCTAGATTCGCTAGTCATAAGTCATTTACCAAAGCAAAAGGCAAAATTAGAGAATTCAAAATTCAAATAGCAGCTTAGTTACCCATGACTACATTTGTGAAGTAGAAGTTGATGCCTCTGCATTTGGAGTCATTTGGTCCAAACAAGCATGGTCAAGACTCACAATAATGATAAAAATATCAATTTTGAGACATTTCTAAGGAAAAACCCATGGCCTATTTGAAAAACAACCATTTTTTCAATTACAATCATTGAATGAATGAATGAAAGATTTAAATAACATCTGTGAGGCCGAAGCAAGCTTGGGACCCCCTAAAAAGCACAACACCCCAAAATAGGGTGCAAAACCTTTAAAAAAACTGTAATTTCCTCTTTAAATCCGCTCTTCAACTATGAATATTGATCACTAGGTTTGCTATTTTGTCTAGCTGAGTTTTTTCAAATAAAGTAATTAAATTGTCTGCTTCTAAAATATCCACATAACTGTAACAGATGACCTTTGAAAAAATTGTAATTTCCTCTTTAAATCTGCTCTTCGACAACGAATTTTGATCACTAGATTTGTTATTTTGTCTAGCTGAGTTTCTTCAAATAAAGTACTTAAATTGTCTGCTTCTAAAATATCCACATAACTGGAACGGATGTCATTGTATGCTGGGCACTCCATGATAAAATGTTGTTGTCTCTACCACTCCCACGTTGCCAAATAGGCATATTCTCTTTTCTCATTCTTCCTTGGGTATCATCCATCTACCAGATTC
The DNA here is from genome assembly GCA_027943335.1 of Chamaecyparis obtusa. Classification (NCBI taxonomy): domain Eukaryota; kingdom Viridiplantae; phylum Streptophyta; class Pinopsida; order Cupressales; family Cupressaceae; genus Chamaecyparis; species Chamaecyparis obtusa. The sequence continues at coordinate 4,477,054 of BSBK01000703.1, forward strand.
ACACTTCAAAAGGTGAGAACAAGTCCTAAGTTGAACTATTAGCATTTTTGCTCTCCATTTAATATTTGCTCCTATGTACGCTTTTTCCTTATTGTGACCCATGGGGCTAAATTCTTTGATATAGTAGGCTTTTTTACACCCATTTTGCTTTGACCATATGATAATCCTGTATTTTTCCCTCACAAGTTTTTTTATTTCTTCATTGTTGTCCGGACATTCTTGTATATTAACGTTCCATTTTTCCATCCATTTTGTTGTTTTGCATCATCCACGTCTTCTTTCTTCTATCTAGTCTTTCCTCCACGATCAACTTAGGCCACCGGTGTTTTTCCATATTTTGAGTTTTCTCGAGGTAGCTTAACAACCAGACCATTGCCAAAGCTTCTAAAGGGAAGATGCCTATTTCTGCCAATGAGATCTCATATGGAACTGCAGTTTTAATTTTGAAGCAGTTTAACCTGGTTTTGATTGGGTTTGACCACTTTATTAAAAGGGAGTCAGAACAACACACAGAAGCAGAGGGTACATTTTATGTGGGTAACTGAATGTAATTCACATTTTTTTATTATTATGATATGTATTATGATCGCATTTAGCTAGTAGTGCAAAGCAATCAAATCTATTTATCTTGTTCATACAGAAAAGTGTGATGATCTAGCATGACTTTATTAAGTATAACCTATAAAAAAACGTCAGGAATTACAGCCCCATAGTTCACTGCACTTCATAGCAGCTAGCCTCATTCACTCTGCCCACTTTGTGTTACTTTGTAGCTTGACATTTTATTTTGTTGTGTAAAATTGATTCTCCAGGTTCAAACTTTGAACGCAATCCATGTGGTAATGCACTATGCAGTGTGCACTGTAATTAACAATCTCAAAAATTGATGAGGAAAATCCACATTTCAATATTCATGGTGTAGAATCTCATTTACTAGCACTCATAATCTATGCAATTAGAATTTTCTTTAAATGTAAAAAACATTAGTTATTTCTGTTTTATTTTCTTGAAGTTTCCTGCATTTTTTGGATTCCAAGTATTTTCCGGGCTTTTTAGCTTTTGGCTTGCCACTATATTCCTGATAAAGATATTGTCTTTATTTGATGTACCAATATCAGGTTTCAGCCGAATCTTCTAGGTATGACCTCAGTTAAGCACAGGACCGTGAGTCATGTTGACCTAATGAGTCATGTATGACCCATAATCGTATATAACAGAATCAAAACATTTAAGCCAATAACGAATATATTGAAAACCCACCGATTGAAGCCAATAACAAGTATAATGATAAACCCGCTATTAGGTATAAAAGAACATCTATAATGCATAGACCATTGGGGGAGATAGAAGAAATAAAAGAATGATAAGTTCAATTTAATTTGACCTGTGTAACTCTTCGAAGGCGCTTCTTCGTATTGGCTCTGCGGGTGCAGGTGTATTTTAATTTCTTCCACAAAAGCCCACCTGTTTCTTTCTTTACTGCTGCTTGCAGAAACAGTGTAATGAACATTTTTTGAGTGAGTTTTTTTTCCCAGAGCTGTCGAATTAGAACACCTAGTTTTTGTGTTCAAGGTTTAAGTAGGGTTTTGATAGAATTGGTTGCGTGTTTAGGTACAGTGCATGTGGGGAAATATCCAGTCTGCGGGTTATTTTTATTTCACAAATGTCTTATTTTATTGATATTATTTATTTTTAACAAAATAATTAAAAAACAAATAGTGATAGTTAAATTGATTTTTGATGGAATATTAGGTGTCGATGCATAATGAGAGATGAATATGACAAATAATAGCAATAGTTTGAAAGAAATTGAAAAAAATTAATAATAAAATTAAGTTCTTATTTTTGGACTTTTAATGTATAATCTTTATAGATGTCATAAAGTTGAGATAAAAGGAAAGCAGGTTGATGATTGTAAATGTTATAATAAAAGAGTTTTATATTTTGAAAATAAATAATGTCATTTTACAAATAGGTTTTTAATGAGAAAGTGGGAAAAAAATTTCATAATTTTCACTCCACCACGAAGGCTACGACATTCCTTTTGGAGGCGGTCGTTCCTTCACAAAAGTATTGATTCTAGGAAAATAAATCATTGCACAATACTCCTATCAAATTAAATTTTGATGTAGGGTTTAAAAAAGGAAATTATGGAAAGTGAAGATTATTTTATTGAACATGAATTAATCATAAGATTCAGTTGGTTATGGCCAAGTCTTATAGATTCGAACAAATGAATATCTAAAGCATGGTTGCCTCTGTTGGAAGAAAATTTTGAAATATACCCTTTAAAGGGGACCAAAACTATTTGGCACCTATTTGGTCCCCCATCTTCGTGCATATACCCTATGTCAAGGGCATTTGTTGTGGTCTTTCATAGCAAGAAGGAAAAGAACCCATCTTGAGATATGTATGGAATTTGGATCAAAACATTGCATCCTCTCTTTTATCCATCCACAAATATAGCTTTGTCATTCCTATTTGGGTTTTCCTTCCAAGTTTACCCCTCCAATATGGGTTTGAATCGTATTTTGAAGCTATCAATTATTCAATTAGAAACTTTGTGACCACGGGCCAAGATTCTACAAATTTCATGCATCCAACTTTTTGCACAAATTTGGTATAGCTTGACATTTCCAAAGATCTTGCAACAATTGTTTCTAAGGCATCTAGAATCAACCCTTGGACTAGGAGGACTTATCTTTCCATTGTAGGAGATGTTTTAGTACTGGGCATATTATTGTTGATAGTCCAAAAGTTATAATGCAATCTAAACGAGAAGCCCCGCAGTGGTAAGTATTAAATTTGGTAGAGAAATCGACTACAATACTTCGCATTATGTGAATTATTTATACAATGAGGAATAGTAAACCTGTATATATGCTAGTAGCGATGGGTTCAACAAAATTCCTACATTTACTATCAAACAACAACGACTTAGAAATAAATAATAACAAACCAAGTACGTGTGGCAATGGTGGAATATGCCAACATTCCCCCTTATTACATCATTGCTTTAAAGAACCAATAAGAGAATCTTGAAATGTTTCAAACTTCACTCATGCAAGAGGCTTGGTAAAGATATCAACTCGTTGTTCTTGTGTAGAGTAGAATTGGAGTTTAATGTTATTTTGTTGATCATGTTCTCGTATGAAATGGCAATCAACTTCAATATGCTTGGTTTATTTATTGAACACTAGATTATGAACAAGCATGAGAACACTCTGATTATCATAGTAGATGATAGTAGGTTGGTTTTGTGGTACACCCAATCATTCTAGTATGCAACATAGCCAAATTTCTTCACAAATTACTACACCATATTCTACTTTTATTGAAGAACGAACAACTTGGCTTGCTTATTACTTCCCCGAGAAATAGGTCCTGAACCTAGGAAGAAAACAAAACTAGATGTTGATTTCCTATCGTCAATTGTACCTACATAATCTGCATTAGTATACTCTGTCAAGAGGAATTGATCACTCCTTTTATATTCCAAACCATAATTCATTGTACCTTGGATATACCTTAGTACCTATTTTGTTGCTTCTCAATGATACATTTTTTGGAACTTGCATGAATCTTGATAGATAATTAACAACAAAACTAATATCTGGTCTCATGTAAGTCAAGTAAATCAAACCTCCAATCATCTGTTGATAGAGAGTTGCATTCACCTAAGGAGATGTATCAAATGTAGATAATTGCAAATCTGATTCCATTGGAGTAGACATAGGCTTGGGATCCATCATTATGATCTTTTTTAGCAATGTCTTGGCATATTTTCTTTGTGATACAGAATTAGGTTAATTTGTTTGCCATACCTCTAAGCCTAGACAATAATGCAACAGCCAAGGACCTAGCATGTCAAATGCCTTCTTAAGATCATTTTTTGGTTGTTTCAACCATTGCTTCTGAATTGCCTCTAATAACCAAGTCATCAACATATACATTAATGATCACAATATCCCCCCCCCCCTCAATCCTTGAGGTAGAGATTGGGATCATATGGATACCTAGTGAAATCATGTTGTAGTAGATGTTCATCAATTTCTATTACCAAGCTCTAGGATCTTGTTTGAGACCATATAGAGACTTAACAAGTTTTCATACCTTTTCTACTTTTGCAAGTGCAACTTATCCCTCTAGTTGGGTTATATAGGTCTCCATTTAGAAATGCACTTTTTACATCCATTTGGTATAGTTGCCAACCAAATTGGGTAGCTAAAGAAAATATCATTCTAATGGTCTTAAATTTAGCAGTGGGAGCAAATATTTCCTCACAGTAAATCTCTTCTTTTGGGGCATAACCCTTGGCTACAAGTCTACCTTTATGCTTATCTATGCTACCATCTACTTTATAATTAGACTTAAATATCCATTTACAACCAATTATTTTCTTGCCAGGTGGTAGATCAACAAGCTCCTAAGTGTTTTTTTTCAGCAGAGATTGATATTATACATCCATAACCTATTTCCAATGCTTTGACTTGAGTGCTTCCTAAATAGTGGATGGCTCAAATTTATCAATAACTAAAGTCATTAGTGCAAAGTTTACCTCATTACGAGTCATGTTGTGAGTCCTTGGACCTAAAGTTCAAGTGTTTGGAACTCCATCCAATTTTGCATTTTAGATGGTACTATTATACCACTTTTGTAATGGTTTTGTGACATTGGTGTGTGTTAATTGACCACCAACATTCTCATCAATTTTCTCATCCATGTTGAATATAGGAGCACTATTTATAGCAGATGATGATATAAGAGGATAAATTGGCTCACTCTTCTCATAAAAAATTACATCTCTACTAATGTAGATTTTCTTCATGTTGGGATCCAAAAGGCAATATCCCTTTGATTCATTACCATGTCCAAGAAAAATGCATTGCATTGACTTTTCAATAAGCTTCTTCCTTCCTTTTTTGTTTAGAAATGTGCATATAGGTAGTGTAGCCAAACACGTGAACATGAGAGATAGAAGGATTTACTCCTATCCATGCTTCTTCTGGAGTGATGCCATCAAGGGCTTTTGTTGGTGCACAATTCAAAAGATAAATTGTAGTGTGTATAGCTTCAACCCAATATTCATGTCCAACTGAGAATCTTTCAACATATTTCAAACCATCTAATAATATAATTTCTCCATTCAAAAACTCCATTTTGTTGAGGTGTATATGTTATAGTCAATAGATGTTGAATTCTATTTTCCTTTAGGTACTTGGAGAATTCAGTGCTAGTGTATCCCCCCCTTGATCTGAGTGAAGGACATGAATGCAATGATTGGTGTATTTCTCTACAAGAGCATGAAACTCTTTAAAGTAGGAAAAGGCTTCATCTTTATGCTACAAACAATATACCCACATTTTTTCAAGTGTGATCATCAAAAAACAACTGAAAATACCTAAATCCTTTATGATTTGGTGTCATAGGGCCACACAAATCGATATGCACCAGTTATAAAGGTTGGCTGACATGATGCTCACTGGGATAAAAGGGTGCTCGGTGTTGTTTTCTAGCAAGACAACTAGCACAAACAACACTTGACTTCTCAAATGATGGAAGCCCTTTGACCATGTGTTTTTTGTTGAATTTTAGGAAGTAATTATTACTCAAATGACCAAATCTACAATTCCAAAGCATAACAAGACCTTTGTCCTTAGTCACTAAGGCCTAATAATTTGTAATTGTATCAGGCCTAAACATTCTACCAATCTCAGTAGCACTAGCAACAATCTTTTCATTTTTGGACTTATCTTTGATAAGGTGGACCTTTTTATCATAATTTGTATCAAATTTAATTCTAATATTATGATCAAGAAACTGATTAACAAAAAGAAGGTTTTTGGTAGATCCTGGCATGTACAAGACATTAGTAAGCCTACATCTATGTGTTCCAAACTTCAAAGAGATGTCACCAATACGTGTGATGTCATAGGTGGTATCATCTCCAAGAGTAATTTTATCATGATGAGGTCTCAATGTAAAAAACTACTTCTTTTTCCCATTCATATTCTTGGTAGCAACTAATTCCATGTACCATATAGAGGTAGATTATGAACCATCTCCTAAACTGTGGGCTAAAAGCATGCAATCTTCATCTGAAGAATTTTTTGCTTCAACAACATTACTCTATTATTTCCACTACCATCATGGTTTGTCACTTTGAAATGTCTTCTTTGGAGGTGGTTTGTTGGATGATCCTTTGTTGAAGGAGTTGTACCAACAATTTTTCACATCATGTCCATCTTTATCACAAATTGGACACTTATTTTATGGTTTGGATGGAAATTACTAGATTTGGGAGGTCCATTGAGTAGTTTCATAGACATTTTTCCTTTATGACGTGTAATCATGACATGGTCCTCTTCATCATGACCCTAACTTAGAGACTTTTCTTTTTGAAGAAGATTAAAGCTTCTCAAATGTGGGTGTAGCCTCTGTGACATTCAAAGTTGTCACAAATATCTTATATTTGGAGGGTAGTGCCTGTAGAATAATAGGCACTAAGAATGCATCATTAATTGTTTCTCCAAATGCTTGCAAGGAAGCCCTCAACTCAACAATCCTTTCGAGAAAGGATTCGAACTATTCTCCATTCTTCATCTTCAAGTTGATTAGTTGACTCTGCATATTTAGGATTTGATTATGATTCTTTGCCTCATACATTATCTTGTGCTTGTCCCATGCATCTTTAGTTGTGGACGAGTCACAAATAAAGGGTTGAACTTCATCATACACATTGAACTATATGATTAATTTTATCTTTCTATCAGCTTGATCAAAAAAATTATGCTCATTAGCACTTGTTTTACGATGTGTTGTGGTACCATTAACCACATCACAAACTTCCTCAAACTCGAGTTGAGTTTTGAGCTTGATATTCTAGGTAGAATAATTATTTATATGTAGTAGCTAAGAGTTCAGAAGAAGGAATTTTGGAGAACTGCTAGCCATCTTTTAGCACAATAAGGTCTTTTTATGGAGAAAAGTATTAGTACTAAAATAATGTTTACAAAATCATCAACGTTGACTAAGTTGGTTGCAATAAGAACCCCCTTGAAATTGAATAAATATATATAAGCTCATAGTGAAATCAAATATGAAAGTCATAATCATAAGGTGACTCCCATAAGAGAAAACACTCTACAAGATTTTTATGGTATCTACCATTATTAAAAATAAAAAAATAAATAATGGTGATTTATAAATACTTGATCTCAAAGAAAATGTGATGGCTCAACAAAATGAGAGAATCAAAGGTCGAGTGTGATGACCTTGGCTTAAAAATTCACAAGGAATAGTAGTCAGATCTCTTGTGAGAGTGAAGCAACCCATGTTAGTCAACCAACACAATGATGCACCAAATGAAAAATATACCACCCAATGCTCCTTTGGTTTCCAAATCGAACCTCAAGGTCGACAGTGAAGATGCATGAACAAAGGCCTTCAAACTCATGGAGTATGAACTCCAATGTTTCTCTCTTCTCCTTCCAATGAAGATGCACTCTACATGATCTCACCATCCATATGAAATGCATAAATTATGGTCTTTGAATAGCTTAAAGACCGAAGAGCTTGGGTTTGTTAGCAAACAACAACCATTATATCCACATAGAAATGACTAATCTACACATAATTCTACACACATAAAGCACTCAATTTGTGGAGAAGTGGAAGGCCTTTGTTGCATTGATACATCACCAAACTTCATTCACATCTCACATGCTTCTCCTCTACAATCATCAACTACAACTCGAAGACAATATGATTCATAGAGAAGAAGAAGCGGGGGTGAGGGTGAAACTCATAAAGAAAACCTCAAGGTCAAAAATAATGCTTAATCCATTTAAAACTAGGAGAAAATAATGAAGTTGACAAAACATATACTTTGTTCACAATCTTGAAACACATCACAAGCACAGAAACATTTTTTGCCCTCATACCATATTGAATTTGGTAGAGCAATCAACTACATTACTTTTCATTATGTGAATTATTTATACAATGAAGAATAGTAAACCTGTGTATATGCTAGTGGTGACAAGTTCAACAAAATTCTTATATTTACTATCAAAAAGCAATGACTAAAAAATGAACAATAAGAAACCAAGTATGAGTGGTAATGGTGAAATATGCCAACATAAAGGTACTACTCCTAGACACTATATTATCAATAGTGTGACTAGATCGAAGGCTTCTCCTTCAAAAGAGGGAATTAAAGAGAAAAAAGAATGAGAAAATGTGGACCCTTGTTCAGTTCCAAATTGGAATTGCAATTTCATTCAATAGATTTCTCCAATTTCTCTAAACAAAAATTTTCAAGGGTCCTATCATAATACCATTTTGGAATCAAAGTTAAAGCATCCTTCAAAGTTTGCTACAAGTTTCAACAATTCACATATTTTTGGGTGGACTGTTACTCTCCTCCTCCTCTATATGATTTAATTCACAATATTGGTGTTGATAGGAGGCAATTTGGAGGCAACATTATGAACTAATCTTAGGAAGAACAAGAATGGAACAATGTCAAGAGGAAAAATTTATCCACTTCAAAGCAAACATTTCAAATGATGTCAAGGTCTTCTCATAGAGGGAATACACTTGAAAAGGACTAGTGCGTTTGTGTCTTTTGTATTCCCATGTTAAGATGGGTTTACATGTTAGATAAATGTTAGGAACAAATTAGTCATTATATATAATAATAGAATTATAATAATGATTATTATTTCACTTGGATATTATAGAATATAATTATAATATTATTTAAAAATAAAATTGCATTATTTAAAATACAATACATAACAATAATTTAATAAAAATATATTGAATTTAAAAGAACTATTTAAACAAGATATAGAAATACAAGTATAAAGACATGATATCTAACACTCGCAATCACATCAAATAGTAAAAATAAAAATCTATTAAGATTAAAATAAACAACTTACAAAAATTATAAAATTGTCATTTACATTTATTTTGTTTATCTAAATTTACTTTTAAAAGAATTTTTTAAATTTTAAATAAAATAATTTTTTTTTTATGAAAAGTTAATAATTAATATAATAGAATTTTTTGAAAAAAAAAAATTAAAAATATTTAAGCTTTTTTTAATAATTTTCTTTTGTAATTTATCACAATAATTTAGAAAGTATTTAAAATGTAAAATACTTTTCAAAATTGAAAAGAAGTGAAAATGTGAACATGTTAAGAATAAATGAATGATTTTAATGATGTCCATGAGACTAAATAGTCTAAGGGACCAAAAGCTCACAATCTTAAACTATCTCCATACTCCTTTCCATGTTTGACCTCCTTTTATGAGTCTTGACCAAAAAACTAACAGTTTGGTTGATCTTATCCTCTTTAAAAAATATGTGCATGTTGTCACCCTTCAAGATGATTTCATAATGAGCACGAATATCGTCTGTAGACACCTAAAAATGGTCCAATAATCCAAGTGAGCAATCAGAGCAAAATTAGAAATTAATTGAAATCAAAGCCAAAAAGGATGAATTAAATCAAGAAAATCATTTATTTATGCAATTAATTCAATTAATTGTATAGTTGAATTAAATTGAATCCAACCCATTCAATGGGTACACATGGCTAAAAAAATTAAATAAATCAATTAATTAATTCCTAAAAATTCTCACCTACCACATGAGAAAGAATTAAATCAACCAATAGGAATTGAGAATTGAGCTCACATAGATCAAAGCCAAATTGAATCTCAATCACTCACTTTGAGAATGCGTCTTGACTACTCATTTTGTCTCATTGTCCCAAGCTTTGAGGATAAAATATTTAAATTGTCTCAACATTTGAAACCATCAACTTAACCCAAACTTGATCATGATTAAACTTACTTCACCCCCTAAGCTTGGAGAAATCTACAAATAGAAGGCAAAAATCAAGAGAAAATGATCTCATTATCATTTTAGAATTGCATCCTTATTATAGTTAATTTGAATTAAAAGGATAATTTTAGTATATTTTGAGCAAGATAGGCTTTTATTTCATCATTCTTAGCATAATTTTCTCATTTTAGAGATGTCTCTAATGGATGCTTGCTAAGAACATTTCATTAGCATCTTTAAATAGGGATCCATGAGATGTTTATTGTTTTAAGCTTTCAATTCATTATGTTTTAAATGTTAAATTAGCTCAATTTGAATTGATTTAAATCAAACCAATCTCATGAAGGTATTTATTATACACATTGTCATATGTTGTGCATTTTGTGAGAAAGTGTTATTTTGTCTCAATTGCACCCATCATGTAGAACATACAAGTTCTCTACTCCTGTACCTCTTTGGGCCTCTTCTATCTACCCATATCACACTTGCGATGATGTGATCCCATTCTCAATTGTGCCACTAACAACTTTGATTTCTCTATAATACCCGCCCCTAAATATGCTCTCTCCATGCTCCCAATTTGGGTTAAACTCTTGAATGTAGTAAGCCTTTTTTGACCAATCTTATTAGTCGACATGACACTTTGAAACTTTTATATGACAAACTTTTTTATTTCCCCGTTTGTATTAGGACACTCATGCAGCTTGATGTTCCATTTATTCAACTACTCTTTATTTTGTTTCATCCAAGTTTTCTTTCTATGGTCAAGACCCCCTTTCTCCACGATTTTCTACTTGTATTAGTTATGCATGTTTTCAACCTTTTTTAGATAACTTAGTAACTAGGTTATCACTAATGTCTCCAACGGAAAAGTACTAACCTCTACTAAAAGAATTTCATATGGTATGAAAGTTTTAACTTTGAGACTTCTTGTGATTAGGTATTTCTGAATTCTCTCTAGCTGTCTCCATTCATAGTTTGACATGTTGCCTCCCCAAACTTCGCTACCATACATTACCACTAGTGTGACAACCAAATTGAAATAAATTTTCTTAGTTTTCCAATCCCAAAGTTCAACTTTTCAACACCTATTTTGGAGTAAATACAATGCTTTTCATCCCATTTGTATCCTTTTCACTTTACAAGTCTCCCAACCAAGCTTATAGTGAAAGTCAATCTTAAGACATATTATTTCATAATTTCTAATGGGCTACCTTCAAAAAAGAAGGTAATATACTTTTATTTCCTCTTTAAGGAGAAAATTATGATTTTGGTTTTGGTAATGTTCACCTACATGACAGACTACAACTAATTGAATACTTGAAAGGAAAAGTTTGTTATGCTAGAAATGATTGATTACTTAAAGAATAGAACGTCAAGTTGATCACTGAGCTACAAAGGTATATGTGACATATTAAATAAGTTATTATATTGTCATTGATGTCAACTAGTTTTGACTGTACTTATCATGATAGTTGCAAACATCTCAAGAAGGTGTAATGGTGAATGAATGAGATACTAACATGAAGATGAGATGTATGAGTAAGATATAGATATGATATTCATTGGATAACTTATTGATGATTCTATGAAAGTATGTTAGTGATTTAATTGTATTACATGATTATGTTAAGAATTGAAGATCAAGAATGTACAAGTTTATGTGGTTGGTAAATGAAGAACTTAGTATACATCGAACAAGTGTAGTGTATACTGAGTACAATATTAAGCGAGTTGGAATTCACCGAAACATCACGGTATTGATCGAGTGAAAGAAATAATATGGAACATGTGATTGCCAACTAAAGATGATGAGTTGGATAAATATGGATGATTCTAAGGTTAGAGATAAAGTTTGTTTTGAAGATCTACGACTGAAAAAATTCAAAGAAGATCAGATGATGAAGAATAAAACATGTTTAAGGCACAAGTTCTGAGGAAGGTTGAAGAAACAAAATCAACGATGGAGATTAAGAGGCAAAATATATGGATGATAAGAAAACAATTTATCATGTCTATAAAAGGAGACAAGAGATTCTTAATGAATCAATGCGTGTGAGAAGAAGATTGCATTCATGCAAAGCTGGTCAAACAGGTTAAAGTGAGAACTGAGTGATTCTGCTGACTACACTGAGCGTTAGAGAAAGAAATTAACCAAGTAGAATAGAGTTAAAGGATACAACTAATTATAGTGAGTATTATGGCCAGAGGTATTATGAGCTTAACATAGATCTGAAAATCTGCAAAGGAAGTTGTATTTGAACTAGATCATTTATTGTTGCATTCTAACCATTGCTACAGATAAATCTCTTAACCGAGTGGGACTTAACAATCCTTATTTATTTCATTATGACATTCAATGAATGTTGATTTTTTCTTGTTGACCCCAAGTGAATGTTTGGTCATGGAGAAGTGTTAGTGATAAATCCTCTAACAAGCTCACACCTTACAGTGTGTTTTGTAACCTTTAACAAGGTTGACTCTTAACTGAGATCACTTCAGAAGAGTGAAATTATTTCAAGTACCAGTCCCAGGTGGTTTTTCCCTTAAGAAGATTTCCATGTTAAAAATCAAGTGTTATATGTGTATGAATGTGATGATTTGTAATTTTAATTTACAGATTGCAATTACTAGTTTGATTGGTACATACACTAGTTAATTTTACTAGTATTCGGTTAATGAACAGAAAGACACATATAAAGTTTTACTGAGTTGTTTAGATTAATTAAAAGATTTGTTTTATACATCTAGGGAAGTATTTGGGACTATAGGATAACTGGACTTAACTGAATCACACCCCCCTCTTAGCTATCTAACAATTGGTATCAGAACAAGAGTACTTAAAGGAAGAAGTTGTTATCTCTATTTGAGCATTAGATGTTGTCATTAGCATCAAATTATATCAGTCGGTTATCTAAGATGATCAATCGGTAAAGCACAGAATAATAAGCTATAATATGCTAGTTGGTTGAACAAACAAAGCCTTCATATCGAACAATCACAAGGCAGAACCGAGAGCTAAAAGGAAATAGGCTTAACCGGGAACCAGAGCATGTTTACCGAGCATTAGAATATACTAAGTACCGAGCAGTGTATTCACCGAACAGAAAAGGTTATGTTTACCGAGTTATTCAGGAAGCGACATAGTTTAGGAATGGCACATTAATCTATGTAAATGGTTACACAGATCCATAAAATATTTTACCAAGATCAAGGGTTATTTATTATGGATGTAATCATTAAATATTGTGATGATTCCTATGTAATAGTCAGATCTAGGTTAATTTTGTACAACGTAGATCTTAAGTTTTGTAATATGTTGTAAACCTAATTAGGTCATGGAAATCATAGTACTTTTATATATATTTGTAATTGATGTCATTTTGTCATATAGATGAAGAAGGAGATCATGAAGCAGTAGCCGCCTTCAAGAGATTAGAATTTAGACAAGGTTTGCATGACAAAGCAGTTATCAAAACAAGTATTTAGTTTTATTTAGAAACATTCAAGGCTACCGAGCAGAACAAAGTACAGTTTACTACACATAAAGGTGATATTCATTTAGTATATCATAGATCTGATTCAGACAAAGTAAAGTTGTCATTTACTGATATTTTCTATTATTCTCTAATCATTATAGTAGAGTTGTAAATCTTGTAACAAAGTAGACTCAACAGTCTGATTGTAAATCTCTTGACTGAGTGCACGCTTAAGTAGTGTTGCTAAATCCTTTCACAAGGTAGATCTAATCAATCTGATTGATTACTCCTAACAGGGTAAGATCACCATAAGTGATCAAACTTGTAGCCTTAACTGACATACTTTATTTATTGCAGTAGTGAAGAATTTGTGGGTGTCATCCCCACCGCAGTTTTTGCCTTCTAACAAGGGTTTCTATGTAACCAAAATACTTGTGTTATGTGTCACATTTCATGATTGATTTATTGTTTGATTTCATGCACTTTACATTTACAAAGTTGTTTGAATGAATGTTGCAAACAATGGATTCAGTTGGTTAGTTAGTCACCACTATTGCAATTTGAGTATTTAGTTAAAGTTTTTGAGGGTACTAATTCACCCCTCCCCTCTCAGTCCCTTATCTTTCCTATCCCAACAATTGGTATCAAAGTTAGACCTCTTATTTGGAAGTTTAAGCACTGAAGAGGAAAGATGGAAAGATACAAGTTGGACAAGACAATTGAGAATCAAAAGATTCAGATGCAAATCATCATTGAGCAATACAAGCAAGCTAAGGATAAGTTGAAGAAGTTACTGGTTCAGAAAAATATATGGCTATTCGACAATGTGAGACTGATTATAATGAAGAAGACATTGATGACCTATTTGAGAATATTGGATCCAGTTCAGACAGTATATCTGACATTTCTAAAAGTGCAATCTCTGATTTATCTAAGAAAAATATTCATCTGACTGAACAAGTTAAAGGCTTGCATATCGATTAAGAAGCACAAATGGTAAGAATGATTGATGTGATGAACAATGCAAGACAAGTTGAACAAGAGAGAAATTTGGATGTTGAAGATAGAAGGCAAATGACTAAGAAACTACAAGAGAAAGAATATGAGATACTGAGACTTACCGAGCATCACTTTGAGATATCTAATCATATGGTTGTTGTAAGCCAGGAGATCAACCGAGTAAATAATGAGTTAACAAGGAAACTTGAAGATATTGGTGAGCTCAGAGAAGAGAATGAAAGATTGAAACATGAAGTGAAGATGCAGTAACAACATAATGAGATGATGAAAAAGGCTGAAGATAGTTCCCAAAAAATTGATGATTTTTTGATCAGTCAAAGAGGACTTGGAAGCACTACTGGATTAGGCTATACCGAGCAAGGAGAATCATCTAAGCAAGATGAATAGATGAACAACTAAAAGAGTCAAAGACCTAAGAAGCTATCATGCTATCACTATGGTAAACCAGACCACACTTCAAATGTTTGCAGGAGTAAAGCACAAGGTAAACCTAAAACCACTCCTAAGTTCAATGGTCATTGTTATAATTGTAACAAGTATGGACATCAAGCATATGAGTGTAGATCTAAGTTGAGTAGGACTCCTAACAAACCCTACATGGAGAAATACTATCACACTTGCAATATGCATGGACACACTTCACAAGAATGCAAAACAAAGATGAAGCAAGTTTAGACACCAAAAGGATTGAACAAGACCTATCAACCAAGAAGACAAGGTAATGCTTATACTTGGGATTATAACACATGGGTTAACTGTACAAAATGTGGAAGGTATGGACATATTGCAGCTAACTACATGAGAAAGAATTGGAGAGGTAAATCTCATAGTTGGACAACTACTAGTATGGCATGTTTACACTGTGACAAAGTCAGTCACCTAAGTAACAATTGCAGAGACCGAGCACCAGAAACACAAATATTTAAAAATGGCAATACAATTGAAGATATCACAAGGATAAGAACCACTATGTGGAGGAAAGCATCAAATGATAATGTTGAGTCAAGCAGTGCAGTCGGTGAAACCTCGTCCATTGGATTGGGTGAAATCGCCAACTCCACCTAAGTTGAAAAGGTATGTATGGAACTAATAATTCAAATTGGTTATATTAATCATATAGTTCCTTATACTAAGTGACCTCATACCAAATCTACATGAATTAAGATGCATTATAGTTTTACAAGTTTTGAGCTTTAAGTGTTTACAGTCAGTATATTTTAGACCAAGTGAGAAGTTGTTAGTCGATAACTGTTACGCAAGGTTAACCGAGTGTCAGTATTAACCAAGTGGAAACTTACATGTTAACTGAGCTTATGTTATTTTGTGATTTACACTGAGTTTGATAGTTGTTGTCGAGTTGTGTTAGGTCAATCATTTATTGCAAAAAGTTTTAAGCAAGAATTTGAAAATGCTATAAATATATGGTGAACATAGTTCATTTTTCACACAACGATCATGAAGAGCAAAGAGTTTTTTGAGCGATTTTGAGCAAAGGATTTTTAGAGCATTTGAGCACAAATTTAAAGAATTCTGAGCAATATCTTTGCCATTTTGAGTAAGTATTATCATCACCGAGTTGTTCATTTATTACTTACTGAAACCCTAAACGAGAAATAATGACGTCCACATCAAAAGTGAACAAGTCCAAGTATGCATAGGAGGATGAAGTGAACTTAATTGTTTCCGATACTTGTAATGAACCTAAATACAAACTTCATCTCGAAGTCGCGTCACAAATTGATAAAATGGGAGATTTTTAAAGCATACCACCTAGGGTTTTACTGGTAGAAGAAGTTTGTTCATATACTCACTCCAAGATAGGGGAAATTGGATATTTTGAGTTATTTCCTACTTATTAGAAGTTGTGTGGTGAAGATGGAAAGTTGAAAACTGATCATGAGCACCCAAAAATTAAAGGTCTGGTTAATGCCCTAAATTTCTTGAAGGTTTTCAACAATGAATGGATAATAATAGTTCTGAGTCGGTATCATGATAGAAAGTTATGGTTGGATGAGCCTATAAAAATCATAAAAAATACCATATAAGCGGTAACCAGATACCTAACTACTGATAAAGTCAAGGCACTAAGGAGTGCACCGAGAACCAAGATAGAGAAGAATATTGGAGCCGAATGGGACGACAGAGCAATGGAAGTCAACACAATCAAATTTCTCGAGACAAGATTTGGAGCGTATGTCATAGGGTACAAGATATTCCAATTGAGTAGACTAAATAGTATATCGTGTGGTGCAGTTGATATTGCGTATAAGGTAGTAAAGAAGGGATTCTAGTTGGACCTTGCCAGGCTACTATTGAAGCAAGTAGAGGAGAAAATGAAGACTATCTGGCCAGCTGAGTCCAACACTTGCAAGTTTGGATCCTTACTACTTTTCATATTCTTTTATGTGCAAAACATTTTCCCTTTGGTTGGTAATGTAGATTGGTTAACCGACAAGCCAGTCACACTCCAGATCACAGATTTGATTAACAGTTTGGGAGACAATTTCGTTAGTCTAGTAGACAATTATTTTGAATAATTTAAGGAGAGCATGAGCTCAAGAAGAAGAATTTTGAGACCGCTAGTGGAAGAATATGAACATGATATTTGTTTTCTAGTTGATATAGATCATACTTTGATAAAGGTTGTGGAACCAAGGACAAAATGGTTAGCCCCTATGGGTTATGAGTTAGATATTGATTATGCATCTAGATCAATAAAGGCTTTATTGGCTAAGCCTAAGGACCCGAAAGCTACTAGGTTTGGCACATATGAAGAATCCAAGACAAGGATAAAGACAGACCTAGTTATTGGTAAAATAATAAAGAAACACAAGAAAATAATGAGAAATTTGGTAAAGAAATTTGGAGATGATGTTGAATCATCCGAGAGCATACTAGTTGAAGTGGAAATTGAAGGTATGTTACTTCTTTCTGACAAACCACATGATGATGAAGAAACTGAGTATGACAGAGATGTAGATTCTACACTGAATTCACCCACTCCTACTCCAAAGAAGAAGGTAGAAGTGCAAACAAGGGCACGCACAAGATCAACCACTACAACTTCACCTCTACCAAAGAAAGGAGTTGTGAAAATAACAAGGCTTGTTGCAGCAACACCGACAAAGACTTACAAGAAAAGAGGTACAAAAGCTACAACCGAGGCCCCTAAGAAAGAAGAAAGTTAATCAGAGGGAAGGATGACATTGATGATGATGAAGATAATATTGAGAAATTCAATGTTGTTGTCAATAAGAACCATTCAATTGATGAAATTACTAAAGATATAATAGATAATCGAGGTGTAAGTGATCCCCATATCAGTCAGTTTGAACACCTGTCAACCGAGGATCGACATAAAATTGAAGAAGTTGTAATTCAAATGATGATTAAATTAAAAAAGGTACCCATTGAATTTTCTAAATATGTACCTAAGGCATTATATGAAATAATTTCACAGATATGGACATATGCATTGAACATCGAAAAGAGAATGAGGGAACAATCCCTAGTTATGGCAATGCCTACATTAATAGTTCCTGAAGTTGAGG
Source organism: Chamaecyparis obtusa (assembly GCA_027943335.1). NCBI lineage: Eukaryota > Viridiplantae > Streptophyta > Pinopsida > Cupressales > Cupressaceae > Chamaecyparis > Chamaecyparis obtusa. The sequence goes on from BSBK01000703.1 coordinate 4,494,964, forward strand.
ACTTGATGAAAACTTATTCTAAAATATTCTTAGTAAAGAGCCAAGCACTGTAGATACTTGATGAAAAATTTGAAGATATTGATGAGAATAGTCAACTTACGTGGACTTCGATTCCACAAGGCCGAGCTGAGTTAGAAAAGATGGTTTTGGCCATAATCCTTGAGAGGAGGCTCAAGAGAAAAGGTAAAGGCATTCATTTAAATGATGCAAAATTGGCACCGAAGAACATAATTGAGCTATCAGATACCGAGTTACCTGATACTACTAATGCCACTGAGAACATAAGTGTAATCCAGGATGCACCTGAGTAAGTTACAATATAGGGAATCACTGATGATTCAAATGATGTACTCATTGAGGACATTACAAATGGTGATCCTGACATCATCAAAGAGGATGAGGATGTCGCAATTACTGGAGCTCAACAATAAGAGAAAACCCCTACCGAGCCAACAATAAGTTTTATACCGAGTGATCTTCCAATCTTAGTTCAAGCTGTTGATATTATTACGCAAGAAGAACCTGAAGGCTCAATCCTTGAGCAACCCAAAGATACAACAGGGGAACAAGGTACAAGCACTACCAATACTACAAAGACAAAAATGCCTAAGGAAAAAGAGGTAGATACACAAGACCGAGATGACCCCAAGCCTACCGAGACAACACAAACTGACATTACATCCAAAGCTCTATCTCAATTGACCAAGACACAAGTCACCAAGGAGCAGAAGAAAGAAGATACAATGTCTACAGAGTAAGACAAACCAAGTATTGAGGTAAAGGATATAGTTCCATTTGTCAAATCATCACCTCAGGAGTCCAAGAAGAAAAAGAAGAAGCATGACAAAGGGTCAATCACACTTGATGAAGTCATTGAAATTCCTGACTGTGACCCGAGGACTCTGGACCCTGAGGAATTGAGGAAGTATGGGGAACTATGTACAAGAGAAGTTGAAAAAAGAGAGCAAGAGCAAGCAGATACTAAAGGATGTGAGAGACATATTGTAGCAAGTTGTACCAGAAGTCCAAATCAATGAGGAAACATACATATTGGACCAACTTGCAACTCTAGCAAATCAAATAAACACCCCAGACATAGATGCTGAGAAGAAGATTGAAGAAAGGACAGAAGCCAAAATACATGACAGATTAGCTAAGAAAATTAGCCAAGAAGTGGCCATTAACAAAGTCAAGATTTTTGAGGTAATCACCAAATTACAATCTATCACTCAGAAATAGTTTAAATTTTATCAAGTTATGCACTGTGGAGACTTTCACTACTGAGGTCAGTGAAAAGATAAAGAAGTTGGATGTTGATATCTTAGCTAGTTCTAATGCATCTCTAACTGAGCCAAATGCTTTTCACAAGCATATCCTAAAGGTTCAAGAACTCAAGCAGTTGAGAGCTGATTTGAGGAAGCAAGAAGACAAAGTAAGTGACCAAGTCACTGAGCTGCAAGCAAAGCTGCTTCCACACCTCAAATAATTGAGCAACACATTGTGAAGGCACAAGACTTAGTTACAACACCAGAGACTTCTGTGTTGGAGAACATCTTTAACATGCATGCACAAGTTAGTCTTGAGCACATTGCTCTCACCAACTTGAAAGAGGAATGGGAAAACCTCTTAGATTCTCTGATGAAAACCCATCAGCACATTTTCGATAAGTTGTAAGTACAAATTTTTCTTTTGGCATTAATCTCAAAAAGGGGGGAGTATAATGTATATACCAAATGTACTTTTATATGCTAAGTGTACTACACATACCAGGAGCATGCACCGAGGGGGAGTTTTGAGTTTTGTAGAAGAGTCAGTTATGTATATATGGAGTTAGAACATTATGTAAAATATCGACTTAGATACATTACAGTTTTGATACTAAAGCCAAAGGGGGAGATTATTATCTCTATTTGAGCATTAGATGTTGTCATTAGTATCAAATTAGATCAGTCGATAAAGCATGGAATAACAAGCTATAATATGCTAGTCAGTTGAACAAACAAAGCCTTCATATCGAACAATCACAAGGCATAACAGAGAGCTAAAAGGAAACAGGCTTAACTGGGCACCAGAGCATGTTTACCGAGCATCATAATATATCAAGTATTGAGAACCAAGTGTCAGTAAACACCAAGCGGTATACACACCAAGCACCAATGTATTCACCAAACATAAAAGGTTATGTTTACAGAGTTATTCAGGAAATGACAGAGTATTCAGGAATGACACATTAATCTATGCAAATGGTTACACAGATCCATAAATTTTTTTACCAAGATCAAGGGTTATTTATCATGGATGTAATCATTAAATATTGTGATGATTCCTATGTAATAGTCAGATCTAGGTTAATTTTGTACACTGTAGATCTTAGGTTTTCTAAGATGTTATAAACCTAATTAGGTCATAAAAATCATAGTAGTTTTCTATATATTTGTAATTGATGTCATTTTGACATATAGATGAAGAAGGAGATCATGAAGTAGTAGCCGCCTTCAAGACATCAGAATTCAAACAAGGTTTGCACGACATAGCAGTTATTAGAACAAGTATTCAGAAACATTCAAGGCTACCAAGCAAAACATAGTACAGTTTACTACACATAAAGGTGATATTCATTCATTATATCATGGATCTAATTCAAACAAAGTAAAGTTGTCATTTACAAATATTTTTTGTTATTCTCTAATCATTATAGAAGAGTTGTAAATCTCTTAACAGAGTAGACTTAACAGTCTGATTGTAAATCTCTTAACCGAGTGCACACTTAAGTAGTGTTGCTAAATCCTTTCACAAGTTAGATCTAATCGATCTCATTGATTACTCCTAACATGGTAAGATCACCAGAAGTTATCAAACTTGTAGCCTTAACCGACATACTTTATTTACTACAGTAGTGAAGAATTTGTGGGTGTCATCCCCACTGAAATTTTTACCTTCTAACAAGGGTTTCTGCGTAACCAAAATACTTGTGTTATGTGTCACATTTCATGATTGATTTATTGTTTGATTTCATGCACTTTACATTTACAAAGTTGTTTGAATGAATGTTGCAAACAATGGATTCAGTTGGTTAGTTAGTCACTACTATTGCAGTTTGAGTATTCAGTTGAAATTTTTGAGGGTACTGATTCACCCCTCCCCTCTCAGTCCCTTATCTTTACTATCCCAATAGAAGTTTGAATGACTTAAGTTAAAAATCACAAGATGTATAAGAGAGAGATGCCAAAGTTGAACAAAGATATTTTCTCAACATGGAAAAATAGGATGAAGTTATATCTACCAGGCATTGGAGATGTTGTAATGTACTACTTGGAAAATGAATTCATAAACCTCATTGGTCCTTTGACTGTCACACAGATGAAAGAAAGACAAGAACATAATGCTATGATGATTAAGATTGCTTCTTCTTTATTAGATGTTGAATTTGAAGACATTAAGACCTGTACAACTGCAAAGTATGGGACAAACTTGCATTAGTTTAGGGAGGAGATGTGAATGTGCTCAAGACAAAAGTTGAAAGTCTAAAAGGTAAATTTGATGATATGAAGATGAAAGAAGGTGAAAACATCACTCAGTACAACAACTGAATACATGAATTGGTGAATGCTATCCGAGGAGTAGGTGGAACTGTTGATGAAGATATTGTGGTAAGCAAAATTCTCAGAACATTGTTACTTGCCTATGCTATTAGAGTCTCAACAATTCATGAAATGAGGGTAGGTCCTAGTAATAATATTTCACTTGATAGTTTGATTGGAAGATTGATTGCATTTGAGCTTAATAACTTGACAACAATATGTTACCTAAGGTAGAATATGCATTTATGTCATCTCTAAATATTGAAAGATCAAACAATAGACATAACATACAAAATGAAAGTGAGAGTGAAGGTGAAGGATATGAACTTGATGATCTTGAAGCATTCATGGCTAGAAGACTACAAAAAGACAAAGGAAGATATAGAGGTAAACTAACCTTGGTATGTTTTAAATGCAAAGAGATTGGTCATATTGTTGCAAGATGTCATGATAGGAAAGATGATGAGAAAAAAGTGAAAGATCAAATGAAAGGAAGAATGACAAAAGAAATTACCAAGATCACAGAGGTAACTGACAGTATGGCAACAAAGACAACCAAGACTACAAAGATAAAGACAAGAAGACATGCTATCTAGTTGAAGATGAAGATGATGACACCGAGACCGAAACTAATGAAGACATAGAAGTGATATTTGTTGCATTGAAGGAAGACTCTAAAGAAGAAGAAATGTATATTGAAAAAGTAATTATTTCTAAAGTTAGCAAGAATGATACTTGGATCATTGATAGTGGCTACACACATCATATGACTGGTGATGAAGAAAAATTGGAATATCTTGAACATTATAATGGAGGATCTGTGAAAATGGGAAATGATACACATTGTATAGTGAAAGGTAAAAGTGCTATATTATTGAATAATAAGATCATATGTGAAAATGCATATTGGGTGAAAGGACTAAACTATAATCTGTTGAGTGTAGGACAACTGAATAAAACTGGTCACCGAGTTGCATTTGAGAATAGAAAGGTGAAAATCTATGACGAGGTTGGAAAATTTATTGGTACTAGTGAACAATCAAAAGGTAACTTATTCTATCTGGATAATGTTGAAACTTCTTGTTTGTTGGCTAAAAATGAAGATGTATGGTTATGGTACAAGAGGTTATGTAATGTGAACTTTGACAACATGGTTAAAATTAGTAAGAAAATAAAAGTTAGAGGTTTACCGAGTATATTAAAACCTGATCATGTAATGTGCAAACAATGTCAAATGGGTAAGATGTCAAAGTCTAGTCTCAAGAGAAAACATTACTCATCTAATGCTATTTTGGAGTTAGTTCATATTGACTTATGTGGTCCAATGAGAACTCAGAGTTATTATAGAGACAAATATTTTATCTTATTTGTTGATGATTTCTCTAGGATGATGATTGTCACATTTTTAAAAGAAAAATCAGAAGCTTTCAAAATGTTTAAATGATACAAAGCAAAAGTGGAAAGAGAAAGTGGTAAGGAACTGAAATGCTCAAGGTCAGATAGAGGTGGTGAATTTATTTCTGACAAGTTTACTAATTTTTGTAATGAACATGAAATAAAGAGATAGGTATCTACATTGAGGACATCCCAACAGAATGAGATTGCTGAAAGGAGGAATAGATCAATTGTTGATTGTGCTAGAACATTGATGATTGAAAAAGATGTTGCACAAATGTCCTAAAGAGAAGTTAATAGTACTACTATTTACACATTGAACCGAGTAAAATTGAAGAAAGAAATCAAACAAGACACCTTATGAGCTATGGTATGGTTACACACCTAATGTGAGTTATTTCAGAATAAATGGAAGTAGATGTTACATTTTGAAAGATGATAGAAATAGAAAATTTGATTCAAAAGGTGATGAAGGGATATTTCTAGGTTATTCTTGTGAGACCTATCAGACAGTCATATTTATACTACTTTTATTTCTATGTTATCTGTACTTATTTCACAGACATACTTGACTATTTGGGACACCTATGTATTTGAGGATCTATTGAATCCTATGTTATATGTTCGGTACTTGATTATGTAATCAGGGTATACTTGAGATACTATATGTTTTGATTCAGTTTCAGTTATGATGATGTCACATATGATGTTTAAAACTATTGCGATGAAAAGTTGGTTTAGGAAACCGAAGTTATGCTTAGTTGATTGATTCACGAACATAGTTTTAAACCATGCAGTATTGATGATGTATTGTATTTATATCATGTTCATTGGACCTACTGATGTGTGCAACGAGTGTGCAGGATAAGTTGACCATGGATCTAAATGCGAGGATCCAGTATTGGAACCTATGTTTATACCATGCATTCCAAGGTCCTCTTTGTAAAAGAAACGTGGACCTCGTTGTGAAGTATTTTATTTTGTGAATGTGGTTTGCATGAGTGTATTTAATTTAGCAAATGTAATTGTGAATTAGCCATGTCATTGTTTTAAAATTAAATGTGCCAAATTTGGCAAATTGTGACTTAAGTGTTGGCATGGTTAGTATTTTGTAATTGGTCAGGTCAAGGGCTTGACTAGGGTGTTACCTTAGGGTTGAATCAACTTACCTTGGGTTGAGAAGTTTCTAAATAGTCAACCAAGACCTGAAATCCGTGTATAAACTTTAGGTGGAGTTTAGGAGGGTCATTTGGGCTCCCATAGGTTAACTGGGGTCAATTTTAGCTACCCAAGTTGATAACTTGGGGGTTAGGGGTCATTTTCAACCCATTAAGAGCCTTAAAACTCAATTATGACTCCCCTAAAGTCAAGATTTCCTAGTTGGTCGAAATTGAAGAGTTGTGAGGTTTTGGTTAACCTCTCTCTTCTTCCCAAACTTGCATTCAACTCCATTTATGGTGAAGGAAGGCAAGTGGGAAGAAGGGAATGAAAGTTTCTTCCTCTCTTCTGATTGGCTCCTAGATTTTAGGAATTTGGCCTATTTAGGGAAAGCTTGGAGAAGGGTTTAGTTGTTCATCCACTCTCTAGATTTGGAAACCTTTTCAGTTTTGAAGGAGCTTAGGAAGGATTAGCTTGGAAGGAGTTGCATTTTCAATTTTCATCCTTTGCTTGGATCAAGGTAGGATCTTGTGATATTTTGTTCTTTCATGCTTGTGTTTGAGCTTGGAGCTCCATTAATGGAGTCCATGGCTTTTCAAGGTTTTTAGTTTGAAAATTTAAGTTTTTTGTAAATGTTGTTTTAAGTTTTTAATTATATTTTGGGACGGGATTCTTCAAGGTATACTCACCTTAGTGAGGGTGGAGTAACCTTGAAGGGGGTAGTAGGAAGAAGATTTAGGATTGTGCAGACTCTCCCATGTGTGGAGGGATAAAACATGGGGTTCCACGATACCCATGATGCCAAGCATGGCCTATGGGCACCTGAGGGGCATAAGGAGAGTTAGGCCGAATCTATTGGAGATGGTCTTCCCAAGTCTATGTGTGGCTTGGGATATTTGTACTATGTTATGGCTTCTCCTCCTTTTAGTCCACCTCTACCCCATTTTAGGAAGGTCTCTTGGAGGCCTTCCTCTTGTAAAACCCTTTTGGGATTTTGATTTAAGTGTTCTCGTGTGAATGTTTTCCTTCTTGTTTGTGTTCTATTTGAAACCCGTTCCAAAATGGATCCCCTAGCTCAGGGGTGGCCTTGAAAAGGCCTAGCTTGGGAGGTGAGCCTCTGTGGTCAACCTTATTCTATCAGGTGTACAACTGGAATCTTGGAGCTGTCAGTTTTGATAGTTAAAATATGTATTTGAGTATCTCATAGTTAAATTTGTAATATCTTTACATCTGCAATGTAAGGTTGAAGATCAGGCTTTCTTGTAATCACTGCTTCAAAATGTAAATCCTAAGTTGAAAGTTATATGTATTAAGGGAATTACATAATCAATGGAAATTTAATCTTTACTTCGTTAAAGAAATGAATCATAATGGAAAAATGAAATTTGGTATCCCTAGATAAATTTTATGACTGAGTTTTGGCCTTAGTAAATTTCTGAATTATGGGTTTAAATATTTTTTGTAAAGATTCAATGCAAATTTGTTTCCATAAATAAAATATGCTGGCAATTTAGTTTTTAGATTTTATCTCTATATGAAATTAAGGGGTATATTTACATCTCTTATGGTATATGATTAAATTAATTAATAATGTATCATCTTATGTTCATGTTAGAAATTTGAAATATATAAACTTTTGTACTTAATTATTATTTTTAAAATTATTTATAAAAAATAAAATTTGCCCAAATGAAAAAATTAGTTCCTACAATATGTTAAGCCTAATTTATGAATTAAATGGGTACTTAAAAAAAAACAAAAAAAAAAACTCTACTATCCCCTGTTTTGAAATCCAGGGATTTTGAATTTCACCAGTAAATAAAATAATATAATTTATATTTAAGCTAAGTTTTTTTTAAAAAAATGATATGTTTTATCTTTATCAATTGGATCATATTTAATTTAATCCTATTAATAGCGTTGGGCACTCAAAAAATATCTAACTTACAAAATAAAAATAAAAGATTAGTAATTTTTTTTAAAAACCCGAATGGGTTTACGCGCAGGGCGCAATCTATTTTTTTTAGGAGTTTGGGGCTGGGGGCGATCTGAAGCCCTAACCCCCAATCTCCCCCTTTTCGCAGGGGCAGCGATGGAGGCTGACTCCCCACGCCACCAATGTGTGGTGGGCGGGAGCGGCACTCTACGTCGTGCCCATCTCTCCTCCTCCTTGTCGCGCCCCTCCCACTCTCCATCGCCGCCGCCACCGCAATGATCTGTGTGCGCGCGAGCGACACTTCTGCACCCTCCTCCCTCCACTACACCATCCACCGCCGTGCCTCCACCCTCTTCCTTCCCTTCGTCCGCTGTGTGCTCGGCTCGGCGTGCAAGCAACCGCAGGGGCATGAGGTGAAAAGGAAAGTTGGAGTGTGTGCCGAAACAAGTTTATTTTCCTTATAATATTTATTTCTAATATTTATAGAAATGATTAAAGATTGTTTAATTAAAGTTCTATTTTATTAGTTGTTTAAATGTTAATTAGTTTAGAAAATTAGTTTATCTTTGGTTGTTTAAATTTTACCTTTCGGTGATTTTCGGTAAAGTTTAAAATTTGTTATTCATTTTATTAGTTGTTTAAATTTAATATAGTTTTAGATTATAGGAATCAAATTTCTTTTTTTAGTAATTAGTTTAAAATTAAAATATTATAATAATGGGATAATTGTTTGAGATATTTATTATTAAATCAATTTTAATTTTTGCTTGGGCTCTTATTTAAATAATATCGGATTAACTAGTTTAATCAATGGGATGTTTAATATATATTTCTAGTGATCTTTTAAATTTTAATTTATCTTATTATTAGTTTGTTTTAAAATGGAAATTTGATATGATGGAGTTAGTTAGTTAGTTTAATAATCTAACTAGTAGTATTTATTATTGTTAACATTTAATAAATTCATTTCCATATCTTTTAAAACGGTTCTTTAATTAAGAAATTGACTAGGTTATTTATATCATTGGCACTTTTAAAATTAGTTGCTATATAATTGGATAAGATTCATTTATATTTTGCTCCAAATTATTTAGAGTAAGATTATTATCTTAGTCATGGTTAATTTCTAAATCAAATTATATTTAGATTTACTTGATTTACAGAGTATATTTATTAACTAAAGGATTTATTTTAAAGTTTAATGTGTATGATGTTCATATGTAATCTATCCATCTTTTATCGTCCTTGGGCCTCGTCTAAGGTCTTAAAGACCTCTTTAGACTTATAGGCCGACTTCTGTGCACGATTGACTTTCGGTCAGCTCTAGTCAAACCTGAGGCAAGTGTATTGATTTGTGTGCACAAACCCTTCCTGATAGATCTTACACCTTAGTTGAGTTTTAGAAAGCCATTATGCACAGTTGACTTTTGGGTCAACTTAGTCAAACCTTGGACATCACCTCAGTTTGCATGCATTAATCTTACCCTGACGTATTTTAACCCTTGTAGAACCTTGTCATACATGTTTGGGCATAGTTGAGTTTTTGGTCAACTATTAGTCAAACCTTGGTCAAACACCTCGATTTGCATGCCCAAGTATTTCTAGATGTGTTTTATACCCTTTTGGCTTGGTTACATGTACTTCAGTGCATAGTTGACTTTTGGTCAACTCTAGTTGACTTTTTCAACTGTCTCATTTTGTGTGTCGATCAAAGCTAGTAGTCTAGGGAACCCTATAGACTAGATTGGAGCTATTTGATGAAGTTTGTCTTTGGGTCAAACTTGGTCAACCTTTTATGGTTGACCCTTGGGGTGTTGCTAGACACTATAGTGATGCCTGTCATCAGTGTTCTCTCCGCACTGTTTTGCATGCACATAGAGACTTTCATCAGTTAGTGTTCTCTTCTTAGTTGCATAAGTATGAATGTTTGTAGGTAGTTAATAGGTTTTAGAAAAAAAATTGTAGTTATGTTTTGCTCAACTTTTGGGCATGACAATTCTACTAAAAGCAAGACTTATAAATGTTTGAACAAGGCTACTAACAAAATGATTGAAAGTGCAAATGTGAGAGTTAATGAGTTTGCATAAAATAATGATGGAGAAAGCAAGAAAGAACTGGAAGACTATGGTAGATTTGTTTATATTGAAGAACCTAAAAGTCTACCCGAACAACAACCTGGTGTTATCAAGAAACAAAATAATGCTACCAAGCAACAGTCTATACAGACCGAGCATCAACAAATAGTTACTAATGAGAATGATGATCATGCACCGAGTGGAGAACACATTGAAGAACTGAGATATGAACATGTACTTGAAAATTATGTGAGAAGATGCCATCCACGCGATCAGATAATTGGAGATAAAATAATAGGAATGATGACTAGAAGTAAGTTAAGGAACAACACATGTTTAGTTTGTGAATTTGAGCCTAAAACTATTAGAGATGCATTGACAATTGATGATGGGATTAAGGTAATGAATGAAGAAATAGAACGAATATAGAAAAACAAAGCATGGACATTGGTACCGAGACCAAAAGATAAAAATGTGATTGGAACTAAATAGATATTTAGAAACAAATTGAATGAGAATGGATAAGGAACAAGGAACAAAGCAAAACTAGTTTGCAAAGGTTATGCACAAGAAGAAGGAATTGACTATGGAGAAACTTTTGCACCCATTGGTAGACTTGGAGTAAGAATAGTAATTTCATATACTACTTATAAAAGATTTAAGGTATATCAGATGGATCTAAAATCTGCATTTCTAAATGGGATACTTGAAAAAGAGGTATACATTGAACAACCTGAATGTTTTGTTGATCGGAATCAGAGGAATATGGTATGTAAGTTGCACAAGGCATTATATGGATTGAAGTAATCACCAAGAACATGGTATGAAAGACTGCATTCTTATCTCATAAGAATTGGATTTGTTAGAACAAGTGACAACAAAAAATTGTATTTGAAATGTGAAACTGATGATAAGATTCTTATTGCTGAGATTTTTGTTGATGATATAATATTTGGAGGTCATGATAACTTATGTAAATTTTTTGCTGATGAAACGAGGAAAGAGTTTGAGATGTTAATATTTGGTGAGATCAAATTCTTTCTTGGATTGCAAATACCACAATAGAAGGAAGACATGTACATCACACAATCTAAGTACATCAAAGAAGTCTTGAAGACATTCGGTATGGAAGATTCAAAATCAGTTGGTACACCTATGGTAACCGAATGCAAGCTAACAAAGGATGATAAATAAACCGAGGTAAATCAAACCTTATATAGATCAATGATTGACAAGTTGATGTATGTTGTGTATAGTAGATTAGATATTGCACATGTGGTTGGAATTGTAGCTAGATTCTTTGCTAATCCTAAAGAATCACACATGACTATTGTGAAAATAATTTTGAGATACTTGAAGAACACTAAAAATTATGGTTTATGGTATAAGAAAGAAAACAATTTTGAACTGAAAGTTTACACTAATGTTGTTTGGGTTGGAAACATTGATGATAGAAAAAGCACTACAGGTGGAGCATTCTTTTTAGGAGAAATATTGGTAACATAGATAAGTAAGAAATAAGGATGCATTTCTCAGTCCACTGCTATTGCAAAATATGTTTTTGTTGCTGCTAATTATTTAAATATTGTATGGATAAAGCAACTATTGAAAGGTATGAATGAGGAGATCACTGATCCAATGATAATCTATTGTGACAATACAAGTGCTATTAATATTTCAAAGAATCCAGTGATGCATGCAAAGACAAAACACATATCTATTAAGTATCACTACTTGACGGAGCAAGTTCAAGAAAAATAAGTAAAATTGGACTATGTGAAATCACAAGAGCAACTTGTTGATATATTCACAAAACTCTTACCGAAGGATACATTTAAATACTTGAGAAGTAGACTAGGGGTCCATCCCTTGTCTAACAGTGACTAAGGTGATATGAGGTTGCATCAACCTATACTTTATCAAAATATCTAATGATGTTGATGCATGATGTTCACACTTTGGGATTCCTAAGGTTGTGAAGATGGAAGACAAGCTGAAATTGCATATCTGTACATGCAAGGTACAAAGAATCTGCACTGAACAACAAAGATACTGATTTGGCTACTAAAAGAGTTGGTTATCTTTTTGACATTGTTGTCAAAGGGAGAGATGATTGCATGAAATATTCAAGAATGATTCACAAAGAGAGAGATGATCAAGAAATATTAGAGAGAAATACATGAATATCAACTAGAAATGAAGCTAACCGAAAGGGAGAGTCTATTCAATTGATGTTGTATAGTAATTAAACATATTAGATGCATAAGATAGAGATAGCTTACTGAGTCACAACATATATAGACAGAGTTGTAGACAAGTAAGAAGTTTGGCATTTTATGACATATTTCATATTGTGTTGCCATCAATGCCAAAGGGAAAGATTGACAAACTATAATTGATTGAATATATGAAAGGAAAAGATTGTTACGCTACAACTAATTGATTACTTAAAGAACAAAATGTGAAGCTGATCACTGAGCTACAAAGGTATATGTGACACATTAAATCAATTATTGTATTGTCATTGATGTCAACTAGTTTTGACTGTACTTATCATGATAGTTGCAAACATCTAAAGAAGGTATAATGGTGAATGAATGATATATTAACATAAATATGAGATGTATGAGTAAGATATGGATATTATATTCATTGGGTAACTTATTGATGAGTCTATGACAGTATGTTAGTGATTTGATTGCATTACATGATTCTATTAAGATTTGAAGATCAAGAATGTACAAGTTTATGTGGTTGGTAAATAAAGAACTTAGTATACACCGGATTGAAACAATGTGCACTGAGCAAGAGTAGTGTATATCAAGTAAAGTATTAACCGAGTTGGAAGTCATTGACACATCATGATATTGACTAGGTGAAAGAAATAATAAGGAACATGTGATTGCTGACTAAAGATGATGAGTTGGATGAATATGAATGATTCCAAGGTTAAAGATAAAGTTTGTTATGAAGATCTACGACTGACAAAATTCAAAGAAGATCAAATGATGATGAATGAAACATGTTTAAGGCACAAGTTTTGAGGAAGGTTTAAGCGGCAAAATCAACGATGGAGATTAAGAGGCAAAATATATGGATGAGAAGAAAATAGTTTATCATGTCTATAAAAGAAGACAAGAGATTCATAATGAATCAATGCATGTGAGAAGAAGATTGCATTCATGTGAAGCTGGTCAGACAGGTTAAAGTGAGAACTGAGCAATTCTACAGACTACACCGAGCGTTAGAGAAAGAAATTAATCGAGCAGAACATAGTTGAAGGATACAAGTAATTGAAGTGATTATGATGGCTAGAGGTATTACAATCGTAGCGTAGATCTAAAAATCTAAAAAGGAAGTTGTATTTGAATTAGATTATTTACTATTGCATTCTAACCATTGCTACAGACAAATTTCTTAATCGAGTGGGACTTAACAATCCTTATTTATTTCATTGTGACATTCAATGAATGTTGATTATTTCCTTGTTGACCCCAAGTGAATGTTTGGTTACAGAGAAGTGTTAGTGATAAATCCTTTAACAAGGTCACACCTTACAGTGTGTTTTATGACCTTTAATAGGGTTGGCTCTTAACTGAGCTCACTTCATAAGAGTGAAATTATTTTGGGTACCAGTCCTAGGTGGTTTTTCCTTTAACATGATTTCCACGTTAAAAATCAAGTGTTATATGTGTATGGATGTGATGATTTGTCATTTTACTTTACACATTATAATTATTGGTTTGATCGATATATATACACTAATTAATTTTACTGGTATTCAATTAATGAACAAAAATACAATTAAAATTTTACCAAGTTCTTTAGATTAATTGAAAGATTTATTTTATACATCTAGGGAAGTATTTGAGACTGTAGGATAACTGGACTTAACTGATTCACCCCCCTCTTAGTTATCTAACACTGCATGCCTACCTTTGACAAAAGTGTTCTTAGACCCTTTAAAGATCTCTTAATTCTTCAACTATTTTTGATGCTTCACCACATACTTTGCCAATTGAACACCTTCTCTATCTATTTTGTTTAACCAAATTTCTAATTTATCAATGTATAATCTAACAAGGTAGGGATAAATGACACTGGCTATGGGGTTGAATATTTTCACCGGCCCCACTAACCAGTGCCTTTTAGTTATACTTACATCAGTCAGTCGTTTGTTTGAGAACAAAAAAATGTACTTCCGCTAAAAAAACACATATGAACTTTATTTCTCCTTATATTTCTAGCATTTATTTCTTAAGTTAATATAAACATAGGCTGCTCAAATACTAATATCATTATTACATTAAAATAATAATTAAATTAAATTAATTTCTATTATGACGAATATATCTAATTCGCTAATTGAATCTATACAACTTATTTTTATTTAAAATACAAAATTAGCCCTAAGATCAGCTTTTTATATTTCATTTTATGATAAATAATGAGGTTGCATTATGTTATATTATCAAACTAGTATATTTTTATTTAAAAAAATATGGAAGACTGAATAATTTTTAAAATAAAAATATAATAAATTTAATTAAAATAAATATTATTTAGTGTTATTAGTTTTCCACAATCCATTAAATTTAACATATGGTAGCTTATGGTTTAGATTGTGTGTGTGTTTTAACATCAACGTTGTCCATTATCAACATGCATGTAAGCAAGAGATGCCCAACACAAAATAAAAATTGTTGAATGCATATTTATTTCAATTAAATTCATTATATTTTTATTTAAACAATGATACATTTTTTTGTCGATTAGGATTAGGGTTTAGAGTTAGGATTAAGATTATGACCCACTGTAGGATTTATATCTTGGCTGAAATTATGGATAAGATTAGGCCTTTTTTAGGGTAGGGTTTAGGGTTATTAGCATTAGGTATTAGGATAGGTTAGCATTAGAGACAGAGTTTGAGTTTGAGTTTGACTTATCTTTATAAAAAAAATATTGACCTAAATTTAAACTCTAATTTTTTTAACCTTGATTTAGCCACTATAACAAGGATATATCTTGATGTAATTAATGCATATTCTCATGATGAATAATTAGAAATAAGCCTTGAATAAAGACTCTTCTTATCTATAACAATTTGATACATTATGTAAACCTTAGTGTATCTGCTAAAATAATTTCTTGGTAGTTACGAGGCACTAAGAAAATGTAATTTGTACTTAGTCTAACTAATATTAACATGTTAATCAATATTACATATATTTGATGAACTCATTGTGTTTTAGATTTTTTTTCTATTGCATATCAGAGGAAACAAAAAGTTACATTAGAGTATATGACATATTACATCGAAGGCTGGATAAACCATCCCAACCAGACCAAAAAGGAACTCAAAATATTACAATTATCGACACCGAGAGAGTATCTATAGTATATGTTTTTAACTAAAAGCATAAATGATAGCTACATAGAAGGATCATCATGATCAACATCTAACTCATTGGATTTAGGGGATACAAAAGTGTATCCAATGATCTCATGGGCCCTGCAGCTAGTTGTGTCAAACCCTGTAGCACCTCCTCCCATAGGCAGATTGGTCCTTTTCACTTGTTCAATTAAGTCAATAAGTTTATCTCCAAATTTTGTCTCAAGCTTCATGGTTGTATACCCATGTGCAATATCCTTCTTACTGATGGTGGTCTCACCATCTCTCAGGATCTGAAGGAACTTACTTTCCTTCATCTTTATGACTATTGTAACCTGCAAGGAAACATAAAAAAATCTGAGTCTCCTTAGAGACTCGGTAAGATTCCTGGTCTTCCCTACCAACACATCATTATTGCGAGCCTTCCAAAAAACCCATAATATAATAGAAGAAAGAATAGACCAAACAATATTGCAATATTTGTTGTTGTTAATGTGCCTAGAAATGACATGAATACTATTAAAGTGGTATTTATAGGTGAGACCAAACATCTTCCAAATTTCAATTGCAAAGAAGCACTCAAAGAAGACATGAAAAATAGATTCAGGTTGGCTACAAATAGTACACAAATTAGGATCCCCCCGATTTCTTGAAAGGGAGCTTATGCAGAAGGAGCCACCATAAGAAACATATGATTTTGGGTTCAATGGGTCTATCCCAGAGTGAGGTGAAGTATATGTTTCAATCAGAGGGGAGAACATCTAGTTGCCATTTGGAATTAGCATGGGTAGGGATGTCAGGGTTTTGGGTGAGAAGGTCATAAATGTATTTGGTCTTGATCTAGTGGAGGGGGGAATTGTCAGGCCATGAAATCTAAAAGGAGCAATTGTCAGGAGAACAACAACCATTCAGAGGTCCGAGCTTGTTAATGGTTGTCGAGAGTACTACATATGTTCTCATTTGGGATTTGGGCAGGTCAAATTTGGTTTCCATTATCTGCCATAGGATAAGTTTACCAGCCTGTAGAACATCTTGAAACTTATTAATCCCTTTGTCTACCCATTTCTTTATAAAGCATCCTTGTAGAAGGGCAAGAGGTTTACCTCTGTGCTTCAAGTTCCACCAGATAGATTTGGTCCCACAAATCAATTTCCCAATTTCTAAAAGAGATGTGTTGCAGAGAAATTTCTTAACATGCTTCCAACTCTTCCATAGAGACTTGAAGACATTAGAACCATTTACTACAATGCTAACATCAATGCTAAGAAGGTATGAGTAGCAAAGATTAGACCAAGACCTTGCTTTGAATGGGTGGGCTCTAGTAAGATTACTCTTGATCAATATTTTCCATGGTTCCTCCCCTGAGGAGGCTTTAGAAATCCATTCAACTGCTAGCGCTATGCCTTATGTCCTGAGATCTTTCAGCCCTAGACCCCCCAGGCCTTCTCTCTTGTACACCATTCCCAAGACACTGCATGTAGTTTCTTATTCCCTCTCCCATCAAACCAGAGGTAGTCTCCAATAATCTTCTGAATAGTGCTAAACTGGCTCTGGTTGAACAACCAGGTAGAGGAGAAGTAAACGGGGTAAGAAGAGAGGACCTTTTGACAAACTTGCATTCTACCAGGGAAGGAGAGGAGGTTTTTGTCCCACTTATTCACTTTACTAAGGATTCTATCTTTAACCCAACCCCACATTCCATTAATATTAGGGTCCACACCAAATGGAATACCAAGATATCTCACAATATGGTTGGGGCCTTCCTATTCAAACTAAAATTTCTCCCACCACATTGGAGGGTTGTTCTCCCAACCTAGCATAACCAATTTAGAGATAGAGATCTTACTACCCGATGCTTGGAAAAACAAGTCAAGTTTGTTCATAAAGAGTCTCATATTGTTTTCTACTAGATAGAGGAGAATAGTTGTGTCATATGCAAATTGTATATTGGACACTTCTTGACCATTGGATAGGGAGATGCCTTTCACTGGAGGAGATAGGGTATCATCTCTAAGAAGGTAGTGGAGGGAGTCTACAACTATGACAAAAAGGGAAGGGGCAAGAAGGTAGCCCTATCTAATGGACTTGGTAAGTTCAAAGAAACCTGATCTGATTTCATCAACCTCCACTACTGCCACTTCCCCCTTTAGTAATGTGGAGACCATTCTACAAAAAGAGGGTGGAAAGCCTAGGCTTTCCAACATAACTAGGATAAACTTTCTTTCAATATGATCATATGCCTTTTCATAGTCTGTTAGAAGCATGGCACTCTGTTGTCCTAAAGATTTGGCCCAGTCCATAGCCTCCCAGCAGGTAACCAAATTCTCCAATATATACCTGCTCTTGACAAAGCTTGTTTGGGTATTATTGATCACCTTAGGGAGAACATTAACAATCCTTAGGGATAGAGCTTTGGCAAGGATCTTATAGCCTACATTAAGCAGGGTGATTGGTCTCCAATTCTTGACTAGCAATCTATCACCTTCTTTGGGGATTAGTTTGATTAGGTTAGCATTTAGTAGAGGACCTAGGGTGCCTATTGTTATGGCTTCCTAGTAGACCTTAAAAAGACTATCACACACCCAGGAAACATTAGCCTTATAGAATTCCACTTTAAGACCATTAGGACTAGGAGCCTTATCATTGGCCATACTCATAATAACATTCTTGATTTCATTCACTGAGAGTTCCCTTCCAATCATAGCTGCATCTTCCTTTGACACCTTAGTAGGGATGAGACCTATGATCTTCTGCCTAGCCAAGTCCATAGATCCATTATATTCAGTGGTGAAAAGGTTGCTATAGAACTTAGAAAATGTATCCACAATCTCCTCTTGTGTTGTGATAGTAGAACCTTGATCTATTATGTAGGAAATCTTGCTCCTAGCTTCCTTCTTCTTCAGAGTCTGGATTTTTTTTTGGGATCCTTTGTCACCTAAGTTAAGCCAGTTAATTCTGGCTCTCATCTTAGCACCTCTAGTCTTGGCTAGTTGGAGCTTCCTAAGAGAATCCCTATAACTCACCACCTTTTCCAATAGCACTGGATCTGTAAGAGAGCTTTGAATATGTACTTCAGCCTCTTGAAGGTTCCCTACTAAGTTTAATTCTTTCCTCTTAGCATCCTTGGCCTTTTTTCCCCCACAATCTTAAGGATCTTTTGCCAAGATGTTGTAGTATGATTCCATCTGTCCACCTCAGAATCCTGATGGGGCACTTCTTCATTAAACCAAGATATAATCCTAATGGCAGCCTGTACATGTTCATCTTTCAGGAGAGAGGAGCTAAGTGAAAAGCTTGTCTTTCTAGTGGGTGTGTCACCATGGTTCAAAATAAGGTGAATGCAAGAAAGAATAGGGTGGTGGTTTGAGAGGGTGTAGGGGATAACTTTCACAGAGTTATCATCTGCAAGTGGGGGACAACTGAAGAATAGTTTGTTCATGTAGATCCTGTCTAGTCTAGAATAAATTCTCTTATCTCCTCTTTGAAAGTTAGACCAGGAAAACCACACTCCTTTAGAGTCCCTTCTCTTCTTTGCCAGGGGGTCATAGAGGTTAAGTTTAGACATCATCTAGTTCCAAAAAACCAATTCATTCCCTTTCCACTCGAATCT
Organism: Chamaecyparis obtusa; assembly: GCA_027943335.1. NCBI lineage: Eukaryota > Viridiplantae > Streptophyta > Pinopsida > Cupressales > Cupressaceae > Chamaecyparis > Chamaecyparis obtusa. Next base: position 4,514,111 of record BSBK01000703.1, read on the forward strand.
TAGCCCTCCTTCTTTATCCCGAGCTCTCTCTACCATGTTGAAATCCCTTGCTAAAATCCAAGGGATGCTATCCAGATTTGAGATCTTTCTCCACAGGCCTATCCTAGAATGGTGATCATTAGGAGCATAAATAGAGCATACTCCAAAGGTTTTCTCCTCAACTTCAAATGTAACCCAAATGACTTTATTGAACAAAGAGGATCCCCAACTTTTGATCAATTTCCTCCACTTAGGGCTAATTAACACAGAGGTCCCTCCTTTCCCTCTCTGGTGTTTATTGGAGAATGCAGTTGCATCTTTCCATATGAATTTTAAAGTAATGTCCAAGGTGAATCCTACTGCCTTTAATTCTTGGAGCATAAGGATGCCGACCTTTTTATGAAATTGTCAAAGCCTCTTGACTACATATTTCCTATCAGAGGATTCTGAACCTTTGACATTCTAGGATATAATGTTGATACTCATGAAAATTTTATTGGTCTATGTCCATGGGAGTTTTGAATCTCTTGAAACACTGAGGTAGGTCACTCTTTTGGTGTTTGAAAGGTTTTGGGTTTCTATTCATCAATGGGGGTCTCCCTCTCTTCTTCTTTAAGCTAACCCCACCTGGGACATCCAGTGGGGCCTTCTTCTCTACCAAACCACCCTTCCTCTGGCCCTTCTTAGATTCAGAGCTAAAGATGAACTTGTCTCCTTCCTTCATGCAATAAAATTTTTGATCTCTGACAATTTCTCCTTCCTCAAGATCAAGGCCCTCCTCCTGCCTAGCTTTTGCCCTAACTAAAACCAATGGCAAGGTGGGCACCTCTGTGTCCCTCTTCCTCCTAGGTTCGTATCTCTATTGATCAAGAGGGGGAGGGAGGGGGGGAGGTGTGGGGATAGCTACTGCTGATAATTCATTAAGCTTGTCACTCAGTGATAGTTGAGAGCTCAAACCATCAACTATCATACCACTGTCCTGAACAATAGGATATGTTGCGGAGAGGGAGCTAGAAGGGAGAGAGAAATCTCCAGGACTACCGACCTTGTCAAAAGAAACAACCAGGGGGGAGGCTGGTTAGGAGGAGGGTCTTGAGTTGGAGGAAGGATTGAGTACACTTTCAATTTGGGTCTAGGAATAGTTTTAACTACATCAGCCTTGGTTTGAATCCTTTCCAATGCTAATTGTTGGGCATTCTTGATTCTATGTCTAGGTTGTGGGGAAGTGGTACTAGGGCCCAATCCAAAGTCCAATTTACTAGCACAAGGGAGATTCTGCATTGTCTCAGGGACCACCGAGGATAGGCTTGGGGGGGCACATTGTGTATCAAATTGACCTTTAAGATGGTATAGGGTATCAGAGATCTTAGCCGAGTCTTGCATCCAATCTGAGGCAGAAATGTTTAAAGTGGGAGGAGGACCTTGAATAGCTAGGGGGGAAGGATAGAGGAGTGGTTGGTTGAGGAAAACTTAGGGGAGCTCCAACAAGGTTGCTATTTGCAGGGGCAGGGGGTTATCACCAAGGGTGGGAGGGTTCCCAAAGGGTGAGGGATTACACTTTCTAAAAATAGGGCAATCCTATTTCTTACAGCCCTCCTTCTTACAGAGGTAGTAGCTGTTAATACCTCCCAGAAAGGTGACTGAACAATCAATAGGGCAGCCACCGAGGTCGAAATGCAGAGAAACAAGGAAGTCAATACTTGGCTTAAGGGAGATGAGTACCCTAACATCAGTGTGAGGAATAAGGACATTAGATTGGTCAATCCTCAACACCTTACCTACCGATTCGAGCACTTGTGGGATTAGGTTTAACAAAAAAGGAGGGATATTCTTAATGACAATCCATCGAAGACTAGAGAGAGCCAAAACTTCGCTATGTGAGGCTTCGAGTGACCATTGGATGGCTCTAAACTCATAAGGGCCAACTCTCCAGAATTGTTTATCTACAATGGCTTTTTGGGATTTCAAATCAACAAAAAATATTAAGAATAAACCCTTTTGCATCATTCTACAATAAGAAAAATGGAACCCTAGTTTTTGACCCAATAGTTTCTGAAACCAGTTAATAAGGTAACTTCTGGATGGCATCTTGGCCACATTAACAGCAACAAAAAATATAGCACTATCCTTAAGCCTATCATTTTCTTGCTCAATTGTGACAATCATTTGAGGAGTGGCTTTAATGATGAGTTTGGGAGGTGACAAAATCTTACCTCCATCTCCTACGGATGCTTCAGGGGTGTGGGAAAAGGACGGGATGAAGCGTGCACCTTTTGGAAGAGCCCTCTCATTCTGGACCGCTTACTTGAAGGTCCTTTGTTTGGGGTCCGCTCCTTGTGCTCCATTATCCACCTGCTCTTGGAAATTTTCCACCATAGTCGCTGTTGATGCTCCACCTAACAGTTTTGCTATGGGGTTAACAATGACACTTTTAACAAAGCCTTGTCTCTCAAGATTGTTCTGGCAATGCACGACCTCTTTATTGCCATTAACACCCCCGGGGGATGTGGATGACATTAATGGCACTCTCACTTGCCCTTGCGGGAAGCAAAAATTCATGCAAGATGGGGATGCCCTCGTTGCAGAGCAAAAAAAGCAAAAAACTCATAAGTTTTTTTTTTACTAGAAATCATTGTGTTTTAGATTACTAACAAATTGACATGATAATGTATTTTAAGAGCATATTTTCAAGGTCATTCTTTCAATTTAAATAATGTAAGGTTAGAAATTAAGTAGTTTACAATTAATTCATTTAGAATTAGTTTATTTTATATTAAATATATAATTATATTTATTATATTTATTATTTTTATACTAAATATATTTAATTATATTTATATATTGTTATATTTATTTCATTTTCTTTTAAAAGTGATTTCTTGTGAGAATATATATTTGCATTATAAATTCAAAATATCAACCTCAAAATTCAAACAAAATTCTATTAATATTTATTATTATAATATTTTTGTATATTTAATATTTTATTATTTTTCTTACTTTGATACAAAATTCTATTAGTATTTTAAAAAACTAAATTCCTATAAGCGAGAGTTTATAAATGTGTTAATTTAAACATAAATTTTATTACTTAGATTTTTGAATTTTTCTTTGAATTCACTAATTTGAGTGGTATTTTTTAAAGATTGTTTTTATTTTAAAGGTATCTCTTTACAATAAGTCATAGATTTTAAATATTTAATATAAATATAAAAATAAATAAATATCAAGACAAATAATTTAGACTTTTGTAAACAATTTAAAATTATATATAGAATTTCTTAATTGAAGTATTTAATATAAAATGAATAGATTTTTAGTTAAATACAATTATATTATTTGTACATTTTATACATATAATTAAATAATAAAATCTAATACAACTTTTAAATATTATTTTCTTCTAATATAGATATATTAAAATATTAATATCTTAAATTAATAGCACATGATATTAATATAAATTTTAATTTTATCACATATTCAATAAATTGCTCACTATTTATCATTAAATAAAATATTAAAAACTAAGTTTAAATTAATATATTCAAATCATTAATTTTAAAAAACTAATATTTTGATATTTAATAACCTTAAGACTAATTTAATATTTTAAATAAAAATAAAAACAATTTATATACATTAGATTAAAGAATTAGACACATTTGTAATAATACAGATTAATATAATTATAAATATATTTATTATTATTATTATTTTTTAATATAATAATGATATTATTAATGATATTAGTATTTGAGACATGAAAGCATTCCGACATTTTTTTCTCTCCCTTATAATTTATGCACTGCTGCTCTATACTCGCGAGGGATACCCAATCATAGAACGAAAATAAAGCACGGAAATAGAAACGAAGTCGAGGAGAAGCTGGCATTCTGAAGTCTGAACGGATAAATAACAGCTCAGATTACTGATTCGTCGTGCTTTAAAAAACAGGTTATTCATTTCATTTGGCTTAATTATTTTTCTGATTTTTGCAGATATCTCGAATATCTTTTACATAAATTTTCTAAATCAAAATATTAATTTGTACTTCTTTTATATAATTATTAAATAATTAATCTAAGTTATGGTTTCCATGGTTGTGGTGCTCTTTCAGACGCCTGTCTCTTCTTGCAATACAAGTTACTTCACGCATGTTGTCTGCACCGCGATTCTTTCATTGCGCAGATTGACAACCAATTTGAAATAACTTCCAGACTTTAAAAAAATGGTGAGTTCATGTGCATTCCAATTGTATTGATGTGTTCTGTTTACATATATTACGGTTTTAATCTTAAAACTCTATGCCTATGCAGTAAAATGTTTGCGTGTTTACAAATATTAGGGTTTAATTTGGAAAACCAGAACTATACAGTAGAATATTTATATGTTTTAATGAGTTCAGCATTGCATTCATTATTTATTTATATTATCTATTATTATTGGAATTTCTAACTTTAATTTTAGAACTTAAAACACTTTATGGAATCTAATTTAGAAGAATCTTACAAGAAGAAGACCTTATGGCTTATATATTTCATCATAGTTAGCTTAAAATTGATATTTATATAGTAATTTGAGTTAGAAAGGTTCCAGCTATTTGATACTTTAAATAAATTGAATTTTTTATTCTGGAAAACGAACAGTAGTTCCAAGCTGTCATGCCCATTGTGGATAACTCTTGTTTGTTTTTCTGAAAGAGGGCAATCTCCTTCTTAATATAAAACTGAGCTGTTGTAGGAGTTAAATAAATCATGCAAGCAGCACAAGAATGGGAAATACTTCTTTAAGAAAACTGGGAACATCTGCATGCCCAGACAAGTTTCCAGGGATGAGCAGTCATTGGTCCTGCATATCCGCCTAGTTGTGGATCACTTTTTTGCAAGAAAGAGATCTGAACTCAAATCCCTTAACTGTGAATGCAGCACTTTACTGTTACATCAGAACCCCATCGGCTAGAAAATACTATATTGATCCTTACTCAGTTGGAGATATTCTAGTATTCAGTGTCTTTAAGTTTAGGTTTAGAACAGTCCCAAATTGTTTTAGAGGTGTTTGAGCTTTGGGCTAGAAGTAACTGAATGCATATTTTATTATAGAGATTAAAGCTTCCATAATCCGTAATGATTAGTAAAAATTGTTTTAGAATACTAATTGTTTGGAAAAGAACAATTGAATCAATATTTCAGAATATATTTTGCACAAGTGATTCATTCTGTTGATGATCTGCAAAGAGTGGCCACAAATTTAGGTTGAAGAGCTTAAACCATAGACATTCTTTGTCCATTGCTGTTGTTAGCAAGGAAGTCAGAACAACCAATATCCATTTGAAGCAACAATTTAAAACACAATTACTCTATGCTATGTGGATGCTCAATTCATTAAGCATAGCATTCTTTGGATGAAAAAAGTAACATCTCTATTTTGTATTGAAGAAGAAGAAAAATAATTATTTTAATGTTCACAAGGCTAAAGATAGTCTATGGGACAGACCACCTCACAAACTGAATTTCTGCATTTCAGCCCTTTTCTTATGTAACTTCATGATGAGTACCCTCAACTGATCAACTGTCCCCTCGCTGAATAAATCAATCCAAGAGTTAGCTATCAAGATATTTACAAAATTGGCCTTGCTGTCCTTTAAGGCATCACACTCTAAAATGAAATGTTTTCCTGTTTCCACTTTTCCAGAAGTGCAAAAAATACACACTCTTTCTTCGCATGCTTCTTTTGGTCTTTTCCAATGCCCGATTTCCCAACAAAGTTGATGAGAGATAGTTCTCAACTGAGCAATAAGAATTTTGGCTCTCCAAGAGATATTGGCCCCTATGTATGTTTTCTTGATGATGATTATGAATGGGATTAAACTCTTCAATATAATACTTTCTCTTTCTCATTAGCCCTTTGTCCCAAGAATGCTTGTGGAACTTATCCATTACAAAACCCTTTATCTCTTTACTGTTCGTGGGGCACGTGTTCAAGTAAATATCCCACATACTAAACCATTTTCTATTTTGCCACATCCAAGTCTTATTTCTTTTGCACAATATTTCATTGAAGACAACCTTAAGTCATCCGCCCTCTTCCATTTGCTCAATTCTTTTTAAATATCTTACGAGTCTCACTATAGCAATTGCTTCAATAGGAGCAGCCCCAACTTCACTCAACATGATATCATAAGGGACTGAACTTTTAATTTTGAACTTGTTTGTAATCAAGCATCTTTGAATTTTGTCAATTTCTTTCCATTGTAGGTTAGAGGTACTACTAGCCCACAATTGACAACCATAGAGTACAACCAAAAGCACTAAAAGCCCAAAAAGAGTTTAGGTTCTTTTCCAATCCCATAGCTTTGCCTTTCTGCATCTATATTGTAAAGCATAAAACACTTTCTAACCTCCTAAAGTTTGCTTCTTTCCACAACCTTCCCAACTCTATTTTTTGTTGAAGTCAATTTTGAGGTATTTATAATGTAATGCCCCTTTTTGTCCAAGTGAACATCTAGAGGAGATTATTAGCTGTAGGGTAATTGGATTTATTTAAGGGAATAGATTAATTATTTAAATGTTAAATAGTCCTAAGTCCTATGGGATTATTTAAATTTAATTAATTAGTAGCTGGACATGTTTTATTTTAGAAGTGACTTTTAATAATGTCAATGACAAATTATAATGTAAAGTCACTTAGAGGGGAAAAAAGTAAATTAAAAGAGAAATAAAATAAAGTATTACTTTCAAAAAGGAAAAGCATTATAAAAGGAGGAAAAGGTGAAATGAGGATTTATTCGCGACTTGTTATTTTTAAAGAAACTTTTCCTTGAGAGCTTGAGAGCTTTAACTTGTAGGTTAAGTAAACCCTAGGACGGAAACCCTAGAGGTTTTGGCTTTTGGGACGAAAATCCAGATCAACCCACTTGGTGAATTCATCTCAGGATTCACAGTTGCACATCATTGATCAATTTTCATGGAGATTTTTGAGATTTTTATGTCAGAATTGGTGCTCCGATCAGCCTCGTCTTCAATTCTTCAAAAGAGGCACCTTGTTCTGTCCCCAAAACATAGGGTTCCCCTTTTTGCATCAACCTGTCGAGGGGATAAGAAACTTGGGCGAAGTCCTTTATGAACTGCCGGTAATAGCCAATGTGGCCCAGGAACGACTTCACGCCTGTGTCGTTTGTCGGAGGTTCCATCTCCACGATCACATAGACCTTGTCAGGATCCGTCTTTAGTCCGGTCTTGCAAACTATGTGCCCCAATAGCTTCCCTTGTGGCACCATGAACCGACACTTCATCGGGTTCAGTGCCAACCTTGCCTTTCGACACCTCTCCATACACTCCCCCAGGGCTGCCAGATGCGTATCCTCCCTACTGAAGATGAACCAATTGTCTGGAAAAGCGTTGAAATTTCCAACTGACAACTTATCGAAGATGTGGAGGATTATTGGCTGGAAGGTTGCGGGTGCATTGCATAGACTGAAGGGCATCCGGTTGGAGGCGTACACTCCATCCTACACCACGAAGGTTGTTTTCAACTTGTCCTCTGCGATGGATATTTGGTTGTATCCAGAAAACCCGTCCATGAACGAGTATATCTCGTGCTCGACGACCTCCAAGATGGTATCCGTGAACGGTATGGGAAACAAACCTTTATTGGTCATTGCTTTCAGGCACCTGAAGTCGACGCAGATCATGATTTGGTTAGCCTCCTTCAGAGATATTACTATTGGGGACACCCATTGACTTGTTTGTAGTTTGAAGATGATCCCCGTGTTGGAATGTTTGCCGTTGCGCCAAAAGCTCGAACTATCAACGAACGTCACAAACACCAGATTTACCCAGATCCACGGTAACCCCAAAGGAGGTGCTGACCACCAAGTCAACAATCTCCCCCTCAGCACCGACTGAGGGTTCCGCACCAACGGAATGAAGGAGACTCTCTCCCCCTCAGCACTGACCGAGGGTTCCGCACCAACGGAATAAAGGAGACCTCTTGGGATTTGAACCCGTGACCCAAGGCTCTGATACCAATTGTTGGAATGTTTGCCGTTGCGCCAAAAGCTCGAACTATCAACGAACGTCACAAACACCAGATTTACCCAGATCCACGGTAACCCCAAAGGAGGTGCTGACCACCAAGTCAACACCCCGCTTCAAGTTTACACTCGATCTCATCATTCACCCTTGGTGCATAGTTTTTGTTGATTCTGTACGACCTTTTTTGTATAGGCATGACTCCAGGTACCAAAGCGATATGGTGCATGCACAGTTCTGACGATACGCCCTTGAGGTCTTTATAGGTCCATGCAAATACATCTTTGTATTCCATAAAAATCTTAAATGCAACAGCCTTCAAAACAGGGTTCCAGTCATCCCCTACCAGTATGTTCCGCGGGTTGGCCTCATCTCCAAGATTAGTGACCTGTAGGAACGGTTCTTCATACTCCATGGGTCTCTCTGCATCAAACTTGTGTGTCGGGGTTTCATTCACCCGAGCGTCCCCCTCCTTATATTCTCCATACTCTAGCGGGAACAACCCCTTGTTTGTTGTTTGCTCCACTTCCTCCACTTCAAGCATATAGCTATGGAATACTTCATAATCTTCCATTTGCCAATGGAAGAGTCCATTCAACGACCTTGTCTTGTCCTCCGAACATTCTTCAAGCTTCAAAACCCCTTCATTGTTGGGGTCCATGCGGCTCCTCCCTTCGTCCATTCAACCACTCTCGCCGTTAGACTCGGACTCTGAAGAGGATGCAAGCTCCTTGCTCACCATCTGTGTCCGGAGGTCGATGACAAACTTTCGGCCTGCATTCTCCATTGACAAGGTGTTCTTTTTCGAATCGTGCGTAACCTTCGCTGCGACAAGCCACCATCTGCTAAGAATCACATTGTACCCCTTCTTCTTGAGTGGGATCACAACAAAGTCTAGCACGAAGGGTTGCACACCGATGGTGACTTGTTGCGCCATCAACATCTTGAGGGGTTTAATTCCCTGTTGATCTGCTCCCAACAGGTTGAAAGTAGGAGGCCACAGTGTTGGTTTCCCAAGCTTCCTCCATATTTCCTCCGGAAGGACATTTACCTCCGATCCACCATCAACGATGGTATTCGTCAGGATGGTCCCGAGGATACCCATCTCAACGACAGCTGGTTGTTTTCTAGTGTTAACTGCCAGCAACATGGGATCCATTGTGGACTAACTAGGAACATTTGTGTGTTGGGTGGTGTTGGTACTGGGTTGGGAGAGAGTGCCCAACAAGGCCGTTCTTAGTTGAGGCATTGTGTGAAGGAGATCTTGAACTCTTACAAGTACCTCCATGTTTAACATTTGTCTAAGTATGTTTTCCTCTGCCTCCGACTGACCAGAAGTACCCGCCGCCCCGTGTGTCTCCTTCCGCGCTCGCATCTCCCTTTGAATTTCCTCTCTTGCCTCTCGTACCCTCTTCTTCTCCATGTGGGGGTCCGTGTACATAGCTTGTTTTGCTTGTGCGTGGGTAACAACCAAGACTCCTCCCATCCGGTTTATGCTGGGTTTTGGACAATTGGCCTCGTCATGGTCTCCCAGCCCGCACCATTTGCATAAATGTTGTGCTGCCTCTTCCTTCGGATAGTCTCGGGCGAAGTGCCCCCACTAGCTACAGGCTTTGCATTGGATCATTGTTTGGCCCTTCGAATCGTACTAGATCTGGCTTCTTGTATTGTTATTGTTGTTGTTCCTTCTTCCGTGCCGGTTATTCCTGTACCCTCCCGATGATGCATTGTTGTTTGTTTGGGAGCTGCCTACACCGCCCGATGTGGTTGGTTGTTCCTGAGTGAGAAGCACTTGCTGGCTTCTTGTCTTCATGTTGTAGGGACAATCCTTAGTAGAATGCCCCATCAACTGGCATATGTCACAATAAGCTTTCTTAGGACACAAGCCTTTCGTGTGTCCGTCGGACTTGCACTTCGTACACCAAAGTTCTCCTTCGTCTGTCTTGCTGGGACCTCCTTTAATAGCTTTAAATTCTTTCATCATCCTTTGCATGTCCTTCTAGAGGGCTCGCACTTTCTTGTTGGACTCTTCGTCACTGTTGCTCCCTTCTCAAGAGTTGTCATCCTCAGACGAACTGTCCTTGTCCTTCTTTTTGGAGGTTTTTGTCTCGCTTTCCAAATCCATTTCCCTATTGTAGGCATCATCATACGATGTGGGTGGAACTATCTTCATTTTCTTCTGGAGGGATTGTTTTAACCCCTCTATGTACCATCTTTTCTTTAACCCGTTGGTCCGCTGGCTGTCCATTTTTCCCAACAGTTTCTTGAGTTGTCGACCATAAGCTCGAACCGTCTCCTTTTTCCCCTACTTTGTGCTGTAGATTTCAGCCACGATCTCATTGTCATCCTTCTTTAGATTGTTCCACGTGTTGATTTTGGCCTTGTCCATGTCAGAGTACCAGCCGATGGCTACTCCTCACAACATGGCAAGGAATTGAGTTACCCACTCATCGTGGTCTGTAACTCCGTTTGCCGACTAGATGGTCTCACATGTACGACAATGGAAGACGAGATCCTCCATCCCGTTCCCATTGAACTTCAGTAGTTTCTGTTTCTGCGACATGGCTGGTCTCCTTGCCGCTCTACTAGCTGTTGTCCCTCTCCAGATGGATTAGAGTCTACAGGATGTGTTGACCACCGTGCCCTTGTGTCCCTCTGACACTCTTGGCAGCCCCAATGTCCTCTCCCTCTTTGGCCTCTTCCTCACTTTGTTGGTTCCCCCTAGCCTCTGTGTGCGGTGTGAGATAGATCCCTCAACCGATGTCAAGTCTCCTTAAGAAGATCTAACCGTTGTCGAGTCTCCTCAATTAGATCCTCACTTCTCCTTCCCCTATTCCCATGTCGGTCACCTTCACCCTGGTTGCCTTTGCCTCTATCGGGTCACTTCTCCGCCAGTCACATAAGCCTCCGTCTCCTTTCAGCCTGTTGCTCGAGAATCAAAGCCCTCTGAGTGGCTTCACACTCCTCTATGTATTCTCTTCTACTTTTATCTTTATTTAACAAGTTGGGCATTAATTCTTCCTATGCGTGAATTGTAATAGACCATGATAAATATAAAAGAGCACTTTTTATTAATTCATCACTCTTGTATGATGTATGTCAACAATATGACAGAATCATAACAATGTGGAAATGCTCTCTTTTATTCTCCTTCCTCTTCTGAAAATTTAGTTATTGCTTTGCCTTCGTCGAGTCCCATTGCGCTCCCCCTCTTCTCGGCAATTATTTTCCTCATAGTTATGGAGGATTTACTATTGTCGTTGTTCTCGCTCAATCTCCTCCTGTCAATTCCTCTGGGCTAGGGATGTTTGTGCCAACAGGCGAGGGAGATGGTTCATCAACCGATTGACCACCAGACTTTTTTCGAGAGCGTTCCACACGACACCCTTTGAGACTTCCTCCTGTGCAGCCTCTCTTCTCACATAAGTCTCGATCACCGCCTGTAACAAAATCACAAAGTTTGATGTCAAGGCGTGTTCTCCCTCATAAAGTGCTCCAAGTCTGTTGTCATTCCTCCTGGTACCATTGTCGAGAGGTTGGACCATTATCCTCCGTACGCCATTCAGTCTCTGTCACTTCCCAGGTTTGTACTGCAACAGTGCCAAATGTTTGCCTCACTGGGATAACTAGTTAAATGCAGAAAGTAAATACATAGAACATAATAAATGCATGTCAGAGAACCAGTTCTTCCATTAATCCCTCAACCTCATGTATACAAATAATCACAGTAATATCAAATACCCGTAAACACCATCATGCCTTTACCCGAAGGTAGTACATACAATAAATCTGGACTGAAGGGGTGTGACACCAACCGTCGCAACCGTACCCAACTACCTATCCTTGGATCGACTAACTAACTACCAACGACACAACGACATATTATTATTCTCGACAACAGGGTTGCAAGCAAAGTGGGCTTGACCTTGGAGGAAACTTCGCGCTTAACTACGGAGTTTCCTCCAAGGTAAAGCCCACTTGCTTAACTACGAAGTTTCCTCCAAGGGCAAGCTCACTTTGCTTGTGACCCCATTTGCAAAACCTTCAGCAAGTGTTGTGCCTCATGAACCATTCACTATAAAGCCCCTTAAGCCTGATAAGTTTTGCAAATGGGGTTGCAAGCAAAGTGGGCTTAATCTTGGAGGAAAATCTGTAGTTAAGTGCGCTTGAGTTAGAGTAGTACTGAGATGGGTGACCTCCCTGGAAGTCATGGTGCTTCACCTCTGTGAGCATCACTTAGATGCAATAAATGCCAAGTGTTCCATTCATTCTCATGAGAGATAGGTTCTTGTGAACCTCTACTCATGAAACATGGGTCAATGTGTTTGACTCAAAATCTACACAATTGAATCCTGATAGCAATATCACAATTTGATGTGATGTGGAAAATATCTCTTACTTATCAATTGATAAGCTGAAAGGGGCTTTGTAATAAATGGTTCATAAGGCACAACACCTGTGAAGGTTTTGCAAATTGGTTGCAAGCAAAGTGAGCTTAACCTTGAAGGAAACTCCGTACTTAAGTGCGCTTGAGCTGGAGCAATGCTAGGATGGGTGACCTCTCGGGAAGTCCCGGTGCTTCACCTTTGTGAGCATCACCTAGATGCAATGAGTGCTAAGTGTTCCATTCATTCTCATGAGAGATGGGTTCTTGTAAACCACCACTCATGAAACATGGGTCAATGAGTTTGACTCAAAATCTACACAGTTGAATCCTGATAGCAACATCACACTTTGACTTGATGTGGAAAATATCTGTTACTTATAAATAATGATTATTAGTAAACTAAGTTTGATGGGTGAGTGAATTGGATTGACTAGTGAGTTAAGAGTTAACTATTTGCATGAAATAATTAAGCTTGTGGAAGAGTCAACTGATTCCAAGGATGTGTGAAGTGAGGAAGTGAGTAATTTTGTGAGGGAGTGAATTTAACAGATTGGTGAGTGGACTGATTTGATTAATGAGCTACCTAATTTTGATTTATTAGATAACTAAATGAGATGGTTATTGAAGATTTAATGATTTATTCAATGGATAATTGGAGAATATGAGGTGTAGTTTTAATTAATTTATCTAAATATTTGTGGGAAGCTAACATATTTTAATTAAATAATGGGGAATTATTTACCTATTATTTAATTAAATGATGATGGATAATTAAATAGACAATAAAATGAATATCAATGAAGAATAAATGAGGAATATAGAAGAATGATGTTAATAATATTGTAAGATTTGGCTATGGACATAACACCCAAGATCTAGAGGCCTAATGAAAAGCACAATAAAATGAGAAGATCAATATGACAAGAATAAATTGTATTGCTATCAGTGAATGCAAATCTACAATATGAGTGAGACATATGATATCATAAGATTATGACAAGTGTCTTAATCTTATGAATGAGACATAAAGTGATAAGTACCCTATGTGTACCCTAAGTAAACTCAAATTATAAGGTGTGACGACAACCTAATAGTTGAAACTTGAACTAGTTAGGTAATACCCCTTTTTACACCAACAAATATGATGATAGCTAAAGTGGAATTATTCTAATATCTTTGCCCAAAGATTTTCACATGGACAATAGATGATCGTGTTTCTTAATAACAACCTTGAAGTATGTATTATGCAAAATGATTGTACTTTGCTACCATATGGTTCACTTGTATAGAGCTGTGTTTGTCATACATTTTTGTGAATGAACGATACATAGTTATGTTTCTGTTCTTGTGAGCTGTGGTCAAGTTTTTATTTTTTGTTTAACATGTCAGTGGAATATCTCATAGATGGTAATTTTGGACAGGTTAAAAAAAGGACATCCCGTCAAAAAGTGAAAGATAAAGCCAACAAAAATGCTTCTGCAACTAAAACGGTATGACTCAGCACAATTTGTTATAGCTTTTAGCTTTGAGATGTAAGCAGCCAAGGCATATTTTTTCAAGTGCTTTGTGATGTTGGAACCTGTCTTCTAACTATTGATCATGTGTATTTTGGTTGCATTGTGTTTGTTCAGGAAGAAACTGCATCTACACCAGCAGAAGAAAGGTTTGTAACAACTTATTGACAAGATTGTCTTTTCCTAGCGGTGGCAGTCCTTATGTAGAGGATAGGCATTCAATTGCCTTGTTTTTCTCCCTCTTCTTCTGTCCTATTTCACAATACATGATTACTTTTGTTTTTATTGTTGGTGAAAATACAAGTTTCATTTTTGTCACATAAATGAATTTATTGCTGTCAAGCATGCATGAAAGAAATGAGGTCTTAATTTCATTATGTTACGAACTTTTAAAGTATATTCATATATATGGATTTATTGCAGTCAAGCATGCATGAAAGAAATGAGGTCTTAATTTCATCATGTTACTAACTTTTAAACTATATTCACGTATATGGATTTATTTCAAGTCAAGCGTGCATGAAAGAAATGATGTCTTAATTTCACCATGTTACTAACTTTTGAAGTACATTTTTTTTGGTTCATTAATGATCTTTAAACTGTCAAAATAGAAGAATGTAATTTGAAAGTGCTATTGTTTACCTTTTTTTTCATTATTGATTTGTAAAGATGCGAAATAAAAGTATTTAAGAAGCACAAATATTTGAAACTACTATTGTACATGCGCTAACAAATGACAGTATTACAGAACCATGAATGTTATTGAAAAATCAGAAATAAACCGAATCAACACAAATATCTCAAGAACAAATTATGAAGCTCTCTAATTCTCCTCAATACAACACTCAAATCAATTCTCTCATGCCAAAAGATATACTCTCCACCTCGATTAATAGTTGCTGGTGACACTAGAGCATTTTCCAGGCCTCAGAAGAATTCCCTGGAAGCTGGAAGTGCGAAGGATGCTGTTTATGAGTTTTCAATAATTGGGGGTCATTTCTGCTAATTTCCAAAGTAACAATTTCAGTTGACAAGCCATATGCTGTTCTAGAAGGTTCCCGAATAACACAGTGCGCCTTCTTTCCTTAACAGATTCATCACTTCATGTTTCTCTTTCTTCCTTGTATGATCACGCAACCAGGACCTTTGGTGCCGTTATCTCCATAGCAGCAAATCAGGAGTTTTGTAGCAGCAAAATGGTAGATCATAGCAACTTTCTCAAGCACATGCTCAGCAACTTTCTCCTGGCCATCTCATCATCTTCACTATCTTACTTCTCTCTCTTTCAAGATCTTGCTTCTTTCTTTGAGGGCTTTTCTTCCTTGTGATAAACTCTTGCTCTGATTTTCGGGTACAGCAGCAAGTTACAAGTATGGAGTTTCCATGGTGCATCATCAAGAACTTCTCCTGATCAGTTGGCTTCTCCTCTTGTAGTGATGCTCTCTTTGTTAGATCTAAACCATATTTTCCAGTTCCTGCAAAATCTTCAGCCCTTATACTGAAACAACACAAAGTACGAGTGAAAATAATGAAAATCTTCATCAAACATTAGACATACATAACTTTCACCCTGTCATTAGCACAAATCCAAGCCATCTTATACAACCTTACCAGCATTTTGGGTTTGAAACTATCTAATCGATTGTCAAATTTGTTTTTTTCAAGTGACTTCACCAATTTTGATGTCCTTAAATTGATCTCCACTGCTATACCATGATGCACGACTGTTTCTGCCATGTGACATTATCAACAAAATCTTGAGAACAGCCTTATGCTGCTCACAACAGTTGCTTTTGACTCATGGCTGTTCTCTGTCTTGAATGTCAGTCTAGGAGTCCTTTTGGGCATGCATAATACCTTAGGTCCTTCCACTTCTTACCAAATCTGATGGGGCAGGGTTCCTGATTATTACTGCAACCTCCTAAGGCTTTTGACTGTCTTTCATGGGCTGATACTTGATTGCCACAAACCAGCACAACTCTCTAAATCAGATTTAACATAATGGAATTACCCAAGGACATTATTGGGATGTTTGTGCTAAGTTGACCTGATTATTTTAGACCCCAAGAATATTATTTTACTGATAGAACTACTTGTAACAGTCAGTGTAATATCTATTACAGTCCATACTTTGTGAATATCATAGCAGTCAACTTAATACTTAGAACTCTGAATGATTTAAACTTCTTCAATGACTGTTAGAACATATACCTCATTATATGGTATGACTGTTTGAAGTACCTCAACTGCCTCTTGGTTTGGTATGAGAAATGCTTGTCTAGCTGTAATAGGGCTTTTGTTTTGTACAAGTGTTCTGAGTCGTGACAATCATTGTGTGTTGCCCAAGGAGAATGGCTGCCATCCTCCATGGAGAGATTGATGGCTCTCATGAGGGTTCTATGGAGGTTGAGGATAGCCCTTCTAGGTTTTAGATAGTACTCATAATTTTTCAGTTCAAACCTAGGGCAGTCCTTGTAACATTTTATGACTGTGCCTGCAACTTCTTAAGAGAAAAGGTTGACATTAATAGCTCCCAGAAGCATGCCAATTCTTTGTCTGAGACAAAATTTTCATATTGTAAAACGTAGCAATGTTGGGAACAGCCATTTCTGGGCTGTGACTCAATAGATCACAGTCCTTTTTCAATCACAGTGTTCTAGGCTGTTCATAACAGTCAAATTTAATGACTGATTGATCCTTCCTTGGTATGCCATGGTCTTTATGATAACTTCTTATCTTCCATGACAATCTTGGATTTCCGTAACAATGATTTGAGATGATTACACTGGCCCTTGGGCCTGTTTGTTTGCTGGAATTAGACTGGAATTGGGATTGTCAAATCTCAGAATTGACATTTTTGATGTTTGTGTTCAAAACATGAAACTGGAATAGGGATTTGTTAATTCCCATTTACTCCCAAAACCAACATTTGAATCTTCAATCTAAATAGGCGGAATTGGAAAATCAATTCCAATTCCACTTAAATGGGAATTGGGGGTAAAACAAAATTTATAATATTTTGAAATCTAGATGCAAACAACATTTTCCATCTTCTCATTATGAATTCCAGGTGAACCAAACGGTTCCAGCCATATTCCAAAAACCATTTTCCAGATTTAAAACTTCCAGAATTGTCAAATACTGGAATTTGACAATTCCAGCATTATTTAATTCCAGCGACCAAATGGACCAATGATTTAACAACCTTATAGTGTTCTCAGATCATCTTTTCACAATTGACCCCTGCTCGTCTTGGCAATCGTTTCATATTATCAAGAGTTAGGAATAATTCCTTGCTAATAGACTGTCTTTTGCCTGTATGCAGCCCTGTCTATTATTAAGCCAACCTTTCATTATCATAACAATCATCTTTTTTTTTAATATCCTTAGACTGATAATAACACTTTATACCCTTAGGCAATTGCTAAGTGTTGTTAGTGTGAATGAGGTTATTTCCTATTCACTTATTAATGGGAACCTATTCACTTGTTAACTTAAGATCACTTTAGTTATCCTTATATCCTAGGTGACACTCTAGAAATTATTATAATGGGGCCATGTCTCATTATTTACTTTTAGAGACATAGGTCATTGGTGCAGGGCAGGGGTGGAGGATCCAAGGATGGATCGTCCAAGCCTATACTGCCAATTATAACAACAACAAGCACAATGGAATACAACAATGTAATGCTTCAAAACAGAATTTCATTCAACATGCCCGACTGTAAGGCCTTCCAGGTTTCGGCCTTATACAATGAAATCACAAAGTATTCAAGCTAGTCCAGCTCTAAGACACATCAGCAATTGATGGAAACACTAAGGCAGATCTAAACTTCAGTTCGCAAGCCTCCAAGCAATCTCCTTGTCTCCAAGTATGCAAACCACTAGCTCTGCTATTACAATATTAGATAGAACATCTGATGTTCAAGATCTCGCAAGATCCAATTATGCTTCTACTCTACTCTAATCCAATACTACTCATCTAATGCTCCTCCTTTTTCCCCTCTACATCAACCAAGGCTCTCAATATATAACCAGCTAAGCCACAAGTCGGCCAGTATTAATTACATTATAGGTCCAGCCTAAGGAGAGATACCAAAACTAAATACAAAAATAACAAAACACGATGCGAAGATAGATTTAGGTCCACACAAGATCCAAGAACAAATCACCAACCGCGCAAGCTCCAATTTCCTCGTACGGAACCGCGCAAGGTGAAATAACACACGTTTCATGAGCAAAACTGGCGGAAAATCGATACCCGAGGAAAATGAAGATAACTCCCAGATCCAAATGAATTAGGACGTGTGCCCTTAGGAGAATGCTCCGAATTAGGTCCACTACACTGCATTAACTTCGCAAGGTATGAAAACAACTGCAACAACAATGCCAAAACAAACATCAGACAGGTACAGGAAACATAAATATTTTTGGTGATGCAAGATTGCTGAAGGCCCGAGATGCTCCTGCATCAGATACCCAGGTAAATAAAAGAATGTTCTCATGAACATTTTAAGGGAATCAGAACAGGTATGCCATATCTGTTCTTAACCCATATCTCCTCTTGTCCTTCACTCCATGCTATCTTCACTTTATTCGCTGTCATACTCAACAAAGTACCTTGTCCTGCACTTTTCTCATCTTTTCTTTCGGCTACTGACAGAAACTGATTCTGACCATCCTCTCCACTGTCGATTACACCAGTACTTCAGTGAATCACATCTTCTCCAGACTTACTAATCAACTCGACACCATTTGCATCTCTTTGTGTCACTAGTGGCATCATTTGCTGCACTATCTTTGTCAAAAAGACCATCTGCCTCTTAATCTCAATAAGTTCCTCAGCTATATCATTCCCTAAACTCGGCTTCCTTTCATCCACAGGAATAGGTTCATCAACTCTCTGCTCCTGATGTTTGTCATTGTCACAAGGACAACACCTGGTAACTCCACATCCACTAGCCCCAACTTCCTGCAAGGGTAATAACTTATGCCTGGATCCACCATGCATTATCACATATGTATTTGCATGACCATCAAACATAACATGTCTATCAAACTGCCAAGGTTTCCCGAGCAACAGATGACAAGCATCCATAGGCAATACATCACATAATATTTCATCATGATAAGATCCAATCTGAAAACTAACTAAGCATTGCTCTTCAATCCTAACCTTAGACACATCTTGTATCCAACTAATTTGATAAGGGTTAGGGTGTTTCTTTCTTTCCAAATTCAATTTGCTAACCATCTCTTCTGAAACAAAGTTTTCAGAACTACCACCATCAACTATAACATTACATACCTTATTCTTGCACTTACATCTGGTTTTGAACAAATTTCTTCTTTGCACTGGTTCCTTAGCACATGTAGCCAATCTCCTAGTGATAAGAAATTCACCTTTTTCTGCAACATTCTCTATGTCTTCTTCGATAGTTAGTGCAACTCTTTTTCTAGGACATTGGAACCTTCTATGACCCTCTTCACCATATTGAAAACAAGTACTAGTGAACTCATTTTTCCATCTCCCTCTCTGTCCATTATTGTTGTTCTTAGTGACTTGACCACTGCTAGATCCTTCATCAGTCTTCTTAGGATTCTCTATCACATTACCTCCAGTAATTGTTTCATTAGTCTTACCACCTCGGTTCCTATTATTTTGTCTCCCTTCAAACCTCTTGTTCAACTTTTCCTGAATCTTCAATGCCATTTGATAAGCATCTCCTATAGTTGTCATCCGAACAGTAAGTAACTCTTCTTGAATACTAGGTCTCAAGCCATAAACATACCTAGCAACCTTCTCTTTATCAACTTCAGAATAACCAGTCCTAATCAGGATTCTGTAAAATTCCTCAGTATACTCCTGCACTGATTTGTTGTTCTGCTTCAAGGCTTGCATCTTCTTAAACATTTCTAACTCATAATCCACCGGGATGAATTGCTTTTTCAACTTGTCAACCATTCGGTTCCATCTAGTGATCTTTTCTTTTCCTCTCCTTCTTTCCAATTGAACCTCTCTCCACCAAATATTTGCATGACCCTTTAGCTTAGTCTTTGCAAATCGAACTCTATCAGGATCTTCTATTTCTTCATACTCAAAGTATTCATCTATCTCATTAGTCCAATCAATCAACTCTTTTGGCCTAACGCTTCCAGCAAATGTAGAAACTTCAATCTTAGGTCTTTTTCCAATTTTAGACATAGCCTTCAGGATTCTATTCTCCTTTGGATCCCTGGCTTCTACTATAGCTTCTTCAAAATGATCTTCCTTAGACTCATCACTATCATCCTTCAAGGTAGTCTTCTTTTTCAATTCCTCTTGTAGATCTTGCACTTGTTTCTGCAAAGCCCTAAAATCATCAAGACTGAATTCTCCAGCAAGTTCTTCCTCTGAGATCTCATGAGCTCTCCTCGGAGGCATCTTCAATCCAAGGTCCTAGTGCAAACTGCCTCACCTTCGACGATCTGTCCACACACTCAAAATCTTCAAGCTCTGATTCCACTCGACGCAGGGCAAGGGTGGAGGATCCAAGTATGGATCGTCCAAGCCTATACTGCCAATTATAACAACAAGCATAGCGGAAGACAACAATGTAATGCTTCAAAACAGAATTTCATTCAACATGCCCGACTGTAAGGCCTTCCGGGTTTCAGCCTTATACAATGAAATCACAAAGTATTCAAGCTAGTCCAGCTCTGAGACACATCAACAACTGATGGAAACACTAAGGCAGATCTAAACTTGAGCTCGCAAGCCTCCAAGCAATCTCCTTGTCTCCAAGTATGCAAACCACTAGCTTTGCTATTACAATATCAGATAGAACATCTGATATTCAAGATCTCACAGGATCCAATTATGCTTCTACTCTACTCTAATCCAATACTACTCATCTAATGCTCCTCCTTCTTCCCCTCTACATCAACCAAGGCTCTCAATATATAACCAGCTAAGCCACAAGTCGGCCAGTCAGGTATTAATTACATTATAGGTCCAGCCTAAGGAGAGATACCAAAACTAAATATAGAAATAACAAAACACGATGCAAAGATAGATTTAGGTCCACACAAGATCCAAGAACAAATTCCCAATCGCGCAAGCTCCAATTTCCCCGTACGGAACCGCGCAAGGTGAAATACCACACGTTTCATGAGCAAAACTGGTGGAAAATCGATACCTGAGGAAAATGAAGATAACTCCCAAATCCAAATGAATTAGGATGTGCGCCCTTAGGAGAATGCTCCAAATTAGGTCCACTACACTGCATTAACTTCGCAAGGCATGAAAACAACTGCAACAACGGCGTCAAAACAAACATTAGACAGGTACAAGAACCATAAATATTTTTGGTAATGCAAGATTGCTCAAGGCCCGAGATGCTCCTGCATTAGTCATTTAATATTTGCTTTAGGCATTTGTTTTAATGCATTGAGCATTTATTGTTGTATCAAGGGTAGTTGTTGCATATTCATCACACCTTATCTATATAATCAAGGTGCTTGTACATTGTATCATATCTCATTAATGTATCATATTTCATAATTTCAATAGTCACGCAAGCTCATGTTGTAGCATTCTCTTGTGGAAGGTATCTTTCTTGGTAGATCCTTTGAAGTCTGCAGCTTCATTATGGGTTTATTAGCATTTCAGAAAGTGGATCATTCATTCTCATGAGAGATGGGTTTGTGATGCAGAGGAAGGACAATCAAAGGTTTCAACACACAATTTCAATGATTTCACTCATCATCCACTTAGGTGCTCTTGGATGCATTTCTTGGGGCCACTAGGTTTGAACATCCTACAAGACTTGAATCAAAATTATGAGGGCAGTGTGGACAACATAAGAACTGGTTTTTGGCTCTGATTTTGATGAACAGTCCCTCGGTAGTGACTCTCAAAAATGTCACAAGTATTAGGACTGAAATTCATTAGACCTTCACAACCAGGACTGTCAACATTAATGGCCAAAGGTCAAATCAACACATCAATGGCTCAAACTCGTTCAACCCTGATTGGAGGCACCCTACACAACATCTAGAAACAGTTCCCTTGAGTATTAGATACCCAACTCCTTTCTCAGACTCTGATTAATGGACAATGGCACTAGTTCACAAAAACTGTCACAGTTTGCCCCTTTAGGATAGTCAATTATGCACTTGTTAACACTTAGCAAAATGGCCTCCAATCAAGTTGATTTGTTTTCATGGGGTCCCTACACATCCTTCTACCATCATACACAAGGTGGATCGGTCCTATGTTTCTTTACAAGGTGTTTCTTCAATCTTGCTGTACTCCACAGTCTGATACATAGAGATATCAGACCTTCTAATGCTTCCACACGTGTGAACCTTCTCCTGGAGATCTGCAAATTTGGGAAATGGTAGAATACTTAAATACAGGCCTTTCCACTCATTTGTGTGCATTTTCACTGTGGGAAAATCTAAATATACATTTTTTATCGCTCATTGGTTACCCTACCTAGGGTTTGTACCAGTTTTCACTAAAATTGCAATATCTCTCTCAAAACTTAACAAAAGTCGATGAAACCAAATGCATTGGAAAGTAGATTCATGTGGCTTTCAATTCCAACCAGTCTCAGGTCATTAAATGCACTGTACAATCCGTACAGGGCACAGGAACAGGACTGTTACAAAAAAAACACAGAAAATTGTTCAAAAATTATTCAAATTTGCATTTCAACATTCATCAACCCTTGGGTCGTGTGTACAAGGTATATTTATGCTATTACAGTCAGTTTACAACTTCCAACCGACCCCCCAACTGACTCTTAACAATTTTTTGAAAAGTTGTTATTACAAGGCAAAAAATTGCCATGGCAACTTTGACAACAATTGAGCAACTTTTACATCTTTTATCCAAATGACCCCAAACTTTCACAAATGACTCCAAATGATCATTAATGGTCTGAAATGACCTTATTTACATGAAACAACACAAATTAAGATAAAAGCCCAAGTTTAACCATTTTTCATGAACTATGGGTCAATTAGTTTGACTCATAAACTATGTAGTTGAATCCTGAAATAAATATCATAATTTAATGCATGCAGAAAATATCTCCCACTTGTCAATAGATGATCTAAAGGGGCTCTATAACGAATGGTTCATAAAGCACAACACTTGCTAAAGGTTTTGCAAATGGGGTAGCAAGCTAAGTGGGCTTGAGCTTGGGGGAAACACCATGGTCAAGGGCACTTGAGTGGGAGTGGTATTGGAATAGCTGATCTTTTGGGACGATTTGATTCTTCACCCTTGTAAGCATCACCTAGATTATGTGTCTTGACTCCTAAGTGGACCATTCATTGCCATGAGAGATGGGTTCATATGAACCACTATTCATGAAATATGGGTCAATGAATTTGACCCAAAAAGAACGCATTAAGATCTGAATATAAATATCATAATTTTGACACACTGGAAAAAATAACTCCTACTTGTCAGCTTTCCATACATATAGAGCAATCTCCTTTACTTTCCATACTTGTCTTATGGGATATTGCAACATCTTTCCCTGCTTGGCAAGCCCCATAACAATGTCTAGATTATTAAGTTAGTCATTTAGGTAAGCAACAGTCCTTGCATGACCATTATGAAAACTTCTAGATCTAGATGACAATCTTGGATGAGAGTTTAGATAATATGATGGACATAATTGTTGCTAGTTGCCTTCTCATGGTTAAATGGCCTACTTAACCTCTCTTTAGCATAACATATCCTCGAGTATGACAACATTAGTAAGATGCAAAAGTCACGAGATGGTACTACTCATAGTTGAAAAACTCGGACTTTGCAATAACTTGGCTGGCCCAAAAATTTTAAAATGTCGGGACTCACCAAAAACTCGGTGGAAAAATCAGCACTTTTATTGAACATTTGAAACTATATAACTTCTTAAAATATTCTTAAAAAAACAAACATATACATTAGATTTGTAGAACATATAATGATATGAGATTTCCATCATATATAAATCAAAGTTTTGAGTTAAAATGCGTAGCGATCAGAATTTAGCAAATTAGCATAGAGTCATATACCAAAAAACAAGTAAAATATGTGAAATTCTGAATAAAATTGAGTTCAATACATATCAAAGTTCAACTCCACAAAACATCTACAACCTCTGAATACATATTAAGTTCAAGTTTCAGTATCAATGGAATCTAGAAATCATAAAGTGTGTCAACGACTAAAGCTCAAAAGATATTGTTGCCACTGGGTGGGTGGTGCTGAAGTAGTTGCAACATCCTCAATAGGTGCCTCCCCCATAGTGATAAGTGCCTCAACGGAAGCCTCTGATGGATGACCAAGCTCACGTTCCTCCTCACATGCTGCCACTTTTGCATCCCAGTCATCTTCCTCCATCTCCAACTCATCTAGGTGATTATCAACAAAGAAAGGATCCACATCCACATCATCGCCATCAGGAGCAACAACCCAATTTGTTGAAGATGGATCAATATCATCCAAGTCAAGTGCTTTATGTGCAGCTTGCCCTTGCACCTTCTTTTCATGCAATCAAAGGTTGTATCGCACATACACAATGTCATTCAAGCATTGTTAAGTCAATCTATTGCATTTTTTTGTGTGAATGGTCTAAAAACATTCTAGTTGCACTTACAACCAGAAGCACTACAAGGCTGAGATAATATGCGGATGGCAACCTTTTGAACATTAGGCACTATGGCACCATAATCTTCCCACCACAAATTTGCAAAGATAAAAAATGCCATTTATAAACTTAATGAGCGGAATAAATGGTATAATAAAATTAAACACATGTTCTTTTTTACTTTGGCTACAGGGTGTCTCTCCTATGTATGCAATTAGGTGAAGAAAATGATGGACCCTCTACCTTCTTATAGCTCTATAACTCATCAAGTATCAGGTCTTGAAGGTGCTTATCATCAACTAATCTTCAAATACATGTGTTTAGGCCAACCTTAATGTAATGTTCCCAACCTTTGGTGGGTCTCCTCCCTGAGTATAATAATGACTAAGTGTCTGAGAGCAAGGCGTAATTGAGTAATTGCAGGCCGTATGGTAATGTTGAGTTCGTACGGAGAGGAAATTGTAGAATGGTACGGAAGTAGGAGGCCATACGATATGTTTTCTGGGCAGTACGGTCGTGAGTCCGTACGGAGATGGTGGCCTGAGCTATACGAATCTGTACGGGGTGGAAGCTTGGATGTCGTACGGTGTTGGCGTGGGCCGTACGGAGATGAGTGTCATACGGTGTAGTGAGTCTGTAGGCCGTACAATGTTATGATGCAGACCGTATGGTGGTGAGGATGGTGCGGCCGTACGATATGGAGTGCAGACTGTACGAAAGTTTGATGCTACAGGCCGTACGGTGTAGCAGAGGTAGCCGTACGGAGAGTTTGATGGGTGCATAGTGGATGATGATGCTTCCAAGATGATAGTATGATACTCCCGTTTATTTCTTCGGTAATTAAAAATGACCTTCGTAGACACAGAACAATACGCAAGCCTAAATATGGTTGCTAGAAATATTTCTATTGAATTTGACAGAATCTCTGATTTGCTAGATCCGATACAAGCAGAACCAAGCAGAGTAGGGTGAGGGTTGAATCCCACCGAAACTACAACAAACCAAATAGGGAGGGTCTTTCATCTCCGAAATGGCGAACAATAGAATCCCAATAGGAATTCACAAATACAAATCAAATATAAATCTCAACATATCAAAACTAACCTACACGCCAAGCATAAATACCCGTTGGGGAAAACTCCCGAGAGTGCACAAAAGAGCCGACGGCGACAACTAAACTATGCCAACAAAAAGAAAGAATGGGCCCAAGATAAATTAAATTGATCGGGACCCAAATACAATAGTTTTAATAGTCATTTAATGACGGGGACATTACAGTCCTCCCATCCCAATAATTGCTTGTCCTCAAGCAATTTCAGGCTGGGGTGTTCCAGAATCTCTTCTCCTTCCCAGGTGGCATCTTCAAGCGGGAGGTCCTTCCAGCGCACAAGAAATTCCTTGATAGTGCGTGTCCTCAATCTTCTCTCCTAGTTGTTGATGATTTCAGCTGGTTCCAATACTAACTTTCCTCTGTCGTCGAGGGGTGGCAAGTCTGTGGAGACTGTCACATGCTGGCGCACGACTTTCTTTAGACAAGAAACGTGGAAGACGTTGTGGATTCGGCTTCCGTCAGGTAGGTCCAATTCGTATGCAACTTCTCCCACTCTCCTTGTCACACGGTAGGGTCCGTAGAAGCTCGGTCTCAACTTCTCCTTCCTGGAAGCCTTTAGAGACGATTGTCTGTATGGTTGAAGTCGGAGGTATACCAGATTTCTACTTCAAAACTTCTCTCGATTCGGTGCTTGTCAGCGTACATTTTCTGCTGATTTTGAGCGTGCTGGAGATTTTCCTTTAGGGACTTTAAAATATCTATTCCTTCTTGCAACCAGTCCTTGGCCTTCGGCGTGTGACTGTCATCGAGAGCCAAATCCACAAATGAAGGAGGTTCATATCTGTACAAAGCTTTGAAAGGTTCCATTCCAATGGACATGTGGAAAGTGGTATTGTAATAGTACTCTCCTAGGTGTAGCCATTTTACCCATGCCCTCTGTTGTGCTGAAACATAATTTCTGAGGTAACCTTCCAGCCATTTGTTCACAATCTCTGTTTGTCCGTCGGTCTGCGGGTGGTAATTGGTGCTTGGTGACAACTCTGTCCCTGCTAGTCGAAACAATTCTTTCCAGAAATTACTGAGGAAGTGGCTATCTTTGTCGCTCACTATGTTTCGAGGGAGTCCATGCAGACGGAACAGCTCTCAGAAGAATAAGTCTGCTACCTATGAAGCGAAAAATTCTGTTGGAATAGCAAAGAAATGTGCATACTTGGTTAATCTATCGACTACCACAAAAATGCAGTCTTTCCCCTGTACCTTAGGAAGCCCGGAGATGAAATCCATTGAGATGCTATCCCACTTCTTCTTTGGAGTCAGTAATGGTTGAAGTAAACCCGCCGGTAGAGTGTGTTCGGATTTATTTTGTTGACAAGTGGAACATTCCCAAACGTACTGTAATATATCACTTTTTAGGCCCTTCCATGAGAATCTCTCCCTAATTTGTCTGTAGGTCTTCAAGTACCCTTGATGCCTGACTAGAGGCGAATCATGCATTTCTTTCAAGATTTTTTTCTTCAACTTCGATTCAGGCACCAGGTAAATTCTGTCCTTGTAGAAAATAATATCATCGACCACCTTATACTTGTCGTCCTGTATTTCTTTATCTAGGAGTTGGCACGCGAACGTGTCCTTGGAGTATTCGACCAACAAATGCTCTCTCCAATCCTCTGATATTTGAGATAAGGAACATATGGCCGACTTTCTTGATAAGGTGCCAGCCACTACATTATTTTTTCCTTCTACATATTCAATGTCAAAGTCGAAAGCCTGGACTTTACTTACCCATTTTTGTTGTCTCTCATTCAACTCCCGCTGTTCCAGAAAATGCCTGAGGCTGTCGTGATCTGTACGGACAACGAACTTGGCTCTGACGAGGTACTGTCGGAACTTTGTCAAGGCATGCATGATGGCCAACATTTCTTTGTCGTATATAGAATACAACTTTTCGGTTCCTGAGAGCTTCTGACTTTTGAAAGCAATAGGGTGGCGGTCCTACATTAAGACGGCATCGATACCTTCTCCAGAGGCATCGCACTCAAGGATGAAAGGTCAAGTGAAATCTGACAGTGCAAGGACCGGGCAAGAACTCATAATCCCCTTGAGTTTCTCAAAAGTCTGATGTGCATGTTCATTCCATTGAAAAGACCCCTTCTTTGTTAGATCAGTGAGTGGTGCGCTGAACTGTGAGAATCCCTTCACGAACCGTCTATAGTAACTACACAATCCAAAGAATCCGCGTAGTTTTGAGAGAGTCTTCGGGGGTGGCCAATCCAAGATAGCCTGAATCTTCTCTTGATGTACTTAAACTCCTCAGCTACTAACAATGTGCCCCAAATATAATATCTCTGTCAACCCGAATTCACATTTGGATCTTTTGGCGAACAAAAGTTGTGTCTCCATAATTCCGAGCACTACTTCCAGATGCCTTAAGTGCTCCTCCCATGTCTTGCTATAGATCAGTATATCATTGAAGAATACCAACAGGAACTTACGCAGCTGTTTGTTAAAAATGTGATTCATGCAAGATTGGAAAGTAGCTGGGGCATTGGTCAATCCGAACGGCATGACCAAAAATTCGTAATGCCCATAATGGCAACGGAATGCTGTTTTCTCCACATCTTGTTCCCTTATGCGGCTTTGATGATATCCTGAACGGGGGTCTATTTTGGAGAAATAGACGACGCCGTGTAACTCATCCAATAATTCATCGATCTTGGGAATTGGATACCTGTTTTTGATAGTCTTTTTGTTCAGCGCGCGATAATCTATACACATTCGCAACGTTCCGTCCTTTTTAACTAGAATCACCGATGATGCAAAAGGGCTGGAGCTGGGCCTGATCCACCCTTTATCAAGGAGTTCCTATATCGTTTTTTCAATCTCATTTTTCAGCCTTTTAGGGTGACGGTACAACATAGTGATAAGTGGTTTGGCGCCGGTTTCCATCTCAATAGTGTGTTCAAACCCCCTGTGTGGTGGTACGCCTGGTGGTATGTCAGTGAAGACTTGATGATGTCTATCCAAAACCGCTTGAAGTCTTCCTCCGGATGGACAGTTCCTTGTCTCTGTATGGGTTCTGTTGAGGCAAAACAGTGTGCGGCCCAGACCACATCGTCGTGTTTGAAGATTGCTTCCATCCGTTGGGCTGAAACTTCCTTCAGACCTCCATTCGACATCCCTCTCAGTACAACCTTTTTGCCATTTACCTCGAAGGAGAACTCCATTCGCTTGAAACTCTTTGTGTATTCATCCAATGTTTCCATCCACTGAATGCTCAGAATGACTTCCATGTCGTCCAAATCGACTACGAAGAAATCATCCGTCACTATGTGGTTTGCCATGGTGATGCTTAGTTGCGAAACCAAATGAGTACATTTTAACAGGTTTCCTCCCGCCACCTTGACGTCAAACCCTTGGTGTGCTTCCGTACATAAACTCTGCCGACTCACCAGCGATGAGTTAATGAAATTGAGTGTGGCTCCGCTGTCAAGCATGACCACGACTCGTTGCCCTTGGAGGGTGCCTCGGACCTGGAATACAATACACCTTGGAGTTCCCGCCAGAGTAGCAATGGCGCCCCCTCTCTTCAAGAGTGTGGCTATTCTTTTTGCGCGGTTGAGGTTTACCTCCCCAGTCACTTGTTGTTCATCCCCTTCAGCTTCCGGTGCTTGTTCCTCCTCACCGTTGGACAATACCTCGATGTAATGGATTTTTCCTTTGCCAAGGCATCGATGTCCTGGTACCCATGGCTCCTTAGAGTTGAACAAAGTTTCTTCCTTCTGAGTTCCTGCCTAGTTGCCTCATCCAACAGGGGCCTCCTAGGTGGAGGTCTGTTGTCTCTTTCCCTTGGAGTGAGAGGTGGTTTGGACTGTGAGTAATATTTGGTGGAAGAAGAAGATGTCACCATGTCGTGTGCCTTCTTAATTGCCTCCGTGAGTGTGATGGGGTTGAATCCCTTCACCCAGCCTCTCAAGGGTTCTGCCAGTCTATCTATAAACAACACCACCAATCGTCTTTCTGAAATATTTGTTACCAAGACAAACATTCTTTGAAGTTCAGTTATGTAACCATCGATTGTGCCATATTGCTTTAGTTGAGCCAATTCTTTGAAATTCAGTTCTGGATCCCTTCCATCGAAACGGTCTATCAATCTCTCAATGAATTCAATGTAGGAGTTTATTTGGTCGTGGCCGAGAGTAACCATGCCATGATGCCACCATTCGTGGGCTATTCCTTCCAGATGCAGTGCGACAAATTTGACGGCCTCATCTTCCGGCATAGGGTTGAGCTGGAAGTATGTGTCTGCTTTTTGCATCCATGCTCGAGCTGTGATAGTTCTAGACGCATCAAAAGATGACAGATTAACCTTGCCCATCTTCCGTTTGAGATCGTCATTATAATGGCCATGCTTGTTTCCGCCAAAGTACCTCATTCTTAGCTCAGCATAATCTTTGTAGGATATATCTCCTTCCATATTTGCGTTCCTCCAATCTTCCCGAAGTTGATCTTGTATTTCTTGGAAGGTTGGTTGCTCTTCGCACCGTTCTTCCGTCCGTGGGGGAAAAGTTGGCATTGATGGTTGAGAGCGTATGGTTTGGGGATTTGTCCGTCCTGAGACAAAATTGTCACTTTGTTCAGCAGATACCTTGCTTTCAGCCAATTTTCGCAGTGTCTCTTCCATGAGGCGTTGAGTGTCATTTATTTGTACCTGGTTCTTAGTGAGCTCTCTCAGAAGAGTCATGACTTTAGCCGTAGGGTCTTGGGGATTGACCATTCTGCCAACTGAGTGAGATCTTCTCATTTTCCTTGAATAAACTCTCATTCAATACCCACAAGCTGGCAGAATCACCAGCTTTGATACCACTGTAATGTTCCCAACCTCTGGCGGGTCTCCTCCCTGAGTATAATAATGACTAAGTGTCCGAGAGTAAGGCGTAATTGAGCAATTGTAGGCCGTACGGTAATGCTGAGTTTGTACGAAGAGGAAATTGCAGAACCGTACGTAAGTAGGAGGCTGTATGATATGTTTTTTGGGCAGTATGGTTGTGAGTCTGTACGGAGATGGTGGCTTGAGCCATATGAAGGTCAGAATCTGTACGGGGTGGAAGCCTAGATGTTGTACGGTGTTGGCCTGGGTCATATGAAGATGAGTGTCGTACAGTGTAGTGAGTCTGCAGGCCGTACGGTGGAGAGGATGGTGCGGCCGTACGGTATGGAGTGCAGGCCGTACGAAAGGATGCTACAGGCTGTACGATGCAGCAGAGGTAGCCGTACGGAGAGTTTGATGGGTGCACAGTGGATGATGATGTTGACAAGATGATAGTATGATACTTCTGTTTACTTCGTCGATAATTAAAAATGACCTTCGCAGACACAGAACAATATGCAAGCCTAAATATGGTTGCTAGAAATATTTCTATTGAATTTGACGGAATCTCGGATTTGCCAGATCCGATACAAGAAGAACCAAACAGAGTAGGGTGAGGGTTGAATCCCACCGAAACTGCAACAAACCAAATAGAGAGGGTCTTTCACCTCCGAAATGGCGAACAACAAAATCCCAACAGGAATTCGCAAATACAAATTAAATATAATTCTCAACATATCAAAACTAACCTACATGCCAAGCATAAATATCCGCTGGGGAAAACTCTTGAGAGTGCACAAAAGAGTTGACGGTGACAACTAAACTATGCCAACAAAAAGAAAGAATGGGCCCGAGATAAACTAAATCAATCGGGACCCAAATACAATAGTTTTAATAGTCATTTAATGACGGGGACATTACACTTAACCTTTGCATCTGCTTTGAAAGTTTTGGAGAAAGAAAACTTGGGGTTCAAGTAGTAGGCAGCAGCATGAATATGTTCATGGAGTTGTCGACTCCACTACCGATCAATTATTCACCATATGGGTCCATATTTGGTATCATTTGACCCATACAAGTTTTGAATGACCTCTTTGGCCCTATCCATGGCGTCATATAGATACCCCATCGGGTTTTATCCCCATCCACCATTCAAAGAACCCTCACTAAGGGTTTTGACACTTAGATGTAAAAAAGTTACCAAAATCAGCAAATTGCAATATCAAAAAATTAAATAATAAATCATCAATCAAGGTTTGAAAACTTACGTTGATGATCTCCTCTATCATCTTGGCAAATCTAACTTAAAAAATGGCCTTCAGGACCTTCTCTACTTCAAACTTCTTGGCATAAGGACTCTCCAATCATCTCTCACTCACAAACATCCGCTTCAGGTTGGACAATAGTAGCAAAGTGTGGTACCCCCTGTTGATGTGAGTTTTATTCCACTACAACATACATAATCAAATACTCAATGTTTCGAAGTGAAACATCAAACATTCAATCCTCTCTTGAATAAATTCATCTCTCATGCTAAGCTTGCAATGTAAGATCATGCAATGGCTCCAAGGTTCTATTAGCCGTGGACACTCGCTTAGTGAAATAATGTGGTATGCTAGTAAACGCTTGGGGACTTACATTGTTTCTCAAGATTTGCCAATGCACTTCTAAAGATTTGGCTTCACAATGTACAATGAAAATATATTTTTATGATTTTCAAACTCTTGACTTCTCAACTTAAACTTAGGCTTGATTTCTATTTCTACTCCTAATCTTGAATGCAAGGACTAGTGAATGGCTTGGAGTCTCTCTACTAGATGTAGCTTCATCAACGACTCTACTCACCTAGTGAAAACTTCAAAGGTATACTTAAATGATTTTCAAATCAATGTCTCTTCCTTAATCCCATCAAATGGATGCAAACTTAAGAATCAATACCAATTGAAGTTAAGTACTTTCATTCATCGGCTAACCACACAAGGCACACTTACAATCAGCAAGAGGCTAGTGGCCTAGATTTGTTCAAGTCATGCAAGTAAACATCCATAACTACTTTCATTCAAGTTAACTACTTGAAGCAAATTCTAATCTACCTTACCTCAACAACTTGAAATGAAAAGCAACTTGAAATGAAGTCTATTCTAAGTGAAAGATTGAGGAAACCATGCAACACTACAAAGCAATATTAAGTAATTCACTATGAAAAAACCAACAATGAATTATCCATTACTTTGATAGCATCATAGCAACAATTTGATCGAGTCTCTCCCTTATGTAGCCTACTCTAATTCTACTACTAGCTCTCTAGCATCTAGCTCACTAACTATTACAAATGAGAAGGCCTTGGCCTTTTATAGTGTTCAAATTACAATAAAGGGCCAAGATTGATCCAAGATCAAGGGCCGAGATTTAACCCTTCAAACCCTAATTAGGGTTGCCAAATTTACAACCAATTACATGAGGGCACCAAATCATGGGCCAATAAGAAAAACTACAATGCTTGTGATAGCCAATGAGAAAATACGACACTTGGCATGATGTGATTGGCTGAGCTTGAATCTGGAGTTTTCTGATTGGAGGAGCCAGCCAATTGCCACCTCACCATCCTTACCTTGTAGATCCATCGAGAACATGTGCTTTGAATTCTGGCTTGTGGAATGCATTTGCTAAAACTGTAAATATTTCTTGTTCGATTGTTAGAAATTAACTTTATTTAACTCTTCAATTCCTTGAGGATGAATGTGATGACTCATGCTTTCAAATTGCTTCCCTTGAATCTCCCCCATCTTTTGCAATTTTGAAATCTTTCCATGGCTTGACTTAGATTGGCATTCTTGGGCTTGTATCTTGATTTGGTTTGAACTTGATTGTATTTGAAGACGTCTTCATGTGGCTAGGCTTGTCTTTGCCAATTTGATCATGCATCCTCCGTCTTGAGTATTCACCTTGCAAGACAAAAGAAGAGAAAGAAGGCATTAAGATCACGGGATGATGATCAAACATGAAATAAAATCTTGAAAACCCAATGAAATGAAACTACACATCAAATACAATAATTCAACCATGTCTTGCCCTTAAGCTGGAGGTTAGATTCCTTATTTTCTGCAAGTTCTGAGATAAGATCATGCTAAAAGAAAGGTGAATTTAACAAGCAATATGCCCAGATTTTGTTGTCGGGAAAATGGGTAGTTGGACTGTTAGCCCGTTCGAGGGAGTTACACGGATGCGACGGTTCGCATCGCATCCTTTTGGACATTATATGTATGTATTCTCCTCTTGAAGGAAGGCACATATATAGTAATGCAGAGTTATACTTGTACTGGATGATTATGATATGAATATCTAATGCTGTTATGTTCTCGTTACATTTCCTGTTGAGTACTTTACTTTCTGAATGCAATTAGTCTTTGTTACCCCATGAGGGTAAACATTTGGCATTGTTGCCTAGACATACTCGGGAAAGAGAAGGACTGAATGGCGTACGGGCACTATGGGCCTACTAGTTGGTGAAATTAACCCAGAGGCCGACGACGCACGTACATAACTCTACGAAGGAGAAGACGTTGTAACGACGGAATTCTCAATCCTGCTTCAGGCGGCCATCGAAACCTACGTCCGACGAGAGGCGACAGAGGCTGAAGTTTCAACGACTGCTGTGTGGGGCACACTAGGAGTAAGCCTCACAGTAAATCGGTTGATGAGCCACCTCCCCCGATTGCTTGCACAGGCGTCATTGGCACAACCAACCCACTTGGAAGAGATTGCCCGTGAGGAACGCCGACAGGAAGTTCTCCGTGCATACTATGAACGTGTGAACATACATCGCTAGGAGGAATGCGATGGCACCTCTCGGGAATTCTAAAATTTGAGATAAACTGAAGAAAGAAAGGACACAAAATAATTGAAATGAGGAAATCATTCAATTGAGTGAAAAGTGTTGTAATGAAATGACATGAATAAATAAAAGTATTTTTTAATGTGTTGATTATTGCCCTGTGGAGACATGAGAAGAGAATTTATGCCCAATCAATTAAGTAAAAATAGAAATTTACAGAGGGAACTTGAAGGGGAGGAAGCCGCTAGAAAAGCTATACTCGCACAACAACAAGCCGAGCGAAGGGAAAGATTTCGACGACGCGCCGAGGGACTACTAAAGGGAGGAAGTGAAGGCGTGGGTGTGGGGGAATCTAGCCACCACGACGGTGAGTGTAACAAATAGTTGTTAGAAGAAACAAGAAGCTTGTTGGGAAGCCTAACCTTAACCCCACAGAGAGAAGAAGCCTGAAGGAAAGAGAGAGAAGAAGCCAAGTGTAGGAAGGCTAAGGAGACCGCTGCCACCGAGACTATCAGTGTGATAGAGGGGCACGGGGATCACAGTAGCCTACCAAGTTTTGACACTTCCAGCAGTTCGGAGACATCAAGTGGTGAGGTACCAAACACTTCCGAGATACCAAACTTGGCAGTACTAGTACAGCTTGCAGTACAACCAGTGACACAACCAGCAACACAAGCTGCGACATGTGTGCTACCGACACCGCCAGTGAAGGCGAACATGGCGCAAAAGACAAAGTTGCCCAAGTTCATGGGTGATGGGAAGGAAGACCCAACCCGACATTGTAGAACCTGTGAAACAATTTGGACGGCCAACGGGGTGACTGACGTTGACGAATGGGTAAAGAAGTTCCCAACAACGTTGCGAGAAGTGGCAATAGACTGGTTCTCTGACATGGACCTGTCAAAGATTGCTACATGGCAAAATCTAAAGAAAGAATTCCAGACCGAATTTTGATTGCTAAGGGATGATAACGAAATAGTGGCTGAGATTTACATGACAAAACAAGGGAAAGAAGAAACCGTACGAGGCTATGGATGTCGGCTAAAGGAATTGGTTGGGAAAATGGAAAGCCAACCGGTTGACGGACTTAAGAGACAATGGTTTATCGAAGGGTTGAAGCCTACCCTTCGAAGGAAGATGAAGGTGGTCCCGCCAACATCCTACAATGATGCCTACAACAAAGTCATGGACTTGGAGAGTGAGAACAAGACCTCCAAGAAGAAGAAGGCTAGCTCCTCTGATGATGACGACTCCTCCGAAGGAAGCAGCGACGACGAAGCAAATAAAAAGGTACAAGCCCTTCAAAAGGATATGATGAGGATGATGAAAGAATTCAAAATGACTATGAAGGCGAGCACAAGCAAGAGTGATGACGCCGACCTGTGGTGTACCTACTGTAAGGAGGAGGGTCACACCAAGGGGGCATGTCCGAAGAAACAATTTGTGACATTTGCCAAATTGCGGGTCATTCCACGAGGGAATGCCCGTACAACATGAAATCTCGAAGCCACCAAGTGCTACTAACCCAGGAGGCATCCGCCTCAGCAGCGACGGGTACAAACAACCAAAACAACAATACGACATCATCTGGCGGCTTTCAGAACAACAGGCGAGGGAGCAGGGGTTACGGAAAGAACAATAATAACAATAATAGTGGAGGAGGCCGAAGTCGCCTTCAGTATGATACCTTTGGCCGACCCATGATACAATGTCATACATGTAGTCAGTGGGGACATTTCGCGAGAGAATGCCCAAAGGAAGCACCACAATTCCTATGCCGATGGTGTGGTCTGGGAACTTCCTAAGCTTGGGGTGAACTTCCTAAGCATAGTAGAAGAGGAAATACTGATGCTAACTCGCGGACAACCAAAGAAAAAATTATACCCCTACCCCGAGACAGAGAAGGAACAACTACAAGAAGCTAAGGCCGCCATAGAGAAGGAATTGACTAATGAAAGGAGGGAAATGCATGGGAAGACGAGTACTTCCTCGGAAAGTAACCTGGAACAAAGCATAATCCGACAGATGTTGCACATAAAAATCTCGGTAAAATTCAAAGACCTCCTTGTGGCTATGCCCCACTTGAGGGCTACTCTTTTAAATACAACGGTGACCAGGGAGCTGGAAACAAGGGAGCAAAGCCATGAGAAGAAAAACTCCCTTGGGAAGGAAGACCCTCTCGGATCCTCACAGGACCCAATTGTGTTGGCACTTAACACAAGAAGGCATTCGGATGTAGTAGAGATGGGAATCTTTGGAGCAGTCTTAACTGACACCATAGTGGATGGAGAGTCTGGGGTCAACGTGTGACCAGAAGAAACTTGGAAAAGATTGGGGAAACCTACATTGTGGCCGCCGACCTTTCAACTCCTCGAAGCAGACCAGCGCAAGATTAAACGCATCAACACATTAATGGCGTAGCAGGTAATGGTTGGTACCCAACCATTTGTACTTGATTTCATAGTGATTCCTCTCGAGAGAAAAGGGTACGACGCCATTCTTGGGAGAGGGTGGCTAGTGGAGGCCAAAGTCAAGCATGACTGGAAGAGAAATTCTCTTTCTATAGAAAAGAGTGGCTGAAGATTCACCATCGATTTGAAGACACAGTTGGTTAGTGAGGACTTGGCATCATCCTTGGAGTCCGAAGGGGAGGAGGAAGATGAGGCAAAACAATGAATGGAATCCAATAAGGAAGGAGTCCTTGAGATTGAAACACACTCCGATGATGACCTGGAATCCCTAAATGGACTCTTTCACTGACAGATGGAGGATTATGAGGTATTTTGCTAGAATATACTGAGTACCAGGAGGGGGACGCCTGGGTGACAGAGGATCCAGCACACAAATTTGACACAGACAAGCCAATCAAATATGAGGAGCCGTCATTAAAATTTGTGAACCTAGGGGATGAGGCCAATTCAAAGAACATCTTCGTTGGGGATTATTGGAATCCTGTACTTAAAGCAGCGGCCTTCAAAATCTTTATGGAATATAAAGACGTTTTTGCGTGGACCTACAAGGACTTAAAAGGAGTGCCTCCGGAGTTGTGCGTCCACAGAATATTGTTGGTAGATAGAGCGGTACCCGTATGGAAGTGTCCTTGCCGGATGAACAAAAACTATGCCGCACGAGTAAATGAGATCCAACGAATGTTGGAAGCAAAAATTATATTCAGAGTACAAACGAGCGAATGGGTATCTCCTATAGTCATTTCCTTGAAAAAGGAAGCCAATCAGATCAGGATATGTGTTGATTTTTGATGTTTGAACGCGGTAACTATTAAGGACCCATTCCCTATACCATTTACAGACAACATCCTGGAGTAAGTAGCGGGGCATGAAATTTATTCATTTATGGATGGATTTTCTGGGTATAACCAAATATCCATCGCTAAGTTGAAGACAACCTTCGTGGTGGAAGATGGGGTCTATGCCTATAACAGGATGCCCTTCGGGCTGTGCAACGC
This sequence comes from Chamaecyparis obtusa, assembly GCA_027943335.1. Taxonomy (NCBI): domain Eukaryota; kingdom Viridiplantae; phylum Streptophyta; class Pinopsida; order Cupressales; family Cupressaceae; genus Chamaecyparis; species Chamaecyparis obtusa. The sequence goes on from BSBK01000703.1 coordinate 4,551,874, forward strand.
CACGACTACCTTTCAAAGAATAATTCTCCATATCTTTGACCAAATCTCTGTGGGAAATTTCAAAGCCTTTTTGGATGATTGGTCCATCTACAATGCCGAGGACAACCACATAGGAGTCCTTCGGGAGTGCCTGGAAAGATGCAGAAGGGCATGGCTGGCGTTGAATCCGAAGAAGTGCGGCTTCATGGTACTGCAGGGAAAACTACTCGGACACATTGTGTGCCGAGCAGGACTTAAAATGGACCCTGACAAGGTGAGGGTGATCTTAGAAATGGAACCTCCCACAGATGTTAGTGGTGTAAAAACATTTCTCGGACATATTGGGTACTATTAGAGGTTCATCAAACGATATGCCCATGTGTCCTACCCGATGGACAAATTGACTCAGAAAACAGAACCTTACGTATGGGGTACGGAACAAGGCGAGGCCTTCGAAGGGATGAAGGCAAGGCTGGTGGCAACACCTATTTTGGCATATCCCAATTGGGATAAGGAATTTCACGTCCATGTGGACGCTTCAAACTTTGCTATCGGGGCAACACTGGCACAAATGGGGGATCACGGGTTGGATCACCCAGTATACTTTGCAAGTAGACTTCTCTCGAAGGTAGAGAAGAATTACAACACCACCGAAAGAGAAGCGCTAGGAATGCTCTATGCGGGGCAAAAGTTTCGGCACTACCTATTGGCAACCCCATTCACCTTCTACGTGGACCAGCAAGCTATGATGTATCTTGTAAACAAACCCATAATCCAAGGTCGGGTGAGCAGGGGGCTACTGCTATTACAAGAGTTTACTTTTAAAATCATAGTGAAACCCGGGAAGAGTCATGTAAGTGCGGATCATCTATCCCAAATTAAATCAGGAGAACCATTTGAAGGGGTGGATGATGATTTCCCAGATGCCCACCTGTTCAGGATCGCAGTTCTACCTTCCTGGTATACAAGCATTGGGGAATACTTATCTATAGGCCAGTTTCCTCCAAAATGCAACCTGGCAAATGCCGAAAGATAGTTTTGAAAAGCAAAACATTTCGACTAATTAATGGGCTTTTGTATAAAATGGCACCCGACCAGATCCTCCGACGGTGTGTGATGGAAGAAGTTCCAAGAGTACTCTGGGAAGCCCATGAGGGTCCTGCGGGACGACACATGGGTCCGAATACAACTGCTCGGAAGGTATTGCTTGCAGGACTATGGTGGGTGACCTTGTGCAATGATGTGTGAGAATGGGTGACAAGCTGCGATACGTGCCAGAGGGCAGGAAAACCATTAAAGAGGGACTTCATGCCACTCAACCCCTCTCAGGCACAAGAATTATTTGAACGGTGGGGACTTGATTTCGTGGGACCCCTTAAGACCAGCAAGGCATGAAGATGTAGGTATATCGTGGTAGCCACGGAACACCTGACGAAGTGGGCTGAAGCACGGGCCTTACTAGACAATTCAGCCATAAGTACCGCACAGTTTATTTATGAACAAATAAACACGAGGTACGGTATCCCTGTCCAGCTTGCAAGCAACCGAGGGGGACACTTCGTCAACCACATAATAAGGCTGCTTACGACGGAGTTTAAAATATTTCATTCATTTTGAAGTCCCTACTACCCACAGGCGAATGGTCTAGCGGAAGCAACTAACAAGGTATTGGTATTCGTCATTTACAAATCTTGTGGGGTCGAGGGGGAAGATTGGGAAGAAAGACTTCCATCGGTGCTGTGGGTGTACCGTACAACATATAAAGTCACTATTGGACACACCCCATTTCAACTGATGTATGGACAAGAGGCCACTGTGCTTGCTGAATTTATGGTACCAAGTCTCAGGATAGCTATTGAGAACAGACTAGGAGACATGGAAAGCTTGGAGGAGCGATTATAAAACCTCAATAAGCTCGATGAGAAACGATTGCTGGCACAATGGGCGACGGAGATAGTCCAAGGACGAAGGAAGGTCTGGCATGACAAGCTTCTGAAGTGGACACAGTTTATGTCAAGACAGTTGGTCCTTAAGTGTAATGGCTGGAATGAGATTAAGCTGGGTAAATTCAAAGTTAAATGGCTAGGACCGTACAAAGTTTGCGAAGTTGGGGACAAGGGTGCAATCAAGTTGTGGACGCTGGCAGGGGAGGAGATACCCGACACAGTCAATGGGTCAAATCTGAAACTATATCACGAACAGGGACAGGAAGCGAACTCTGCTCATCGAGGCCAAGCTCACCATCAGGTATCTAAAATTTCTAATAAAAAAAAGAAAAAAAAGAAAAAAAAAGGACCACCGTACGATCGTATGGCTCGAAAGTCAACAGTAACATGAGACCCACCGTACGATGATTGACCGTACGACACATAAAGTTCGTATGACCAAGACACCATACAATTAAGAGGAGAAAACGTGGTCCACCGTACGGCACCAAAACATCGTACTGTGCAAAGGAGGTATAACACAGAATGCACACTGTACGGCCAAAGGCGGATAAAATAAAATAGTTGTACGGAGCAGTGTCATTCATACACTCGTGGAAGCCGTACGTGAATAGGAGGGAGGTACAACTGTACGATAGGGAGGACAACACGTACGACCAAGGACAGACCGTGGGGTAAGGAAGAAAAAAATAAAATAAATAAATACTGAGCCACACGAATCGCAGCTCGTAAGGAGGAAGTTGACTATTTAAGTGTTGCATACCTGCGTCGTACATTGTACGGAAGGCAAAGAGGCAAGTTGAAGTTTGTATGACACACACGTGCAACATGGAGGAGGAACAACATCATACAGAAGGAAGGCGCCAGGAGGGCAAATTGAATTGGTGACCGTGGCAAGTGGAAGTTTGGTGCAACCGTACAAAGCCACTAGGCAGTTAGGGATTTCTAAGCAGTTATTTTTTTTCATACAAAAGAAGGCAAGCAGAGAAACGGTTAATGGACACAGGAAGAAAAAAACTGAACTGGAGGAAGCAACTACAAGCATCCAGCATAGCCATGGAGGACAAACAGATGTTGCCCTCGGGAGTAAAAGTTGCAGGCAAGGAGAGATTGAGGCCTAGGGTGCAAATATCGACCCAGAAAGCTATAGTCATTGCACAGACAGTGACATTTGAGGGATTAAATGGAGCCGAGTGCAGGCAATGGTGGCAGAACACGCGAGATGATGATTTCAGGAAGGGGCAGCTCCATAAGGCCGAGGTACATTGGGCCATTCAGATGCTAGTTTTCAATATTCGGGAATACGAGGGAGCTCTCCTAATCATGATTGATGCCTTTGTTAGATTCAGCCGGAAGAGTACCTTTGACTACCGTGGTCATCCGATCACCATCACATTCGTTGCTGCTGATTTTACAAGGATTTTTGGCATTCTTGGTAGACATGGAAACATGTAGCAACAAAACCAAAGAAGATGGACAAGGATGAAAAAGTGAAATGGATATCTCTGGTTTCGGAGGCATTGTCACCGGCAGAGTTAGACTCCATTGTCTCTGCCAAGGGTTGTGATATTAAAAAGACCTTCATTGCACTAGGGGAATGGCGTGCAATAATGGATGTTGTGAAGAGTAGGTTGATAGGTTCTAGTCGAGCCTCAGACATCGCCATCCCACAACTTCTACTTATGAACGGTCTTGGAATGGAATAGTATATGATTGGGCGACACTTCTGGCAGAGCGCATGTACGAGTTCCTCACATTGTAGTGTCGAACATTTTAGATGCCGCCATACGCCATTGGATTCTTTCTCAAGGCCACCCGTCAGCAGATTCCAGCAGACAAATGGGAGGTACAGCCATAGGCCACCTTGGCACCGGGTGAGCCTCCAATTTTCTATTGGCGACACTTGGACACGGGGGGTTCACAGTTAGGTCAGAAGCGAAAATCTCAGACGGTTGCCTCTGAGTTTGAGAGAGATGATGACATGGGCAGTGATAGTGTGGAGGAATCAGAGGAGTCTTTGAGGGTGAGCGAAAGTGATAGTTTTTGTATGATTGATAGAGAGCCAGCCAAAGGGGTAGTGGCCCCTACTCCAGGAGCCACCTCGGAGGGGAGAGTTCTATTTACACGTTCACTTCTGTCGGCAAGTGTGCCCACATCTGCTACCATACCGGTACCCAGGTTTGGGCAGTTGCACACTCCAGTTACTCTTTCCCATTCTCTAGCGCAACCAGCAACGGTGACAACGGAGGCCGCCACAAAGGTGGCACCTGTGGAGATTCAACCCGAGAGATAGGTAGTGGTGGTTCTGGGAGGTGATGTGGATCTTAGCGGGACACAGGTCCTGGAGGCTGGGTTAGAGTCAGTGGCATCAGGAGATGCTCCATATGCAGTGGCAGTAGACGCATGGCTCAACTAGTTCCAGATGACCCCTAGGCAACCTATTGGACCTCCTTCTCCGTTGAGACAGAGATAGAGACAATTGCCACCACCAAGCTCCAAGGTAGTTGAAGTTGAGGAGGGCAGTGTGAGCACTCAACATGTTTCGGGTGGAGGTGAGGATGTGGGGCCACAGGGTTCAACCCTACCACAGTCAGAAGCTACACCTGCACAGGAGCCCGAGAGTGAGCTAGTAGCCATGGGAGCATTCATGGTGGAGATCTCCGAGATGGGGGACAAGATGCTTGAGATGGGACAAAGGCTGGTAACTTCTACGTGGACTACCGGGTTGGATGTGGTAGCAGGGGCCGTGAGCTGCAGTCTTGATTTTCTCATTGGGCAATGTGAGGGAGAGTTCACGAGGTGTTTTCTTTCTGAGGTGTGGCCTATTGTAGAGACTTCGACGATGTTGCAGGCATGGTAGGCTCCGCGCCTACATGGAGGACATCGGTTGTATACGCTGCTCCAGGAGTTGGAGCAAGGTTTCTGAGTTGCGTATTTGGAGATGTGGAGGGCTCAACATGTAGGAGGTGTGGCCGAGGCAGAGAAGGGAGTAGCCGTTGCAGCTTGCGAGGAGCTCGCCACTCGTCTTGAGGCTGAGCTAGTCAGAGAGAGGGAGTCTCGGGTAGCCTTGGAGGTCCGGCAGGAGGAGCAAGTAGACTTGGAGAGTCATCTGCGGGAAGAGTTGGCTCAACTACAACGACAGTTGGTGACCGCACGGGAGACAGTGGACTGGAAAGAGAAGCAGATTTTGGAGGCAGCTCTCATGGCGAAGACTATGCGGGAATGACAGTTGCTTGCGGAGCGTGATCTAAAGCATAGGACTGAGCATCTTCTTAAGCTTTGGGCACACACACCTACTACGCCAGGCCCTTCTTCATCTGGGACGCTTCCTCCGCCCCCTCCATTATTTTTCTGTTAGTAGTCTATTCATCCCATTTTGTGGCAAGTCCCGAACATTTTGTATGATGTCGTCCGAAGACGACTTTCTTTTTGGGGGGGATGATGTTGTCGGGAAAATGGGTAGCTGGATGGCTAGCCCGTCCGAGGTAGTTACACAGATGTGACGGTTCACCTTGCATCCCCTCAGACATTATATGTATGTATTCTCCTCTTGAAGGAAGGCACGGATATAGTAATGCAGAGTTATACTTGTACTGGATGATTATGATATGAATATTTAATGCTGTTATGTTCTCGTTACATTTCCTGTTGAGTACTTTACTTTCTGAATGCAATTAGTCTCTGTTACCCCACGAGGGTAAACAGATTTGATCTCCCATTCCCCCCTTCATCCATGATTCAAGAAAGATCAGCCCTGAAAGATAATTCGTTGCCTGACAAAATTCGCTTCCTTCTTGCTCTCTAACAGGATTGTGGCCTTCTTCCAAGTTCAAAATCGCCACCTAATTTGGGTTGGCCATTAATTTTGAGGGTGATAACTGCCAATTAGATAGAATTCACTGGCTATATGTTCAGAGAGAAAGTGTTTTGATTTGGAGTTTAAATGAATTGATCTGCTCTTACTATATAACTAAGGCCTCGAGTTGATGGGTCATGACTTTGTATAGTCCGACCTGGCTTTTATCAGCTAATGAAAATCCCACACAGATTCTTTTAATCTGAATTAAATTCCCTTGCCTCCACAAAGGCCAACCTGTTATGGGGAAATGTCATTTTCTTGCTTAATAAAACTTGAATCTCGAGCCTTCATTTCATGTGTGATTGCTGGGCGGAAATGTCAGGAAGATGGGAAACAATTCCCAAGAGAGGGTGGAATCCGCCCTCTCTTGGGAAATACCTCTTGCAAAATCAAACTCGTCTCTCTCTTGATCAGATTTAAATCAAATTCAAACCGCCTCCTTCAGAATCCAAACATGTTTCAAACTGATTTTGCAATGAAAGTGCATTTGGCTAATGGAAATCCATTTTGTTTAAAGCGGGTGGGAATGGCCTAGAGCTGGGAAAAAATCCCCAAGCGAGGGTGGAATCCCCCCTCTCTTGGGAAATACTTGTTGCTCCAAATTAAAACTTTGCCATCACTCCTTGATCGAACCACAATCAGATCTGAATCTTGCCTCATTTTGGTTGGATCTTGATCAAACTCCATGCCCTCTTGCTAAAATCATGGCAGAAATCTGAAGAAGATGGGAAAGTTTTTCCCAAAGGTGATTGGATTCCTACATTTCATGGGAATTTTCTACTTGAAGGAGGACGGAAATTTGGTGAAGTTGGGAATTAATTCCCAAAGAGGATCGGATTCCTACATTTGATGGGAATTCTTTCAAAAATTGGTCACTTTCTATTAAAACTCCAGCTTATTTGGCCACTTCTTTCCCATATTTTTGCTAAGACCTCAACGATTTTGATGGAAATTAAGGACTTATTTCCCAAGAAGGAGCGGAATCTGCCCTTCCTTGGGAATCTTTTGCTTGCAAGTTAACTCCCTAATTCAACACTTAGTCATTTTTTAGCTTAGGAGGTAGGAGGATTTATACAAATATAACATTTAAGTATAAGTTAAACTTCTATTTTAAGTTATATTTGTATATATATTGTCGGGATGTTTGAGATAGGTTTCAGCTTCATAGGAGTTATAATAAAGAATCTAGATTTTGGGAGTTTTCAAAAAATTCTAGACTTGGCCAAATTTCAGGATTCAATGTGTCTTCAAGAGTGTTAGCTCCCGCAACCTTACTTGACTTTCTAAGATCAAATTGAAGTTGGAACAAGGATTTTCAAAAGGTTTTGATTCATTTCATCACAAATCATTTCGTTTCAACTCCATCTCCATGTCTAGCTTAGCCCTACTTTTGCTTACATCCCAGGCAGACTTGACTTCCCAGTAGACCAAAATTGCTCAAAATTACTTCCTCGACTTGGAGACTTGAAAATATTGCCAACTGAGACCACCTAAGGCAACTACTTCTACTGCTAAAGCAAAAAGAGGGGGTCCCCATTTGCAATGGGGCGATGATGTGAAAACCTCACAACACCCTTGATCGCACAAAATCCTTAGAATCAGTGTGCTCTCTCATAAGACTCAGGACCCATGTGTGGTTGTAGATGTACTTTGTGATATTCCATCTATCTACAACCACCTTCTCCATCAAACTCAGTTTCCCTATGTCCTCAAGGAGCAAGTCAAGACAATGAGCAACACAAGGGCTTGAAAATAATGTCGGATGCCTAGCCATCAGAATTCTACTAGCTACCACATATGTAGTTGCATTATCAGTCACAATCGGGATGACATTACGCACTCCCACTTCCATCACCACTTTATCCAACATGTTGTAGAAAAGTCTGCGTTTTTCACTTGATTAGAGGCATTAACTAACTGCCCCCTTGAAGCAACTGGAAAGTTGATGAGCATCTTATTCCTGTCATCTATCCACCCATCGGATATAATGGTGCAACCATTCATTTCCCAAATTCTTCTTTGGTCTTCCACAAGTCGATGATTGATTTGGACCTCATCTTGCAACAACGATTTGCTCACCTCATAACAACTTTGGGGTCTTGAACCCCTTACCTAACACAATCATTGCAGTGACCCGTTGATCCCAATATAGACTACATAAAGCATTGAAGGGAACATTGTTGTATTACCAAAATCTAGCAACTGCCAACTTTGACTAATGTTGCATCTCTTTGTTCCATGCAATGCCTTGCAATCTGGGTTGAGCACCAGGAGTGTTATGTGGAACCCAAAACTTTGAAATATGCCTGCCCACATTTCCCAATCCTCATATCTACGGTCTAATGGAAGAAGCCCCCACACCTGTTTGCAACCTTGTAGACCTGAAATTTGTGATTGGGTCTGCCATTGCCTCTACTGTCCTCTTTTTTCTTGCCTTCTTTTGTGTAGATGTTTCAATACTTGCTAATGGCTACCTTGTAGCCTCTTTGAGACAACCGTCACATGGTGTAATATCATAGCATTCAATCTTTGCAAGGTGATATTTGAGCTGACTTATGCCCCCAGTCTTCTGCTTAGTGCAGTGGTTACAAGTGACATTTCTTCGATTTGCTCCCAGTGTCCCATGTTTCCAACAACTATTACTCTTTCTGCCACCAGCCATCTTCTTGTACATTTATAGGTAGAGAACCTAGCAAAAATGAGACAAGATAAATAATTAGAGAACATAAAATAAATAATAGTATAGCTATAACTGTATAAAAATTAGAGAATATGTATTATAAATCCATATTCATGAATCTATATTTATTGATCTATACTCATGAATCATAGATCTGTGTTTATTAATCTTTATTGTAAATTTATAATTTTGTATTCATAAATTTATAAATCTTTGGTCGTAAATAAATAGAGTCCATATTTATAAATTTATGAATATATATTAATACATATTTATTAACCTATATTCATAAAGATCAATGACCCTATAAGATTTATAAAGATTAAAAACTGATTTATAAAGATTTATATATTAATACAGATTTATTAATCTATATTAATATTGATATTGACCCAATCTTAACAATAATTGATATGAACAGCATATCGAATGAAGTCAAGTAGATGTTAAAACCTTAAAACTATTATAACAAACTCAAATATTATATAAACTTTGAAGATATAAATTTATAATCACGAAACAAACTGAAAGATTGCATTCGATTCAAGGAAAAAGTAAAACAATAACCAAAGTCTCGTGGCATTTGATTCAAACAATATCCTGATTTTGGCAATTTTTATCCGATTATTTCTACTATACTACTACTATTGTAAACTTTCAGCAGTCCTTTGTATGTACCCTTAGTTTGAGATACAAAACAATAATCTTTGCTAAAAATATGACAGTCCTTTGTACCTAGGGCTAGATTGATGTTGTCGGCAAAACATGTTAGTAAATGTGTTGTTAATGCTAGTTAGTGTGACCGAGGGGTAGGTAGTTGGAATGGTTGCGACGGTTCGCCTCGCACCCCCTCGGGCTCTATAAATGTTATGTACTCGTGGTTGGGAAATATTATGATTATGCTTATGGTTGTTGGTGTTGTATTGCTGTGGAGCATTGTTGTTATACATTGTAAACATTTGATGGAGTAATACAAAAGAAGTTGTGAGTTCTTTGTAATACTATGTTTTGTTACAGTTCATATTGTTCTCATATGCATTAATCTTGTTTACCCTACAGGGAAAACATCTGGTGCTGTTGCCGATATGAACCTTGGGAAGTGACTGACTGTTAATGGCAGAGAAAGTATAATGGGCCAACCACTTGATGAAGGTGCAAGCAGCAACAAGGAAAGGTTTGAAGAATTGTTTGAGGGAGACCAAGTGTTGACAACAGACTTCAGAGCCTTGGTGCAAGTGTCAATCAAGACCCACATCTGGAGGGAGGCAACACAGGAAGAAGTTCCTGAGAGTGCGGTGTGGAGTGCCCTCGGAGTGAGTCTTGCGGTTGACCGGTTGATGAGCCGTCTCCCACGTCTCTTGGCACAAACCTTCTTGGCCCTACAAAATTCACGGGAAGAGATCTATAGGGAGAACAAATGCGAACAAATCCTCCAGAGGTACGACGAGAATAGTAGAAGGGAAGAGGAGCATGACGAAACTAGGAGGCAACACATCTTGAACCCTTGGGAGAAAAATAATTAATGCCAAATCTTCTAAATGAAGATAGAAACCGTAGGGAGTAGATAAACGACTGTGAAGCCATCGAAAAAGCCTTTATATTAGAACAACAAGAAGAGCGTAGGCGAAGGCTAAGGAGACTTGGTGAGAGACGAATGGAGGAAGCCTCTGTAAGTGAACAAGTCGAAGGTGAAGGGTACGTGCATGGTACGGAGGAAGAATACCGCATGGAAGTAAACAATGATGAATTGATCGAAGAAACCAGAAACTAGTTAAGGAACCTAACCCTTACACCGCGTACGGAGGCAAGGGAAGCGGAGGAAAGGAAAGCTTGAGGAGAAGTAGAGGAGACCAGGGACAGGGACGTAGAAGATACTGGGGCAGCCAGGAGTGTCGGAGGGACACATGGGCATGATAGTTAGAACAACTAGTCCGGTTCAAATACATCCAGTTTGGGAGTTCAACCAACGCCGACGACAAACAAAATTGTAGTAATGACGCATAAACAAAAGTTGCCTAAATTCACAGGCAACGGGAAGGAAGATCCCGTACGACACTGCCGAACTTGTAAAACAATTTGGTCGGCTGACGGGTGACCGAACAAGATGAGTGGGCTCGACAGTTCCCAACAACCTTGTGCAGAGTAGCCATAGATTGGTACTCCAACATGGATAAAACAAAAATAAGTACATGGGCTGACCTAAGAAAAGGATTTCAGAGTGAATTCCGGCTGCTTCAGGACAACAATGAATTGTAGTAGAGATTTATGGTACAAAGCAAGGAAATAATGAGACCATTAGAGCGTATGAGAGGCGACTAAAAGAACTGCTTGGAAAAATGGAGAGCGAACTGACATACGGCCTTAAGAAAAGGTGGTTCATGGAAGTCCTGAAACCCTCTTTGAGGAAAAAGATGAAAATAGTTCCTCCAATGTCGTACCCAGATGCATACAATGGGGCCATGGACCTTGAAAGTAAAACTAAGACCTCCAAAAAAAAGACGAATAGGTCATCAGACGATGACGACTCCTCAGAGGAGAGCAACAGTGGTGAAGAGTCCAACAAGAAGGTCCAAGCCCTTTAGAAAGATATGTAGAGAATGATGGAGTTCAAGACGATGAAGGGGAACCCAATAAGATTGATGAGGGGGAGTTATGGTGCACGAATTGCAAGGAGGGGGGTCATGCAAAGGGCACATGCCTGAAAAAAGCATTTTGCGACATCTACCAACTTATGGGACTTTCCACCGAGGAATGCCAATATAATATGAAAACAAGGAGCCAACAAGTCCTTTTCACACAGTAGCAACATCCATGGTCAAAGCAGCGGGTACCTCCCAACAGACAAACACTAACGCATCATCTGGCGGATACAGAAATAATTGGCACAGAGGGAGAAGTAACAACAGTAACAATAATACTAATAATAATCGGAGCTGGATCCAATATGATGCAAAGGGATGACCGATGATGCAATGTCACGACTGTAACCAATGGGGGCACTTTGCTAGTGACTGCTCGAAGGAAGAAAGTCCGCAAAAATTATGCTGATGGTGTGTTCTTGACGACCATGAGGACAGGAACTGTCCGAAGCCCGGTGTCAGGCTTTTGAACATCGAGAAGATAGACATGGATGAAGGAGTATTGGCAATCACTCGGGCGCAGGCAAGGAAGGCCATGTACCTTGACCCCCATATGGAGAAGCAGAGAGTACGGGAAGCAAACGCAGAGATAGAGAAGTAAATGATGGCACAACGAAGGGAGACGCACGAGATGGCTAGCACTTCCTCTTGGACAGAAGCTAAACAAAATATTCTAATATAAATGCTGAAGATGTAGGTACCCATGAAAGTCAAGGACCTCCTTGAAACTATGCCCCAATTAAGAACGACCTTATTGAGCACCAGACCGGTACCAACCTGTACGACAGAGCATATAGACGTTCTTGTTGGTTCTACCACAGACCCCATTTTAGTTGCAGTAAATAGTGGGTGACACCCCGCGGTTGTGGAGATGGGTATCCTCGGGACCATCCTCACCGATACCATCGTGGACGACGGATCTAGGGTAAACGTACTGCCTGAGGAGACTTGGAAGAAACTAGGGAAGCTGACCCTATGGCCACCAACCTTTAATCTGGCAGGTGCGGATAAACATGGCATCAAGTCCCTTGGAACACTCATGGCACAGAGGGTAACCATTGGCACTCAACCCTTTGTTTTAGACTTTGTTGTAATCCCGCTGAAGAAGGGGTACGATGCCATCCTAGGGAGAGGGTGGCTTGTTACAACAAAAGTAAATCATAATTGGAAAATTAATACTTTATTAATGGAGAACGGAGGGAGAAAGTTTGTCATTGATCTTAGAACCCAGATGGTGAGTGAAGAACTCGCATCTTCCTCCAAGTTGGAGTCAGACGGGGAAGGCGGTGGAGTAGACAAAGGAAAGAGTCTGTAATGACCCTTACTATAAAGGCCACTAAAATTCCCAAATCTGAACCGAGTCAATTTGTCAAACAGTTGGCATGCACTTGAATGGTCTTGTTTCAATGTTGTGTTTCAGTGTGATAATCGTTTTGGGCATCAAAAAGATAACAATACCAATATAGAGAGTAGCACAAAGAACAACAATGCAACTCTAATATCAATGCAATGATCCCTATGTCAATGTATCATGTATTTCTCAAATTCTGATTTGCAATGAATGACTGTTCCAACAATAGAATGTAAGCATTGTCTATGGACTGATTACAACACAATAGCTAAGACATGAGACATATGAACCATCTTTCACGAACAAGTCTTATCAATGCACTTTTCCCATTCCAAACCAATAACAAGTCTGAATACATTGACTGTTACCTGGGACTGTTACATGTCAAAATATATGGTAGTGCTGTTACCCACAAACCCTCTTACTCCTATGACAATTTAGTTATAACAGAGACTGCTATAACAGTAATAGTAATCATGCAATTATGACCAAAGAACAGGGTCTAACAACTCTCAAATCTGGACAGTTACTATAAGTCTGAATACATGAGACTGTTCATGGACAATGATAACAGCAAGTTCATTTAATGCAATTCTTTGACCCTCTACAATTATTATCTCAACTATGATAGTTCAATTACAATGGAATGAAATTCTGAAACTGATTATAGCTAATTCTGGACTGAATATAACAGTGACAGTACACCAGCAAATTCACCAAAAATTGACATCTAATTTCAACACACAAGGAACCTGGATTGATGCACTTTGGAAGTCCAGTTTTGATGATGCCAACCGCTGAAGCAATCACCTCCAACCGCACCCCTAATGAAGCTCAAATGTTGCTGTTGTACCAGACTGGGCAGGGCCGTACCAGGCCGTACAGGTACGGCTCCTATAGAAAAATAATGTAGGGTTTTTGGGACCCCAAATTGATATGAATCTGATCACCAGGGATGTGCTAATGTCCTCACCAAAGCATAAAAATGAACTCCAAGTATCCAAGGAGATATGAGTAAAACTCTGATTCCAGGCCCTGATATAGGAAGTCTGAAAATGTGCATAAATGTCTTCAATCCTTTGCCAAATCGATTCACCAATGCAATGATGAACTCAAACCCTTATTCCATCAATTTCAAGCCCTCAAATCAATCCTCAGATGAATTTTTTGAGTCTGCTTTTTCGGACTACTTTTTCGGACCTGCTTTTTCGGACTGCTTTTTCGAACTGCTTTTTCAGATCCGCTTTTTCATTTTGCTTTTTCGGATTGCTTTTTCGGACCTGCTAAAAATTGCCTCCTATAATTTCGGCCCTACTAAAAATGCCTCCTAAAATGCTGTTCCAATCACAAACAAACCCTTACAACAAATTCTCAATGAAGTACCAATGAGATGGCTGAGTACCAACTCCAAACTTGCAACCCTTCAGTAGATATTTCACTACCTCAGTTATGCCAATCTAGGGGAGTGATTCGTTCCCAAAGATCGAATAATATTTGCAGACCCAAAGACTACAAATTGCTCCACAATGGAAGAAGTAGAAGAAATCCAAAATCCAAGCATGCTCAAATGAGAGGCCCAGCCCTCTATTTATTCACTTTTTGAGAAGTTACTAAGAACTTCTAGAAACATCCATTATAAAATCTCATTATAATGCACTTTTTATAATAAAGTAATTTTATAAAATAAAAAGTGCAACTCAACTTAAAATTATAACATGTAGGCCCCGATAACACATAATAATAAAATATAACCTCATAACACTTCTTCAAGAGCAAAATATGACCATCTGATCCGCAGAAATGACTCTCTCTCCAACCCATTTGCTTACGAGAGTCGAGGATAGGCAAATCCGGCACGCTAAATGAGGTCAGCCAAAATGGGGACATGACAGAGTCGAATGGAACCGAATGACAAAGGCGTCCTCAAATTGGAGGGGTGCTACGAGGATGAAATTGATTCTCTTAATGGACTCTTCCATTGGCAAATGGAAGACTATGAGCTATTCGAATGTAACATGTTGCAAATAGAAGAGGAGTCAGAGAAGGACTTGTTTTCGCCAGGGTACGGGGAATACAAGGAAGGGGAGGCCCGAGTGAACAAGACTCTTGCACACAAGTTTGATAGGGAGAAACTGATGAAGTATGAGGAACCCTCCCTTAAGATCACAAACCTCGGCGATGAGGTGGATCCCAAAAACATTTTGGTAAGGGATGATTGGAATCCAGTGCTGAAGGCGGCAACATTTGAAATTTTCATGGAGTACAAGGAGGTGTTCGCCTGGACCTACAAGAACCTGAAGGGAGTGCCCCTGGAATTGTGCGTACACTGTATCCTATCGGTGCCTGAAGCTGTACTGGTACAGAAGAGGCTGTACCGGATGAATAAGAACTATGCCGCCAAAGTGAACGAGGAGATAGAGAGGATGCTGGAGGTGGGCATCATTTTCAAGGTTTAGATGAGTGAGTGGGTGTCCCCCATAGTCATATCACTGAAGAAGGATGCCAATCAGATCCATATTTGTGTAGACTTTAGGTGCCTGAACGCTGTCACAATCAAATACCCCTTCCCCATACCGTTTATAGACACCATCCTAGAGGAAGTTGTCGGACATGAAATGTACTCATTTATGGATGGGTTCTCAGGGTATAACCAGATTTCCATCGCGGAGGAAGACAAACTGAAGACAACATTCGTGGAGAAAGACGGTGTGTACACGTACAACCGGATGCCCTTCGGTATGTGTAACACGCCAACCACTTTTCAACGAATAATTCTACACATATTTGACAAGATGTCCATGGGGAACTTCAAGGCATTCCTGGATGACTGGTCGATCTATAGCGGGCAGGACACACACTTGGTAGCCCTTCGTGAATGTATGGAATGGTGTCGGAGAGCAAGGTTGGCATTGAACTTGAAGAAGTGCAGGTTCATGGTAGCCCAGGGAAAGTTGTTGGGCCACATCGTCTGTAAGGATGGACTGAAAACAGACCCCGACAAGGTAAGAGTGATAGTGGAAATGGAGCCTCCTATGGATGTCACCGAAGTGAAGTCATTTCTGGGCCATATCTGTGATTTGAACTAAATAAGAACCATGTTATTTGACTCCCTAGACAACCTATACTGTCCTTGATTGCTACCTTATGTGATATGCGAGTGAATTATGATTTGCATAACTTTTCATTCTTGACTTTAAGATTGATTCACGATTACATGCTTGTCTATAACTATCAAAGCTTGTGTGTTGGCCTTGTTAGTGCTATCTTAATTTGGGAATGACATGCCTGACTTGATGAGACTGTCCTCCCTTGTGGTACGGATAATCTCCTAGGCGATATGCCTGTGATCTTGTGGTTTGACTATTACATATCTCTAGCAACAGCTTAGAACAATCACCTTTTCATGAGTCTCTCAGTGATCAAACAATGCATCAAGAATGTGAAAGAGTCAGTAACAATCCACCAGTGTTGATGACATCTTAGATTGATTGCCCACTACTAGGTAATGGCATTCCTATGACCTGCATGCCTGTTCTAGAGTTTACTGTAAGAACCCCAATCGGTCCTTATCTGCTGTAGATGTTTGTCCCAATTTGTTGTTTCAAAGTTTATGATTTTTTTTTGATTTTCAAGGGTTTTAGAAAGAGAGCAAATATGCAATAATCTGAAATTTTGAAAGAATTGAATTAACTGCTGCAATTTCTATTTATTTCCTAATGAAATATAAGTAAGAATCCAGACAATTCTTTATTGGAAAATGATCACCAAAGGCAACTATGAAATACATTAAAAAATAAACTTGGGAGAGTACACCAGCTGCTGTAGGAATTCTTTCTTCCAACTCGGTAATGACTAATCTGATCCAAGTGCTCCTTTTTAATCCTCAACCAGCAAGCATGCACCATATATAATTTATTTGATTTTTAAATAAAAATCGCAGGCCTTGGGGATTTGCACCAATTTGCCTGTAGGCTGCAATTCTCTCATTTTCGGGCTGCAACTTGTATGAAAACCCGATGTAGCTTGTCCCTCCTTATTCTGCAATAATAATAATGTTTTCTTCCTTCTCGACTGCTGAAAAAAAAATACTGTTGAAGCACAAACAGAGTCTCTGAATGAAACTCTCTAATTTTCCAAATTCACTGGATATTTCACCAGCTCAAATGGCGATGCATAGAAGAACTACTCCAATGACAGAAGTTGAAACCTTTCTTAGAGCTCAAGACAAATCGATTGATCAATAGCAATAACAATGGATGCCCTTTCTTCTTCCTTAGCAAGCTTTCCAACCCTAAATTGCCAATCTTTGGAAAGCTGCGATTTCTCCCTTTAATGCTTTGGAAAATAATCATTAAATGAATTTAATGATTTAGACTTAGGAAATAACATTTAATATTTCCCTCTCCACTTAATATACTCATTTGGCCCCATTCGATGAGAAGTCGACCCATACTTAAGTGATTTAATATAAAGTTGGTTTACACTTTAATATTAAATCATTAATTATTAATTAATGTTGGAATCCACTGGAAATGCAATAACTCACTCAAAACTGAGAATCTGGCCATGTCATCAAATGATATTTCTAAAAATAGCAAGGGTCCATCTCTATGACTCTAAAAGTTGCTAAAAAAAGCAAAACTCAAACAAACAGAGTCTGAAACCTCTCCATACCAAAACGAAGGAGCTGAGCTCTGCAAAAGTTGAACCATCAGAAAAACATATCTCCCTTGTGCACGAATTGACCCTCTATCCATCTCTACTAGCCTACGAGGGTCCAATGATAGGCTAATAATAGCTAGAATGATGTCTCTACCTAGAAGGGGACATCACATTTACTTATCTCTCCACCCTACATGACAATCCACCAAAAGTATGACAGTACAATGACTTGACTGCTACACTTTTTGTGTCATGACAATGATATGGGCATGAATGTTGTTGACATAACGTTCAAAATTTACCATGGCACAATTACCTCATGATCCCTTATGATAGGCTTTGAGTAGGACATGATCACTGTCATATGATGATATTGCTGTCTGTGATGTCCCCATTTTGAAATAGAAATTAATATTTTATAATAAAAAAAAATTTAATAAATAAAATGGTATATTATAATCTATTATTAAAATAATAAAATAATATATAAGCATACTAATATATTATTAATATAAAATATTATTAAAATAATAATAATAAAAACATGATATATAAATATAATATAATATAATATATTGATGAATCAATATAATAATATTAATAAATTATTAAATATAATAAATAATAAATAAGTAATCACACTATAATTATAATCTATTATTATAATATATTATTCATATAGTAAATATAATAAACAAAATAACATAATATAATCCAAAAGACATGACTTTTGGAAAAATAGGGTATAAGAAAACAATTACGGGAAAAAAGGAAGAAACACAAAGAAAAGAATATGGAAAACTTGGGAGAAAATAATATAGGAGAAAATGTAGGAGAAAAGATAGGAGAAAATAAAGGAGGAACTCAAGGGAGGGAAAAAGAATATACGGAAAACAAAGGAGAGTAAAAGATAAAAGGCTTTTAGCAAAAATTCAACATGGTGGTATGTCATTTAATATAAATAAATTCTTTATATATATTTATATGAAAATTTTTATTTTCATTTATGTAGATATATATATATATATATATATATATATATAATTAAGATATATATATGTATATATTATGAGAATTCTTAAACAATGCATTCATGAGTAATTCTGGATTTCTTTTATGAATAAATCTAAAAATAATGATTATATAATCAACATTAAGGTTTGTACATTTTTATGTCCACCATAGATGATGATATGGATTCCATATAAAATGAATCTTATATTCATTAGAGATGGATCCCCATATCTGGAGGGGGCTAGAGGAAATTGTTATAGTTTCTCTAGTCTTGAGATTGTTATAATCTCACGTAGGCAGTATATATATTGATGCCAATCATATGCATATGCGTAGGCTTGGATAGCATTTATTGCTTCCAAGAGATTCTTATGGGCAGTGCTCTATGGGATGATGTGTCGATAGCCTGGTTGCTTAGAGTGGGTCTTATATCCGTCAAGCCGAGAATTGGGAATTTTGTGAAGCTCGACGTAGAGGCAGCCTTAAGAATCAAATCCCCCCCCTTACTAACTTAGAGTAGAGTATGAGTCATGTAAATATTGTGTAATATTTTGTACTGACGTCGATTTTGCAGGAAATTAGAAAAGGAGAATAAGGAGGGACATTACAGTGGTATTAGAGCATGATCCTGCCATCCTATAGGGTAAAAGTAATAAGGTACAATTATAATTACACAACTATACAATTTGGTATTGATTTGCAATATGGATAGTACTGTGGAAATATGAATTCTATTTTCATAAATGGTGAGATCCAAGCTATGCTTGGTGGTGACTGAGATTGATATAATCACCATAATGCTAGAATATTCTGACGAGTCAACTTATGCATATGCGAACAACCTTGGGTAGAGAATATCTCTCCCAAGATGAGAAGCCTTGGATGGAGGATATCTCTTCCAAGATGAAAGGCCTTGGATAGAGGACATCTCTCCCAAGATGAGAAGCCTTGGATAGAGGATATCTCTTCCAAGATGAAAGGCCTTGGATAGAGGATATCTCTTCCAAGATGAAACCTTGGGGTATGCGCTCCAGAGAAAACGGTGAAATAACCGAGGATGGTTCTAGAGTTGATCTTATATCATTCAGAACCCTGGAGATTCTCAAGAGGGTTAAGGAACCTGATCTGGTAGACTTCCCCTAAGGATTTGATAGAATTAGGAAGATAGGTTTAAATTATCCATGAGGATTGATCAATGGCATTCTTGGTGAGTGTCAAGATTTGATAAAGGACATTCTTGGAGTTGAGAAACATCTATCAGAAGGGAAGGACAGTGCTACAACAAATCAAGTTCATGGTCATTGGATGGGATATCGACATAGAAAGACACCACTCACGCCAAAGGTTCGAATTGCTTGAGGACAAACAATTTTGAGAAGGGCGGACTCTGATGTCCCCATTTTGAAATAGAAATTAATATTTTATAAAATAATAAAAGAAAATTTAATAAATAAAATGATATAATATAATCTATTATTAAAATAATAAAATAATATATAAGCATACTAATATATTATTAATATAAAATATTATTAAAATAATAATAATAAAAATATGATATATAAATTTAATATATTATAATATAATATATTGATGAATCAATATAATAATATTAATAAATTATTAAATATAACAAATAATAAATAAGTAATCACACTATAATTATAATCTATTATTATTATAATATATTATTCATATAGTAAATATAATAAACAAAATAACATACTATAATCCAAAAGACATGACTTTTGGAAAAAAAAGGGTATAAGAAAACAATTACGGGAAAAAAAGAAGAAACACGAAGAAAAGAATATGGAAAACTTGGGAGAAAATAATATAGGAGAAAATGAAGGAGAAAATAAAGGAGAAAAGATAGGAGAAAATAAAGGAGGAAATGTAGGAGGAACTCAAGAGAGGAAACAAGAATATACGGAAAACAAAGGAGAGTAAAAGATAAAAGACTTTCAGCAAAAATTCAACATGGTTGTATGTCATTTAATATATATATATATATATATATGCACATTTCTATTTTCATATATATATATATGAACATTTCTATTTTCATTTATGTATATATATATATATATATATATAATTAAATAATATATATTTATATATTATGAGAATTCTTAATCAATGCATTCTTGAGTAATTCTGGATTTCTTTTATGAATAAATCTAAAAATAATGATTATATAATCAACATTAAGGTTTGTACATTTTTATGTCCACCATAGATGATGATATGAATTCCATATAAAATGAATCTTATATTCATTAGAGATGGATCCCCATATCTGGAGGGGGCTAGAGGAAATTGTTATAGTTTCCCTAGTCTCGAGATTGTTATAATTTCATGTAGGCAGTATATATACTGATGCCAGTCATATGCATATGCGTAGGCTTGGATAGCATTTATTGCTTCCAAGAGATTCTTATGGGCAATGCTCTATGGGATGCTGTGTTGATAGCCCGGTTGCTTAGAGTGGATCTTATATCCCTCAAGCTGAGAATCAGGAATTTTGTGAAGCCCGACCTAGAGGCAGCCTTAAGAATCAAATCCCCCCCTTACTAACTTAGAGTAGAGTATGAGTCATGTAAATATTGTGTAATAATTTGTACTAACGTTGGTTTTGCAGGAAATTATAAAAGGAGAATAAGAAGGGACATTACACTGTCTGCTTGCATCTTAGTAGTTGCATTTTTCCTTTAGGACTAGTATGTTAGTCCTTTCTTGACCTAAGAGCCTTAGGACTTCATGCAATAGGTGTAGACCCTATTCAACATGGGTAAACTAAACAGAAAAAGGAGCTTAAATAAAGAAAATTAGATCAGCAGGACTAATCATTTTAATCACATCCATAACAACCTTATGCCCTGCAAAAGAGAGAACAAAGCAATATTAGTCTCTTAACAATAGGGGTACATTCAACAACACTGCTACATCAAGTGGCACATACAGTCAACAAAGATAGAACCCATCAATCTATCTCTCTGCATGATAAAACAAGGAAAATGTCAGATGCTTGATATAGATATACAAATGTCAATTAATAGATTTCACATGCAAATAAGGCCATTGTATATATTTATTGAACTTGTAGATCAACAATATGACCTCTGAAAGCTTCTTTTCCTTTCATCCTTTGCTCAGACTAACAAATGACTTGTTAAATGCCCCAAATAACTCCTTGTAGGCACACAATATGGTGCTAGGTAGAAAAATCTGCAAGATAAGTGATAACATAATAGAGAGATAATCTAGGCAAAGGAAAAGCCGTCCCTCCCTGACCAGCGCCAGCAAATAAGCGTGAAAATCAACATTAAAAAGCCAAAGCAGCTGTTAACAGGTCTTGAATAACCCCCATGTGTGGGCAAGCTGCGAAGGGAGATGGGCACCCATAAATGTGCTTTTACAGCTGTTGCAACGGTCCAAAAGTAAAAAGGGTAGCTGTCAACAAGGCATGAAGGGAAAATCAGGGTTTACTTTGAAGAGGAGGCTATCAAATTTAAACTAAGGGTAATAAAAGTTTAGATCTTAAAGATTATGCAACTAATTGCTGAAATGATAATCTATTGATATTCAATATTAAACAAAGGAGATGAAGGCTCCTTAAATAGAGAATAGAAGACACTCTTTCCATAATAGAAATTGTTAAAGTAATTATGTAATGTTTCTATAATGGTCATTTAGTTAGGATCTTTCTATTTCATAGTTAGTTCTTATTTAGAATGTTTCTTTTCGATTTCGTTTCTATTTTAGAAACTCTACATGTACTCTCTATGTAAGGAGTATTCCTCTCCTTTGTTTAATATTGAATATCAATCGATTATTATTTCATGGTATCAGAGCCTATAGGTTAGTTTTTTGAAATTTTTAAAAATTCGTAGTTACAATATCTGGAATGCACTTCTAGAAGTTTTTTTGAGGTTTACCTATAAATTCTTACCAATTTTACCAATTTTTACCAATTTTTCAATAAAATGGAAGTTCTCATAACAGAACGAGGGTAATGTTTCTATCAAGTTGAAAAATTGCGCGGAAATCGCCAAAATTGCAATATATTGTGCATCATAACCATGGACGATATTATCATTGAACACTCTGCAACAATTTTTTCAAAATCGCGCGGCAATTTTTTAGGGTAAACATTACAAAATCGCACTTTTTTTAGCATTAAATTAGCGATAAAGTGAACGCAAAACATAAAAGGTAAACCATAAATTATGGTTTCAACATTTATAAAAAAAAGCTGCGATGGAAAGAAAGCTGCGACAACAACGACTGAAGGCTGTAGACGGAAAGATCAAAGAGGTATGAAATTTTAATCTCTAGTTCCTTGAATTGAATGCCACATGACTTTGGTTATTGTTTTAATTTTTCCTTGAATCAAATGCAATCTTTCAATTTGTTTTGTGATTGTAAATGTATATCTTTAAAGTTTATATAATCTTTGAGTTTGTTATATTAGTGTTAAATTTTTAACATTTACTTGACTTCATTCGATATGCTGTTCATATCGATTATTATTAAGATCGGGTCAAAATTAGAATTAATATAGATTAATAAATCTATATTAATAAATAAATCTTTATATATCAGTTTTTAATATTAGTTTCTAATATTTATAAATCTTATGAGGTGATTGATCTTTATGAATAGAGATTAATAAATCTGTATTAATATATATTCATAAATTTATGAATATAGATTAATAAATTTGTATTAATATCTATTCAGAAATTTATAAATCTGGACTGCATTCATTTATGATTAAAGATTTATAAATTTATGAATTCAGAATTATAAATTTACAAATATAGATTAATAAATAATGGTTTATGATTCATGAATATAGATCAATAAATATAGATTCATGAATACGAATTTATAAATACAGATTTGCTAATTTTATATGGTTATATTTGTACTATTATTTGTTTTATATTCTTTAATTATTTATCTTGTCTCATTTTTGTTATATGTTCTCTAGCTATTTTTGTACCAAAAGATGGCTGGTGGCGAAAAGAGGGACAATTGTTGGAAACATAGGATGCATGAGCAAATTGAGGAGATGTCACTTGTAACCATTGCACTAAGCAGATGACTTGGGGCATAAGTCGGCTCAAATATCACCGTGCAAAGATCAAATGCCATGATATTGCACTATGTGATGACTATCCCAAAGAGGCTACGAGGGAGGAGTTAGCAAGCCTTGAAGCATATGTGCAAAAGAAGGCAAGAAAAAACAGGATAGCAAAGGCAATGACAATCCCAATGGCACATTTCAGTTCTACAAGGCCGCAAACAGGTGTGGGGGCTTCTTCCACTGGGCCATGAATACAAGAATTGAGAAATGAAGGCAGGCATATGTTAGAGTTTTGGGTTTGATGTAACACTCCTTGTGCTCAACCCGGAATACAAGGCACTGCATTGAACAAAGAGATGCAACATAGTCAAAGTTGGCAGTTGCTAGATTTTGGTACTACAACAATATTCCCTTCAATGCTTTATGTTGTCCATATTGGGATCAATTGGTCACTGCAATGACCGTGTCAGGTAAAGGGTTCAAGGCCCAAGTTGTTATGAGGTGAGTGGGCCGTTGTTACAGGATGAGGTCCATAACAGTCATTGACTTGTGGAAGACCAAATGAGAATTTGGAAAAAGAATGGCTGCACCATTATATCCGATGGGTGGATAGATGGTAGGAATAAGATGCACATCAACTTTCTTGCTGCTTTAGGTGGACAATTAGTATTTTTTAAATTAGTTGATGTTTCTAATCAAGTGAAAAATGTAGAGACTTTGTGCAACATGTTGGATGAAGTGGTGATGGAAGTGAGAGTGTGTAATGTCATCTAGATTGTGATTGATAATGTAGCTGCATATGTGACACCCGACAAACTTCTGATCGCTAGGCATCCAACATTATTTTGGAGCCCTTGTGCTGCCCATTGTCTTGACTTGCTCCTTAGGACATAGGGAATTTGAGTTGGGTGGAGAAGGTGGTTGAAGATGGAAAGAATATCACAAAGTACATCTACAACAACACATGGGTCTTGTGTCTTATGAGAGAACACACTGATGGTAAAGATCTCGTGCGATCGGGGGTCACACACTTTGCTACTAATTTTCTCACCTTGCAGAGCATATTAACTACATTGGCCAACCTGTAGTGGATGTTTGTGAGTGAGAGATAGTTGGAGGGTCCTTATGCCAAGAAGTTTGAAGCATAGAAGGTTGTGAAGGCCATTTTTTATGATAGATTTGCCAAGATGATGGAGGAGATCATCAATGTAAGTTTTCAAACCTCAATTGATGATTTATTATTTAATTTCTTGATATTGCAATTCGCTAATTTTGTTAAATTTTTTATGTTTAGGTGTCAGAATCGTTGGTGAGGATTTTGTGAATGGTGGATGGGGATAAAAACCCCATGGGGTATCTATATGAGGCCATGGATAATGCCAAAGAGGCCATTCAACACTTGTATGGGTCAAACGAGACCAAATATGGACCCATATGGCGCATAATTGATCGGAGGTTGAACCGATAATTACACTAACATATTCATGTTGCTGCCTATTACTTGAACCTCAAGCTTTTTTTCTCCAAAACTTTCAGAGCAAATTTAGAGGTTAAGGTTGGCCTTGACACATGTATTCAAAGATTAGTTGATGATGAGCACCTTCAAGACCTAATACTTGATGAGTTACAGAGCTATAAGAAGGTAGAGGGGCCATTGTTTTCTTCACCTGATTGCATACATAGGAGAGACACCTTGCGACTAGGTAAAAAATAACTTGTGTTTAACTTTATTGTACCATTTAGTTTGCTCATTAAGTTTATTGAAATCTTTACCAAGTTATAAATGACATTTTTTATCCTTGCAGATTTGTGGTTTGAAGATTATGGTGCCACAATGCCTAATCTTCGAAAGGTTCCCATCCGCATATTATCGTAGTCTTGTAGTGCTTCTAGTTGTGAGCATAGTTGGAGTGGTTTTGAGACCATTTACACAAAAAAATGCAATAGGTTGACTCAACAACATTTGAATGAGCTTGTGTATATGAGGTACAACCTTCAATTGTATAAAAAAAGGTGCAAGGGCAGACTTCACATGAAGCACTTGACTTGGAATACATTGATCCATATTTAGCACATTGGGTTGTTGTTCTTGATGGTGCTAATGTAGACGTTGATCCTTTCTTTACTGATGATCACTTAGCTGAGTTGGAGATGGAGGAAGATGGTTGAGATGTAGAAGTAGAAACACATGAGGAGGAATGTGAGTTTGATCATCCATCAGAGGCTTCTATTGAGGCACCTATCACTATGATTGAGGCATCTATTTAGGTACCTGTTGAGGATGCTTCAACTACTTGAACACTGTCAACCTAGTGGCAATAATCTCCTTTGAGCTTTAATCGTTGATGCAATTTATGATTTCTAATTTTCATTGATATTAAAACTTGAACTTAATATGTATTCAGAGGTTGTAGTTATTTTGTGGAGTTGGACTTCGATATGTATTGGACTCAATTTAATTCAGAATTTCAGATGTTGCACTTGCACTTGACTCTATGCTAATTTACCAAATTCTGATTGCTATGTATTTAACTCAAAACTTTGATTTATATATGATGGAAATCTCAAATCAGTGTATGTTCTACAAATTGAATGTATATGTGTTTGTTTTTTTAAGAATATTTTAAGAAATTATATATTTTCAAATGTTTGATAAAAGAGCCAATTAATTGCCGATTTTTTGCTGAGTTTTTTGTGAGTCCCAAGTTTTGAATTTTTTTTGGCCAGCCGAGTTATTGCTTAGTCTAAGTTTTTCAACTATGGTTTTTGTAATGGTCATTTAGTTAGGATCTTTCCATTTCGTAGTTAGTTCTTATTTAGAATGTTTCTTTTGGGTCTTTCATTTCTATTTTAGAATCTTTGCATGTCTTTCATTTCTATTTTAGAATCTTTGCATGTAATCTCTATTTAAGGAGTATTCCTCTTCTTTGTTTAATATTGAATATCAATCTACTATCATTTCAGAAACGATTGAGATTAAAAACATGAAAGATAGAAAGGAAACTTCCTAAAACTAACTAAAGACAAAAGACATAAAAGGAAGTTTCTAAATACCAACTAAGATGACCATTGTATCAATATTGCAATATTATTATAATAATTGCACCATCTATGGCTGAGATAGAAAGAGCTAAAGCTAAGGGTTTGAATTTAAATTCTCGTTGCAAAATCCACCTTCCCTCCTTTGTAAATTTGAATTCATTGGTGACCAAATGGACTATGAAGCTTGTTTAAAGGGTTTATTCACTTGAGGGTTTTAGGTAGTTTGGAAAGCTTTTGAGCATGTGAGAGGGTTTGTAAGGCACCAAAGAGGCTTGGATGGTTGAAACAGGTCTATGACAACCCAACAAGAGTTCCAGAATCTTACACACCAAATTGCAATCCCAAATGGGTCCAAACTAAAATACATAGCCTCTGAATGGCTATCTAAATGAGCCTTTAGCAAGCTAAGAAAGCCAATATAAAACCAAAATTTGACAAGTGTGACCAATAACCTCCTTAATATAACTGTTAAAAACCAAAGTTCTGGTTGAGGCTTCCTGCTAGTAGTTGAGATCCTTTCCTCTTACGCCCAATACTAAATGATTTAGGACTTACACCTTAGACAAGGAAAGATTAAACCTTGCTAAATGACCACAGCCATGAAACCATCAAACACTGAATGTACTCATTATTTGCAACATGGGATGTGACTCCAAAGATTCAGTGAATGAAGTGGTCAAAAAACACCTTTTGAAGAGACTAATCAGGACCAAATCAACTTGACAAAATACGATTAAAGACTAAGATTATGCTCACCAAGCAAACCAAGAAATCAAAGGAGACTAAAACCTGATGAAGGACTCAAACTGGTAGAGGGTTGATCCTCATTTTGCTTGGGAGAAATGGGGTGTGTGCAAAGCACAACACTCTTCATCTTCCATATCTTTCTTCGTTTGGACAACCTTCTTTCAAAACTCACGAGTGTACTCTAGCACACTTTGTGCTTTTGTTTGTTTCAAAAATTTCCAGTTTTATCTCTTCATGATAGGATTAAATCGCTTCTGAACCAATTGCTATAGTTGATCCTATGAACCAATTGGATCATGCTTTCTTAATTTGGTAAAAATCAAGATATTCTTAATCCATGGTTGTGTTGTTTTGAACATAGTTTTCAAACTCTATGAGTACTCTTCCAGTTGCCGAGTACTCTCTTTTTTATGCTCTATGAGTTTTTACAAGTTTAACTCATGACTTTGTATAGGCATAGTG
The DNA here is from genome assembly GCA_027943335.1 of Chamaecyparis obtusa. Lineage (NCBI taxonomy): Eukaryota > Viridiplantae > Streptophyta > Pinopsida > Cupressales > Cupressaceae > Chamaecyparis > Chamaecyparis obtusa. Next base: position 4,579,347 of record BSBK01000703.1, read on the forward strand.
AAAACATGGACAAAAATGCCAATGCGGGTAAAACACTAGTTAAAACACATTTTTCACATTTTTTTTGTCTATAAAACTAAGCACTTTCTCTTCTAATATGTTAATTTTTTAATTTAATATGATTTGCAATTAAATTTTGCAAAAAACACATTTTAAATTTTTTTTAATTTTTAGTACTCTATGTTGCCTTGTTTTTGCCGAGTCAAAAATTTCGGGCTTGCCAAGTACTCCAAGTCTGTTAACTATCGCTTTGAAATGTGTAAAGTGAAATGAAGGGTTGTAACATGGAATAGAGGAGTACGATTAATTTCCGAGGAATTCTGCATAATGTCATAATTGAATATGCATCTCTTAATGCGTATGTTGCTATGGCAAGTAAGTTTTGATTGTTTATAGGTGTGAAAGGATGTGCTCTTGTAAGCTATGTTTCTCATAATTATGAATTGGGCTGTCTAACACTAATTGTTTGTATAGCTTGGTTGGATTCAAAATCTATTCAATTTTATAAATTTGTTATGAATGTTATACCTCGGAAACTATGGATTAAGTTCACATAGTTTCATTATATTTGTGATTATTCACCTGTATCAAAATTGTAAACAGACTTTTATACTTGTTGACTTTGCTATTTACTCATTCTATTCATTTTTGGTAGGAGTTGAAGTTCCATATAGAAAATAATGCAATATTGTTTGTATGTTATTCTTATACAAGTAATAAAGACACAATTATAATCTAAAGAACATCCTGTCTTTGCAGTTCAATTGATGCAATTGCTGGGAATGGGTATGAACAACTTCCACAAAATATGAAGCGGAAAATGCTAAAACAAATGCTCTTTTATGCTAGTATGTTTTCTGGACGTGGCTTTATCTAATGAGATTTGATAGTGTTGTTATCTGAGCATGTTAACAATTTTATTCCTTGTTTGATGACAGCTATTCTGATTTTGTAGTTACCATAAGCATTCCTCAAATCAAATAAATTGATTTTTTCTTCTTGTCGTTTGGATATGCTTCCAATATTTTTCCTTTGTTTTATGAAAACAATTACTAGAATAATATCTCTGTAATATCTTGTTTATTATTATTTAATGGTCAATATTGTAAATCTTGTAAATATTAGATTCTTTCTAATTCTAACAATTCTTTCGTTATTAAAATGTTTCTAATTCTAACGACTGTTTCCTAATAGAAACATTGTCTTTGTAAACTATAAATGAACGTCTTGTTCACTCATTAATTAATTCAAGTTTTTGCCAATTACCTATGTAATCTGGTATCAGAGCCATCTTCAATTTTTTTTCGAAAAATTAATAATTTCTCTTTCAAAATTATTTGTATTAAATTTTTCAAAACTAATTTATGGTTTGGGATTGTTCGAAATATTTGCAGAGATTGTCTGATAAAGACTTCTCTCTCAACACTCGTGTAGGGTTTCTTCTCTGTTTCTTTTCCCATTCTTAGGGCATTGTTGGCTTATTATTCTGTGATTTTTTTCTCTCAAGTCGAGGGTTTCTGCTAGTTCTTTGTGCTTGTGCATCACCATTTGTCTATCTTTCGATGCCATTCCTGTGGCTCTATTCTCCAACTCGACAACCCAATATGTCATCTCGTGATGGGGATTATCTGAATCGAACGACCATTTTTTTGCATATAAAAATGTGTTTTTGCGTTTTTCTGGTTTCCTCATAGTTGTTTTTCTCTGCGTTGATGACCATTTAACTGCGACTAAAAACACATGATCATGGTTTTTCTGCCTATTTGTGGCTCGTTTTGTGCACTTGACGACATTTTTCGTGCCTCTCTTCTGCTTTGACGACCCTCTTTGTGGTCGAGTTCTATTACAACCAACAAATTTCTTGCACTTTTCTGCGATTTTTGACCATTATTGTTGTCGTTTCAGGTTCTAACAGCAGACATGGTGGTGATCACCTTGTAAAGTCTACCGTCTTCCTATGAACAATTTGTTGAGACTCTCAACATTGCTTCAACTAATGTTAACTGGAGGTTTTCCGATCTTTGCACAATGCTCTTACAGCAAGATCGTTGGAAACAACAATTCGGCAATGGTACTAGTTCATCTTCTAGAGAATAGGCCTCACAGCCAACTCTCTTTCTCAACATACATTCTTTGCTCTGGCTTAAGAAGGCTCAAAGAAGAATATTCAATGCAATTATTGCCATAAATTTGGTCATATGAAACTTGAGTGCCATAAACGCTTGGCTACACAAGCCAAGCAAAGTGGTTCACAACCTAAAGCAAATGTAGTGGAGCACACTGAGTAGAGTGAATTTGCCTTTTATGCCTTCATGGCAAAAAGACCTGTAGATCATGTTAAGTCTTTTGCTTGGTAAATTGATTTAGGTGCATCTCGCCACTTCACTCATCATCGGGATTGGTTCGCAGATTTTCAGCCATTCTTAGATTTTGTTATTTTTGCAGGGGAAGAGTACACCGTTATCGGAAAGGGCAATATACAAATTCAGTTTGGAGGGCGGAAACTGATTTTCCTCGATGTGTACTGTGTTCTAGGAATGGAACTCAACTTTCTCTGAATCAGTCAAATTTTGAGACATTCTCCTCGGCTAGACTTGACCTTTAGTTCACATCAGTGCAATATCATTAATTAGGAAACTCGGTCTATTGTTGTCGTGGGTCTTAAGGATCATGGTCTATTCAGACTTGTTTACTCCGGTGATTCTCTGGAGCTTGCCATGGCAGCCAAGCTCTCCTTAGTTAGTACACTCTGGCATCAGCAGTATGTGCACTTAAATGTGCACTATCTTTCTCAGCTTGTTTGGGAAGATCTTGCCATTGGAGTGCGAGAGATTCATACCCAGAACCTCAGAGTTTGCGGAGCATGTCAGGCTGGGAAGCAACATTGGACTCCGTTTTCAGATGGCAACTCTTGGAGAGCTTTTAAAGTACTCCAACTGGTCCATGCAAATATTTGTGGTCCTATGGATGCTCCTATTATTGGGTCTAGGTATTCCTTACTATTTGTTGATGATTTCAGTTGTAAAATGTGGGTCTATTTTCTACATAAAAGATCAAAGGTGTTTGTTTTGTTTAAAAAGTTCAAAGCATTTGTAGAAAAAGAGTCTGGTCAACATATTGTTACTCATAGAACTGACAATGGGTGAGAATTCTATTCTTCTATCTTCTTCCATTTCTGTGAACATGACATAAAACACCAATTAACAACACCCTACACCCCTCAACAAAACAGTGTCTTTGAATGGAGAAACCGCACGATCACTGAAATGGCCTGCTCTATGCTTGAACACAAGAGTTCCAAAGAAATTTTGGGCTGAAGTAGTCTACACTGTCGTCTATCGTCTCAATCGCTCTCCTAAAGTAGCTATCAAGAAGAAGACTTCGGAAGAGGCTTGGTTAGGCCGTCTTCTCACCTGCTCTCCTAAAGTAGCTATCAAGAAGAAGACTCCGAAAGAGGCTTGGTTAGGTCGTAAGTCCATAATCAATCATCTCAAAGTTTTTTGCTCCACTGCTTTTGTTTGGATCCCTAATGCTAAGTGCACCAAGTTGGATGCCAAGAGCCAAAAACTCATGCTAACTAGCTATAGTTTTAATCACAAAGCCTACCAACTTGTTGACATTGAGATAGATTGTCTCATCTTTAGTCATGATATGGTCTTTGACGAGGAACAAGGGCCATTTCAGCTCTTTCTTCTAGTTATGGATTCTAAGGATTAGCCTCTCCAGGCCCGAGACTAGGGCTTTAGTTGTTTCAATTCCTGTACCTTCACCGGTCCCTTCTACGAGATCTCCTAGACATACAGTTGCACCACTTGATTTTCCTCAGGATTCATTCGATCTTTTGTTTGATGAACCTAATCCTGTTGCACCTCCTACCTCCGATGTTGGCACTTCTACTCTTCGGCCTAAATGGTGGGCTAAGACGATTGGCGATCTTCATGATGATGAGCTCATTGAGGGTAGAATTTCTTGGAAGAAGAGCAAACCTTTTGATTCTGTAAATTTTGCTCTCATGGCCAACATTCATAGTGTGTATGAGCCGCAAACATACACAGAGGCGAAAGGGATACTTTAGTGGGAACAAGCTATGAACACTGAGCACCACAACTTGTTGTAGAATAACACTTGGGTTCTGTCAGATCTTCCTCTAGGGAAGAAACCCATTGGATGCAAATGGGTCTATAAGGTTAAATACAAGGCTGATGGTACTTTAGATAAGTACAAGGCTCGTCTCATTGCGAAAGGCTTCTCTCAATGCGAAGGAATTGATTACGAGGAGACCTTTGCTTCGACAACAAAGATGAGCACCATCAAATTAGTCGTAGCCATTAAATGGACGTCAAGAGCGCTTTCCTGAATGATGAGTTACATGAAGAGGTCTACATGACGCAACCTCTTTGATTCAAGGTTGTCGGTAAAGAACACCAGGTACTCAGACTGGTGAAAACACTCTATGGCCTAAAATAGGCTCCTCGGGCATGGTACATGAAAATTGATAAGTACCTCACAGATTAAGTTTTTTAGAGGAGTCCTTTCGACTCAAATCTGTATATCAAGACTATTGGCGGTGATATCATCCTTTTGGTTATATATGTTGATGATCTGATTATCATTGGCAATTCGACGTCTTTGATTTAGGGAATCAAATAGAATTTATGCCAATCTTTTGACATGACTAACCTTGGGCTTCTGCACTACTGCTTAGGTGTTGAGGCTTGGCACCAATCTCATGGCATCTTCATCTCTCAGTCTAAGTATGCACGGGCTTTGCTGGAGAAATTTAGAATGTAGGATTGCAAACCCGAGTCTACACCTATGCAGTTTGGTCTGAAGTTCAGCCAAATTTGGTTCTCCAATTGAGAATAAATCCACACTCAGGCAAGTAATGGACAGTTTAATTTATCTCACAACCACTAGACCTGATCTGAGCTTTTCAGTGAGTTACATATCCCGATTCATGATAGATTGTACTTCAGATCATTGGGCTGCAGCGGAGTGCATCCTGCCTTATGTTAAGGGCACATCAGACTTGAGTATCCTCTATGGATGAACCAAAGATCCCAGACTCATCGGGTACACAAATTCGGATTGGGGAGGCTTTGTTGATGATGGAAAGTTCACTTTTGGGTATGTCTTTAGTTTGGGCACAGGTGCTACACTTGGACCAGTAAGAAATAACAGGCCGTATCTCTTTCCTTAACAAAAGCTGAATATTGGGGAACAATCAAAGGAGCTTGTGAGGCAGTTTGGCTTTGAAGGATGCTTTCAGACATTCAAATGTCCCAAGCAGGGCCTTCATCCCTCTTCTGCGATAACCAAGGGGTGCTCAAACTCGCCAAAAATCCAGTCTTCCACGAGCGGACCAAGCATATTAAACTTCATTGTCACTTCATTCACTAGCCAGTTGAAGATAGATCTGTGGATTTACAGTATGTTCTTACAATGGACCAAACTACAAATATTCTCACCAAGGCCCTACTTCCAGAGAAGTTTGTTAAGTTCAGGGGGGTCCTTGGTGTAATAGACAGATTGACCATTAAGGGAGGGTATTAGAATAATATCTCCGTAATATCTTGTTTATTGTTATTTAATGGTGAATATTGTAAATCTTGTAAATATTAGATTCTTTCTAATTCTAACAATTCTTTCGTTATTACAATGTTCCTATTTCTAACGATTATTTTGTAATAGAAACATCATCTTTTTAAACTATAAATGAACATCTTGTTCATTCATTAATTAATTCAAGTTTTTACCAATTACCTGTGTAATAACAATTTGGGTCTTTTCCATGTCATAAGCATTCCTCAATTCAAATAGTGTTTTTTCCTTATAGTTATGTTATACTTAGCAAAGATTTCATGTTCTGGATTCTTGAATAAAAGTTATTTGGATGCTGTGTAAGTTTAATGTAAAAATATGGTTAATACTCATTCAAACACATAGCATACTAATTAATGCAAAGTTGTAAGAAAAATAGTTCAATAATGTAAAACTTGAATAAGGTGTAATTAAACAAAGAATATTGTGAGATTTCTATTTATTCCAACCCTATAGATTTAGTAACAAAAATATAGTGAAAGAATAATAACATGGAAAATCAGAAATGAACTAATCAAGAGCTATTGCTTGAAAGTAAATGTTACCATTGAAGAAATCCAAATGAAGAACATTCCACCAAGATCCAAGCAAGAGACACAAAATTTGCAAGGGGGGAAAAACAAAGAAAAAAACCCCTATATTATGTAGATGGCAAAAGCCTAAAGAAAAATTACAATGAGATAAAGAGAGGGAGAACAAACATGCAAAAATGCTACAATATTACAACTACAACATGAAGAAAATAGAGAGGCACTTCTAATATATAGAGGTGAGAGAGAGGAGTTACAAAGTAACTCCCAAGTCTAAACATGCCATCTATCATCCTATGTGGGTGCAATGTGCCACCTCATAAGGAGGAATCTAATATTCCAAATGTATTTGGAATAAAGAAAATAAGTTGTGAGAACTCATAAAAGGACAAACAAATCGTAGGGATTCGTAACCTAATCACAACACCGCCCATCAGATGGGACCCCCTCTCTCTCCTTGTTGGCTTGCCCTTTTTGTTTTTGTCCTAGTAGCTCTGTCGGTAAAGGTGCCTTAGGTTTCCCCTGTTCCCCTGAGGAGTAGAAACTCGATCAAATCGAAGATTCATGGTGTGATGTCAAGTTTGCCAAAAAGCATCTATTAATCAAAGCACAAAGGATTCGGTGCTTGTTGCCTGCCACTATGAGCTTGTAATGGGATGCGAATGAGATCTTCACCGCAGGCATGATCACTGCTATGTCTAAGTCCAGTAATGAAAGGAATCTTGATAGGTAAAGAATGGAAATGGAAGCTGTTAAGATTTTAGGATCATTGCAAATGTAATAGCACTATCTCATTGCATGTGCTTTCCAAATGCAACAATCTCTTGCATTTATATTGAGAATGAGCCAAGAAGAGACATGTCCCTTCATGAGACATGTCTATTCATTAATATGTAATTAATATAATGACAATTAATATTATATATATATACGTACATATATATATATATAATATCTCTTGAGTATTATATTAATTTCTCTAATATTTACATAATAATAATATTCATATATATATATATACATTTAAGTATATATATACATCTCATATATACTAAATATATATATATATATACATATCTTCACTAGTAATGACTCATAGTGTTTATTCGAGTGAAGCTACAAAACATCAACACTCCCTCTTAGCTAGGGAGGATAAATCAATCCGATGTCAACACTTAACACACATGACAACATCAATCATATGATGTAAGAAATAAAGGAACCATCCTCAAGATGTAGTCAATAGAAACATAGTCTCAATATGTGGATTGCCTCCATCGGCGAGTCTATCCACAAGTTCTCAGGTGGATTGCCTCCATCGATGATTCTATCCACAAGCTCTTGAGTATTGGCCTATTAGAATGTCAACACATGACATTCACCAAATACTCTGAGTATTGGCCTATCATAACATCAATATATGATATTCACCAAGTACTCAATAAGGTACTGGCCTGCAGAATATCAACACATGATATTCACTAAATACCTATCATATATCTATACAAACAACTCATAGACCGTCAATGACATCTAACACTTAGTTGTTGATTTACAAGATATATCTATGCAAACAACTTATAGACCGTCAATTTAATGACATCTAACACAATTGTTTCTTTACAAGATGTATCTATACAAGTAACTTATAGACCATCAATTTAAGGACATCTAACACTTAGTTGTTGCTTTACAAGATATATTTATGCAAACAACTCATAAACTGTCAACTTAATGACATCTAATACTTAGTTGTTGCAATAATTTATCATGATCTGTTTCAACATCATAAATAATGTATATCATGATTTAAGTTATTGTAAGATCGTCACCTTCCAATAACTTCTGCAAATACAAGTGATAATCATTTGGAAGTCGTCACTTCCTCATGATTTACACAGGGGGCAGGCCCATTAAAAATATTCATGATTCATTAGTATAATAATCAATTATATCAAGTTTACCTCAGAAGTGTTTCACCTTCAATAGTGAACTCCCTCTCAATCAATATGATCAAGATTGTCACAAGTTGACTGAACCATCTGCTCCCTCTAAAGCTCAAGTTTATCAACTTCTTGACCTCTTTTGAAATGTCAGACTCCCTTTGCATCTAGTCTCAATCATCAATTCGTTTGCAAGCATCAAGTTCTTTCTCCCTTGAATGCAATTATCTTGTACTTATGTCCTGAAGGTATGTCAGAGAGAGGTTACAAATAGCTCACTAAACTATCTCGACCGGAAATACCAATGGCAATGATAGAAGCATACAAGATTTTACTAACCAATAGTATAGCATGAATTACAAACTCAAAAATTATGTGCATTAATAAAACATGAAATACTTATCTTTGATAAATTTCAAGTATTTCATTATGTAATGTGAGCCCATATAGAAAATATCATGCAAATTTACAGAATGATGTCATCATTCTCAAACATTACTATAACTCTTCACATGAACTATATTTAATATCCAAAGGTTCTATACACTATCAAGACCTTCAATCTTATTAGATCTCCCTTCAAGTGGTTAGGTTTTTAAAGAAGGAACCTCGCTCTTTTACAGAATTTTTTTTGCATAGACCTGTACACAATTGATCATAACTTTTGAACCTGGCATTTTCTCTTCGATCGCTCTGGTGAGATTCTTCTAAATTTGATTATCACCAACATATCCAAAATTTAGAAATAATCAACGGTTCATTTGTGAGATATGGTCCTCGTACTGAGACTGTATTTTCTGAGACAGTCACACATTCACCATCAACAAACTACTCTCTTACATTTGCAACTTGGCTTTGATACCATGTTAAAGATTTTAGGATCATTGCAAATGTAATAGCACTATCTCATTGTATGTGTTTTCCAAATGCAACAATCTCTTGCATTTATATTGAGAATGAGCCAAGAAGAGACATGTCCCTTCATGAGACATGTCTATTCATTAATATGTAATTAATATAATGAGAATTAATATTATATATATATATACATATACATACATACATACATACATATATATATAATATCTCGAGTATTATATTAATTTCTCTAATATTTACATAATAATAATATTCATATATATATATATATATTTAAGTATATATATACATCTCATATATACTAAATATATATATACATATCTTCACTAGTAATGACTCATAGTGTTTATTCGATGAAGCTACAAAACATCAACAGAAGCAACACAAAGTTCAAAGCATGCTCAAAATGTATTACCAATGACCAAAGGGGCAAGAATCCATCACTTGTCGCGAAATAGTTCGGTTTACCAAATTCTTTCAAATAAAGAGTGATCGGAGGTGAAATTTGTTTAAAAAAATTGAAGTCTTGTAGCTAGATTGCCTCCACATGCCCGTTCAAACACATGCATGGTGAGAGGAAGAATTTGAATGTCAAATAAACATGTCGCAACTACTCTAGTGCAAGCTTCGTGTGCAACTCCTCCATACATTTGGAGTCTCCGTGAAAGTCCAAAGGAAAGTAATCATTGTGTGCCTAAAACATGAGGATTACGATGGTTAGGAATCAAGGAAATCTCCAAAGAAAGAAATTTTCAAAATGGAAAATCCACCATATACGCCCGAAGTGATAGAGTGGGTTTCAATGTAGTCAAAGGACAAGTAATCCGTCATCCAGTTAAAATCCCGCTCCAGTTTCCTCGCGAGCGCGAATGGCACGGGGTCACGGAATGTGTGCTTTGGACAAAGTCCGCAACTCCACCAAAATCCCGCCTAGGCCTTCCCTCTGGCACATTTTCAAGCACATGAAGGAATTCGTCCAAAGGACAAAATCCGTTACCTTACCAAAATCCCACCCAAACTCAAACAAAGGCATTTTTTGCGAAGTCACGTAAAGTTGCAAGAGGGAGAAAGCCCGTGAGAGGATAAAAAGCATGCTCTAAACGCATAATTAGCTCGGTCAAGCAATTTTCGACTTGGAGAATAATCCGCTCAAGAGGAGATTATTAGAAAACAAAAAGATTGGCCCAATATTTAGAAGATCAAAGAATGTGCTAGAGTCGTGCATTATGTTGGGAGTTATGAGTTCAGTCAAATCTTGGAACTTGAGGAATGCATTCAAGTCGCGATGGGAAGTATTGAAAACACGTTGAGGAATTATGAAGTTCAAAAACCAATTTCTTGCAATTTGGAAGTTGCCAATTTGAAACACGAGTCACTTTTTTTAATAAAGTTTTTTGATTCTAAGTTTTAAATTTAAAATATAACCCTAATTGCAATTTATAAGTTTTAAAGAGATCATTTATTTCAAAAAAGCATACATACAACTGAAAAAAATGAATGTGGCCTAGTGGCTGGTAGAAACTAGAGAGAAGAAAATAACAAAATAAATGTCTTGTCAACATTGATGTTGATTCCTTTTCCATGGTTTAGTGGAGCTTGTTGATATAGAATTATGACACATTGGAAGTGGTATCAAAGACAATGTTGTTTTTAGGTGCTTGTCTTTTAAAAAGTCATGTCATTCCAAGATTTTGGTGTACAAAGAAAGTGCTTGCGTAAAACCATCTTTGAAGGCTGTAGGTTATGGGCTATATTATTTTCACTTTTTTTGCCATAGCAAACTCTGATTTTGAGATTGGAAGCCCTGGTTAATTTTGGCACAACCTTTTCTGATCAAAGTGATCTATTTATGATAATCTTAATCTCTAGTATTGTTCAGTGTTGATGTGAGTTTTATTCCACTAAAACATACAAAATCAGATACTCAATGTTTCAAAGTAAACCATCAAACACACAATCCTCCTCTCTTGAATAAAGCCATCACTCATGCTAAGCTTGCAAAATAAGATCATGAAATGACTTCAAGGTTTCTTTAACTGTGGATATTCGTTCAGTGAAATAATGTGATTTGCTGGTAAACACTTGGGGACTTACGCTGTTTCTCAAGACTTGACAATGCACTTCTAAGGATTTGGCTTCACAACGTGCAATGAAAATATTGTTTTTCGATTTTCAAACTCATGACTTCTCAATTTAAACTTAAGCTGGATTTCTATCTCTACTCCTAATCTTGAATGCAAGGGCTTGTGAATGGCTTGGACTCTACTAGATGTAGCTTAATCAACGACACTACTCACCTAGTGCAAGCTTCTAAGGCATACTTAAAGATTTTCAAATCAATACTTCTTCCTCAATCTCATCAAATAGATGCAAACTAAAGATTCAAGACCAATTGAAGTTAAGTATTATCATTCATTGGCTAACCATGCAAGGCACACTCACAATCAACAAGAGGCTAGTGGCCCAGATTTGTTCGAGTTATGCAAGCGAACATCCACAACAACTTCCATTCAACTAAACTATTTGACGTAAATTCTATTCTATTCTAACTCCATAACTTGAAATGAAATCTATTCTAATTGAGGATGAAGATAACCATGCAATAATTCAAACTCGATCACAACTATCACCATGCAAAGCACAACAATGATAAGTAGAGAAAATTTGGCATTATTCTTGCAACAATTCTCCAACGCCTCTCTTGATAACAACTATCACCATGCAAATCAGAATCAATGGCCTAGATCGAATCCTACAAACCCTAATTAGGGCTGCGACCCTTCCGACCAATGAGATTCAAGCATCCCAAAAATAGACCAATAGCAAAATTACATAAAAGTAGCAACTAATCAAAGGGCACCACAAATGTGGGCCAATCAGAATTAGGCACCTAAACTACCAACCAATGAGAAAATAGGTTGCCACTTAGGCCTACATCAAATTATCAATTAAAATAATATGTCCTTTGTCTCTCTCTTTCTTTGCTAATTCAATGAACCTAGACACCATATTATTGAGCACATTTATTAGTGGCATGGGTGTGTTCTAAATTCTCCAATCTGCCTTGTTTACTTCATCAGTAGCTGTAGTAATTGTCTTCTCCCACTTAGCTGCATGATCCCTGATTGAGGCTATGAGAAGTCCAAAGGATAAAAATCTTCTCAAGTTCTCCCTTTGATGATGCCATTCTCCCCAATGTTGAGGACATTTAGCCTTTCCTTCATGATCTCTAAATCCATATTTTCTTCCTTTGCTTCCTCAAAATCAAGAGCAGTCTTTGTTGCACTCAAGGCCTCTTAAATCATAGTAAGAATGGAAATACCAAGGCGAGCACTATCATTCTTTATCATCCCCAAAGTAGCCTGCCTATGGGTTAAGGCATAGTACCATGCTGTCACATCCTTCATCTCTCCTGCCTTGACCACCTTATTTCTTTCCAATAGTTGTTCAGGTACTTTGGTCATAGCTTGCAACTGTGGTATGATCCTATTTTTAATGGGCTGAAACTCCTCCCAAAGATCGCTAAGAGTCTGAAATCTTCGTCTAAGTGCCATTAGTGCCTGGAATCTTCCCACAAATTCCGGAAGAAAGACCAATCCCTCCTGTAAAACCTCCTCCATCCAAGCCCTAGTTTCTTGAAGTGATGTCCTTGATGCCTCCACACTGTGAACATCCCCCCTCTCAAGGGCGAGTGGTGGTGCAACTGTGTGATCTATCTGCTGGATGGGTTTGAAGGCATTCTTGTAATATGCTATCAACCTCTAGTTTTCTTCTTTATACTTGTTCTTCTCCTAAATTTCTTTATCCACTCTCCTCTGCATGGCTCAAAGAGCATCTTGAGCCTCCTCATATTCTATTTCTTTCATAGTGATTCCCAACTCATGCTCAACTATCTCATAATCCTGGACCTGAATGCTATCTCTTGTTTTATTGACCCTAAGGATAGCGATTTGGACCTTACAAGTCCCTGAATCATCTCTGACCACCTTAGCCACCCTTCCTGCAGGCTGACTCTCTTCCTCTTCTTGCTATCTAAGATCTTCAATGTTCTCAGCTGGCCCTGCCTCAACAACGTTTTGCTGGCCTTGCATCATAGCCCATAACCAATTAGGTGTTTTTCACTCTCCTAACTTTGGATTAGGCTCTTCTCTTCTTTGACTCTTAATTGGGAGAACTGCAATATCTTCATTAGGGCCTTCATTAGGAGGCAGGATCTGTTCATCCTGAGGGGAGTCCTCAATATCAATCATCTCATCATTATTGTCATTTGTTGGGGAAAGCATTCCTTCTACCTCAGAGGCACTCAATGGTGAATATCCTGAAGAGCTCTTACTTGTGCTATCTTCTGATTTGGAAGAGATCTCTCGATGTATCTCCTTGCTCTTAGGTGGCACAGTTTTTCCTTGCTTTGAAGTGGTGCTTTCTTTGGATGAAGGAGCAGTCTGTTTCTGTCTCTTTGCTTGTGGCTCCTCAATTCTGATCCCTTTCTCCTTCGAATTCCTGGTTGGTGGAGCCTTCGTAGTGTTCTTTCTTTTCTTGCTAGGTTCACCTTGCTGCCCACTCGATGCACAAGGTTGCTCTGTGGATTCCTCTTCTTCAACTTCTTCAACCTCCCTCATTTTATCATATGTTAAAGGCACCTTTCATCTTATCAATTCAGTCATCTTTTGATCCAACCGTTCCTGAGTGCAGAGAGAAACTAGAATCATTAACATGTCAAGACTAATCTGCCTCTCATCTGTCCAATCAATCGATTCCAACTCATGATTTGCAGTGGTTTTGAAGTCCCTTCTAACTACTTTGCCATCATTCTCTAGCTGATCAGGGATTTCTACTCCCCTCCACTTGTACTTTCTGATCTCATCTGCTGTCAACCTTGAGAATGCCCTCTTTTTGACCTCCAAGTCATCACTTGCATCTGCCCAATAGTCCTCTAAATGTGGGATGTGGATATATCGATTCCCAAACGCTGTCTTGATCTTCCCATTGGGGTCGAAATTTTGTCTTGATTCATAGAATCCAAGTCCATAGTATTCCAATTCTGTGTCTGCTGACTCAGCTGCTACTTGCGATGGACAAGTCTCATTCCCTAAATTGAAGTCGAACTTAACTCCTTGTTTGTGTTTATTCTTTAGAATTTTGTCATAGGAGAGGAGTTGTCTTGCCACTTCCATGATAACTATCCTGTTTGTTGGATACCTTGGCAGTTTCCTCGGGCAAATTGTGTTCCCAAGTAGACGAATGTATGTGAACTTGTCATCATGGATGTACCATGATCCATGTTCCTTAATCAACTTCTTTGCTTCTTTTGAGAGCCTCACTTGTGGAGCCCCCTATAACTGCCTCACTATCTTCATGGTGAATACAACGTTGAATATCTTGAAATCCTTCTGATTGCTAAGGTGTAGCTGTGGATAGCATGCATGCACTAAGAGTTGTCCCTTTTCGGATCCACATTTTCCCGAAGCCTTCAATCCTGGAAATTTGAATAGTCTAGCTATCATGTAAACAAGGTAGGATGTCATATAGAATGCCTTGGTGTCCTTTTTTGTCCTTAGCTGGTGATCAATGTTGACACTTATAATCTTTGCCCATGCAAACGTCACCCCTCCTGATATGATCTTGTCTATGAAGTAGTACATCTAAGGCTAAAAAACACCACCTTGTGGCTCTCCCATCACCCTGCTTAGCATCACAATGAGGTTGCCAATATCTTGCTTGAAGTCTGACCTGGTTATCTTTGTCAACCTCAAAATCTTGGAGTAATGGCATCTAGGGACAGTTATCCACTCATTGTTAATTCTCTTACACATGCATCCACTTGATCATTATAATGTTTCAACGCTTCCTCCTTAGTGATATAGACTGCTCCTTTGTGAGATGGTATGTTGAATGCCATTTCAATAGCCTTTTCTGATAGCACGGTTATAAGCTTCTTGTCTTCACCATATTCAACTACTTTCTTTTGGGCATTATTGTTCTTTACACATTCTAGGACCAATTCGGTGCACTGCATGGTAGGAGGGAAAGCATCTGGCTCAATTATTCCGTTCTTCACTATCATCTTGGCCATCTTTGAATTTGGTTCTCTTGTCTTGCAGCTAGAAACTTAATTAGCATGCTAAGGATTAGACTTAAAGTCAAATTGGTAAACAAGACCTAATTAAAATTCTGAAAATTGCTCTCTTTTAAATGCCTTAATGAAAATCCAAGTCTTAGTTTTCTCCTTAATGATGTTCCATTTGCTTTCAAAAGAAAACTATGACTTAAGATGAAGTCCGTTAAATGGAATTGCCATCAAGTTGCTTCACCTCCTTTGCTAGATTTGGACTGACTGAATTCAATCAAGTATTTAAGTCTGATTTTTATTGATTTCAATTAAGTCCCTATTATTTAAAGCTTATTGATACAATTCAGATTTTCTTCATGAAATATGAGACATTCTAACTTGCAAAAAAAAGTTTGACAACTCCAGCACCTTAATTCTGACTTCACATCTTATGAGATATTGATGATTTTAACATAAAGAAGTCAGAGGTTTGATCATATATAGCTTAGATCCTCATTACAAACTTGAATAAAATGCAAGCTTACCACAATCTGAACCAAGACACGGCCTGAGACTAATGAAAAGTTTGAATTTTGCCTTTCTCACCACTTGAAATCAGAAAAGTGTTAGGCTCTTAATAATGTTCAAATCGCAACCATTGGCGTCTTAGAACTGTCCACTAAAATGCTCTGCCGCTGCCTCAATCCCGATCTGCCACCCTCACAAAATAGTTCACCACCTCTCTGGGAGAAATTTCCTGTCTTGGAAATATAACTCGCTGCCTATAATCTCTATTAAAACGCTGGAGAAAATCACTACCTAATTGTGATGGAATTCGCTGCTTAGATAAGGATATGATTCGCTGGTAAGCAGAGCTCGATTCACTGCCTAAATGAGAAGGCAGATCACTGCCAATTTGAAGAAATTCGCTGCTAAATTTGAAGGAATACACTGATTAGAGCAGGGATAATTTGCTGCTTAAGCAGAGCCGAATTTTCTGTTGATTTGATGCAAATGAATGTTTCAAGTTTCTCTTATTTATATGCAATTGCAATCTGAAGGGAAATGTCAATTGAGAAGGCCGACCTTGGCTTGCTTAGCCAATGAAAATTTGATTAAATTTAATTCGTCTGGCCTCTACAAAGGCTGACATGCTATAAGGGAGAGACATTTGTTGTGTTTAAATTTTGAAGTCTCCTTCAAGGCCGACTTAGCATAAGTGAGCGGCGTTTGTTTTTTTGTTCTTGACTGCTGGTTGGAAATAACCATAAGATGGGAATAAAACTCCCAAGGGAGGGCGGAATCCGCCCTCTCTTGGGAAATGCTTTCAAAGACTACATCAAGCTTGCCTCTATCTTACGAAACATCAATTGGATCTGCATCTCACCTTCATAATTTCGTTCAAACTCCAAATGACTTTCACTACCTTTCAGATTTTGCAATGAGAATGAACTTGCTGATGAGAATTTGGGTTGATTAAGGGGGTTGGGAATTGCAGGTCGATGGGCATAAAATTCCCAAAGAGCATCGGATTCCTACCTCTGATGGGATTTTCTTGAAACTTGATCATTTCCATGTAAAGCTCCAGCCAGCTGAGTCATTCCTTCTCCATATTCTGCCAAGTCTTCAATAATTTTGATTGATGTCAAGGATCTTGCTGTTTAGAGGGGGTGGGAATCTGTAATGATCCCTTTTTGGACCCTTACTTGATTTGTTCTCAAATCCCTTAGTAGGGTTTGGTTTATGTTTAGGAATGACAAATCGTAATGTTTCATACTAGGAGGATGTCAATTCCCAGTAATTATCATACGTCATTATGCATATAAATTATATTACATTAAGAATAATCTCTAATTCACAATATATTCTTAAGCTCTAATTCCTTACTTCACTCCTAACCATGGATTTTAAGAAAGATGGTAGATTTATTGTGCTAGGACACATGCACAGTCTACAAGTGGATTCCCTCAAGGTTCTACCTATTTCGGGATCTTTCCATTATGTGACCGATTTACCCGCCTCTTCCTACACACTCCCTATCCCCTTAATAGTGATTAGTAAGTTATTAAGGAATTGAACAAGTATATATTAATAATTTATATTAAAAAAATATAAATAAATATATATAACACAACCCATATATAATTTCATTCTTATTAACATATATAAATCGTATATGTAATTCTAATTATCAATAATATATATATATAGAATTCCGATTATTAATAATTAAACATATTCAATATATATGTATATAATACTTTACTTTAAATATATTTATTATACAACATATATAATTGTATCATTTTAATATCTATGTATATAAACCTATGTCCTCCATATCATTTCATCACTAATCAAAGTATATAAGTTTCTCTGGCTCATTTTTTATATATAATATTCCCTCCGTGATATAATATATATTTCTTAATCTTTTGAAGATATTCGTTTTATATTATAATATTATTTCATCTTTTAATATATATATTTATTTTCTTCCCTTGAGTTCCTCCTACATTTCCTCCTTTATTTTCTCCTATCTTTTCTCCTTCATTTTCTCCTTTATTATTATCTCCCAAGTTTTCCATATTATTTCTTAATGTTTCTTCATTTTCCCTCCATGATATAATGTCTTTGTCCACTCAATATATATATATATATATAAACATGATTAGTCACATATTTCGAATTATAGTATTAGTATTAATAATTTGCATTTGATTATTATAAAACTCTTTATTGGTGGTATTATTATTAATTCTAATTCTTCATGGGTGATATTTGTAAATTATAACTTTCCCCTTATTGACAATGTAGGAGACTTTAATATTAATTATTTATTAATTAGGAAACTATTTTAATTATTAATATAAGGAATCTAATCATTTATTAATAAACTTAATATTAATAGGAGATAATATAAGAGACACATTTAATTATTAATTTAAAATTAAATAATTATCATTATTTTATTACATATAGATTATTGATTAATTTATTTAATTAGTCTAATAATACATTATATCGTTATTTCTAACAATTATATTAATTGTACATGGATTAATATATATGGCACCTATTTAAGATGACATTTGCATCAATTATACATACAGATTAGAAAATAATATATTTGTACATACATTGATTCTGGCTCATGACAGAATCTGCCTAGGATGGGAATTATTTCCCAAAAAGGGTCGGATTCCGACCCTTGATGAGAATTTCTTTCAAAACTTGATCATTTCCACCCAAACTCCAGCTTGCTAAGGCATATCTCCTCCAAATTTTGCTAAGTCTTCCACAATTCTAAATTGACACCAAAGACTTGGTTTAAAAGGTAAGGGCGGAATTTTACTTGGTTTGGGAATTATTTCCCAAAGGGGGCCGGATTCCGACATCTGATGGGAATTTTCAGTCATTTCATAAAAAATTTCTTAGTCTTGAAACTCTCAGATCCCCCTATTCCTCATTACTTCATTCAAATCTGCAACTTGTTCATCGTATTACACCTTAAGAGCTTGATTGGAGGGATGGAAATGAGAGGGCATCTGGGACTGAATTCACAAAATTTGTCACTCCAGACTTAACCTTTCAGCCCCCTCAAATCCCTCCTTAACAAAACCATGACTGACCTCAACTCAAAAGATTCTCATCCAAATCTGCCCTACGACCAAAGCCACAGCAGCAAGGTGAAAGAGGGGGTCCCCATTCGTGATGGGGTGATGGTGTGAAAACCTTACAACATTCAGCTATCAATGCCACTTGCTTATCATAAATTTAAAAATTGTACGATGGTTGGTTGAAAACTTTGTTTATTTCAATTGATATTCAAACCAAGGTTCCTTGCATTCAAAAAATCCATGCCATGAATGTATATTTTTCTATAGCTTCTACTTGTTTCTCTTAAGGCAAAGCTGCAAAACCATAATAAAAAGCTTATATTTTTCAAATGTATTTTGCTACCTAGTTTTATGTTTTGATTTGGAAATCTGGATATTTTGGAATTGATTACCACTCTGCATTACTTTTGTTTCTTCAACTAATTTTTTTAACACTTGTCAATTTTGGCTTCAGAATTGCAAGAGAATCAACAACCTTTGAGTGCTAAACGGACCATTGCTAAGGTATTATTAGTGATTCACTCTTTCTGTAGTATTTTTCAAGTTACTGGAAAATTGCATACATAAACTTAAACAAGTTGGGGAGGAGGGAATCACTTCAAAATGGTTTTTTCTACAGGTTGACTCTGATTAGGTAGTCTTAAAGCAATCCAGTCTTTTCCATGTAACAGTTCATAATATCATATAGTAGCCAGTGGAAGATTGGCTTTCTGAGCTTTCGACAAAATGTCTTTTAGACAGGTTCTTCACACAGAAACTCATTGCTACATAAATATTAAATACATGCATAGGAAAAATATGCAATCAAAATTCTTAGGTTTTTCGGAGAATTTCAAAACAATTGACAGTCCAACTAGCGACAACTTTTTTAATTGTTTTGTCAAAAGTTTCTCTATTGTTAACTTTTAAACTCAAAATGAGCAACAGTAATAAATTTGAGCTTAAATTTTGCAAAGCAGACTTTGTTTATTATTTGCTAAGTTACCGATTCGTGTGAGGATTTGGATGCGGATGCGAGATTTGGGTGTGCAGATGCGTGAAATTTTTTTTAGTGGATGCGGATATATATATATATGTATATGCAAAGATTAAGAAATGCAAAAAATATACAAAAATAAATCATTTGATAGTATGATACTTACACCATTGGTCAAGATTCAAGATATTTCATATTTGATAGCTCAACCTAAAACTTCACAGACACATCCAAATTGAAATAAGTTCAATAACTAATGAGATGAAGAATGGTTGAATGGCCTCTTTTACGGCCATTTTAGGGTTTAGGAGCAAAAAATAGATTAAAAAAATGTTATTAGCACATGTTTTTTTAAATTTAAGTAGCAAAAAGGTGAAAAAATTAAGTTTTCTGGGCATATGCTCGCGGAGGTGTCCAGAAGCGCCCGGATGCCTTGTGGGTGTCACCCGGAAGACACCACAGGCATCCAGATGCGAGTGGATGCCTGTGGTGTCTTCCAGGTGACACCCACAGGGCATCCGCCCCCGGATCCGCCTCCACAGGCATCCACTTCTGCATCCAGCATGCCTGTGGACGCATTGGTATCTTAGATTATTTGCTATGTGTACATACATTGTATGTGCAATGGAGCAACTTTAAGGTAATGCCAATGAGTAAATATAACTTTTATATTCAGAAAGTAGAATAAGATGACTTGCTTACAACCATTGATAGCTTTCTTAGTGTGGACTTTGTTTCATGGATAATTTATTTTAATTCAGAACTTTGAGAGAGTATCTGCTTTGCTCTTTTATCAACTCATTATGCGCTAGCCAATTCCAGCTATGAGCTTAGCTAATGCAAATCCTTGTTAAATAATAAATTCTTCTATTCCTACCTCCTTATTCTTTGCCTGAGTCTTAGTTGCCAAGTTCAGCCCTTGGGAAACCAAGTGAGACTTTTTGGGCATTTGAATTTGTGGATTTTTGGCAATTTTTTTGATGCACCGGTTCAGCACTTGTTGACAGTTGTCTTAAAATTTATTTTTCTTGCGAGTTTTATTTTTAGCATGATATTGGATGGCGATTCTCTTTGTTTTGCTTCTACACTCTCAGATTTCTGCACTGTGAAACTGAGTGACTTTTTCACTTTGTTTTGCTGCTATCTGATCCCACCAACAGAGTTCTGTTCATTTCAAAGACTGTAACCAGGTTTTCAGTCTTCAATCTATGGTAGTTTTTCTGTTTTTACAAGTCTACCAGGTTTCATAAAAGCTCTAGTTTTTCCATTTTAATGTTCAAGGTTTTGAGCAAAATTATGGTTTTTTTCAGGGTACCAGGTTTCTAGCAAAATTTGTAATTGTCAAGTTTGATTCACACACGCACCTGTTAAGGCATAAAAAAGTCACCTTTCCAAATGAGTTATATTGTTTTTGCAGCTAGTGAGTTTAAATACTTAATTCTATGATCGGTTTCTCTGTATAAACAATAATCAATTTTTCATTGAAGGCTACAGTTTTTGGAGGAAATTATTTATAGATTTGATAGGATCAATCCTTCAGACCACACACTGGTACATAATTAGGATCAAAGACAGAATTTTATATATAGATCAAATTTTACTGAATCTTGAGGCGAACAGATCAATAATTAATGCCTTCGCAAATATTAAATAATGGACCATGAGACACTAATTTATTTTTCCCTTAAGTATTTTTCTCTTGTTGGCTGCAGGCATATTAATGATGGATTTCCAAGAATTGGTATGTTCATGACCAACATCCTTGTTGAGATTATTATATAATATAATGCTTTCCAATTTCAATGGCTTCTTTTGGTTTCCTCTAGCTGAAGTGGTCTTCCTTTACCAAGAATTTTGCTTTCTCAATAAAAATGTCTCAAGAAGAAACATGCATATGTCCTGTTAAAGGTGAGATTATGTTGCAGTCATGAGACTTATCCAAGTGATAATGGCTTTTTCCTGAGTATTCTATTCATGGAGAGCTCTTTCCTTACCAAAATTTCTGCATTCAATAAAAATGTCATCAGAAGAACATACACGCGTTTTGTTAATTTTGAGTTTTTGACGATCTTAAATGATATCTGAGCAGCGTCCCTTTTTTTTTTGTACCACTCTTAATTTCTCTGTTATACTAACCACACGAGTCAATGTGTAATCCCCACAACATAATTCTACCTCAAGTGGGTCCTTCAAGGATTTAACATACCACCAATTTTGAATTGTGGTAAGAAAATTGATGTAATGTTTTGCCTCCCAAGTCTTTAGAGACTCTGCTTGTTCTCTTCATTATTATAGTTGACGAATACAAATACTCCCCCAACACTTTTCTAAAATTCTACATTTCCATGCTTCAAATGCCTCGTGTTTTGGATTTTGTAAAACTATCATTTGTTTTGTACTTGTCCTAAATAGCTTTCATTTCAAAGTGATTGAGATATACGTCAGAACATTGGAATTGTTTTCTTCATTGAAAGTTTGCTGCTGGAATAAGATAGCTGCTTGTTTCTAGGTTCCGATAGCTATGGACACATGTTTAGTCTGCTCTTGGTCATCGTTACATGTGAGGCGATCCACATTATTACAAATCTCAAAAAGAAAAGTGATTTGTTTTTGAGTGGGAAAAGACAACGAAATATCTTTTGATGGTTTATTCGATTTGATTTCCATAATGAATTGGAGATATTCTTGAGAACACTGTTGAGTAATGAAGTGCGGGGAACACCGTACGGTTGTTCCAGTCTTGCAGTATGGGGAACACCGTACGGCTATTCCATCGTACAGTGTTGAAGTCTGACCATACGGAGGAATGTTGAAGTCTTGCAATACGAGGAATATTGAAGTCTTGCAGTACGGGGAACACCATATGGAGGAGTGTTGAAGTCTTGCAGTACGGGGAACACTGTACGGTGTACGAGGAGGGTGTCGTATGAGGAGGGTGCCGAGTACGAGCAGGGTACCGAGTACGAGCATGGTGCCGAGTATCGAGCACGACGGGTATGGTGAGCATTAGTACGACAGGCACAAGTACGACAGGCATGAGTACGGCGGGGACGAGTACATGAATGTTTCCAGTACGATGACAGTTATTGTGTGAAGCAGAGTTGGTTGACCGGTTATGTTATGTGACGGTTGACATACTGAACTTCATAACGAATTGCATAGTGTATACATGTATGTGAGATTCATTGATAGAGTAGGCTAAGTCCGTGGTTGACAGTAACAGTTGTATTGCTATAGAGGCTGCGAGGGTTGAGGCTGTGAGCCTGAAGGACAGTGTCATAATAGTAGCAGTGGGGTTGATTGGAAAGGCAATCTGAGCCTGTGTCTGTTATTTGTATGTAATGTATTGATTACTGTAATACGGAGAGTGACACTCTGGTTCTTGGCTGGTGGGTTTTTCCCAAAAGGGTTTCCCACGTAAATCTTTGTCTCGTGTGTTTTATCTTGTGTGTGCCTTTATTTTCTCTGTTCTTATTTTTCCTATGCATCTCAGTAGATTTGATCTTTATATAATTTTCCCCTATAAATTGACATTTGGAAGGCATTTCCGCTAGTAGCTTTCCTAACAAGTGGTATCAGAGCCAGACCCATTACCATTATTTTGTTGGATAGGGTTGGTTGTTTGGGTACTGTTGGTCGTTGGTGTCAATTTGGTTCCAGTGGGAGTTAGTGAAGTGTTGATCTTGCAATCGAGATGGCAGGCACATTAGGGAGAATAGAAATTGAAAAGTTTAATGGCACAAACTTTGAGTTGTGGAAACTTAAAGTTGAAGATATGTTGGTAGAACGAGATCGATAGACTATTGTGTCTGGGAATAAGCTTTCAAGCATGAAGCAGGGAGATTGGGATTTGGCAGATCGAAAGGCGAGAGGAATGATACGATTGACACTGGTAGATAGTGTTCTGTTAAATGTCTATGAGGAGAAAATTGCACATTCTTTGTGGAAGAAATTGGGAGATATTTGTCAGGGAAAATCCTTGGTAAACAAGCTCTTCCTGAGAAAGAGATTGTACTCTTTGAAGATGGACGAAGGAACTGCTGTTGCTAGTCATTTAAATGCTTTCAATATGGTGATTGCACAACTGACATCTGTTGGTGTGTCCATGAGTGAAGAGGAGCGTTGCATGTTGTTGTTGAGT
Organism: Chamaecyparis obtusa; assembly: GCA_027943335.1. Taxonomy (NCBI): domain Eukaryota; kingdom Viridiplantae; phylum Streptophyta; class Pinopsida; order Cupressales; family Cupressaceae; genus Chamaecyparis; species Chamaecyparis obtusa. Next base: position 4,603,086 of record BSBK01000703.1, read on the forward strand.
TCTTTGCCTGATTCGTGGGACCATCTTGTGATGGCCATTGGAAGTACGACTACTTAGTTTAAAATGGATGAAGTAGTTGCTGCTCTTCTGTTAGAAGAGATGTGGAGGAGGTCTTCTGAGGTGGCTAAGGAGGCTCTTGTTGTTCGAGACCAATCGAAGGACAAAGGCAAGGACATAAAGTCTGAATCTTCTAGAAAGAAGTCCAAAGTGAAGTGTTGGAACTGTAAGCAGGTTGGTCATATCCAAAAGGATTGCAAAGAGAAGAAGAAGAAGAAGAAGAAAGTGCAGAGTTCTTCCGATTCAGAGTCTTCTCAGAGTGATGATGAAGATGCTAGTAGTGTTGCTTTGGCTAATCGGTCATCTAATGATGACTGGTTCGATTAATTTTGGTCTTCATGTGGAAGATATTTGTCACGATGCCATGTGTGACTCGACACCACGGTTTAGTGGGAGTTGTTGGTAGTGACGTAGTGAATGATCTTCATTGGTATTGCAGATGATGGAAGGTGTAAATCCTAATGTGGAAAAAGGATTTTTATTTTTTATTTTTTCACATTTGTTGAAGTATTGTTTGGAGATGTTTATCTTCATGTGATTGAAGATGTTGAAATCTTGAGGGCTCAACGGGGTCCTTGGTAAAGGTGTGGATTCTACTTTCATGTTAGCCATGTTGAGTAACTCCGTACTTCATCTAGTGGGAGATTGTTGAGTAATGAAGTACGGGGAACACCGTACGGTTGTTCCAGTCTTGCAGTATGGGGAACACCGTACGCCTATTCCATCGTACGGTGTTGAAGTCTGACCGTACGGAGGAATGTTAAAGTCTTGCAGTACGAGGAATATTGAAGTCTTGCAGTACGGGGAACACTGTACGGAGGAGTGTTGAAGTCTTGTAGTACAGAGAACACCGTACGGTGTACGAGGAGGGTGCCGAGTACGAGCAGGGTACTGAGTACGAGCAGGGTGCCGAGTATCAAGCACGGCGGGTATGGTGAGCATTAGTATGGCAGGCACGAGTATGGCAGGCATGAGTACGGCGGGGACGAGTACATGAATGTTTCCAGTACGATGACAGTTATGGTGTGAAGTAGAGTTGGCTGACCGGTTATGTTATGTGACAGTTGACATACCGAACTCCATAATGAATTGCATAGTGTATACATGTATGTGAGATTCATTGATAGAGTAGGCTAAGTCTGTGGTTGACAGTAACAGTTGTATTGCTGTAGAGGCTGCGAGGGCGGAGGCTGTGAGCCTGAAGGACAGTGTCATAATAGTAGCAGTGGGGTTGATTGGAAAGGCAATCTGAGCCTGTGTCTGTTATTTGTATGTAATGTATTGATTACTGTAATACGGAGAGTGACACTCTGGTTCTTGGCTGGTGGGTTTTTCCCGAAAGGGTTTCCCACGTAAATCTCTGTCTCATGTGTTTTATCTTGTGTGTGCCTTTATTTTCTCTGTTCTTATTTTTCCTATGCATCTCAGTAGATTTGATCTTTATATAATTTTCCCCTATAAATTGACATTTGGAAGGCATTTCAGCTAGTAGCTTTCCTAACAAACACTTGACTTTTTTTTTGTCATTAAAGATTTGCTGCTAATCTTTGTTTCTCCAATTTAATATTTTGTTGACAGTTTGGTCTGCTCTGAGTCATCTTGACATGCAAGGCCCTCTGTATGGCATTCAAAAAACAATAGTAAATTTTTATTCCTTCTTGTTGCAGAAAAGCCGCAGATGCAGGAACAAATCAGGTCAAACATTAAAGGATCTGTCATGTCTTGCTGAAACTCTCCCTTCATTTAGGGACCCAAAATCTGCTGACACAAGTACCAAGTTGAACTGCAAGTCTCGTCAAAAGCTTGTGTAAGTTGGATTTTGTAATAACCTTTAACTTTCTTTACAACTTTAAGTCTGAAACCAATAATATGCCATGAATATGCTGTATGAGATGTTAAAATATTGCTAGTTTTTTTGACTTATCTGGGCATTTGTTCTCTACAGAGTAAAGGAAACCAAACAATTGGCAGCTGTGCTGGCACATCCAGTGTTTCATTCAGATCCCTTCTCTGCCATTCAGCAACACCTTGAAAATACTCTTGGCCCGCAGATAAACACTGAAGCCAAGTCTAAACGTGTTAACAAGGGAAAAATCTCTAAAAAGAAGAAGAGGCCACAATCAACTGGTACTTTACAGACAATGGATATATAGCAGCAACTGTTGCTTCCCTCTAAAGGGAAGGTGCATTTCAAATAATGATGTTTTGATTTTAACTCTGCTGATTGAGTTAGTATTTTTTGAAGAAAAATAAAATGCTATTTAATACAGGTAACGAGAAAACGGTATTATTTGATTTTGGAGAAATGAAATATACCTGATTTGTTTTCTGAGGATTATTGCTAACTTTAGTAATACAGGTTTTGTAGTTATGAAACTAGTCACGATTTTGAAGATCAATTATGACTTGTTCAATCTGAATGGAGTATCATCACCTCCATACATAGCCTTGGATAGGGCTGAAGTAGAAGGATGTTTTGTAGAACTGGTTTTGGCAGCTGAATTTTAATCAATTGTTTGGAGCTATACCTGTCATGGTGCACGGGGTTGAGTTTCAAAGCTTAGCCCTTTCTATTTATGGTGCATGCAATATAGTTTTGTATCTACTGTTATTTTTTAGGGGTTATAATGTATGTCAAGAACATCTTATTTCGAGTATGTTTAATTAGTATACCCACATACATATGTGAGACCATTTGCTCTAATTTTCGGAGCAATTATTATTTCATCTAATGCTGCACTTTCTAAAGATGCCTTGCATGTACGGTGCATAATATGGTCTTTTTTCTTCAGCAAAATAAGATTAAAAAGATCACATTTAATAAAATACAGCATAAATGTCGAGGCTAGTAGACAACAGAGCTCTGAAAAGAAGTCTAAGTCTAACAGATACAGTTGAACAGACATGGACAACTGCTGTGCATTATTAGAGTCTCTTACTTTATAAAAATGGCAGCTATTCTATAGAGGGCATTGTTCTTTCGTTTGCATTATAGTTCGTTTAATAGAGTGTATAACATTCCTTTCTTTCAGAACATGTAACTTTCTTTATGTAGTACAAATGCCTTCTCTATCAAAGCAGTTTAATTGTTAGTAATCTAGACAAATGGTAGCCAAGGAACCCTTGTGTGCTTAAATATGCTTATGAAAATTCCTCTCAAGATAATGTTCGAATGGAACCTCCACTCCAGAGTTGACCATGCAAATGATTGGCTCAAAATCACAATATGTTCATTTCAATCACTAGTCAGCATTAAGGACCACTCTCAAATTAGTCCCAAGACTTAATCACTGTTGTCATAGCTGCCTGTGAATGAGCTGCCTATTTTGTTCCATTCTAACCATGGAGCAACAATGCTCAAACTTTGTTCTTAGCAATGTAATATTTTGTAGAGTGCAATGGCATCATTTTTAGAGCTAGATCATTGAGATTCAATTTGTGTTTGAAGGTATTATTTTTAAGGAAGACGTGTCTAGTTGTCACAAGGAAGTGATATGTCCCAATTTCCTCAAAAAGTGGGCTTGTATCTTCTTATAACCCTAGTTTATAAAGTGGGACATGTATCGTCCTATAACCCTAGTCTATTTACATTTGAAAGGCCTCATACATATTGCTTAGTCTTTTTATGTACCATGATAATGATAATGACAATGATAATGACAATGACAATGATAATGATATATATATATATATATTTCATGCTTTGGTCATTGATTCTTTTTCCCTTCTTTTCTATGTGGAGATAATTTAAATATTTTTAATTTCCCATCATCTTTTCATATATATCACATACCTTATGATACACCCCTTAAAATAAGGAAGGTCTTGAACTATTGTTGGCATATCAACATAATTTGTGTTTTATAATTTTGTGTTTTATGAATTATATATGTATTTTAAATTAATAGAATCAATTAAATATTAAACAAAATATTTCCTAATTGCAGTATTATAGTTCACTGAACATATGAAAATGAGCAAAAACTCAATTATGTAGATTTTTAATTAATTTGGGACACCATAGTAGAAAGATAATGTTGAAGAGTTGCCTTCATTCTTCTATAACATAGTTTGTTGCCAACTTCTCTTAGTTTGAAGATTGAAGATAAACCTAGAGATTCATATATTTTTACTAAACTTATATATAAATATATCCATTAGACTCACAACCTCAATATGTTTTTTCTACCATACATTATGTGTATTTATCTTGATTATTAGTTTAATTAATATATATTAAAAATATAAAATATTTACTATTGGTGCACAAACATGATATATTACCTAACTAGTTTCATAGGTTCTATTCACACATTCATACTCACTAGGTCAAATAATTTCTCTCAAATCATAGGATTAAGATACTGTCCATGATCTTAATTTGTTCTAGAGCTTCATACTTGTCTTGATAACAAGGGTATCATCATTTATATTGTATCAATTTCAATTATGCATCTTTTGAATTCTCTAGCTTCATAGTGTTACCTTGGTTTCTCTTGAGTGAAAGGTTGTTTTGGTTCCAAGAGATACATGAGATATTGTGGGGTTGATGAAAACATCTTGCATTTGCCTTTACAATAAAGTTAAAGAATCTTTATTTCCTTTCAACTTGGTGCAGATTGTATTTATTAACCTACTTGTTTATTTGATATATGGACTGTCACAAGCACACAATTTGATATATATCACTTCCTCATTTAGATTTCCATATTTTTTTTTCGGTGAATCCCAAGTTTTAGGTTTTTATATATGGCTTTAGAATATCTAATTATTATTGAATATTTATTTAGTGTATTGGGGGAGATCCTAAGGTACCTCTAAGGTGTCTACTTTGCTTAAGATTCTTCGAGGCTTATAAAAAACATTGGAACATTTGTTTTCTTCATTTAAAAAATAATTCATTTAATATGTTTTTGATATTTAATATGTTAAATCATGTTTAAAGTGTTGTTTTTTAAATACTATAAGGGTTTCTTAGGTTTGTTGGAAGGCCTTGAACACTTGTTTGTCTTAATATTCACTATGAAAACTGCTATCTAGTTTATCAAGCCTTGTTTTAAGTGTCTCTTATCAAATATTATGAAAGTTATATTGACTAGTTAGATTATGATTTTTATTAAGGGACTTAAAAATATTTATAAAGTTATAATCATTATACGATTTATAGCCTTAACAATCAATCTTGGCTTGGTCATATTATACTAAAAATGATTATTGATTAATCAATCAATCAATCAAATATTTATTGACACTCATCATATATAAGTATTTGGTGAATTTCTATAACTTAGTGTAATGAGAGAATGTGATTCTTCCTCCCTCATATTAATGATCCCTACATGAGTTAAATGAATAAAGTAGAATATTTTTAACATATTGAATGATAGATTAACAATTTTAGGACAATTTATGGGAGGAAGAAGATATTATAAGCTAGGTTCTTATGTTTGTATTTATATAGATATGACTTAACTTCTCTCAAACTTGTAAAATTCTATTAATAAAACAATTTTTTTTCATAAATTTGATATATTGTAGTATTAATCTTCTTTAGGACTTCTATAAATTTATTTATTGTATATGTTTTTTTAATATTCATTCCTATTTAAATGATTATCATAACACCAATATTAAGATCTTAATATGTTAACTCTAGTAGAAAATATAATCTTGAATTGCCTGTATCAATATTTGTTTATAACATCTTTTATCTAATATTTTAAATCTTGTTCTAATTGTAACTGTCAAATATTATGAAAAATATAATAATGAAGTCCTTAATAATTGTTATTAAAAATCTCCTTAATTTTTCATTCATTTGTAGTGTTCATTCTTAAAAATATTAAAATTACAATGGCTACTTTTGAAACTTTATTACTAGTGAAGTTTTCATACTTATTTTGAATAATCTTGATTTGATATTTTAATTCTTGTTATAAATTTCCTTATTAAATATTATAAAACTTATAATGACTAATCATAAAGACCAACCTTTAACATTTATTTTGCTTAATATTTATTCTTAAAGATCAAAACACTGGGGACTCCTTGATTAGGAAAGTATGGAAGAAGATGTATTATCATGACTCTACAAGGATGGACAAGACAATCTTGTTGGCATACCAAAAGAAAGATATCCTAAATCATACCCCATAGTTGAAAGTATGGGATATCATGGAATAGGCTTAGACACACAAGAACAAGGAATAAAAGAGCTCACCAAACCCAATGGTTACCCTTGTAATAGAGGACCCAGATTCCACATAGAGACTAAGATGCCCTCTACAAATGATTGCGAAGCTTCTTCTGATTTAGACCTTGAGGAGGAACTCTAAGAAGTTCCCTTCGAATACATAGAGAATGATATCTTTAAAACCAATCGTATCCTTACAATCACTGTTGCTAACCTAACATTCCCTAGCCTCCCACTCAAACACCCCGAGCTTAATGATTGGCACCAACAAGGATCACCACCAACTTTAGACATGTAATTTGGATGAAGCCGTGTTAGCTCTCTTTGACCTAAGAGATCTCTAAGATCATGAGCACAAAATCAAATATTAAAGCCTAATTTGGAAGACAAGTCAACTCTCTTAGTTGAAAAAATAAAAATAAAATAAAACATCCCCTAGTGAAAACATTTCTAAGGCACCTTCAGATGAAGAAAAAGTAAAAATAAAGGACACATCTTTTGGTGAAAACCTTTCTGAGGCACCAAAAGAGGGAGAAGTTGACTTTCCTTTCATATCTCTACCATGAGAGGAATCATCTATCCTTATAAAGGAAATAATTGGAGTAAATATTAGTACTGCTGAAGAACCTAACATCAGATTCATAGCAACATCCCTGAAGGAGAGAGAAAGAATGCATGACTAATTTTTTTTGAAAAGCACAAGAATTTTGCCTAGACTTACAAAGATATGCCTAGACTGGACCCTAATCTAGTTGTACATCACCTTGTAGTAGATCATAATGAAAAACCTATCAAGTAAAAGCCTTGCAAAATCCACAAATAGAATTACTAGTAAAAGTAGAATTATAGAAGATGCTCACTATTAAATTCATAAGACCTATTAATTACCCTGAATGGGTCTCTAACATTGTTCTGGTGGTTAAAGAAACTAGGGGCATCCACATCTATACAAAATTCAGATACTTGAATAAAGAATGTCCCAAAGATGATTTTCCACTTCCCAACATCGACATTATAATGGATTTGACTGTAGGACATGAGATGCTATCTCTTATGGATAGATTTTTTTGGTTATAATCAGATTAGAATTTTAGTAGCGGATCAACACAAGACCAAATTCATCACACCTTGGGGCACTTTCTGTTACCAATTCATTCCCTTTGGACTTAAAAATTCTCCAGCTACATATCAATGAGCCACGACGACTATATTTCATGACCTTTTGCTTGATATCATAGAAGACTACATTGATGATCTATTGGGAAAATTAAAAAAACTAGACATTCACATATTTCCATACTCACAAGGATATTTTAAAGGCTAGAGAAATATAAGGTTTGATTAAATCCCAATAAGTGTGTCTTCAATGTACAATTAGGAAAGATGCTAGGTTATATTGTGTCCCATAGAGGCATTGAGGTGGATTTGAAGAAAGTAAAAGTTATCTTAGAAACACCACCTCCCAAGACATAAAAACAACTATGTAGCCTACAAGGAAGACTTTACTCCATCTGTCACTTCATCGCTCAACTTGCAGATAAGGTCTATCCTTTCTCTCATCTCTTTTGGAAGGATATCACGTTTCTATAGGATTTTCTATGTTAGAAAGCCTTTGAACAACTAAAGCAATATCTAGCTTCATCACCAGTACTGGTCCCACCCACTCCAAGATGACCCTTGCTCCTATACATATTTGCTACCACTATTTCACTAGGGGTACTTTTATCATAACTAGATAATAATGGAAAAGAGCGAGCAATCTATTATCTCAACATAACACTAGTTGGATATGAGATGGACTACACTACTATAGAATGAGCATGTTTGGTTGTTGTTTTCTGTACATGGAAACTCCATCATTACATGCTTAATCACAAAATCCAACTCATTGCAAAGATTGATCTGCTCAAGTACTTGATGACTATGGCTGCTCTTGTTGGCCGTACAATGAAATGTGTTAAGATCATGAGTGAATTTGATATTGCATATGTGGATTAGAAAGATATAAAAGGACAAGTTATCATATGTCAGTTAGCCAAAGCTCCTCTCTAAGGAGACCATCCTCTCATAAAATATTTCCTTGATGAATCTATTATGACCATTACACCAAATATATAATGAAAAATCTACTTTGACAGAGTGTTCACACATAAATGATCAAGGTAAGGAATATTATTTGTGACACCACAGGGAGACTACATACCTAAATCCTACAAGTTAACATTTGAGTGTACAAATAATATTGTAGAGTATGAAGCTTTGGTCAGAGTGCTTCGTTTAGTTATTAGATGAAAAATCACTAGCCTACTTGTCTTTGGTGATTCTCAGTTAGTAATCAAACAAGTCACTGATGAATATCAATTGGAATGATAAGATGTCTTGGTGTATTTTGGCTGGTGTATATTGGAATACTTTTTTATTTTTAGTATGATCTTTTTGTAGGTATTGTTGGTTCTTGAAAATGATTTTACACTCAGAGAGACACCAATATACCTAAGACAAATTTTAAGGAGGGGTTAGTTCCAAATGTGGGGAGATCTGTAGGTAACTGGACCAACTATAAGGACAAGATCGGCCTTTGCACTTCTGGCTCTGCAAAACCAAGGCGGGTACACCTAATCTAGCTCAATATTCTATACTTCACATGATCTGATTTATGAAAACCAGATTACAATACCTGGTGTGATACCTGCAGTATTGTAGAATTCAACACGAAAATTGAGATTAGCAAGATTGCAAACAAAAACTGATCCATTCTATTCGAATATTTGAGTTTATTCAAGTTTGATGGATCCCAAGGGTCATCAAAATCCCTTGGAAATGAAATGAAGAGCCATCATAATATTTATTACAAATAAACTATTCAAACTATAAAAAATTATTAAAAAAACTATATATAATAATTAGGTCCACTTGGAGAAGGCATAACTTTCTAGTCCTAGCTCCGAATTGCGAACCGTTTGATGCATTGGAAAGGTATTCAAATTATCTAGAACCAAATTTTAGAAGTAGGAACACTCCATTACTAGTTCTGCGCAGCCTCCAAGCCCATAAATGCATCGAAGACCCTAAAAAATGCAGTTTACTAAAACATAGTAAAATTTGAAAAATTAGATTTCAATTTTTTTCCAAATTTAATCCTGAGCATTCCTCCCCCCTTGAGAGTCAATGGGCCCAATTGCACTAATCTGCTGCAACAAATGAGGAAATAGTTCTTCAATTTGTTCCTTAGTAAACCACTTGCCTTGATGAGAATGCTAGCCAGCTCGAACCACCCGATACAGAGGAATGTTCTGATTTCTCAAAGTCTTTAAAATGACTTCAATAACATGGTCACACTGGATTGGAACAATAGTAGATGGATTTAACTCTGTAGCTTGAATGTGTTCAATAGCTTGGGAAATATCCAACAAAGGAGGAAAATAGGGTCTCAATAATTCTATATTGAAAATTGGACGCTGTCCCAAAAATGATGGCAAATTAAGTTCAAAAGCATTCTCACCAACTTGTTTCACAATAGTATATGGACCATAACGAAGAGGATGAAGCTTCCTATTTGGTTCGTGCAGGCGCTCTTTCTGAAGATGTAACCATACCTTGTCATCGATTTGAAACTTATGATGAGTTCTATGTTTATCATGCCTTTCCTTATACTTCTGATTACTCTGCTCCAAGATCACATGAACTTGCTGTTGGAGGTGTCTAATGTTATCAATGATTTTTTCTGCTTTATCTACCTCCTTGTCACCATTCAATGGACTATTACATTGTAGAGATGGTATTGCTACATCCATAGGTGCCAATGGTTGGTACCCAAGAGAAACCTCAAATGGACTGTGCCTTGTAGTACTATGGAGTGCACGGTTGTAGCTGTGTTGCACATAGGGTAAGCTTTCGTCCCATGTGTGAGGATGTTTGGAATGATACATTCATAAAATATGAATAATCATTCGATTCACCACTTTTGTCTGCCCATCTGTTTGGGGATGGAATGCTGTGGACTTTGTCAACTTGGTGTCCATTTTAGCCCATAGTGCAGACCAAAATTTGCTGATGAACCTGCTATCCCTATTAGAAATAATGGTTTTTGGCAAACCAAAATGAACCCAAACATGTTCAAAAAATAGCTTGGCAGTATCTTCTGCATAAATCATCTTTTTACATGCCACCATGATAGCCATTTTAGAAAACCTATCTACCACAACATATACACAATCATGCCCTCGCCTGGTAGTTGGAAGTCCAAACATAAAATCCATTGAAACAGACTGCCATGGCTTATCAGGAATAGGTAATGGTAAGTATAAACCCAACTTACGATTTGCTGGCTTTGCAATTGCACAGGCTGCACAAGCTTGTATATGTGAAATGATATCCTGCTTCATTTTTGGCCAATAGAAATACTTTTGAAGGATATCAGTAGTCTTACCAATACCAAAATGTCCTGCAACATGACTGTAGTGAGCTTCACATATCATTTTCTTCCGTTCCTTGGTGGGTACACATATGTGACCATTATGGAAAAGCAACCCATCCTGCAAGTGAAAACCAGGGACAAAATTTCCTTCTACCAAATTACCATAGGTGTTAGAAAAATCAGGGTCAGTACCATATAGTTGTTCCCAAGTTGATGATTGATGACCACATGAATCCAACACTATTGTCAAACCTGCAATTGGAGGCCTACTCAAATAGTCTGCCACCTTGTTACTGCTTCCTTTTTTATGAGGAATGCTGAGGTGAAATTGTTGTAGATAGGCTGACCACCATTGATTTCTATCATTCTACAACTTCCCCTGTGTTTGCAAGAATTGAAGTGGTTTATGGTCTGTATGTATAACAGTTTCCTTTCTTAGTATATAGTGTTTCCATTGTTTGCAGGCCTGAACAATGGCATACAACTCCTTATCATAGGTGGGATACCTACGTACTGTATCAGAAAAATTTTCACTGTGATAGGCAATAGGATGCCCATGTTGTGTGAGTACTGCACCAAGAGCATAATTGGATGCATCTGTTTCTATCTCAAATGCTCGGTGTAGATCTGGAAGGACCAATACTGGTGCTGAACATAGTCTTTTCTTTAACTCCTCAAATGCTTGTTGCTTTACCTCTATCCACTGAAATGTTGCTTGTGCTCCACCCCTTAGTGATTGATTAAGAGGCCATGATATGTGTGAGAAACCAAACACAAATCTGCGATAGAAGTTGGTTAAGCCCAAGAACTGCGAAGCTTTGTGAAATTTTTAGGGGATGGCCAATCTTGGATTATTTGAATATTTTTTGAATCAACATGAACACCCTTAGTGTCAATGATATACCCTAAGTATTGAATACTCTGCATACCAAAAGAACACTTCTCAATGTTGGCATAAATTTTGTATTTTTGCAGAGTTGAAAGAACTTGTTCAACATGCTGCAAATGCTCAGACCAAGTTCTGCTAAAGATGAGTATGTCATCCAAATAAACAACTATGAAAGAATCAATGAATGGTCTAAGCACACCATTCATCAATCTCATAAATGTGGTTGGGGCATTTGTCAGGTCAAAAGGCATGACCAACCATTCAAACAAACCTTCCTTAGATTTAAATGCAGTCTTCCACACATCTACTGGATCAATTGGTACTTGGTGGTATCCAGACTTCAAGTCAATTTTTGTGAAGAATTTAGCCCCCCTAAGTTGGTCCAACAAATCATCAATCCGATGGATTGGATATCTATTTTTAACAGAGATTTTGTTTAATGCTCTATAATCAATACAAAGCCTCCATGTCCCATCTTTCTTTTTAGCAAGGACAATTGGACTTCCACAAGGTGAAGCACTTGGATGAATGTGTCCTTTCTGAATCAACTCCTGAATTTGTCTCTTAATCTCATCATTTTCCAAAACTAACCTCCTATATATTGGCTCATGAGGTAGTGGTGTGCCTGGGATTAAATCAATAGAGTGCTTGACTTGACAGTGTGTTGGTACTCCCATTGGTGGTTTAAACACACTATGATATTCTTTCAAAATTTTATCCATTTGATTTTGTTGATTCTCTGTTACCTTAGCATGTGTATTAAGAACAACTGACTTTGTTTGTTCAGGGCGAATCATGAGTACAACAAAAGCTCCAATTTGAGCAATCAAGCGTTTACATTGTTTAGCACTAATTAAAGAAGTAGTTTGTGTTGGACATACCCCAGGTATTCGATACCTCTTCCCACCAAGCTTGATTGTAACATTACGTGGCCTGGACTCATACACCCCATGCTTTTGATACATGTATGGCTGCCCTAGCAAGACATTGCATACATCCATTGGTGCTACATCACATATCACTTCATCCTTGAAAGGCTTGATTGAATATGGCAAATGACATTGTTGATTTATTTGAATATCTTGTCCCTCATTTACCCATCCCATAGAGTATGGTTGTGGGTGTCTTTTCACTTTCAGATTTAATCTTTTGACTATCTCCCTAGAGATCAAATTCTTTTGACTCCCACTATCAACAATAAAATGCAGAGGCTTTCCATCAACCCACATCTGTGAATGAAAAAGTCTCTCTTCATCTTCACGGGGCAATACTTTAGCAGTTCCAACTGTGGCATATGGGTTTGCTTCTATGATGCAATCATTCTCCTCTTTCTCAGAATTATTTACTAGTGACGATTCAGGTTCAACTTCCTCTCCTCATATTTTTGTCATCAAATTTTTAATACTTCGACAATCCTTTGTGTTATGGGTTGGGGACTTATGCATCTCACACCACATGCCTGTGTCTATTTGTGTCTTTTTAGTAGACCACCATGTGTTCTTGGATGAATTTGAATGAGGTTCCTTGGTCACCTATTTTCCTACAAATTTATTGCCACCTTCAACCCTTGGCTTCTTGTTTGCAAAGTAGTCCCTCTTCCCTTTCTGCTTGAATTTATCTTTAATTTTTGTAGCATATTTATAGGTAGTTTCCAATGTCTCAATATTCAAAAATTCCATCTCTATTTGAATATACCCGTGAACTCCACTCCGATATTTCAAAATTTGATGCTTCTCTGAATCATCAATACTGAGTTTTGTTGAAAGTGAATGGAATGTATTGGTGCAATCTTGCATAGACTGATCCCTCTTTTGTCAAAGAAGCTGCCACTCTATGTATTTTTGTTCATACACATCCTCCAGAAGGTAAGCTTCTTTTATGTATTCCGCAAATTCTCGCCATGTGGGCTTCTTATCAAGAGAAATTTCAAAACCATCTTCAACAAATGATTCTCGTTCTTTATTTGTGACTTTGGTTTCCCATGCTAATTTCACATGGGTTTCAGCTTTCAGGAGAGAAAATGTTATCTTTTCTGCATCTGAGAAATTATTCACAAAAAAGTATCTATCCAACTTTGATAACCAGTTATCAACAGCTTCAAAATTGACCTTTCCTTCAAAATTTGGGATGTCGAAATTGACCTACACTTTGAAAGGAGTATTTCCACAAAATGATGTTTTTGATTTAGAGGGTTTTTGATTCTCTAGGAGGCGTGAAAATTGACTCATCATCTCCTCTCATTGCTTATTTAAAGCTTCATTGACCAACTTCTTAACATCATCGTCTGACATCTTCGATCGTGTGCATCTCAAAGGTGGGTATTTTGACAAATCTTGTGTATCCAATCCTAATCTTTGGTAGGAAGACCTTGTGTAAATTGAAATAAAGGAGCGTTCCCGCCCTGATACCACTGATCTAATTTATGAAAACTAGATTACAATACCTAGTGTGATACCTGTAGTATTGTAGAATTCAACACGAAAATTGAGAACAAGATTGCAAACCAAAAATTGATCCATTCTATTTGAATATTTGAGTTTATACAAGTCTAATGGATCCCAAGGGTCATCAAAATCCCTTGGAAATGAAATGAAGAGCCATCATAATATTTATTACAAATAAACTATTCAAACTATCAAAAATTATAAAAAAAACTATATATAAAAATTAGGTCCACTTGGAGAAGGCATAACTTTCTAGTCCTAGCTCCGAATTGTGAACCGTTTGATGCGTTGGAAAGGTATTCAAATTATCTAGAATCAAATTCCAAAAGTAGCAACATTTCTTTCCTACTTCCGTGCAACCTCCAAGCCCAAAAATGCACTGAAGACCCTCAAAAATGCAGTTTACTAAAACATAGTAAAATTTGAAAAAATAGATTTCAATTTTTTTTCTAAATTTAATCCTGAGCATCACAACCTTAGTTGGATTTATATAATAGATCATATGGTGAGAAAATACTAAATGATAACCAGTTTTTCATTGACTCTCCATCACCTTAATGAACACACGACCCTATAACCTCTAAATTTCTAAAGACTTGGGATTGGTTATGATTGAAGGAATATAACCAGACCATATCAGACACATATCACTATAGAAGATACTTATTCCTGATCAATGCCTTATCCATTGGGCTAAATCTCAAACATAAAATAGCATACAAAGATCAACTATTGTTAATGATTCATGACCCTTAATACTACCACTTGATGACAATATTTATCTGTATATCCAGATCCACACTACTTACAAATATCCTTTGCAAATAAGATGATTCTATGTCCTATCTAAAGAAACTTTAGTTTGATCCTAGATCAAAATCTAAGGAATAGCAACATACACATGGGTAAAGACCATGCAATGGACTAGAAAATCCAAAACTCACAAGATAGACACAAAAGGAGAGAATTGAACCTGAGATGTTTGTATTACTTTCAATGAATCATGTCCCCATGTACACTTTGTTTCAAGATATGAACTACTCCAATAATAGACAAAGAGCAAAAGTTTTCCTTTCATACAATAATATAGTCAGATATGAAATCTGTTACACCCTAGATTGAGAGAAAATCATCAGCCGATTTTATGCAACTAGGAAGAGACTTGTCACAAGACCTCAAACCAAGCCAGTCAAAGACATTGCAAAAAGACCCCTCCTAAATGATCTTGGAAATCCTTATAAAGGAATTCAACAAGCTTAGGATCATTTAGGGAAAAATTAGGGTTGCCAATAACCTCAACAACCTACAACAACAAGAGGTAAATACAAGTAGGAAAGCTTAAAAACCCGAGAAGGATCAGCTCAAATATGATTTACAATTTTGGTTTTATCATCACAAGACAACTACCTTTATCAGATGAAAAAGCTTCTTGTTGTAGACAACATTTTAATGCCAAAATCATCTTAGTAAACTTACGTGTACCAGGGTATGGAAAACACAGACAACCATCATACCCTAGTTGCTTTCTTCAAAAAACCTGTCCTCTACATTAAACTTGAACAACACTCAAGGAACACAAATCAGATCATGGCATCCACCTTAACATCTTGTTCATCAATTTTTACCTGTAACTGTCATTGGAAAAAATCAAAATCTGATTTGGTTTGTCATTTTTGTTCACTAACTTTAAATCCTTTAGAAAAACCCTTAAATAATTCAAATATTTCGGTCGTAACAGTTAATCCATCAAGTTTAAAACATGGCCATCGATCTCCAATCTTCCTAGCACATCGTGTGGCTTTTAAAAATCAGCCCAGAATGGTTAATCTTGACTTTATTTATTTGCCACATCATTTCCTCTGATGACCAATCAGAAATGAGCACATCAACATTACCTAGTACTGAGGACCCACCTCTTTATCGACTCATCAAGCTGGACATGTGGTGACAGGACGTGATCCTGCGATCACTAACCACCGTTCATGTTCTCATCTAGAAAACTTTCCAACTGTTAGATCAAAGAGATCTGACCGTATTTTATCATTCCTTCTTAACCATGGTCAGTCTGTGACTAGCATTTTCTACCATTTTCACCATGTCGCCAATATTTTCTCTTAACCACCTTCTTACCCATGACTTAGCAAGTAACTCTTCTTATTCACCTTTTTTCTTCACCGCTACCTCGCTAGCATTTAATTCTAACTGCCTTCTTCATCAGTGATCCAATGACTTACCTCCTTTCTCTAACATTTTCCTTCTATCGCCCAATCACAGATTGTTTCACCTAACTTCTACTTCATTTGGCGATTTGGGGACTAAAGGCTTAACATGACCCTCGCTGGATTGCCACAGTTAGTGAAAAACTTATCAAAAGGTTTCCGACCTAGCAAAAAAGGCATTAACTAGACACTTGTGGGGTCGCAATGGTTAATGCTTACACTCTTAGACAAACAATGAGCTAGCGACCAAAGATTGACTTGGACAATCACTCACTCATGGTGGTTAATTAAACACTCAAAAAGAAACAACAAGCTAGAGACTAAGAGCCTAAAAGGTTGGTGAGTTAGTGCTAGAAAAAGGGTAAAGAAGAAATAGATCTAGGGTAGGGTTTTAGACTTAGACAAGATTTTTTGAAACCCTTAACATTTTGAAACCCTATTTCTTCATACACTAGATAATTTTCAATGGATTTCACACTGACAAGAAAATTGGCTAAGATGTACTTTAGTACATATGTGTTAGTTACTCAATTATGGTTATGTGTGTCTCACTAGGGACATGGTCTTTTACATTTCCATCAAGTCTCTCCCAAAGGCTTGGGTGTACTAGGACCTCCTCCCGTGTTTCAATACATTGGTTCCACCATGATCGATAATCCACATACACATTCCTAAATCTACTTGTCTATCTGAGAGTCTAATCCACATAAAGGAACTATGTCATCCATATTTTCTAACATTCAATGCATATCTCCGTTTTGCAAAATTAAACTAGGGTATGCTCTCCACATCAACACGAATAAATCCAAAATCCCCATTGTATTTATAGTTGCATTTTAGTTTCATTTTGCATTTTAAATTATGCATTTTTAGGCTCCTATTTATTACCCCCATTTTACCTTGCCAAGTGTCCCTTCCAATCACCCGATACACATAAAAAAACATTGCATTTAGTGGTTTTAGTTTCATTTAGGTGCATATATTTTTAGGTCATATTAGGGGCATATTAGTTACATTTTTATATCATTACATTTGTATTTACATTACATTGCATTTTCATCCTAAATCATAATTGCATAAAACTTATTTTAGTTACATTACACATAAATTTCATTTCATTCATTGCATTCATTTCATATAATCATTTAGTATCATTATATTCATTTACAATTCATATTTAGTTTCATCTTCACATTACATTCATATTGCATTTCATTATATCACATTCATTTATTCCATCATTTAGTTTCATGATATTCATGTGCATATGATTTAATAAGTTTTCATTTTAGATTCACTTGCATATTAAATCCATTTGCATTGCATAAACATATAGTTTCATTAACCATTATAAACACATCATACCATTTACATTCCATCATTAAGATATCATTTACATCTTACTTTTCATTTCCTATTATACTTCAATCTGTCACCTAGATCATACATCCCATTTGCATACATTAACATCATATAATCATATACATAAATCATACGTTGCATAAACACATATCCATATATATTATCTTCATTTCAAAATCACTAGTACCCATACATGCATCCATGCATCATAAACACATAATTCACATCATATCATAATCTACCACATGCATAATCATATCTCTCCATACATACCTACATGAAACAAGTTAGTACCATCATCATCATATGCATCATCATAATCATCATGCATACATCACGTAGACAGTCATATGCACATACATCCTGCATCATAAACCATTAGTCACATATAAATCAAATCATATAAGAATCATAATAAATCGTACATTCATACATATAGAAAACATTTGTAGAAACCACTGCATCATCATCACATAATAATCATAAAAGTCCATAATCCAACATAACATAGTAAAGTCCATGTCATAATATAAAATTACATCAAGGTGTCCAACATAAACCATCATGTAAAAATAATATAGTTCATCAAATCAATGCAAACATATAAGTTGTTGTATCTCAAAAAGCCAAAACTATGTGTCTAAGGGCAACTGGTAGGTGCTACTATGGCTATCTAGGTTGGGAAAGTCCCTGTACCTCTCCTCCACCATCCCCCTCATACCTCCTTGGTGGCTGTGGTGCTCTCATCCCCATTGAACCTCCAAAAGCCACTAATCCACCTACCCACTATGACTAGGACCTCTCTAAGAAGGTATAAGCTTGTACCTATGGGCCCTATCCCTATCGCTATCCCTATGGAGCTTAAACCTATGCTCCCCTATCCAGAGCTTGTAATTGTGGCTATGTAGGTTCCCTCACAATCCACACTCATGGGAATCTCTATCACCGTGCTCTAGCCTCTCCTCCTGCTATTGGATTAGCTCCCTCATCACCCCCGTCACCTGGATTTGTCAAGTGCACTAGTAGACGCACTACCCACCATGTTGCATAGTATTCCATCATCCCTACATCGTGAAGCCCTAGCTTCCTAATCCATGATACCAAAGCCATCCTAAGTCAAATGAAGCGTACTAACACAAAATTAGAAAACCTACCCCAGATCCATATCTCCCTCATCACATAAGGGTGCACCATCTTCTCTCCCAAAATATCTTGGATGATGTCAAATTTGTTATCTCTATTTGAGCATTAGATGTTGTCATTAGTATCAAAGTGGATCAGTCGGTTATCTATGTTGATCAGTCAATAAAAGGAAGAAATTCAAGCTACATTATGCTAGTTGGTTAAACAAATATGCCTTCATACTGAGTATTCATAAGGTAGTATCGAGAGCTAAATGGAAACAAGTTTAACCGGGCACCATAGCAGTTTTATCGAGCATCAGAGTATATCGAGTACCGAGCGTCAGTAAACACCGAGCACCGGTATATTCACTGAGAAAAATTAGCTATGTTTACCGAGAAATCTAGGAAACAACATAGTAATCAATTATGGCACATTTATCTATGTAAATGGTTACAACAGATTCATAAAATATTTTAACAAGATCGAGGATTATTTATCATAGATGTAATCATTAAATGTAATGATGATCCCTATGTAATAGTTAGATCTAGGCTAATTTTGTACGTCGTAGATCTTAGGTTTTCCTAAGAAGATGTAAACCTAATTAGGTCATGGCAGTCATGGAAATCATAGTAGTTTACTATATATTTGTAATTCATGTCATTTTGACATAAGGGGTGATAAGAGTGAAGAAGGTGAATAAGTGCGAATCAAGCAGAAGATCTTGAAGCAGTAGCCACCTTCAAGACATCAGAATTCAGACATGGTTTGAGCAATAATCAGAGATAAAATTTAGTTTATTCAAAATCAGTCAAGGCTACCGAGCAGAACAAAGGACATACTACTACACATTAAGGTGATATTTATTCAGTATATCATATATCTAATTCAGACAAAGTATAGTTGTCATTTACAGATACTTTCTGTTATCTTCTAATCATTGTAACAGAGCTAGTAAAATCTCCTAACCGAGTAGACTTAACAGTCTATTTGTAAATCTCTTAACTGAGTACACACTCAAGTAGTGTTGCTTAAATCCTTTAACAAGGTAGATCTAGTTGATTTGATTGTTACTCCTAATAGGGTAAGATCACTAGAAGTGATCACAACTTGTAGCCTTAACTGACATACTTTATTATATGTAGTAGTGAAGAATTTGTGGGTGTCATCCCCACTGTAGTTTTTACCTTCTAACAAGGGTTTATGCATAACCAAAATATCTTTGTTATTTGATTGAATTATTGTTTGTTTTCATGCACTTTACATTTATCAAGTCAATTGAATGAATGTTGCAAAAAATGGATTCAGTTGGATAGATTAGTTACTACTATTTGTAGATTGAGCATTCAGTTAAATTTTTTTGAGGGTACTGATTCACCCCTCCCCTCTTAGTCCCTTATCTTTCCATTCCAATAATTGGTATCATAGCTAGATCTCTTATTGGAAGGTTTAACCATTAAAGAGGAAATATCTAAACATGGAGAGATACAAGTTGGACAAGACTATAGAGAATTAAAAGATTCAGATGCAGATTCTTGTTGAGCAATACAAACAAGCTAAGGATGCATTGAAAAAGTTACTGGTTCAGAGAAAGGACATGGCTATTAGGGAATGTGAGACTAACTATCATGAAGAAGATATTGATGACCCATTTGAGAATATTGGATCCAGTTTAGGAAACATATCTGACATATCTGAAAGTGCAATTTCTGATTTATCTGAGAAAAATCTTCATTTGGCTGAACAAGTGAAATCCCTGTAGATCAGTCAAGAGACATAAATTGTAAGAATGATTGATGTGATGAACAATGCTAGACAAGATGAACAAGAGAGAAATTTGTTTGTTGAAGACAGAAGACAAATGACTGAACAACTACAAGTGAAGGAATCTGAGATATCGAGACTTACCGAGCATCATTTTGAAATATCCAATCAGATGATTGTTGTAAGCTAGGAGATCAATCGAGTGAATAATGAGTTATCAAGGAAACTTGAGGACATTGGAGTACTCAGGGAAGAAAATGAAAAATTGAGAAATGAAGTAAGGATGCAACAACAACATAATGAGATGATGAAAAATGTTGAAGATAGTTCTAGGAAAATTGATGATTTTCTGATTAGTCAAAGAGGACTTAGAAGTACTACTGGATTAGGCTACACCAAGCACGGAGAATCATCTAAGAAAGATGAATAGATGAATAAAAACCAAAATCAGAGACCTAAGACACTTACATGCTTCACTATGGTAAACTGGGCCACACTTCAAATGTTTGTAGGAGTAAAGCATAAGGTAAACCTAAAACCACTCCTAAGTTCAACGATTATTGTTATAGTTGTAATAGGTTTGGACATAAAGCATATGAATGCAGATCTAAGTTGAATAGGACTCCTAAAAAATCCTACATGGAGAAACATTGTCACACTTGCAACATGCATGGACACACCTCACAAGAATGCAGAACAAAGATGGAGCAAGTCTGGACACCCAAAGGATAGAATAAATCCTATCAACCAAGAAGACAAGGTGATGCTTACACTTGGGATTATAACACATGGGTTAACTACACAGTATGTGGAATGTATGGACATATTGCAGCTTATTGCATGAGGAAGAGATGAGATGGAAAATCTTGAAGATGGACAAGAACTGGTATGGCATGTTTACACTATCACAAAGTCGGTCACCTAAGTAAAGATTGTAGAGACCATGCACTGGAAACCCAAGTTTTTGATAATTGCAATACAATTGCAGATATCATGAGAATAAGAAACACTATGTGGAGAAATGCATCAAATGATAATGCTGAGTCAAACAATGCAGTCGGTGAAACCTCGTCCATTGGATTGGGTGACATCGACACCTCCACCTAAGCTGAAAAAGGTATGTATGGAACTGATATTTCAAGATGATCACATTTTTCATACAGTTCCTTATGTTAGATGTGCACATACCAAATCTGCATGAATTAAGATGCATTATGGTTTTATAAGTTTTGGGCTTTAAAGAGTTTACAGTCGGTATATGCTAGACTGAGTAAGAAGTTACTTGTCGGTGACTATTATGCAAGGTTAACCGAGTATCAGTATTAACCGAGTGAAAAGTTATATGTTAACCGAGCTATTGGCATTTTGTGGTACTCACCGAGTTTGACAGTTGTCGTCAAGCTATGAGTAGGTCGAGCATTTATTACAAAAAGGTTTGAGCAGGAATTTGAAAAGGTTATAAATATACAATGAACTTAGTTCATTTTTCACTAGCGTTTACGAAGAGTGAAGAGTTTCCAGAGTGATTTCATGCAAAGGATTTTCAGAGTATTTGAGTGCAGTTTCAAAGTCTTCTGAGTGATTTCGTCAAATTTTTTGTGTAAGTACTGTTATTACTGAGCTGTTCATACTCATACTTGCCGAAACCCTAAATTAAGAAATTATGGCATCCACATCAAATATAAACAAGTCTAAATTTACAGAGGAGGAAGAAGTCAATCTTATTGTTTCTGCAACATATAATGAACTCCGATACAAACTTCATCTCGAAGTTGCATCACAAATTGATCAAACGAGAGCTTTCTCAAGCATACCACCTAGGGTTTTACTGGTTGAGGACATATGCTCATACATTAACTGCAAGATAGGGGAAATTGGAGATTTTGATATGTATGTAGCTTATCAGAAGCTCTGTAGAGTAGATGGAAAATTGAAATCCGATTATAAGCAATTAGAAGTAATAGGTCTGGTGAATGCCCTAAATTTTCCAAAAGACTTCAAGAGTGAATGGATTAGGGTTGTTCTCAGTTAGTTCCATGATGGAAAGATTTGGTTGGATGAGCCCATCAAAATAACTAATAATATGATTCATGTTGTCACCGAGTATCCTACCACTGACAAGACAAAAGCAATTCAAAGTGCACCAAGGACTGAAATTGAAAAGAACACGAGAGCCAAGTGGGATGATTGAACTATGAAGATTAACACAATTAAAGACCCAAAGGTAAAATTTACAGCTCATGTCATCGGTTATAAGATTTATCAGTCGAGTAGACTGAATAGTGTGCCATGTGGAGCCATTGACATAGCTTACAAAATGGTCAAGAAAGGTTTTCAGTTGGACCTTGCCGAGCTTCTTTTGAAGCAGATTCAAGAGAACATGAAGACAATCTTGTCAACGAAGTCTAATACATGTATGTTTGGATCCCTGCTAGTTTTCATATTCTTTTA
Source organism: Chamaecyparis obtusa (assembly GCA_027943335.1). Lineage (NCBI taxonomy): Eukaryota > Viridiplantae > Streptophyta > Pinopsida > Cupressales > Cupressaceae > Chamaecyparis > Chamaecyparis obtusa. Next base: position 4,626,007 of record BSBK01000703.1, read on the forward strand.
TGTACAAATATTTTTCCTATTGATCGGTAATATAGAATGGTCAACCGACAAGTCAATCATAGTTCAAATTACAGATTTGATTAAGGGCTTGGGAAATAATCTTAACAGTGTTTTAGATAATTATTTTGAGCAATTCAAAGGTAGAATGAATTCTCGTAGCATAATTCCAAGGCAAATAGTTGAAGGCTATGAACATGATATATGTTTTCTAGTTGACACCGATCATACATTGATTAAGGCTGTGGAGCCTAAGAAAAAATGGTTAGCCCCCATGGGATATGAAATAGACATTGATTTTGCTTCCAAATCAATAAAAGCTTTATTGGTTGTACTTAAGGATGTTAATGTAGAAAGGTTTGGAACCTATGAAGAGGCCAAGACAAGAATTAAAACAAGCCTAGTTATCGATAAAATAATAAAGAAGTCAAAGAAAATGATGAAAAATCTAGTAAAGAGATTTGGTGATGATGTTGGATCATCTAAGACTACACCGGTTGAGGTAGCAATCGAAGGTTAGTTACTTCTTTCTAAAAAACCACATGATAGTGAAGAAACTGAGTCAGACAATGATGCAGATACTACACTGGTTTCTCCTTCCCCCACTCCAAAGAAGAAGCAGTTAGAAGTACAGACAAGGGAACGTACACGGTCAACAATTGCAACTTCACCTCCACCGAAGACCAGAATAAAATTGAAGTGGCTATCATCCAGATGATGATTAGATTGAAGAGGGTACCAATAGAATTTGCCAAATATTTACCCAAGGCATTAGAAGAAAGAATTTCATAGAAATGGACATATGCCTTGAATGCTGAGAAGAGAATGAGGGAACAATCCCTAGTTTTGGCAATACCTACATTAACAGTTCTTGAAATTGATGAATTTATGAGTAAATATTCAAAGAGATTTTGAGTAAAGAACCGGACAATGCAGATACTTGATGAAAATCTAGCAAACATAGATGAGAAAAGTCAACTCATCTGGACTTATTTTATACAACCCCGTGAAGAGTCAGAAAAGATGGCCTTAGCCATTATTCCCAAGAAGAAACTAAAGATAAAAGGTAAGGGAATTCACAATGATGATGAAGACTTGGCACCAAAACACAATATTGATATATCAGATACCGAGGTACCTGATACAACTGATGCCACCAAGGAGATGAGTTTAACTCTGGATGCACCAGATCAAGTTGAAATCCAAGGGATTGATAATAATGCTCTTGATGTACTCATTGAGGACATCATAAATGGTGATCCTAATGACATCAGAGATGATGAGGATGTCACTATTTCTGGAGCCAAAGCACAAGAAGAGGGAACCACTATCGAGCCAACAATAAGCTCTATATCGGGTGATCTTCCTATCCTAATGGAAGTAGTTGAACTTATTTCTATGGAAGAACTCGAAGGTCCAATCCTCGAGAAACCAAAGGACATATCAGGGGAACAAGGAACAAGTACACCTACAAAGACAAAAATGCCTAAGGAAAAAGAGGTAGATACATAGGGCCAAGATGACCCTAAACCTACCGAGACCACACTGCTAGACACTACATTCGAAGCTCCCTCTCTATCAACCGACACACAGGTTACCGATGAGCAGAAGAAAGAAGATAATGTGTCTACCGGGCAAGAAATGCTGAGTGTTGAGTTAAAGGATATTATTCCTTTTGTTAAGATTTCACCACAAGAGCCTAAAAAGAAGAAGAAAAAGCATGGAAAAGGGTTGATCACACTTGATGAAGTCATTGTAATACTTGATTGTGACCTAAGGACTTTGGACTCCAAAGAGTTAAGAAAATATGGGGAACTATCCACAAGGAAGGCAACTAAGGAGAAGCCGAGGAAAGAGTGCAAGAGCAAGCAAATTCTTGAAGATGTAAGAGACATCTTGCAACAAGTTGTACTCGAGGTACAGATAAATGATGACACACCGATAATGGACCAGCTTGCCACTCTTGTATAGGAAATAAATGCCCTCGACATTGATGCAGAAAAGAGACTTGAGGAAAGGGAAGAGTCTAAGATACATGAAAAATTGGCATAAAAGATCAGCCAAAAAGTGGCAATAAACAAGGTAAAGCTTTTTGAGGTAATCACTGATGTTCAATCTATTACTCAGAACATAATTCAGATGTTAGTTACACTTTGAACTAGGGAGAGTTTCACTATTGAGATCAGTGAAAAGATTAAAAAGATGGATACCGAAATCCAAGCCAGTGCAAATGCCTCCTTAACGGAGCTAGTTGCTTTTCATAAGAATATACTCAAAGTTCAAGAACTTAGGCAGTTAAGAGAAGATTTGAGGAAGCATGAGGATAAGATAAGTGACCAAGTCACCGATATACATGCAAAGATGTTTCCCCACCTGAAGATAATTGAGAGACATATTTTCAAGGCACAAGCTTTAGTTGCAACACCAAAAATTTTAGTGTTGGAGAACATATTCGACATGCATGCACAAGTCAGTCTTGAGCATATTGCTCTCACCAACTTGAAAGAGGAATGGGAAAGCCTCTTAGATTCTCTGAAGAAAACCCATCAACACATTTTTGACAAGATGTAAGTACATATTTTTGATTTTGGCATTAATCTCAAAAAGGGGGAAATATAATGTATATGCCAAATTGTATAATTATATGCTAAGTGTACTACATAGATACCGAGAGCATGCACCGAGGGGGAGTTATTCAAGTTTTGAATAAAATTTTTCATTTATATATGAAGTAAGGATAGTAAGAGATATATCAGTTTATATACATTACAAGTTTTGATACTAATGCCAAAGGGGGAGATTGTTATCTCTATTTAAGCATTAGATGTTGTCATTAGTATCAAAGTGGATCAGTCAGTTATCTATGCTGATCAGTTAGTAAAAGGAAGAACTTCAAGCTATATTATGCTAGTCGGTTAAACAAATAAGCCTTCATACCGAGTATTCATAAGGCAGTACTGAGAGCTAAATGGAAACAGGTTTAACCGAGCACCAGAGCAGTTTTACTGAGCATTAGAGTATATCGAGTACCAAGTGTTAGTAAACATCGAGCACACTAGACACCGAGCACTAGTATATTCACCGAGCAAAATTGGCTGTGTTTACCAAGCAATCTAGGAAACAACATAGTAATTAGTTATGACACATTTATCCATGTAAACGGTTACAACAGATTCATAAAATGTTTTACCAAGATCGAGGATTATTTATTATAGATGTAATCATTAAATGTAATGATGATCCCTATGTAATAGTTAGATCTAGGTTAATTTTGTACATCGTAGATCTTAGGTTTTCCTAAGAATATGTAAACCTAATTAGGTCATGGCAGTCATGGAAATCATAGCAGTTTGCTATATATTTGTAATTCATGTAATTTTGACATAAGGGGTGATAAGAGTGAAGAAGGTGAATAAGTGCGAATCAAACAGAAGATCTTGAAACAATAGCCACCTTCAAGACATCAGAATTCAGACATGGTTTGAGCAGTAATTAGAGATAAAATTCAGTTTATTCAGAATCAGTCAAGGCTACTAAGCAGAATAGAGGACAAACTACTACACATTAAGGTGATATTTATTCAGTATATCATAGATCTGATTCAGACAAAATATAGTTGTCATTTACAAATACTTTCTGTTATCTTCTAATCATCCTAACAGGGTACACTTAACAATCTATTTGTAAATCTCTTAACCGAGTACACACTCAAGTAGTGTTGTTTAAATCCTTTAACAAGGTAGATCTAGTTGATCTGATTGTTACTCCTAAAAGGGTAAGATCACCAGAAGTGATCACAACTTGTAGCCTTAATCGACATACTTTATTATTTGTAGTAGTGAAGAATTTGTGGGTGTCATCCCCACCGCAATTTTTACCTTCTAACAAGGGTTTCTGCGTAACCAAAATATCTATGTTATGTGATTGAATTATTGTTTATTTTCATGCACTTTACATTTATCAAGTCAATTGAATGAATGTTGCAAACAATGGATTCAGGTGGATATATTAGTTTCTACTATTTGCAGATTGAGCATTCAGTTAAAAGTTTTTGAGGGTACTGATTCACCCCTCCCCTCTTAGTCCCTTATCTTTCCATTCCAACAAAATTGACTCATCACTCGTGTAGGATAGTATCTCTCTATCTAGTGGATAGTCCAACCCATCAACCAATAATTTGACTACATAATTGTGAGGTAGTAGATAACCTCGCTCATTTCCTCCCTCCCATCCTATCCCTCTACACCCTATTCCTAAAAATCTATGAAGGGTGTTCATGTGAACACCTGTAATTCATCAATCACCCTCCTCTAGAAACCTATAGCCCCATCAAAAGAGTGTTGAATCATTGAAAATACTTTAATGCATAGGGATACCCCCTCTAGTGATCCTATATGCTGAGTGGTTGCATCACCATAATATGCTCGTAGACCAAAATGAATAGCAATGCCACCCTTGTCCCTAGGTTCTTATACCCCCAATATGAACATATGTGTAGATTATGGTACAATTTACCTAGTCTACTATACCCCCAACATAAAATGGCACTCATCTCTAGCATCAGATATAAGACATATCACAACCTATAGAGAATCCTTTTCTTGATAAATCTGGAAGCATTAAACACCCGATCAATCTTGCTAGCTATAATGCTAAGTGTGGTAGCCTCTTATCCACTATCGCTTGCCATGGCATACATTTATGGACCATCACAATCCTCCTAATTGAATCCTCAAATTATAGTTGCATATAGTACTCAACATCCTCTAACCTATACTCATTAATCACCCCTCTGGTAGGGACACGATATATCCTCCATGAATCTAAGAGAGTAATGGTAGCCTCTTCTACAAGTAGATGAAATGATGAGGTGTCACTATGCCACCACTCTACTAATATTGTCATCATCCCATTGTGCACCTTTAGCCTAGTCCACTAGTGCATGTGATCTAATTCTACCACTGCTACTAGTCCCCACTCTGTCATTATCAACTTCTCCCTTGGCTCCATTGTTGGCTAATGTTTGCACGACTCAAGATGAGGAAATTGAGCTTGTATCCATCCAACATTGTTTCAATTAACCTTTCTGTAACCTTAGCCTATCATTTTTCCCCTATACGCTAATCCTTCCTAGGACATCATGTCACTAGTCCTATGTAGCCCATCCCCCTCAGTGTTTTTCAACATTCTTATCTCTTTTTCCTTATCCTATGTACCTCCTTGGTGGAGGCATTGGTTCTTCAACACTTGCGCCAATTGCTGCAGGCGCCGATCTAACCCCTTTCCTAAACCCTAGCATTAACACCAATCTAATTATCAAAGTTTCTACTTACTTTGTCCCCCCAAACCTGTGCCTACATATGTTTTGAATCCCGTGACTAGAATTTCTACCCCACTAGGGTTTTGACCCCCCTAAGGCACCATACAATATATTAAATACATAATAAATAAAATAAAATAAAAGTACAAGACTAAGGTTAGATGATCACTTGAGGGTCGCACTCTTATGACCACTAATAAACCCACACATGCTCTCCTAGTTGGTTCTTTTGCCTTATCTCAACCATCCTTTTCACCTTGAGCTCTCTTTTTTGACTTGTGAATGTTGAAAATGACCTCTTTTTAGGCCCTCTAGACCTACTTATAGCCCCCCTTGGCCCCGATTTTCTTCCTGGACCCTATTTCTCCCACAACTTTCTCTCACCACCTTGTTGGTGATGCAAATTCCTTATTTCTCCTATTTTCTCATCTATTTTTATTCTTTCTTGTCTTTTTTGAGAAAATTCTACAATTTTTTTAGAGTTATTTTCTCGAGGGGGAACACCCTTCCATCATTGTCTCTTTGGCACAACTCCTAGGCCTTTTCTTTTCTCTAGGGAATCTTATTTTCTTTTATTTGATGAAACACCATTTTAGACATCACATCAAACATGGGCAAAATGTAGACGTCTAAAAATATCCATTCAAGTTCTATGTTATTTTCCCCTTTAATTAGATCTTTTTTAATTAATCTATCTTAGTATACACTTAATTTTAATTAAATGATTATCCTCCCCCCTTTCTTCTATATAATTAATTAACCCTATTTAATTAATTATATTCACTTTCTTTCTAAACCCTTACGTATTTAATTTTAATTAAATACATTAAATCCCCTTTCTACACCTTTATTTAAATAATCTCAATATTTAAATACTCCCTATATCTCTTAATCATTGATTTCATTAATTCCTAGTTAATTAAATCTAGACCTAGCCCAAATCCTTAACCTAAATCTATCACTATCACCCTTAAACCTACCTCTTTGATTAATCCTAGATTAATTAAGCTAATTTTGTGATTCCTACAACAATTAGCCTCCTAGTATTTCTCACACATGTGTGAGAAACCCTTCCCAAGGTGGCTAACCACCTTCCTTAAATAACCACCTACATTCCTACATAAATGTCCCCTCATTCTTCTTTGGGATTTCCTCATACACGTGTGAGACATCTCGAACCACCTCCTCTCTTCCACTTTGTCTTCGCCATTCAACGAGCTATCACTTTCAAAGGTTTCTCACACATATGTTAGAAACTCATCCCTATTGCATGATCAACCACCTTTCTTGTGTGGCATCTATGTGGCTTCCACTTGGCATCCACCTTATTGATCCTTCTAATTTTAGCCATCCATTTTATTTTCAAAATCCTAACCATTCATTCTCCCTCCAAATCCTATAAATAAGAGCCTCTCCTTACGAATTTCATCACTTGCACTTTCATATTATTATCATGATAATTTTTCTTTTTAAATACACTTCTTGTATGCATTGTTATTATGTTAATTTATGTATTGAATTCATCTCTCATTTGTAGTGTTATCATGCTATTTTTCTTATAAAATCCATATCTCATTTGCATAGTTATCATATTGAATCCATCTTAGATCTTACAAGATCATTTTAGCTTTTGTAGTATCATATTAGATTATTTATCATATCATTCTTGATAGTTTATAATCATGTTTATCTTAGTTTTGTTGGAAACTGCAATTGAAGCAATTATTGTATTGTCATTGATGTCAAACCTTAACTGGTAAGACTGTTGCTACTTAGGAAAGTACTATATCTATTGGGAGAAGGGAAAGAAAGGATGGTAACAATAGCACCTAGGGAAAGGTTGAGTTATTTTGATACTGCAAAGTGTACTTGACTATGTTGTACAATGATGGGACAATGTATTGTTTATCTTAGTAAGATTGAAGACTAAACTGGTAGGCTTAACCAAGCAAAAATGAAGAAATCATGTTTAAGCCGAGTTATGTTAGTGTCGACCGAGTTAGTGTATGTCGAGCAAAAATCTAGTGTCAACCGAGTATCAGTTAATTGCCGATGAAGACAATATATGCCGAGGAAACAGTTTTAGTAGTGACCGAGCGTTTTACATGAAGACCAAGTGGATGATCACAGTATTGACTGAGCATCAACATTTTTATATTTGAAGAGAATTCAGATTTGGAGCCGACATTGTTGAATTCTTGGATTATGTAAAACGTGTTGACTTTATTTATTAATTGTATGGAAGCATTTAATGCTTTGTAAAATGTTTTATTGTAAATCTTTATGAGATTTGAGATGATTCTAGAAGAGGAGACGAAGAACATGAAGCGGGTAGATTCAATGAATCTGACCTAACCCTAAGATCTACGAAGGAGATTAAGCGACAAAAGATAAGTTAACCTAACAGAGAAAAGTATTAAGGGAACCTAAACAATAGGTATGAGAAGGCATGGGTGAAGGAGATGCTGGAAGAACAATAAGTTTTATTGACTGTATAAGCGAAAAGGCTGAAGGAGGAGTGTGGTGATTACTTGAAGAGGTTCCGAGAAGATCAGAGATGGAAATGACAAAGTTTCAAAGTTAGTAAACCAGCATTTATGTATGGAATTGGATCTAATATTTGCAAAGTAAGTTGTATGTTTTTCAGATCAATAGTACTGCTACTTTCTAACCATTGTAACAATCAAAATCCTTTTAATAGAGGTTGACCTAATAGTCATATGTTAAATCCTTTGAACAAGGTTGCATTCTAATGGAGTGTATGTAAGTCCTGTAACTAGGCTCACTTTTAACGGGGTGACTGAAATCCTTTAACCGGGTCACACCTGACAGTGTGTATTGTAACCTTTGACAGGGTTGGATTTTAACCGAGCTCACTTCAGAAGAGTGAAAATAATAGTAGCATGTTACAAAGTGGTTTTTCCCATATTGGGTTTCCACTATAAATCCTGGTGTCAATACTTGTGTGAATGTTTTGGTTTGAACATTTTTGTGTTTTACAAGTTAGTTACAACTAGGTAGTGAACTGTAGTGTTATATGTTTCTATTATTGAATCAGTGATGACCGAGTTTGTTTTGGTTGCTTGATTTGATTTAAACAAATTTTTTTGAAGTTATTTTATACATCATGACCTGAGAACAACTGATTCACCCCCCCTCTCTGTTGTTCTAAATCATATTAACAATTGGTATCAGAGTTGTGTTTCTTATTGGTGTCTACAGAAAACAAGTTTAAAGGGACTTGAAGCAAATGATCAAGATGTATAAGAAGGAGATACCGAAGCTGAACAAAGATAACTTCCCCGCATGGCAAAGCTTGATGAAGCTGCATCTAGCCGGTATTGGTGATTATGCAAAATACTAAATTGAGCATGACTATGTCACACCTGTTGCACCTTTGACTGCCGAGGAAATGAGAGCTAAGCAAGAACATAATCAAGCAATGTTGGAAATTGCATCTGCCCTAAGGGCTCGTTTGGTAGCGGACCATTTCTAGCATTTGCCTGGAATTGGCATTTGTTATTGCCCATTTCGTCGAATCCTCAGTTTGGTAGTGCAATATGAAAATGGAATAGGAATGTGTTAATGCTCATTTTGGTTCAAAATGAGCATCAACATCTTCCATCTGAAAAGGTGGAATTGGAATTTGAATGGAGGGAAAGCAAATTTTTAAATTTCTCATGTCTACACTTAATTTTTTCATTTTTTATTTGTGTGGGGAGGGATTTAATTTTTTTTTTTTTTATTGGGTGGTTTGTAACTTTTTTGTATTCGATTTTTTTTTGAAAAAAATTCAAATTTTTGACGAATTTTTTTTCAAAGTTTTTTTCGAATTTTTCGACAAATTTTTTTGTCGATTTTTTTTTCAAATTTTTTGTTTTAAAAATTGATTTTTTATTTTTTTGAATTTTTTCTCAAATTTTTTTTTCAAATTTTTTGTCGAATTTTGGTTGCAGTGACTGTAACTTGGTTGCCTGCCACCAACTTTGGCTGCTTAAAACAGTCCGCGATTCCATTTTAAATTTAATTCAATTAATAAAAATGAATTATTAAATTCAAAAATATTAAAACAATTCAAATTTTTTTTTAAAAAAAAAATACTCAAATTCCAATTCCAGTTTCAAAAAGTGGAACCAAACGGTCCAAACATAATCCCAAAATGAAAAATCGGATAATCAAATCCATGATTTGACCATTTCCAGCATTTGATCAAATCCATCATTTCCTAATTCCTGCTACCAAACGGGCCCTAAGCTATCTAGAATTTGAGGATATTAAGGACTGCACAACTGCTAAAGATATGTGGGCCACTCTTGCAAAGATCTATGGTGGTGATCTATATGTGCTGAAAGCCAAAGCCGAGAGTCTTAGAGGTAAGTTTGATGAAATGAGAATGAATGAAGATGAAAACATTGCACAATATTGTGGTAGAATAAAAGAAGTTGTGAATGCTATTAGAGGAGCAAATGGAACTATTGATGATGAGACCATAAATGGAAAAGTGCTAAGAACCTTGCATCCTATATATGCTATTAAGATCTCAGCTATTCAGGAATCTAGATGTAACTCTACTAATGTGCTTACCTTGGAAGATTTGATTGGCAAACTGACTGCTTTTGAACTGTCTAACAATGATAATTTCACTGTTGGTAGTATTGGAAATGTTGAATCTACTTTTAAGTCACAATTAGTTCTGAATAAGCCGAAGAAAGAAAAAGAAAGATGCACTAGTGAAAGTGAAAGCGAAAGCGAAAGTGACAGTGACACTATTGATGAAGACCTTGAAGATCTAGAAGCTCTTATGGCTAGAAGACTGAGGAGAGGAAAATGAAAATATAAAGGTAAACTCCCTATTATATGTTTTGCATGTAATAAAGTCAGTCATATAGCTGCTAGATGTCCTGATAGGAAGGATAAAGATGAAGAAAGAAATAGTAGACACAAAGACATAAGAGATGACAAAGGCTACTGAAGGTACAAAGACTACAAAGGAAAAGGTAAGAAATCTTGTTACATTGCTGAAGAAGAGACTGACACTGATGGTAATGATTTTGAAATTGAGGTAGTCTATGTTGTAATGAAAGATGAATCTGATGAGGATGAGAAAATTACATTGATTTCCTATGTGAACAAGAATGACAAATGGATTATAGACAGTGGTTGTTCACATCACATGACTGGTGACAAAAGCAAGTTTGAGACCCTACATCATTATAAAGGTAAAAGTGTAACATTTGGTAATGATGCACCATGTCCTGTTAGAGGAAAAGGATTGATTAAATTAAATGATAAAATATCTTGTGAAAATGCTTATTGGGTTGAAGGTTTGAATTATAATTTGCTAAGTGTTGCTCAGCTCAATAGAACTGGCTACTGAGTGGAATTTCATCACAAGAAAGCTAAGATATTTGATGCTACTGGTGAACTGATTGGAAGTGGTGAGCAGACTAGAGGTAACAAAAACAAATATGTTGTCAATGATGGGGTTGTGGATGTTTCTAAAGCTAAAGAGCTCACTTTCCACCTCTCCAACGCTATCTACGCAGCTAAACAACAAGAGGCTGCCAACACTCAAAGTGCATCTAAACTTCAATATGTAGACAAACCCAAGAAGTCATATCAATGATGAGTCTACACCAAGTTGGCTGAACCTTATGACGTGATTCTTAAGACCTTGGTTGCAAACAAGTATCTTACACTTCCTAACAACTCTCGTCCCTTCAATCCACCAATTAAGGCTGATTGGTGGAAAGAGGATCATTTTTGCAATTACCATAGAAATAAGGGACACAACACAGATAATTGTTTCAAGCTCAAAGATGCTATTCAAGATCTTATTGATGGAGGTGTAGTTCTCACAGACGGCTTGGTTAAGAATTCTGATCACAAGGCCTTCAAAACCCCTCTACCTGAGTATGAAAAGGGGCAGTCCTCTCAAGCGAACAAGAAAAATCATGATGCCAAGATCAATTATACATATACTGACAATGCGAATGTGATCAACATGTTAGAGCCCGTTGAGAGTGTTTTCATGATGAGATCTCAAGGTAATAGTGACATCAATCATGATATGCCTAAGTTGGTCTTGCAAACACTTGATGGTTTATCTTCCTGAAGTGAGACACTGAATGCTATTATGAGGGGGAAAGACAAAATCATCCTTCAAACTACTCATGATCCCAAACAAACCTTGTCTTCTAAACAAGTAGCTCCTTCAGCCCTATCTAGCTATGATCTTGTTCAGCAGTTGCAATGAGCACCGACCCAAATATCCATTTTTGAGTTGCTTGAGCTATCCCCCTTGCACAAAGAGATCCTTGAAAAGGCTCTACACACATCGAATGTCCCTAATAATATTGATCCAGATAGGTTTCAGGCTATGGTCAATCATATCTCATCTCCTCACTATCTCTCATTTTCCACAGAGGATGACATGTCCCTTAGTCACCCACATAATCTTGCTTTACATATCGAGGTCCAAGTCTACCATACTCGAGTCCGCCAAGTCCTGATAGACAATGGTGCAGGGTTGAATATTGTTTCCTTTCATGTTGTGGCAAAATTTGGATTGTCTGAATTTGCTGTAGATCCTAGGTAAAAGATCACTATCAAAGCATATGATGAAGTGGATAGGTCTTCAAAGGGTCTTATTGTGCTACCCGTCGGAGTGGGTCCAGTTGTGAAAGATATCGTGTTTCAAATACTAGACATCCCACTTGCATACAACATTCTTCTGGGTAATCCTTGGATCCATGAAATGCAAGCTGTTCCTTTTACCTACCATCAATGCATCAAATTCCCGCACAATGGAGCAGAAATTGTGATTCCTAGGGACAATGCTATTGCTATTAATACTCTCACTACCGCTGAAACATTTGTCCTGCACAATAAACCTTCTCATGATCCTAGTGCGTCCCTTATTGTTGCTGAGCAAAAATTAAAAATGATGAGTATTGGTATGGGCAAATACACATTGGATTCTATTGCTACTATGCCTATCTCTCCTAAGTCGTATGGTAGACCTTCAGACAAGGTGAAGCCTTCTACTTCTGCCATGACAATTTTCGGTACTTTTGTTCACGTGTCCATACTCTTAGAGGAAAAAAAAGAAGAACAAGTTGTTAGAGATTGGATCTATAAAGTGGAAGAAGATAGTACGACAGTTGCTACTCCCATCTCCGCTAGATGCTATGGTAAAGGCTAGACATTTTTGCAGAAAATGGGCTATCAAGGTCAAGTACCTTTAAGTAATAATTAACATGCTCTAGTTGAACCTTTGAGTCATACCGATGGTCGACACTCTAAGGATACCACAGGTCTAGGATATGGTGTCGAAGATGACCCCCCTGAATGTTTCAAAAATGCTACCATGATTAGTGACTCAGATACAGATATGGATGAATCACCACTATACACTATGGCCCAAATGGGAGACGGTCTCCCTTCTACTTCACTCCTTTCAGGAGAAGAATGCATACCTAATGATGACACAGCTGAAGCCTCTACGTTTAGAGATGATGTACCTAATGAATCTAACTTCAGAGGTAGACAACGTAGAAATATTGCGTGGTTACTAGAAAGAGAATATCTCACAAATAAGGGCATGGGTGCCTCTACTTCTAGGTGTCCTAAACCTTCTTGGTGTGATTCATACTTATAGTGCCCAACCCAACATAGTTGATGAGTCTTGCATAGGGTTTAACAAGTTCGATCTGCATATTGCTTTAGTGAACCACGCTGGTCCTTCTATGCCAAATATAGATCTTGATACTTTTGGAGCCTACTCTATAGGATCAACTTCTCTCGTCACTAGAGATGATACCTATCACATCAATAACCTTGAACCTGTCACTTCACTTCCTCTCATACACTCAGACCTCATAGATTGGTCCACCTAGTATCAAAGACCTACATTGCCTTTTTTCCAAAATGACTATGAGATCGCTTGTTACCTCAATGCCGTTGAACCTATCACCTCTTCTACCAATGAACCAACAACAAATATGATGGAATCAGATATCAAGTACCTCAGTCATAAAATCAAAAGAAAAAAGAAATGGTCAGATGGAAAAAACCACATTGTGGCGGTGTTCGAACCCCAAAATAGTAAAAATAAATAAGTATCTAAGGGTGAAAACCTCTTTGAGGCACCCGAGGATGAGGTACTTGGTAGTCTGTCCAGCTACTTCTAGGAAAGATCTTCAGTTCTGATAGAACCTACACAGCCAATCAACTTAGGGACAGAGGAGTCTCCTAAGATAATCCATGTAGCTCAGTCCCTCTCAGTAAAGGAGAAAGAACAATTTACCACATTTTTTCAGGAGAAAAAGATCAACTTTGCATGGACATATTCAGACATGCTTGGTTTAGACACTGAGCTTATTATGCATCACCTCTCTATTGCTCCCCGGGTAAAACCTATCAAATAGAAACTTAGAAAGATGCATCCTCATGTGGCATTATTGGTTAAGGATGAACTTGAGAAGCTTCTAAAAGCTAACTTCATAAGGGCTATTGAGTACGCTGAATGGATTTCCAATATTGTTCCTATTTCCAAACATGATAAGTCCATTCACGTATGCACTGACTTTAGAGATCTAAACAAAGCATGCCCTAAGGATGATTTTCCACTTCCAAACATCGATATGATAGTGGACATGATAGCAGGCTATGAAATGTATTCCCTTATGGATGGATTCTCCAGATATAACTAGATCAAAATCACCCCGAAAGACCAAGAGAAGACATCATTGACATGCGCATGGGGTACCTTTTGTTGGAATGTCATGCCATTTGGTCTTAAGAATTCTGGAGCAACCTATCAGAGAGCTATGACTACTATATTCCATGATATGATGCATAAAAACATGGAAGACTATGTTGATGACGCACTTGCTAAATCACAACAAAGAAGCACTCATTTATCCGATTTGAGTTTGATATTGGATTGCATGGAACAATTTCAACTCAGATTGAATCCTAAGAAATGTGCTTTTGGTGTCACTTCTGGGAAACTGCTAGGCTATATCATATCAACAAAAGGAATAGAGGTAGACCCAAAAAAGGTGCAAGCTATCATGGAGATGCCACCTCCTCGCAACATAAAACAATTAAGTGGTCTCCAAGGCCATCTCCAATCTATTAGGTAGTTCATTTCTCAATTAGCTGACAGAGCTCAATCTTTCAACAAGAATTTGCATAAAGGGGCTACTTGCATATGGAATGAGGAGTGTCAAAAGAACTTGGACCAAATCAAGGATTACCTAGCACAACCTCCTATTCTTATGCTACCTATCCAAGGGAAACCTTTGATACTCTATATATTTGCTACAATGAATTCTTTAGGAGCTCTCCTTGCACAACAAGATGATATGGGTAAAGAACGAGCTATCTATTACATCAGTCACACCTTGATTTCTTATGAGCTCAATTATACCAGCATCAAAAAATCTTGTCTAGCAGTAGTTTTTGCATCCCAAAAACTTAGACATTACATGCTCTCACATACTACGTAGCTGATCACCAAAATTGATCCTTTAAAGTACCTCTTAAGTAAAGCTGTGCTTACCGGATGACTTGCCAAATGGATGCTGATTCTTTTAGAATTTGACATTCAGTACATCGAAAGGAAAGCCATTAAAGGACAAGCAATCACAGATCAATTGGCCAAATTTCCCATGACTGATGATGCTCCTCTTCAGATAGACTTCCCAAATGCTTCGATCATGAATGTCACAGAGCGTACGTGGAAAATGTTCTTTGATGGTTCTCATACATAGAATGGGGCTAGCGCTGGAATCTTATTTGTTACACCTCATGGATACACAGTTCCTAAATCTTATAAGATTCTCTTTCCATGCACCAATAATATAGCTGAATATGAAGCCCTTCTCAATGGTGTTAAGCTTGCCCTAGAATGGAGGATTACCGAATTGCATATCTTTGGAGATTCACAGCTTGTCATAAATCAAGTAAACAATGATTACTAGACAAAGGATGACAAGTTGATTCCCTACAAGAAGATGATAGACTCACTTAGGAATTATTTCACATCTATAATGCCTCACATTTTACCCTCGTCTTTGGTGACTTGTATAGGAAGGGTCTAGATGGAACTCTCCTTAGGTGTTTAGAAATAGAGGAGTTAAAAAAAGTGCTAGTTGAAGTCCACAATGGCATATGTGGTTCACACTCTAATGGTCTTGCGTTAGCTCAAAAATTGCTTAGGGATGGTTACTATTGGCCTACTATGCAAGCTAACACTGTTCGATATGCCAAGTCCTGCAAGAAATGTCAACTACATGAGAATCTCATTCATGCTCCTAGACGCGAGATTATTCCCTTTGTTACATATTGGCCATTTCAGCAATGGGCCTTTGACTTGGTAGGCAAGATTCATCCCAGTTCTTCAAGTGAGCATAAGTTCATTATTACAGCTACTGAATATCTTACCAAATGGGTTGAAGCTGTCCCACTGTTTACAGCTATAGGAAAACATGTTGCCTTGTTTATCTTGAATCACATCATTTTTCGCTATGATATTCCTTCTTCCATAGTCACAGATAATGGCGGCCAGTTCAAGAATAAAGACCTGAAAAAATTATGCTAAAAATTCAAAATTAAACAACATTGGTCTTCTATTTACTACCCTCAAGGGAATGGCCAAGCTGAGGCCTCGAATAAAACATTGTTGAAAATCCTTCATAGGACAGTGCACAAATCAGGCAAGGATTGGCATTTGTAGATCAATCCTGCGCTATGGGCTTATAGAACTTCTATTCGCACTCCTATAGGTGCCACACCTTTTTCCTTGGTCTATGGTTCTGAGGCTGTCTTACCATTAGAGGTTGAAATACCATCATTGAGAGTCTCTCTACATGGTTTGATTACCGACGAAGACCATAGGGCCATGAGAGTTCATGAGCTTACTACTTTGGAGGAATGCCACAAATCTGCCTTTGATCACATGCACACTTATCATAAGAGAATGTCTTCTACCTATAATGAGAAGGTTCATCCTAGAGAATTCCAAGTGGGTGAATTATTCCTAAGAGAAAATCCTAAGAATCAACATAATAGAGAGCAGAAAGGCAAGTTCGAGCCGAATTGGTTAGGACCTTACATCATCACGACAACATTTAGGTCTGGGGCTTATCAGTTATCTATGCCTAAGGGAGAAGAGCTTTTTGAACCTATTAATGTTCCACATTTGAAGAAGTTCTATGCCTAAGGTCCTTGAGCTCTTTGTATATATCTTATCAATCTTGAAAAAATTCCAAAAAAATTCATATATGATGCTGAAAAAATCCTAAAAAGTATTTAAAGTCCTGAAAAAAAGAGCATCCTAGTGAAAACCTAGCAATAGGCGCTTTGATGTCTCACCAAAAAAAATCAAAACATCAAAAAATTCAAAAAAAGAAAAAGAAAAAGTGCCTTGGTGAAAACCTGGAAACGGGTGCCTTGGTAGCAAAAATACAAAAAAACTATAAAAAGTCCTAAAAAAATCTGCCAAGTGGTGAAAACTTGGAAACAGGTGCTACTTGGGACCCTTGCACCTATGTCTATCAGTCTTGCGTGGCACTCTTTTGCTCCAATTCTCACTTTTTCTCTCCTAGCCTGGAATTGACTCTTGTCTTTGTCTAGGGGGCATATGTTATTTTAGCTTATCTTGGGTCTCTTTGTGCGCCGAGGTTTCTTGGGGAACTTGGTTCAAAAAGTGTTTCTCAACACTTTTCAACTATGCTTTTCAACACTTCCCTAGTATCAAGTATTTATCAACACTTATTAGATATCCTACCCGTAGTCTAGAATGATACAATATTTCTCACCGGCAGATGCGATGCTCAAATTTTGACTCTATGACCTCCACACACGCACTTAAACACTTGACTCGTTGAGACTTGTTTGACTTTATTTCTTTGTTTGTTGTCTATGATGATTTCTTTTGATGACTGTTCTCTCCCTAATAGTTTTCGATGATGCATAGCTAGAAGACTGGGGGCATAAGGACATATTTAATCTATTTTCTACCTATGGGTATATTTTGTTGATCCTAACTATCATGAGCATTTATGCTTGTTACACTTGACATTGAGGATCTACAATGTATTATCCTTGACTATTTTTCGCAAGTGCATGCTTATGGTCATCTTGACTTTCTTGTGTCTCAATGCGAGCATAATATTGTTATACTAAACTTAGGGAACCTCACTGCACTAGTCATCTTGACCTACATGTCTTTGATGCTTAGGTGGGATTCCCACATACCTATTTGATACAGATCATATTCATATACCCATAGTTATACTAGTGTGTATTTTATGATCTTGTGATGCTACCAATAAAGCTTGATGATGATTATTAGAGTCTAACAACTTTGTAACCTTGCAAGTAAACCACTTTTCATAGTAGCTTGCATTCTTAGGTTCATGTTAGTTTAGTTTTTCATCTTGCATCTGGAGAGAGCTCTCCTTTCATGTTTCACGGACTTATCAGTTAACTGCGCTCGCCTTTCACTTCTTCTTGATCATGTATTTTGCTTCTTGTCTTTCATATCACATCCTTTTCTATTCCTATCATCACAAGGGGTTAATATTATCATCATATATATAAAAAAGATCATTTTCAGAAACATGAGTCTATATCATAACATGAGAACTAAACATACATCCATGAGAGAAACTATACATGAGCATTTATAAGCATATATCATACATTTGAGAAATATAACAAGATAATAATACTGAAACATCCATCACAATGAGACAAGTGCACAAGATACATCATAATCTATTCATCTCACACACACACACACACACACAGATATATATATATATATATATATATATATATATATATATATATATATATATATATATATATCATGATACAAATACAATGTGAGATCCAAAATTTGGATAAAGTCTCAAGACATGTCTATACATCCAAAAACCTAAACCTAGGACTGGCTCTCCCCCTCATGTGTAGGAGGTGCTGGTGGAGCTGGTGGTCCCATCTTGTCAACTGGCATGTCCGACCTCCCTGCCCTCTCGGAGTAGAGTGGAAATCGCTGACCCTCAGGCATATCTGCTATGTACAATCCATGGTAGTATGCCACCCGTGCTACCTCCCTCCATAGCTCCGTGACATCATCCCGTGCTGCTCTCTCCCGCTGATCTATCTCAACCCGCACATCCATAAGCTGCTGATCATGAATAGCGATCATGGTTTGTAGCTGCTGCACCTCAGCCTCTAAGGCCTGGATCCTAGCCTGGAGATCCTCTCCTCCTCCAGCTGCAAGCTGCTCCTACCTTGCATCAACCCGTTGACAAACTGGTCTCACCTCCTCCTCCTCCTCGTCCTCCTTTTCCTGTCGGTGTGACCGTCTGTGGCCACCTGATTGGGACCCCTAGCCTACCTCCTGCCTCCCCCTCCTCCATCCTCTCCATCCCCACTCGGTGCTTGTGGCTGTGCATTTGGGACTATAAACCTCAGGAATGGACATCTTTGATGCTCTTCTATGTATGTTGTGTCTTCTCTTGCATCTGCCATGTCTGGCAAGTAGTCCCATGGATCTCGCCGCAACTTCGCTATCTCCTGTGCTGCCTGTTGATAATCTAGCATCGGAAGCCATCCCAATGTCTCCTCTTCCTGTACCCTGGCGTATGTAGTGGTCTCTATTGCCACTCTCTACTGCCTCCACACTAGGGTAATCACAAAATGCTCAACAATCTCTACATGCCTACCTAGTAATGGCCAACTGCATAGCATGTACCTGAGCTCCTGATCCTCATCCCTCCACTACTCACACTACCTGTATGGCCTCCACTCAAATGCCATCAGCTCACCTAACAACCTCCTATAATATGTAAGGTCCCCATTGTGCGACTGTGTTATGAACTTGGTATATTGATATATGTAGGGAGTCCTCCACTCCTGAGGCTATACCCGTGGTCGCATAACAACTATGTGATCCCACGCCCATATCTGTGCCAGGATGGCCCTGCATGCCCATGATTAGTTGTCCCTATAGATGATCTCGTGTAGCTCATGATACATATCTACAAGGATCGCTGGCCCCCATGCCATCCGTCTAGGTCACACCACCAGGTCTGCGACCAGTCTCCCCCAGCCTAGTGGGAACCCTCTTTGACTCTGGTTAGTGATCAAAGCCTGTGCTACTATGGAGCACACGATGCATGGCACTGGATAGTCTCGACCATACTCCTCTATCAGACGGTCCCAACTGAGATGTCTATCTATGATGGTAACATCCTAGAAGAGGTCCTGAATGGCCTGCCTCCCATCTGTGGGAGTCTGATCATAGTATACCCGTGCCAACAAAAAATTATGTTAGTTTTCATCATATGGAAACACCACATTAATGAACATATCTACAAACATGATTATGCTCACCGCATCTCCATGGCTCGGTACATGAAGGATCCGGTAGACATCCTCAAGTGTGATAGTGACCTCTTCGGTTAGCAAGTGAAAGGTGTTATGCTTGCTATGCCACCTCTCTACCAGTGCTGTCAGTAATCCATGGTTTGCCCGTATATGGGGCATCTCCAACAGGTAGCCGAAACCCATCCGAGACAAAGCCGCTCTCCTTGGATCATCCAAATCCCAGACACAACACAACTCGACCACCCTCAGTGCTTTGATGATGAGCACCTCTAGAACCTCCTGCAAGCCATAAACCCGCAAACCAGATGTCAGAACATGTCACGATGGATGTTCAACATTAGTACAAGTAATCTCAAAAGCAAAAATTGTCTCTACACATGTTATATTGCTCAAATTAAAGTCATGTGATACTTCTTATTATACTGGTGCGACACTGTCTGCTGATACTTTATCGTGTGATAATTTCTTGTATAGTGGTGTGATACTTTTTCTTTGTGTGATAGTTCACACCCGGTCGCACGACATTTCATCTAGGCTCATACGATACTTTCCTGGATGACCATGCAACACTTTATGGCCCCAAAAAGTCTCACACGATATAGTATATAGTAGGTGTGCGATACTTTAAAAGTATCGCACGATGTTTTGCTAGAGCATAATTTCAAAATTCAAAAAACATGTTTTAAATGCAAAAAATGACTCAAAATGGCTAGTTTTTATGAAAACTTACCGGGGAACCATACTGAGGAGGTCGGTTGTGCAACTGACCGCACTCGAATTGATGTGTGTGAATAGGAATGCCTGCCTACTAAGCCATAGTCTCTCTTAGATCTCTCAAAGTTCTCAAAACTCACATAAGAAAAATGAATTTGAAAATGACTTTTTCACCCCTTATATAGCATTTTGACCTTATATGGCATTTTGACCCGATTTTCAAAACATCTCAAAATTTTGTGAAAATTGCACCCCTGGCTAATTTCGATGTCCTGGATCCATTTTTGGGATCAAAATTGAAATCCAAGTTTATCTTGATAGTCAAAATCACTTTTTAAATTTCTCCTTCTTCTGCGTAGTTGGCTGGCCATTTAAGGCATGGTCCTTTGATCTTCGCTGGGGCATCTTCATTTCTTCATCTCCATCTCTCTCACCCTTCTAGTCTCTCATTCATTTCCTTCACTTCATCTCTCTAAGGTTTTGATTTCATCTTTATCCTATATCTTTCTCAGTCAAACCTAGTCAAACTGGGGTATATTTTCACTGCTTGATGGTTATTCTTTTATCTTTCAACTTCAATTATGATTTCTGGTGATTTGATCATGTTGCTCTCATGTTGCTTCTACATTCCCTCTACCTCATTTCAATTTCAATCCCGAGGGGGTAGACATATCCTATCATCTATTCTCCAGAGCATATGCTTGACCATTCCATTTGCTTTGATTGATCTATCTATCTATTGCGCTTGACATGTTAGTTCTCATCTCGAGTTCTGGTACTATCCATCTCTCTCCTAAGTGTTCAACATTGTCACTACCAGGCTGATCATGCAAGATTTTCTAATCTCTCCGCACTTCATTCTTTGGAGTTAGATCTCTATCTATTGGCTTCTTGGCTGATCTATTCTTTGACGTAATGTGCTCCTAGATCGATCACACATTAGTCAAAGAGGGGCAAATGTAATCACCCAAAAATGGTCATCTAGACTATTAACCCCTATCTAGCATTATTTGCTAAATTTATCAATTGCTTATTCTTGATCAAATCCTAATTCTATCATTTATTTGATTATATTTTATGGATTAATGATTTTATCCTAAGTCTTTATTTAATTAAAAGGAATTCCCTCTCCTTTTATTAAATAAAAAGCCCCACTTACCTTTTATCCTAAGTTGCACAAATAAAGCATTATTCCTATTTAATAAATAAGAAGAAAAGGATTTTTGTCTCACATGGGGAACAAAAACCAACACTTCTTTCTCATTGGAGGAGACTTGTGCACAAGGATTGCTCCCACTTTCAAACTCCACCCTTGATCAAATTTTTTGCCTCTTAATCTCCATGGTCCATTTATCTTTAAAAAGCGAGCTCTCTTCTCATTCTAGGACCCCCACTCTTGATGCTAATGTTGTGCTGCAGGTTTTCTTGGTGCCATTGGAGCTTTTGAAGAACTTGTTACATTTTAGTCCTCATATTTGCATTGTAGCTTAGTTCTCATGGCATTCTTAGCTTAGTTCCCTTTCATGCTTTAGCTTAGCTCACATAGTTTAACTAGTAATGGCTTGTAACACTCTCATTTCCATAATTTAGTTGCATTCTTATTCTAGCATAGCTTGCATTACATTTTTCATTGTGATTCTTGAAGATATTGGCATCCTTGCCCTTGTCTCTTTGAATCTCTCATTGCATGGTTTACTAGCAAGGTTGCATGCTTAATAGCTCTAGCTGAGATCCCTCTAAACACCCTTGCACTCCATGCCTAGGGAGCTCTAGGTCACTTTTCAAGGTTTCCAATCCATGGATGCCCTTCGAATCAATGGCTTAGAGAAGTGCACATTTTGAGTGTACAGTATCATTGCAGGTATGATTGGAGGTATCATCATTTCTGGCTGTTAGTAGAATGGTTTCTTGATGGGATGGGCACCCATGGTTCAGCGCTTCATGGCTCATCCTCTAGAGTTTGGTTGGGGTCAATGCTTACTGGCTCATATGTTTTCAGAGATGCAAAAGACAATCTACCATGAGGGTAAGACTTTTTCCTCTGAGGTTATTGTATTACATATCTGAGCATGGGAGCACATCCCTATCTGTCGGACCATATGCGGAGACGAGAGGCAGGCACAAGAGCCTCTCATATATAGGTATGTGGGGTATGTGACACAAGTAGGATGGGGAGGAAAAAGTACTGGTGTCGATTACTCGATGATATGACCATGGTCATCTAGCAACCATACTTACAGCTTGAGGCTAGGACACAGTTTGACTATTTTTTTCAGAGCCGAATATTGATTGGCCGATCTACTAGCATCTTAGAGAGATTTTTGATTACTAGGGTATGGAGGTAGTATGGCCTTGTTCAGGATGTTCCCCAGGAGTTTGTATCCTATGCCTGACAAGTTAGGGAGATGGGACTTGGTTGGGATCCCCAACTCTCCTATGCTATATGTTTGCAGGAGTACAGTGGGCTACAGAGCTGAGATTGGGACTATTGGGTATAGGTGGTTGATGTAGGGATTACAAATGCATACAAGAATCATTTGACAGAGCACCCCTTTTGATGGTTTTATGATCCTATAGAGCCGATTCTGGCCATGGAGGAGGTTGATGATGTCACAGGTGCACCCTAGGGTAGGGGACAACGGACAAGTGATGTTCAGATACCAACAACACAGTCGATCTCTTTGGTACAAAGAGTAGAAGGTTCTCCACTATGATAGGTACCAGATGTTAGAACTTCCCCAATGCCATGAGAAGTGCCATTAGTTAGGCCTTTAGTTCTACAATGAAGGTATACTAGGGGTGAGGGTTTATATGCTGTGGGGAGCACCGTAGTAGTGGAGGAGGCATTGGGGGCTGAGTAGGTATTGGGAGCTCATCAGGATGTCCCAATGGGTGAGGCATAGGATGTACCTAATTTTGATTTAGGGGTAGAGATTAGATGCCGTAAGATGTGGGTGGTGGCAAGTGGCAGAGAGGAGGATGTAGTCGAGGAGGAAGATCCAGGATTGAGACAGATGCCATAGGATGTGATACACCATCTACGCCATCAGATTAGGGACCTTAGATCGCAAAGAATATCCTTGGAGGTCAAACTGGCTGAGTAAGATAGGTAGCTACGGGACTCTCAGGTGGAGGTGAGGAGATTGTAGGCAAAGATAGTGCATCAGACCAGTAGAGAAACATATTATGTGTCAGCTTATTTTGCGGTCGTGCCACCAAGCTAGAGAGTCACATCATACTCTCAGTACATTCTAGGGTTTGAGGGAGCTAGGGCACCACCAGATGTCCCACATGGAGGAGGAGCAATGCCTGATGCAGAGGAGTAGGCTGATAGTTGATACGATAGTTGTCTCCTCACATTTTTGATCTTTTGTTGTACTGATAGCTCATTGTAGCTAATTCATTATATTGTATGCACATTGTGCACTGATGTACTATAGATTTTTGTGACACACCCCATGTACTTTTATCAATATATATATATATATATATATATATATATATATATATATATATATATATATATATATATATATATATATATATATATATATATATATATATATGAGATATTTTGGTTTGACTTCATAGAAATTGTTATTTCATTTATGAGGTTGTTCATCATGTGATGCAAATGTATGCAATGTTTAATTTTCTCTTTAATGTATGTATGATTGTGCAATATGGATGGAATGTTATATGAATTATGAAAATGCATTTCATTTATTATGGTTTATGAATGCAAATGTATGGATGCAATGGATGGATGAAAGATTATGCACATGTAATGATGTTATATGTAAATGCAACAATACACATGATGTTTTTTTAGGTACATGAAGAATTCAAGTGCTCAATCATTGTCAAAAGGATGTTTAACTCAAGACAATGACTGATTGCTTTCCAATTGGAGAGACCTTCATGTGACCTTCAATCTGTATGATGTGTTAAGTGTAATGTTTGAGAAGAGCAAATGCTATGCTAAATTCAAATCATGAAAGATATGCAACCATACTAAATGCAAAATGCAAATGAAATTCAATCCCAGGACTTAGTCACTAATCATTTGTTAGTCTTTTTCATTACTAAATATTTTAGGTAACACCAAATGTCGATACAATGTTCACTTTTTAGGCAACCATGAACATATGAATATTGACTTTTAGTCAGATTTGTCAAATTATATTTAAGCACCAAGGCACCTTAATATCATGTCCATTTTGATATAGAAATTTGTATAAGCATCAGAGCATAAACATTGTGATGACCCAAATACACCTTGCAGACAAACACACCAATAAATTTTGAGTTTATCCTTGTGCTAATGTGAATTACCCATAGTGACCCTTTATTGTTCACATCCTTGGGTAATGTTCCATTTCACACTAGGAGTAAGAATTTAATCATAAAAGAAAAAAAATAAAATATTATGCCCCCGTCCTTGCCTTTCTAAATCCATGAAGGAAATTATTGATTAGCTCAAGGGACATAATATGAAAAAATATCAATGTGAATTAGTCAGCATACTAGAAGATAAAAGTATATCGCAAAGATTGTTTTGTTGTAGCATTATGTTTGTTTGTGTTGTTGTCAGTTGCAAAAATCCTTTTCTGGTAGGGAGACAGATGAACTGACTCAGATAAGGCATCAAAAGGAATAATGAATGGATATGACTCATTAGAGGTATTGAGGACCATATGATATGACTAGGATTTCCCCAAAGTTGGAAACATTGATGATTTCAGACCTTTGTTGCTTGGTGCATAGATTGAATTTATTGAAAACAAGATGTGAAAGAAAATAAGGAGATATGTACAACCTAAAGCAGGACAAAAAGCTGGGAAATTGCCAAGATTGCATTGATAGATGGAGCATTTTGTACAAGTGGCACCCGTTTACCGAGTTTTCACCATCTTGGTAGGGATTCTATTTTTGCTACCAAGGCACTTGTTTACTAGGTTTTCACCAAGGCACTTTTTATTTTTCTTTTTATTTTTGTACTTTTCACTTTTTCAAATTTTTTTGATTTTTTTGTGGACCATCAAGGCACCTATTGCTATGTTTTCACCAGGATGATCATTTTTTTAGGACTTTTTCTAATTTTTATACTTTTTTAAAGGATATTTTCCACATGTTGAATGTCTAGGCATAGAATTTCTTCAAATGAAGAACATTGATTGGTTCTTCGAGTTGTTCTCCTTCAGTCATTGAGAGTTGATAGGCTCCTGAGCCAAAAGAAGTAGTAACAAAAAAGAGACCCATCTAGTTGGGTTCAAACTTCCCCTTGCGTTCTTGATGGGATTGATTTTTAGTGTTCTCTCTCAAGACTAGATCACCAACCTGAAATTATTTGTGTCTGACCTTCTTGTTGTAGCCTCTACACACGCGTTTCTGATATACTCTGAGATGATCATACACAACTTGTCTATTATCATCTAGTAGTTCAAGTTCTTCTAACCTAGACATTGTAATCATCATTGGTTACCAGACCATGCATTCTGATTCTGGGTGATAAGATTTCAACCTCAATAGGTAGTACCTCTTGAGTCCCATATACTAAAGTGAAAGGAGTAGCCCCAATGGGTAGTCTTATATTCATTCTATAAGCCCAGAGAGTTGGATTTATCATCAAATACCAATCTCTCCTTGTTTTGTTGACCATGCAGTGCAAGATTTTCAATAAGTTCTTATTGGACACTTCATCTTGTCCATTCTCTTGTGGCTAATAAACCGATGACCAATATTGAGTAATCTTGAATTTTTAACATAAGTAATCTAGGTCCTTGTTTTTTAATTGGCCTCCATTATGAGTGATGATGGAGTGTGGGATACCATACCAACAAATAATATAATTCAAAATGAACATAGAGATCTATTTGCTAGTTTCTTGTGTCAAAGGAACTACTTCAACCCATTTTGTAAAGTAATCAGTTGCTATGATTATATGGGTGTGACCATTTGACGAATGTGGATATATGGCTCCTATGAGATCAAATTCCCATTGTTGAAAAGGCCATTTTGTTGTAAATGGAATCATATCTCTACCTAGAAAGTGAATCAAATTACTATGGACCTGGCATTTGTTATAATTCTTAGCATATGTCATGGCCTCTTTCTCCATATCTAGCCAATAGTACCTCGACCTAATGATTTTTTGAGCTAATATCAAACCATTGGAATGTGACCCACAAATACCTTCGTGGACTTCCTCTAATGCGGGTTTCGACTCTTCTTGTTCTAAAGATCTAAGGAGCATACCATCCAAACTTTGTTTGTATAGATCATTACCAATGATGACATACCATGATGCATTTCAGATAAGGTATCATTTTTCATGATGGTTAAGGTTATCAAGAAAGACTTGGTCTCGAAGGTAGGAATAGATGGTTTTGTAGCATGATGAATCATGACCAACAAAAGTGCAGATCATATGGATTTATAGGAAATCACAGACAAGGAATGATAGTGCTTCCACCAGGAGATCATAGCATAGCTCATGTTCTTGTTGCTATAGTAAAGATGATAGTGTAGCCATGGCATCGCATACC
This sequence comes from Chamaecyparis obtusa, assembly GCA_027943335.1. NCBI lineage: Eukaryota > Viridiplantae > Streptophyta > Pinopsida > Cupressales > Cupressaceae > Chamaecyparis > Chamaecyparis obtusa. The sequence continues at coordinate 4,652,995 of BSBK01000703.1, forward strand.
TTGTTCTCCATTCTTGGTATCTTCTCAAATGTGATAGAAATTAAGTATTTCTTGAGATCATCAACCATTCTTTGTATGGAATCAACTTCTCATCCTTTGTTTGATACACATCAATGAATTGGTGAATGACCAGTTGAGAGTGTCCATGAATGTGTAATTATGTCACTCTCCATTCTAGTGCTAATTTCATTCCATTTAATAGAGCTTCATATTCTGCTATATTGTTGGTGCAAGGGAATTTGATCCTAAATGCTTTTGGAATGGAGTAATCGTGTGGAGTGATAAATAGGATACCAGCCCCAGATCCATTTTGCATGTAAGATCCATCAAAGAATAACTACCATGTTCTTGAAGATAGGTGCATTATAAAAGCATCAAGAAATTAAATTTGCGTTGGGTGATCATCAAACAATGGAGCTTTAGCTAGTTGATCTGTGATGACTTGTCCTTTAATGGATTTACATTCAACATACTCAATGTCGAACTTGCTCAGTAGCATTACCCACTTCGCTAGTCTACCTATGAGAGAAGATTTTCTTAGCAAGTATTTTAGTGGATCTATCTTGGCTACAAGGTGTATAGTGTGAGCCAACATGTAGTGTCTTAGTTTCTATGATGCAAAGATCATAGCTAGACACACTTTCTCTATCATAGAGTAATTCTTTTCATAAGCCACTAAGGTTCTACTGATGTAATAGATAGCTCATTTCCATTTGTTTTCATTATGTTATGCCAATAATGCCCCCAGTGAGAGATGAAGCATCTGATCGATAATTAAGAGATGAAGCATCTGATCGATTTTAATCTTCCTTGTAAGGTACACATTTGACTGATGTTCTTAGGAGGTTGCATCTCCATGATTTCTTTAACCTTCGTCGGATCCACTTCTATACCTTTTTTTGAGACAATGTATCCGATAAGTTTCCTTGAAGTAACACCAAAGGCACATTTCTTGGGATTTATCTCAAGACTAATTTTTTCCATTCTATCTAGTATTTTACCCAAGTCAACTAGATGTTCATATCTTTTCATTGATTTAGCCAAGGTATCATCAACATAGTCCTCCATGTTCTTATGCATCATATCATGAAAGATAGATGTCACGCCTCTTTGATAAGTAGCTCCAACGTTCTTAAGACCAAATGGCATGATTTTCCAGAAGAAATTACCACAGACACATGTGAAAGCTATCTTCTCTTGATCTGATGGAGCTATATTTATTTGGTTGTATCCAAAAAAGCCATCCATTAGAGAGTACATTTCAAATCCTGTAGTCATGTCCACTATCATATTGATGTTTGGCAGTGGAAAATCATACTTTGGGCATGCTTTGTTTACATCCTTGAAATTTTTTTCATACTCGAATGGATTTATCTAGTTTTGATATTGGAACAATGTTTGATATCCATTCAGTGTAGTCTATGACCAAGATGAATCCAGCTTTGAGTAATTTCTCTAGCTCAGCTTTGACAAGAAGTGCAGCATGTGGATGCATTTTTCACAACTTTTGTTTGATTGGTTTAACTCCCAGAGCTATAGAAAGATGATGCATAATCAAATTAGGATCCAATCCTGACATGTCTGAATACTTCCATGAAAAGTTTATCTTTTTATCTGTTAAGAATTTGGTAAATGCCTATTTCTCTTCTTCTGATAGGGATTGTGCAACATGAATCATCTGAGGTTCCTCTGTTGTGCCCAAATTGATATACTAAGTTGGTTCTATCAAAACTAGTGATCTTTCTTGTAAATGACTTAGAAGTACATCAAATATCTCATCCTTGGGTTCCTCAGAGAGGTTTTCACCTTCATATACATCTTTTGTTGTTACTATTTTTGGTTCTAAGACTGCCACATAGTGGTTTTCACCCTCAAGACTCTTTTTATTTTGCTTTTATTCTTTTGACTAAGATATTTGATATCTGACTTTGTCATGTTGCTGCTCAGTTTGCTGATGGAAGTTTTCATGGGTTCAATCACGTTTAGGTAGATGCCAAGGCATAGTCTATTTGGAAAGTATAGATATCTTGGCTTGGGTCATTGGACATTTGGTCAATAAGTTCAGGATGTTTGATAGTAAGGGGAGGGAAGGATTATCTGATAGTGTTTATGCACATAGTGGTGTCACCATTGACTCTAACCTGACTCTTGAATTCTATGGTGATATTACTACTTAAAATGTTTATCTCATTAAGTGTCTCAACGTTATCGTTAGATCTTGTGTTAGTAATAAGTGAATCAGACTCACGAGGTCTGTCATGTTGTTCTAGACTCACATCAATTGTAGGTGTGTATTGGTGAATAACATCGATATGTTTGTCTATTATGAGCTCTTCTTCTTCTGCTTCTGGAATGACTCCCCATTCATAGTCATTAGATTCCTCATCAGGACCTGTGGGAAAATCAAGAACATGTGTGAAATCAGGACAAATACCCCAAGCAAGGTTGCCTTCAGAGTCTGAGCGGAATTCATATTCATTTGAATCTATCTCAGAATCACTAGAGTGTCCCAAATGTTCAACTATTGTGAGAGATATACCTTCTTCCTCTTATTTTTTTTTGATCATTCGGTTCTTGTGTTGCGATTGTCTCTTGTGCAGTAGTTGTTTCTTGTGTGTCTACTATGTTGATTCTTTCATTAGGTTTTTGTTCATCATTAAGAATTTCTAAGATGTGTTGAGGTATACGTTCATAAGGAAAAACATCTATTGTGTCTGAATCATCAATGTCTGAATGATGTGTTTCTTCCTCTTGTTGAGTATCCATCCCTAGTTCTATCTGTTCTATGACATGAGTAGAGTTTCCATTGAGATGGAAAGGTTTCTTCTGATAACCTATGCCTGTAGTATCTTTGTTTGTTCTTCCACAATGTTTAATGGGTTTGATGATACCTTTGCCTCTTGTTCCTAAAGGTCCTTTTCCAGTGTATCCCATTTTGGAAATTAGCTTGTGTCCTGGTCCATATGATTTCAGAGGACTCTTAGGTGATTTAGAATCACACTTTTGAACTATGTTGATATTGAGATTCATCTTTGTATAACCAAGCTAATATAGAATCTTCTTCATCTGATTCTTTTTTGGATAGCTGTTCTATGATATAACTCCCATCATAGATGACCTCTATTTTTTTAGTTGTAGGTTTCATTTTCTCTGAAGGTTGCCCATAATATTTAGGTGAAAGTGGGAGATATGTAAGAGATAGAAATAGTTCTATTATGTATTCTCCCATACCTGTATCTTTGATCTTGAATTATTTTTCTACACCTTCCATTTTGAATGTGGATGCTATATCACTCTATTTTGTGGAAGACTCTCTGTTGTTTGGAACAATTTTGCCATCACTTTCCTTCAAAGCATTGCAAGATGTTGACATATCTATAGGTATTGTGACCTCTACTCCATCATATGGGAACTTGACACATTGATGATATGTTGACGGAATAGCTTGCATTTCATGAATCCAGGGCCTTCCCAAGAGGATGTTATAGGCCAGTGGGAGGTCGAGTACCTGACAAGTGATGTCTCTGATTATAGGTCCTGTTATGATAGGTAAAATAATGACACCTTTGGAAGACCTTTCTTGCTCATCATATGCTTTTACAATTATTTTATTTTTAGGATCAATAGCATCTTCTGATAATCCTAGTTGTGTAACTAGTTTATATGAACAAATATTTAGACCAACACCTCCATCTATCAATACATGTTTGACACGATGATTTTGGATCATGACTTCAATATGTAATGGATGGTTATGTGGATGAATCAGTGAATTATCATCTTCCTCTAAAAAGGATGTATATTTAGGAGAGGTTAAGTGAATCACCATGGTTTGCAACCAATCGAGATCAAGATTTTATAGAACATTAGAACTAATGAGAGCTTTGTCTAGAATAGCTCGATGAGCTGGAGAAATTCAAAGCAACTCAAATATAGAGAACTTGGCATTAGTGTGCTGCAATTGTTGGATAATGCTATAAGATGTTGTTTTGGACTCTTTAGAATTGGAAGAATTGGACGCAGTCCTTTGCTTAGTTGTAGATGTAAGATTGAATGGTACCTTCGGGGCATTTGATGAACCTGAGTTTAGTCCTAGAAGAGCTACCAGATCTTGAGATCGAGTGACCGCATTGGTTGATATGTTGTCTTTCATGTCCTTCCTGACAATGGTGATGACATTGCAGTGTTGAGATGTGCATGGATCTACCATGTTGATGACATCATTATTGTCGAAGCATGTGTGATTGACCTTAGCACCCATGTTTGGCTTGGAAGATGATGATTCTCCCTGATTATGCTTTGGAAAAGGTTTTGTGAATGCCGTATGATCATTTTTGGATTTATGGTTGTCAATCATGACTTCTCTAGTGTTAATTTTTCTTGAATAAGATGTTTTAGATGCATGCAATTATTGGTTTTATGACCCTTTTTTTGGTGAAAATCATAGAAATCAGTCTCTTTCCACCATTTAAGTTTGAATTTTGGGTCATAAGGTTTTATCTCAGGTAATGTGACGATGTTATTTGTTGGAAAATACCCACAGTTTATAGTAATTTGACTTTTTAGGAAGCTCATTTACCTTTTTCTCTGAGGCTTTTATGGATTAGGTGCCAATCATGAGGTTAAATATTGGTGCTTTGGGTGGAGCACTGATGTGGTCAACAACACCATCTGTGACAATATTTTTGTTTTTGTTCCAAAATTTGACTTTATCTTTTTTGTTGGAACTAGAACTTGAATCATACTTGTTTTCTTTATGATGTGATATATCTCCCTTGCAAACAAGTATGTATTCTATTTTTATGGCACTATCTACCATTTTGTCAAATGAGGTATGATTTTGCATCTGAAGATGATAGTTGATTTCCAGGATTAGATTATTGATGAAGATTTCCAATTTCCCATTTTCTAGAATTTGTTAGGCATAAAGCGAGAACTTCTTCCTCCAACATTTGAGGAAAGTCAGGAAGGGTTCTCCTTCCTTCTGTTTCAGATTGTATATGTCAATCATGGTGACTGGATATTGTAGGAGTATTGTTGATAGAAAAATTTGATTAACTCCTAAAAAGTCTTGATTGTTGGAAGTATTTTGGAGAACCAGTTTATGGATGCCCCTCCCAAAGATCATGGGAAGAGACACATTAAGTATGTTGGTTCATGCATGAACTCCATGGATAGAGTACAAAATTAGCTGACATGATCTTAAGGATATGAATTTTTGTCATATTTATCATATTTGGGTAGTTCCACCCCTTTCAGGAATGGTGGCATATACAAGCTTTGATAAAATGGAAATGGACATAGGGCATCCATAGAAAATTCTTTGGGTTCTTTCTCTTTTTCTAGCTTGTTAAGTTTGACTTGCATAGCATGCATATGTTTCATCATGGCCATGATGGGAGTTTCTTCCTCTTGTGTTATGATATCTTTGACATTAAATTTGTGAGGAAGTTTGGCCCCTTGCCGGGCCAATTCGAGGAAGTATGTCTCTTTATCTTCTCATAAGAAGTGTTTCATCATTTTCTTGAAGAGATCATCATCTCAGTATTGTGAAATTACTGAAGGTGTGGGTTCTTGATTTCCCCCATCATCAGAGTTGTGACCTTGTGAACCTTGGATGGCTCCTCTTTGATACATAGTAGCGTGTTGATGATTATCATGAATAGACTCAAAGGGAGGTGTGTGACCTCTCTTAGGGCGTAGATTTCCAAGTGCATCTTCTTTGTAAAGATTGGTATCGTATAATTGTTGAAATGTCTGAGAAATAAGAGAAGATAAGGATGATGTCTTTGGTTCTTCTCTTTGTTTTCTATGTAGGGAAGCTCTTGTTTCCACCATTAACCTTTAGGTGAATCTTGGAGCAAGATAAGACAAACTGAATGAAAATTTGATTTATGAATAATCAACTGACGTAACCTTGTCAAGATTGAATCAGATTGTTGATAAAAATGTAGATTTGGACATAAGTGAAGGATATAACTGTGCCTAAGATGTATGGGTAGGTGCCCAAAAGATGGTGGACACTAATTCACAACACTTAGCCTTTGGTAGATAGAGGTTGTTTTGACAAGGTTTTTGACATAGGATGAGATGCATTCCAGATTAATCAATAGGATGACAAATTGAGTGAAATAGATCACTTTGGGAGAGCTAGATGGATCACTATTTCTTTGCTCTATACCTAATAGAGTGGATTTTATGATAGAATTTTGACCAAAGCTGAAGGTTGACTAGATTTATGCCAAAATTAGGGTTTTTATGATAAGTTGTGTAAACTATTGTATGACAGTATCCAAGCTTGTACAACATGAAATGGGGCCTCACACGACACTCTAGGATTCTCGTACAATAATTGATACCAAAAATTAATTTTTTCTTGGGATTTTTGACAACTCTCATACGACACTCTATAGCTTCCCGTACAACACTTGGGGGGTTCTCATATGACACTTGGTCAAACTGAGCAATTTTTGTATGACAATTGACAAGGTAGGATGACAGTTTACATGGGAAAAGGATTTTACTTCAATTTTTGGGATTCTTGGTGTTTTTGGTCTTAGTTTGCTTTTCAATTTTTATTTTCCAATTTTTAGAATCTGTGTGATTTGGATTGTGTGAGGATGTTTAGCATAGCAACAGGCTCACAATCATAGAAAACATGTGGGAACTGACTCAATGAATCAATCACACCTAGCTTAACCTAATTAGGAGAAGAGATGTATTACTTGCTCGTTGAATTAGGAACACACTCAATGAATCCTCAGAATATGGTGGTCCAATAACACGTAATGGATGTTGAAGCCCATATTATCCAAGTTCAAGCGTCAAGGAGGGCTTGATATGATGACTATCTTGGGGTGATACTATTCACCTTGCACAAGCACTAAAAATCCTTCGGAGGTAGATCCGTAGAAAACTAGCTTAGGATTTTAATCAAGGCATCCATTCACAATTGTCTCCCATAGTCCCACAAGGAGGATTGAGGCTATTAAACCTATGAGTACTCAAAACTGTATAGTCTTGCAAGAAAGATTCAAGCGGCTTTTATCTACATAAGATCCAAGCATGTTCATGGAATCAATCCAAGGAACAAGTAAAATTATGTCTTCCGAGGCTTTAACCTCAAGGAAGCGTCAAACTTTATAGTGGGGTGGAAGAGTCAACTTAAGACTTGTCCCCACTTGGGTTGTTCCCGGGAGATTTTTACCTCATCGGTAGGCCCTCTAAAGGTTTAAATGAAATGCGAGGTTGGGGACCACATGATCTAGGTTTCTAATTCTCTAAGAAGATAAGACCATAATCCCCTAACCTTTTCCCTATCCAAGACATGCCAAAAAGAATTAATCCAGAGATAGTACGCACATTGCCAGGGGGGAGATACTTTCTGGGTTTCTGATTCTCTAAAAAGAGAAGAGCATAATCCCGTCAATATCTACCACATGTAATATGACACATGTGAATAATTATATATGTGCCTATGAAAAAGAGATTAACCAAACACAATATTTTCTTGATGAAGATTTTGGCAACCTACAAAACCACAAGTCAGGAATTTTTGATAAATGAGCTTTCTTTGGCTAGTGAGTTCTGAAAGGGTTTCCTACAAACAAGGGTTTAGAAGAAAAGACAAGAATAGGCCAAAAAGATATGTTTCAATGCTTAGGTCTTCATCTCACATCCTACAAAAAGTGTTAGGCTGTCTCTACAATCACACACCAGAAAATAGCATGGGTCAGGATTAGCAATCAATCAAATTTCAGAGCAAAAATCTTAAAAATTGATTGCAAAAAAAATCCATATGACAATTGATATTTTAGTGTGAAATATCATACGACAATATACCTTAACCCATATGAAAATTTATCCCTGATACGACAATATGTACAAATCAATACGACATTTTAGCCCTGATATGACAATGTGTACAAATCGATACAACACTATAGGAATTTCTTTTGTCGTACGACAGACAGATACTTCTGAAACAACACTTTCTAAACTGTCGTACGAGATTGTAGGGGAAAATTTCAAAAATTGAGAGCTTGATGAAAATGATCAAAAAATTGACAAAAAATGAAAATGTGAATCCTGATATCGGGCCCCACAGTGGGCGCCAGAAATGTGTGTGTGAAAATTGTACCTATTTAGAAGACACAACACATAATAAAATAAGCAATGAACGAATATATCATCAATCAAGCGATTTACTACCTTCTAGAAGACGTGAGTATGGTATTCTCAGAAATGAACGAGATAAGTGACAATGCAATGTCTAAACGAAGGATTTGAATGCAAAAACTATTGAAATGAATGCAAGATTAATCTATGTTTTTGTGATTTTCAATGCAATAAGAATAACAACTATATGAAATTGATCTAAAACTTGATAACAATGAATGGAAAACTAGCTATGAATATAAAAACTAGCAAATAATGATCCCAATTGATCTCAAAATGGATGCACAATCTCGCAAGATCTTGAGAGTATAACGTTGTTGTTCTCAAAATTGCACCTTCTAATTGTAAAGGACTGAGGGCCATTTATATAGAAAATCTAGGTTTGGGAACTCATGGAAAAAAAAAATTCACTCCTTGATTAACTCGAATTGATTGGTAAGTTATCAGGAGATTAGAAACAATTATCTAGTAAAATCATGCAAATCAACTTTTTAACTCATAATTGGAAGTTGAGATCACTCCAATCTGCTTTTTAACTCACAATCACATGTTGAGTTTAGAAAGTTAACAAAATAAATCCAAGAGTTGATTTTGAGTTTAACTGCTTTTCTATTTTTTGCATAGATAATTGTTGATTTATTTAATTTCCATATGTTTTATTCTCAACTTAACTGATTTAATCAATTAAATAACTAATTTATAGGTTAATCAATTATTAAATCAAACTTTATCCAAAATTATATTATTTAATTTGACAATTTGATTTTATATCAATTAAATAAAAATTCATTTGATTATTTTTAGAATTTTTGATTTATTGCCAAATAAATAATATTATTTAATGAATAATCTAATCAAATCTAATTAAATTAATTAAGTGGCTAAATTAAGTTTAATTAATTAAATATTTAACATATTCAATCAATCGCACTTTAGGATAAATAAAATAATCATTTATCGCCAAATAATATCTAATTAGAGATAATTAGGATAGATTAGGAATTTTTAGGAATATTCCCCGATGGAGATTTGTGACAGGATCGATTAGGGTTTTGATAACTTGATGTACAAATGTGCCTTAGGTTAGGACTTTAGGGTCAATTTTTATTGATTTGTTGATGTGAGAGGTTAATGGTACTAAAGCCCATTTTTGGGGTATTACAACTATACTTACTAGGATTTAGAAAATGAAACTGGAAGGCATATCAATTTTATAGAAGCTAAAAGCTCTGGTGCCTCAAGATGTTTCACCTAGAGTAACTGATCAGTCAAAAAAATAAAAATTGGTGGAGATATTGGGTAAGGGTGAAACTTCCTTTGATATTTTTAAATTCTACAAAAATTTAAAGATCCAAATTTCTCTCTTAGAATATCTTAAAATAAACCCATTAGAGTTGAATCATTTGGTAGAGAATTGTAGATCTGATTCTACCAAAGTTAATTCTTGTTAAAGTCAATCCTCTGATAATGAGACTTCCACATATGTCCTTGTCTTAGATACCATGAACCTTAAAACCACTACAATCAATAAAAAACTTAATCCCTTTTATGTATCTTTGTTCATAAATGGGAATAAGTTGAGCAATTGTATAATAGATTTAGGAGCATTTGATAATGTATTATATTTCTTTGTAGCTAAATCCCTTGTCTTATAATTAACTAAATTTTTCCAAAGATGCTACTCAATGGATGCCAAACAAGTTCCTCTAGTAGGCTAGATAAAAGACACACAAGTAGCTTTAGCAAACCATCCATCCAAAAGGCTAAAACTTACAATCCTTGTAGCAGATATCCCTTCTAGCTATGGAATGTTGTTGAGTTAGAGTTTCTACAAAGACTTGAGTGGACAAATAAGGTTAGACTAGTGTCATGCTATAATACCGGTAGGAAACAAGAAGGTTAAATTGGAACTAGAAGACAAAGCCAAATTCATGGTCTTGAAGTATGATGATCCTAAAGTCCAAATCTTGTATGAGGAAATGGAATTTAGAAATTACACGATGAACTCATAGATCAGGAAGTCGTAATAGAAAAGGATGAAACATATAAGTCTTCCTAGTTGACCATGGAATTTGATGGAAGTCATGCCTCGACAGGATTAGGTGTTGGAGTAGTTTTGATTTCACCAGAAGGAGAGATAACCCCTTTGTCATATAAACTAGAATTCAAGAACACTAATTAAACTATAGAGTATGAGGCATTTCTATTAGGAATCACCACAACTCAAGAAAGGGGAATACAAATGTTAGTAGCTAAAGGAGCTGCTAAATTAGTAGTAAAACAAGTTAGAGGTACCTTCACTATTAAAAATCATAGATTATAAAATTATAGGAATAGAGTGGGATGAAATTGAAAGTCTTGAAGCTTTCTCTATTGAATCAATGCCTAGGGATAAAAATACCAGAGAAGATTCTATAGCGGTGTCAGCGTCCTTACTTCTTCCCCACCCACATTTTGAAGATAAAAAGTACACTATTGAGTTAGTGCATAGGCCTAATATCCTTGACAACGTTGAGGCCTGGAAAGTTTTTGAAGCTGATCTTCATCTTGAATATTTCTTAGAAAAAATGAAAGTGTTCATGGAAAAATATTTTAGAGGGGAGAATCACTCCAAAGAATATACTCTAGACAACAAGAAAGACCTCACTCAAGGTGTTGTGCAGTTGAAAGAAAAAAAAAATTCTTAAAAGCAAGATATACTTAGAAAAATTATTTGATAGACATGATACTTATATTAGACAGAAGTGAGCCAAAAAAGGTAACACTTTTAGTGAGTACGAAGATATCAACATTGGAGAATTTTAGAGACCTAAGATGGTTAGCATCGGTAAATGTTGCACTTTAGAAGAAAGGTCAAAATTGGTAGAGCTTGTAATTAGGTATCATGATGTCTTCACCTAGTGTTATGATGATTTGAAGAATTTCATGGACATAAGACTTATGCATCATATCCCTTTTAAACCTGATGCTACCCCCTTTTTGGAAGAAATAAAATAATTACAATCCCAAGGTCACTGATGCTATTTTTTAGGAGATCAACAAAATGCTAAAGGCAAAGATCATTTACTCAATCTATCATTCCACCTGGATAGCTATTGTAGTCCCTGTGTGAAAAAAGAATGGAGAAATAAGAATTTATGTGGACTTTAGGAATCTCAACCAGGCTTCTCTCAAAGACAATTACACCTTGCCTAATATGGACCATATTTTACAGATAGTGGGGGTATAAGAGGTGATTTCTATGCTCGATGGGTTCTTAGGTAAGAATCAGATCAAGGTTGATAAAAGTGACCAATGCAAGACCACATTCACTACGCCATGGGGAAATTTCTCCTATAATATAATTCCATTTGGGTTGATTAATGTAGGAGGTACTTTCCAGAGGGCTATGGACATATCATTTAGAGATATGAAGAATAAGACTATAGTAATTTATCTGGATGATTTGATGGTGTTTTCTAAGAAAAGGAAGAATCATTTACATGACCTATAAGTGATCTTGCAAAGGTGTTGGGAACACAATATTTCCTTGAATCCAAAGAAATTGGTATTTTGTGTAATAGAGGGAAAATTTTAGGGCACATCATATCATAGGAAGGAATCAAGATAGATCCTGAAAGAATAAAATCTATCTAGTAGCGAAGCTTACCATCTAGTAAAATAGGGGCAAAGTCCTTTTTTAGCCAAGTAAATTTCTTGAGGAGGTTTGTACCAAATTTATCTAAAATTACTAAACATATTGTGGACATGATGAAGGGCAACCAAAGCTTCAAATGGAATGAACCTGGTAGGTAGGCATTCGATGTCATTAATAGAGAAATAAATAACATGCCAATGTTAACACATCCAAATTTTAACAAATATTTTATTATCTACTGTTATGCTTCAAAACATACCGTGTGAATAATTTTACTTCAGGAGATTGAAGATAAGGTACAAACACCTATTACTTTTATGTGAACTCCTTTGAAGAATCACGAGATGAAGTACTCTCAGATAGAGAAGCATGATTTTTTACAGTAGTGAAATCATTGAAGCAATTCAGGTTCTATATCCTATATTCACATGGTACAATTTTTTTACTAGAACCCATGGTAAAGAGTGTCCTCACCCAACAATAAATAGGGTGTAATACAAGAGTCTGGATAGTGAAGGTTTAGGAATATGATATAGAAATCGAACCTAATAAACTTGTGCATGGAAGAGGTTTGTGAATGATGATAGCTAAGAATGAACTAAAAGCACTAGAAGATGATCCAAAGGTGCTATTGGTAAGCCTACAAGATCCATGGTTTTCAGATGTAGCCTATTTCCTAACCTATGGTGAGTTCTTAGAAAGCATCTCCTTGAAGAAAAAGAGGAACCTAAGGAAAAAGACAAGTAAGTACATGTTATATAATGATAACATATACAAGAAGGCCCTAGATGGAACATTTCTCTGATGTGTGGTTAAAGAGAAGTATCCGAAGCTCTTAAGAACATTTCAATATGAAGCTTATGGTGGACACTACACTTCTACTGTTACAACCTTCAAGATATTAAGGAAATGGTACTATTGGCCCAAAATATTCAAACATGATTACCATTGGGTATCCAGGTGTGACAAATAACATTTTTTCATTGACAAGCCATAATTAGCTGCCCTGCCTTTGAGGCCAGTAGTGATAGAAGGACCTTTCCAATAGTGGAGATTAGACTTAGTCGACCCAATCAAACCGAGGTTTAGTAGTAAAAATACACACATCCTCATGGAAAAAAAATACTTTACCAAATGGGTGCAAGCTATAGTAGTGAAGAGAATAGTTACTAAATTGGTCTATGATTTTCTCAAAGAAAACATCCTGATATGTTTCAGTGTTCCTTTAAAGGTAGTGAGTGATAATGAAACATGTTTCTCCTCCTATGAAATATTGAAATTTTGTTATGATAATGGTATCTCTCTAGCTCATTCATTAGATTACTACCCCCAAGGAAATGGTCAAGATGAGTCAATCCATAAGAATTTGGTTAGTATCACGAAGAAGTTGGTATAAAAAAATCAAAGAAATTGGCACAAGAATTTGCATGAAGCTCTATGGAGAGATGGTGTTGGATGTTGTTGGAATTGGTTACTAATTCTGTAGTCATTCATGTTTTGTCACTGATGTCAACATATGTTTCTATGAAGAAAATAGACTGGTTATGACAGTGTACGGTTACGGTACAGTTGATTCAGAATGAGCAAACATAGGTTTATGTAAAAGGAGGTGTTGTGATCTTATATCTAAGATTGCATACTGTAATATTTCATATTGGTTGAGTAACATAAGATTTGGTGAAGACTAGTTTTTGGACTATGATAGTGGAATTTAACAGATTTGGTCTCTGTATTTTGAGTGTATCTTACAAGCGATGTGGATTCAGTGTATGCGAGCTTAAGGGATACCAGATAATGTATTGAGGAATGTCCTTTGATCTTAGCAAGTTGTGGGAAGCATGATGATGTCAGTTGTGGCATGTGTTCTGGAGGAGACCTATTTGGGGTTAACTTCAGAGTTGTAGCATGTATTATGGATAACGAGCATGGATTACAGATGTTGGACCTTGATTATTGAAGTGTAATTGTTGTATAATTGTTATAGATACCATGTGTATCTTAGCAAGGGGTTATGTAATTATTTGTATATTAGGAAAGCCTAATTGGCTGACCTAATCATTTATTGTAATAGGGTATATTAAGATCTTTTCTTTTGAAAAGATAGGTAGAGTGGAAGAAATGTAAAAGAGGATTGTGGAAGCTATGAGCTTGTATTTACTAGATGTAGATAAGAGGATAGTTTATACTTCATTGGAACTGATCAAGTAAAAATAGTTGCTATAGACAATTCACAAGGATTGTGTATTTCCTTTATATACACTTATGTTGTGAATAGTGAGTTTGAGAGGTGGACATAACCTTCTTTGGGTAGTGAGCCTACATTTCTTTGACTCCTAACAGTGTCTGTCCTTTAATAGGCACTGTGTACTGTAATATTTTAATAAGCTCCTAATAGGGCTAGATATTTTAACACGGATACTATAATCCTAGTACATCATGTGTGGGTGCTAATTCCCACTGGGGTTTTACCTTTAACAGGGTTTCCTTAACAACAAATTATTGTGTTATTATGTTGGCATTTACTATGCTATCATTTGATTTGGTGAAGCTGCTATTTAAAGTTTATAGTTTAATAATATGTCTCACAAATGATTCACCCCCCCCCCCCCCTCTCAGTTGTGCTAGTGGACTATTATTCCTAACAATTGGTATCAGAGCTACTAGTCCTTAGAGATAAATCTTAACATCTTGAGGTGATCTTGGAGATGGAATTCTATAGGAAGGATAGTCTGAAATTTGATCCTGAAAACTTTGATAGTTGGAAAAATAAGATGTGAACATATTTTCTATGTTTGGGTATTGAATAGTGGATGATCATGAAGAATGAGGTAACCATGAAGGCTGATGATAATTAGATAAAGCTACTGACAAAGAAAATAATACATTTTCATATTACATGGTCGCAAGGGAAGCATTGATCAGTGCACTCTCTAAAGGAGAATTTACTGAGGTGCAAGATCTGGATTCAACACACAAAATTTGGGGAAGATTAGAAGCATTATATGAAGGAGACAAGTTTACTAAGAAAGCAAAGTTACATAATTGGAAAAAAAGGATGGATAATTTGAAAATGAAAGATGATGAAAATATTAGGGCTTATGTACAGAGAGTTACTAAGGTTTTGATTGGAATAAAAAATTCTGGAGGCACTTATGAAGAGGAAGAAGTCATTGCAAAGATTCTTAGATCATTGACACCTATTTACAAGACCAAAGTTTAGGCTATAGAAGAGATTATACCTTTGACTACAAAATTTAGCAAAAAGATGTTGATTGCAAAGATAACTACCTTTGAGGCTGCAGAGATGGGAGGTTATTTACCTAGAGTTGAAACAACATTTAAGGCATTTGCAGACAAAAAGACATTATCTATAATTGCGAGCACCAGAAGTGGTAATATGAAAGAAGAGCTTGGTGAGTATGTTGATGAATGGGAACAAATACAAGAAGAAGAAATAAAGCTAGATGAAATTGTTGCCCTGATCGCTAGAAGAGAAAAGAGAGGTAAGGGTAAGTTAGAAGGAAAGTTACCTTTGAAATGTTTTTCATGCAATAAGATAGGTCACTTTGCATCTAGATGTCCTACAAGAGTTCCTAAGCATAAATCTAAGTTTTACAAACCTAAGTATTCAAAAGAAAAATAATGTTATTATGCTAGTGAAGGTGTTTCTGATGATGATTTTGATAACGAGGAGATTGGATTTATTGCTATCAAAGATGAAAAACCATTACATGAGGAAAGAGCTTTAGTGTCACATGTTGATAAGAAATATGAATGGGTTATAGATAGTGGTTGCTCATAGTATATGACAGGAGATAAAAATAAGTTTGTTAAACTAAATAAGTATAATGGTGGTGTTGTGATATTTGGAGACAATGTTCCTAAGCTTATCATTGGAGTAAGATCTATTTCTTTGGATGGAAAGACTAATAATGAAAATGTACTACTTGTTGATGGACTTAAGCATAACTTTTTGAGTGTTGGAAAACTAATGGACAAGGGTTATCAATTGAAATTCATTGATGGGAAATGTTTTATCAGAAGTCAGACAGGAAATTTGATTGCAACTGGTACTAAATCTAGAGGTAATGTTTTTGAGTTAAATACATCTGAATCTTCTTGTTTTGTTACAAAGGTAGATGACAATTGGTTATGGAATATAAGGTTTTGTCATGTTAATTTTGATAATATTGTAAAGGTAAGATTGGCTAATGCAATAAGAGACCTACCAAAAATTGTAAAACCATCTAACACTATGTGTGGAGAGTGTGTTATGGGAAAGTAGACTAGAAGCAATTATAAAATAAAATCATATTCAACAAAAGGAAAGTTGGATCTAGTACATACAAACCTATGTGGACCTACAAGGACAAGATCATAGTATGGTGAAAGGTACTTTATACTTTTTGTTGATGAATTTTCTAGAATGATGTGGATTACTTACTTGAGAGAGAAATCAGAAGCATTTGACAAATTCAAGATATTCAAAGAAAAAGTAGAGAATGAATCAGACTTAAAGATAAAATGTTTGAGATCAAACAGAGGTGGAGAGTTTAATTCAGATCTATTCAATTCATATTGCAAAGAGCATGGAATACATAGAAAGACATCTTCTCCTAGGACTCCATAGCAAAATGGGACAACACAGTGAAGAAACAAAACAATATTGGATGCTTCTAGGACAATGTTGCTAGAAGGAAATGTATCTCATGTACATTGGAGAGAAGTTGTTGGGACAAACATATACACATTAAATAGAATTAAAATTAGAGAAGGTAAAAGTAAGACTCCTTATGAATTGTGGTTTAATCATACTCAAACTGTAAAATATTTTAGAATATTTGGAAGTAAATGTTATATCAAAAGAGATGATGAAATAGGGAAATTTGATGCTAGAAGTGATGAAGGAATTTTTCTTGGTTATTTTACTAAAAGAAAGGCTTAAATTTTTTTTAACCCAAGATTAAGAAAGATGTCTGAAAGTAGTAATGTGAAGATAGATGAAAAGTTTATAATACAAGAGAGATTGTGTGATTGTTATCAGAATATAGAAATCAAGGAAGTTGCTACTACAAAAGAAGAAGACCATATTGAGATTGACTGCGAGAATGAGATTTGTGATGATGACACAAATGAATCTATTGAGACTCCTAAGAATCTGAGGTATGTTAAGAAAAACCATCCTAAAAATCAAATTATTGGTAATGCAAGTCAAGGAATGATGACTAGATCAAAGATAAGGGAAGAAATTTGTTTGATTTCTCAACTTGAACCAAAGACTACTGATGAAGCTTGTAGACATGAATCTTGGATCAAAGCTATGCAGGAAGGGTTAGCTCAGATAAAGAAAAATAACACTTGGGAATTGGTTCCTAGACCTAAAGAAATAAATGTAATAGGAACTAAGTGGGTTTTTAGAAATAAAATGAATGAAGAAGGAATTTTTGTAAGAAACAAAGCAAGACTGGTTTGCAAAGGCTATTCACAACAAGAAGGCATAGATTTTGAAGAGACATTTTAGCCTGTTGCTAGGTTGGAAGGTATAAGACTATTTCTGGCGTATGCTGCACATAAAGACTTCAAGGTATATCAAATGGATGTAAAATCTACATTTCTGAATGGGGATCTTGAAGAGGAGGTATACATAGAGCAACATGATGGATTTCCTCTGACAAAAGATGAAGACACAGTTTGTAAGTTGAAGAAGGCACTGTTTGGACTGAAGTAAGCACCAAGGGCTTGGTATGCAAGGTTAGACAAGTACTTAATTCTTCTTGGATTTAGAAAAGGTAATGCTAACAATGATTTGTCCTTAAGAACTAATCACGATGGAATTTTGATAATAGAAGTTTTTGTTGATGATATTATTTTTGGAGGCAATGATGAGATGTGTAAGAAGTTTTCTAAAGAAATGGAGAATGAATTTGAGGTGTCCATGATTGGAGAGATGAAATTATTTCTTGGACTACAAATAAATCAGAGCAAGAATGAAATTTGTATTTCTTAGATTAAGTATCTTAAAGAAATGTTGAAAAAGTTTGAAATGGAAGACTGTAAACCTGTTGGTACACCCATGGTGATTGGCTATAAAATGGAAAATATTGATGAGACCAAGAGTGTTTTTCAGACCAAGTATATATCAATGATTGGAGGATTACAATATCTAACTCAATCTAGACTAGATATTGTTAATGCTTTTGGAATTGTGTCTAGATATCAGGCGAATCCTAAAGAGACACAGCTGGCTATTGTGAAAAGGATATTTAGATACCTAAAAGGAACACTAGAATATGGCTTATGGTATGGTAAAAATGATGACTTTGAACTACATGCTTATACTGATTCTGATTGGGCAGGAAACATTAATGACAAAAAGATTACTAGTGGAGTTCATTTTTCTTGGGAAAAGGTTGGTTTCATGGTTAAGTAAAAAGAGGGATTGTATAGATCAATCTACTGCTGAATCTGAGTATGTTACCGTTGCTATTAATTGCACTTAGATTGTTTGGATGAAAAAAATGGTGAAAGATATTGGAATAATTTTTGTTGAACCCTTGGTTATCCATTGTGATAACACCAGTACAATGAATATGTCAAAGAATCCTGTGATGCATTCTAAAACTAAGCATATTTCTATTAAGTATCACTTTTTGAGGGACAATGTAACAAAGAAAGAAATAAGGTTGGAAGACATTAGCACAAAGGAACAAATAGCAGACATATTTACAAAGCCATTGCCAAAAGATGCCTTTGAATATCTCAGGAGTATGCTTGGGGTGCAAGTCCCTCCTAGTGAGAATTAAATGATGCAGGGATGCATTAGTCCAAAGGTCTTCAGAGCTCTATCATTTTCTGGACTTAATGTATGGATCTACTCCTCAGGGGGAGTGATCATTGGAACCTTACAGAATACATTTACGTGATTCAACACCTAGTTGATGAAGACTAAACAAAAGATAGTTGATGAATTATGGAACCCTTTTCTATTGTTGTCAAAGAGGGAGAGATACTATGATAAAATCCTTACTATATGGGGAAGAGTTCACTATTTGGGAAGAGATTATGTTGAGGATATTGAGAAAGTTGTATTAAGAGAGTATTTTTGGGTTGATGGATTTTTCCATATGTTTCCATCAATGCCAAAGGGGGAGATTTTTGGATGTTGTTGGAATTGGTTACTAATGTTGTTTTCATTCATGTTGTCATTGATCTCAACATATGCTGCTATGAAGAAAACATACTTGTTATTACAGTTTACAGATACTGTACGGTTGATTCAAAATGAGTGAACACAGGTTTGTGTACAGGGAGGTGTTGTGATCTTATATCTAAGATCACATGCTATAATATTTCATATTGGTTAAGTAAAAGAAGATTTGGTGAAGACTAGTTTCTGGACTATGACAATGGAATTTCACAGAGTTAGTATTTGTGTTTTGAGTGTATCTTACGAGCGATGTGGATTCAATGTATGTGAGCTTAAGAGATGTTAGATAACATATTGAGGAATGTTATTTGATCTTAGAAAGTCATGGGAAGCATGATGACATCAGTTGTGGCATGTGTTCTGGAGGAGACCTATTTGGGGCCGACTTCAGAGTTGTAGCATGTATTATGGATAGCAAGCATGGATTATGAATGTTGCACCTTAATTATTGGAGTGTAATTGTTGTATACTTGTTATAGATGCCATGTGTATCTTAGCAAGGGGTTATGTAATTATTTTTATATTAGGAAAGCCTAATAGGCCGACCTAATCATTTATTGTAATAGAGTATATATGTAAGACCTTTTCTTTTGAAAAGATAGGTAGTGTGGAAGAAATGTAAAAGAGGATTGTGGAAGCTGCAAGCTTGTATCTACTAGATGTAGAGCAGAGGATAGTTTATACTTCATTGGAACTAATCAAGAAAAGATAGTTTCTATCAAATAGTTCAGAAGGATTGTGTATTTCCTTTATATATACTTGTGCTATGAATAGTGAGTTTTGGAGGTGGACATAACCTTCTTTGGGCAGTGAGCCTACATTTCTTTGACTCCTAACAGGGTCTATCCTTTAATAAGGACTATGTACTATAATGTTTTAATAAGATCCTAATAGGGCTAGATCTTTTAACAGGGATACTATACTCTCAGTACATCATTTGTGGGTGCTATTTCCCACTGAGGTTTTACCTTTAATAGGGTTTCCTCAACAACAAAATATTATGTTATCATGTTGACATTTACTGTGTTATCATTTGATTTGGTGTAGCTGCTATTTAAAGTTTAAAGTTTAATAATATGTCTCACAACTGATTCACCCCCCCTCTCAGTTGTGTTTGTAGACTATTATTCCTAATAGATATTACAATACCGAAGAGAGCTATTGGTATGTCTTCTTTCTAATTATTATATGGCATTGGGGATAGCTTACCATTACCTTTGGAATTACCCACCTCTAGTTTGAAAATAGCAGTGGAATATTCTATATTTCAAGATGCTCTTGACAAAAAGATTATGTACCTGACAAAGATTGAGGAAGAAAGGGAAGACATGGTGGACCAGATTACCCTACATCAAGCTAGAGTTAAAAACATATTTGATAAGAGGGATATACCTAGAAACTTCATGTAAAGTGATCTAGTGCTATTATGGGATAAGAGGAGAGAACCTAAAGTTGCATAAATCAAGTTTGATTCATTATGAAAAGGGCTATTCAAGATTCATCAGATTTGTGGGGCTAACTCATTCAAATTGGCATACTCGAATGAAACACTCTTACCATTGTCATACAATGGGAAAGACTTAAAGTTATATCAAATGTAAGATCTTGGAAAACATGAAACCCCTATAATTGTATCATAGTAATTTTTAGTCATGTTCCTTTCCCTTGGTTGTATTTTTTCTATCTAGTTCATTTTTTTGTTGTGTGTGTTCCATTTTTGTGTTTGATCCTTATTTTGTCAGATTTTAAAAATAGAGATGTTGAGCTCATTGCTTCATCCATTGTGGTCTTTATCCCCAATGAGAGCCAATGTTTGCCCCATTCTTGGTACCTATAGTTGAAAAATAGTCCAAATTAAACTCTGTCATAATTAGAAACTCCTTTTCCTTATTCATTTTCATCATAATCTAGATTTGGGGATTTATGCGTTAGTTGGGAATGGTTATCAGAAATTGAATGTCTAGTCAGAACTATCTTTTCTTTGTTTTTTTAAGTTAGTCTCTTGGTCATAAAAGTCAAGTCAAAAGTCCATTTTTTAAGAAGTAAACATTTGAATCGATAGGCAATTCTAGAACCATGATCAGAGTTTGAAGGTACAAATGAAACTAAAGAAAATAAAATGAAAGGGGGAGAGGTTTATCAAGAACCTCTATTCAAGAAAAAGTTAAAATACTAGAAGGATTGTTAGATTCCAAGAATCTAAATAGAACCAAGTAAAGTGGTGCATAATTCATCCAATAAAAGGAGTTTAGAAAGAGACTCAACTTTCAGAACAACTGTCAAGTCTTGAAGGATAGAAAATAACCAAGAGGAACCTAACAAAAGATCAAGAGAAGGAAGAATTCAAGACATCAGAATGCCGATTAAAATGTTGGAAAGATATTTAGGATATGAAAGATGGAATGGAACACTTAGTTGAAGAAGAGAAGTTTAGAAATAGAAGAAAGAGAATAAAGTTGAGTGTGTAGGAAGTGTTGTCGGAGCTCGACACTCCATTTAGAACTAATCATAAAATAATAAAGGTTCTCTATTTTATCATATAAGGAAAAGCTAAATAGGTGGAGAAAAGTAAAGGTTCCCAAAGAGACATCAAAGTCCAAAGCTCAAAGTAGAAGCTCTAAACAATGATAAACGTAACTCTTTTAAGATGAAGATAAAGGAAACGACAGAATGATAGAGGACTTTTGAGAGATTTATCAAAGCCTAGCACCACAATAATAACTCAAATTAAAGCGATAAATTGACAAGTTCAAAAAGTATGACATGACCTGGTGTCTGAAGGTTGGAAAAGTATTAATTGTTGATGAGACCAACATTAATGGTGCAGCTTGTTGCACATTAAAATAGAAAATTTTACACAATAAAAATATCCTTCAAAGTTATTCTATGCGATTTGAAGTGTGAAGAAGACACTAAGGTAGGGCATCACCATAATTTAGTCTATGAACTGTGAATGCCAAAAATCTCATGAGTTAATTAGTATTGTGATATTATTCTACCTTAAAATTTAAAAGTTGAGTTGCATTTGCATAATTGGAAAATCAAAATGAATTATAAGAACCTATTTATGATCACTTGAATAGTTTAGAAAGTTACCTATGCAAAATTGGGGATACTAAGCTAGGAAAGGTGAATCTAGAGAAATTATAGGATAGAGTTAATAGTCCTTGTTCAGGGGGAAAATGACATTAGTGAATCTAACAATGTAAACTAGGTGTACTAGATTTAACACTTTCTCCCTAAGCCATTCAATACAAGAGAAAGAGGGGCTTCCAAGCACAACTCTTGAAATAACCTAGTTTTCACAAGGTACCAAAATAATGAAGGGTGCTAATACCAAACCAAAATTACCTCAAGGAAGTACACTAGCAAGGCCTCTTTCATGCAATGTTATAATTGATAAAAGGATAAGTGAATGTATGTGTGAAATTGAACTTATTGAGATAAACAAAGTGGATCTAAATGCAAAATATAAGGATACAAAAATAGATCTATATTAATAAATGAAATAAGATATAGGATAATTACCTCAAAATGTGTGATGGAATGCACTTTTCTATTCTGAAAACTGTTGTTTGGAGCTATAGCTAAATTTTTAACTATAGATCTACAATCACGACTGAAAATCCAAAAAATGCTAAAAATCTCAAGCTACTAGGAATAGGTCAACCATGTCACTGCGTTCCAGAATAGGTCGACCAAGTCACCGTGTTCCTAGGGAACCTTACTAAAATTGACCTAAGTTTTTCTAGTAGCTCTCTATCTGTAATTGTCTAGCTGATAACCTACAAATATGTGACAAAATGTGTGTGTAGGTGGCTATAAAGGGGTTTTCCTTAGTCAACCCCCCATTTTGGTGGTTTCCACCTCCACGAATAGCCATTATAAAGATGTTGTGTGTGTGTGTAGTGCTCATGAATCCAGCTAGATTGTAGATCTAAAATGTAAAAGAGCTAGAAATGCTAAGAATCTACTCTATAAGTGAAACCCTGGCACATATGCATATGTGTAAGTGTGAATGTGAAAGATATGGAAAGTCAAAGATCAGATCTAAACATAGCATATAAATAATACCAATACCCTAAGGACAAAGTAATATAATCATCTTCATTATCCCCTTGCATCCCCATAACGTCATGTAATTGCTTGAAAATGGTTGAATGCTTGAATTGTTGATGAAGTCATCACTTTGCAATGAAAGAATAAGATCTAGCCCTTAGATTCCACCTTGCAATTTATCTATGTTAGAATGGGGTGTCCACACATGCTTGTACCTTGCTTATATCATCCATCATCATCATTGTGAGGAAAAATGAGGCATTGGGTGCCATTTTATAGTGAATTTATGAAATTACCCCCGTAGGAGCCGACTGCAATGAGCAAGAATTATAGGAACTTTGCAAATAGGTTCGGGACCAAAAAACCCCAACCACTTGGGAATAGGTCAAATTGGTTGACCTATTATGGAACATGTCAACTTGGTTGACCTATTCCTTGAGGTGCTAGGATCTCAGGCTTATAACCCAGCTTCCAGACCTGTAGGGATTTTGGGTGTAATGTGTATTGGGGTTTGATAATATGAAGCTAGATTCAAGAAAATGGGGCCTAAAAAGAGGAGGTTGTATAGAAATTAGATCCCACCTTGGCCTATGAGAGAAAAATAGGGTAATCAAGGAGGACATGTTAGGTCCTATCTCAATTTCGCCTAGGAGAGAGAGAGAAAAAGGGAAAGGGTGAGTGCTCAAAGTGTAATTGTGTAATGCAAAAAATACTAAAGAGAAGCTAAAAGGTCATACATTGAAGTGCATCCAATTTAAGTCCCAACTTTAACTGTATATGACACTACATGCATATGCAAGATGAAGTAAGAAAAACATATATAGCTAAAAAAGGATATGGCTAAGTCCTCATGTGTAATTCCTGCAAGAAAACATTAGTAACCACATCCTGTGAAACTAGAGAAAGCTGACAAAGTTCATAGGGAGCTATATGCCCCCTGTTTCAACTTGCTTATTTAGAAAAAAGGTGAAATAGAGTATCATGTTTACCACGATGAAAATAATAAGAGAGGTGAAGAAAAGTAACCTTCAAAAACATTCAATATGAATACTAAATGTTTTCAAAGGAACTTTGACAACAAGTTAACTAAATCACAATTTTGACACCTATAATGGTGTGTGAATTGGAGCTACTGATCTCAAGATATGATCGAAAGAGAGAAAAAATAATCTAACATCCTAAACCAAAATTTAGAAAGTAACCTAATTAATAGAACATATAAAGAAAACTTACCTCTATAAGAGCTCATTTGTAATAGTTTCTTGAAGGTGAACAAGAAGAAAAAGAAAGATGCTTAGGAAATATGAACTATTGCCAACATGGATGGAGATGCTCTGACTGGCACCAACGAAGGCCACAAAGCTAGAGGAGATATGTATCAATACCTGTTGCCTCTTTCCCTTTGTTCTCCTTCTATTTTACTACTTTTTGTAGATTTAGGAAGCTATTGTACATGCTGTAGGAATTTATTTTTGCTTACTAGGTTAGGAAGTCGACCTATTCTTGAGAGGTCAACCTATTCCTTAGGGAGCAAGTCGACCTCTTTCCAGAAAGTTGACCTGTTCCTGAGAATTCAACATGTTCCCTAGATAGCTCAAATTGCACAATTTTGAGTCAAAAGTTTCTATATAATTGTTGAGTACTGATTTGAACCTTTCCATGTTGTCATTGCAGGAGCTATCAGTGATGAGGGAGCATTATATGTCAAACATTATGATATACATTTAGGAATACATAGGAGAGCTAGATGTAGTAGGTACACATGTGATGAGAGATACTAGACTCTACTAGATAGCCCACCTTCTTCACATCCAATTTCACAAGGCTATGCTTTTGGCATTGATGGAGAGGTGATATGAGGACACACATTCATTCCATCTACTAGTTGGAGAGATGAAAGTCATGCTAGAGGACGTGTACCAGATCCTACACTTGCCAGGACAGGGATTGATGGTTAGACCTCAGGTCAACCATTCTCTACAGGAGATCAAGAGAGACTTTGAGTACTATATGAGTCTTCCATACAGAGGTAGAGAGAGACCCGATCAGGTGAGCCTAAAGGGTATCTTACTAGGGTGGACTCCATTTCTTAGACAACTCATACTTTGTATAGTGGCCACAACATTAATGTCTAATACAAAGGGCACCATTTTCTGCACTCCTCTTACACATGTGGTTTGGCACATGGAGAGGGAGTTTACAGTGTATGCATGGGGATAGATAATTCTTGTACACCTCTATTATGAGCTTGGAAAGTTTCTCAAGTACCCAAGACACAAGTTGACTATATGTACACTCCTACAAGTATGGGCCTTCAATAATTTGGCATGCACACGGCCTATAAGATGTCCCATAGACATAGGGAATGATTTACCGAGAGCATTTTCATATCCATTGGGTTTCTCTTGGTAGTTTGGAGACAATCTATACTGGAGGTTCAGACTAGACTGGCTTGCAGGTACAAACATTGTATGCAGGACCTATCATCACATGATAGCATGGCCAAACACATAAGTACAACTAATATGGATGTAGAGATGGAGGCTTCTAGAGGGTATGAATGATTATATAGTGATTCCCTAATATTATGAGCAAGTGATGATGCAGTTTGGTCTTCAATAGGGTCCACCAACATAGGTGCCTATTTACACTCATGGGAGAAGACACATGCAGAGGCCAGGGGCTATACCTCTACCAATCATTGATGATATAGAGATGATAGACACTGAGGGTCCAGATGATGTCAAGATCCTTCCTATAATCGAGGAAGTAGGGGTATCATGACACTACTTAAGATACATCAGAGTTCAGGGCATGAGACTTGTATTCCCAAAGGACTATCTAACTGGAGATCCAGGTCCTTATTTTAGGTTTCAGCGCAGAGAGGAGGATAATGAGGAGGAGAAGGAGGAGGATGATGAGGAGGAGAAAGAGGAGGATCCAGTGCCAGGTGGAGAGGTCATGGAGGTAGAGGGAAGAGATGATGCACCAATAGATGAGGCACCGCCATACCCCATAGTATCAAGGCCCCTACGATCTTCATTAACACATGCTACAATGGAGATGCCCCCACCTCAGGCTAGGAGGAGAGAGCGAGGAGAGTCCAAATAGCCCCCTCATAGGAACTCCTTTGAAATACCGACCCTAGATTCAGCGAGGGAGATCTAGGTATGATTAAAATTAAATTAGCTACACAAAATACATTCGTACAAATGTTTAAAAAATATATTGATAAAGATAGTCGAGAGTGCTAATGTCAATGTTGATGAAAGTGATCAGAGACAAGCCAGATCTTGTGAGTATAATTTAGATGATGAGGATATCAAGGAAAATTAGGGAATACAAAATCTATCACAAAACCAATTAAAAATTATTCCTATAATTCATTATGATGAGTATGAACTGGTGAATGATGAAGAAAATCAAGAGTCAAGTATTCATGCAAATCATAAGACTCGGAGGTATGTAAGATTGAATCATTCTAAGAATCATATAATAGGTGACATAAACAAAGGTGGTCAAACTAGAAGAAGGTTAGCATAGAATAGATAAGAGATTTGTTTGATTTAAAATATTGAACCTAAGAATATAATTGAATCATGTAATGATGAATCATGGGTGAGAGCTATGGAAGAAGAGTTAGATCATATTGAGAAAAATAAGGCATGGATTCTTTTTCCCAGACCTTTGAACAAGAATGTGTTGGTAGTAAATGGGTGTTTAGAAACAAGATGAATGAAGATGGTCAAGTTGTATGAAACAAAGATAGACTTGTTTGCAAATGGTACTCACAAATGGAAGGTATATATTTTGAGGAAAATTTTTCTCCAATTCCTAGATTGAAGTTCTTAGATTATTTGTTGCATATGCTACTTACAAATATTTCAAAGTATATCAAATGGATGTCAAGTTTGCATTTTTGAATGGTGAGTTGGAAGAGGGATTTTATGTTGAGCAACCTAATCAATTTCTTTTGACTGATCAGAAAGACATGGCTTGCCAATTGGACATAGAATTGTATTGATTCAAACAAGCCTCTAGAGCCTAGTATGTAAGACTGGATAATTATCTTCTTAAACTTGGATTCGACAAATGTACTAGTGACAATAATATTTATTTCAAAGTTGATCATGAAAATATCTTGATTGTTAAAGTTTTTGTTGATGATATCATTTTTGGTGATGATGAAAAGTTGAGTAAGGAATTTTCTAATGAGATGAAAAGAGAATTTAAGATTTATATCATTGGTGAGATTAAATTATTTATTGGTTTACAAGTTACTTAATCAAAAAAGATAATTTTCATCTCTCAGTATAAGTATGTGAAAGATATTTTGAAGAAGTTTGGAATGGATGACTCCAAACATATTGGTACTCCTATGGTGACTAGTTTCAAATTGACTAAGGATGATGATTCACCTAGTGAAAATCAAACTAGATATAGATCAATGATCGGTGGATTGTTATACTTGACACAAACTAGGCCTGATAATATGAATACAATTTGCATTGTTGCTAGATTTTAGTCAGATCCAGGGGAATCTCATGTTGTTACAGTGAAAAGAATCTTCATATATTTGAAAGAGACAGTTGAATATGGTCTATGGTATCCTAGAGATATTATTTCACATTGAGTGCCTTCACCAATGCTAATTGGGAAGGTAATGTGGATGATAAAAAGAGAACAAGTGGTGGTGCATTCTTATTGGGAAAGAGGTTAGCTGCATGGGCAAGAAGAAATAAAAAATAAGTTTCTCAATCTACTGCTAAAGATGAATATGTTGATGTTGCTATCAATTGCACACAAGTGGTATAGATGAAATAAATGTTGAAAGATCTCAAAGTAAGTATCAATGAGCCTATTGCTATTTTATGTGATAACTCAAGTGCAATCAATATTTCAAAGAATCTTGTGTTGCATTAAAAAACAAAGCATATATCCATTAAGTATCATTTTCAAAGGATAAAGTTAGTGAAAAAGAAGTCAAGATGGAATATGCATCTACTAAAGAGAAGAATGTAGATATCTTCACAAAGCCCTTGCTAAAGGATACTTTTGTGTATCTTTGAGGTAAGCTTAGGGTAATTTCCCCTCCTAATAAAAGCTAGAGATGCATCAGTCTAGTGCTATTATAGAGACTATTTTTCATCTAGATTGATGTTTTTGGTGGCTACTACTTAGGGGGAGTAGTAAGTCTTATGAGGTATGTTCTTCATTTTAGGGAGAGATATTCAGTTCTTTTTGGCATCTTTGACTTAGTGCATATATGTTCCTTTGTCATTGATGTCAATGGGGGAGAGATAGACATGTACAAAATAGTGTAAAACTAAGGGCCGAGAGAGTTTGTTCTCTGGTGGAGAAGATTTGTTAGAGATACTTTTGAAAGATATATTGTGGATATTTTTGGTAGTAGTATTGATATGGTTTCTTTGTGCATTGATTTGGTTTTTCAAATCATATGTTTCCATCAATGCCAAAGGAGGATATTGTTGGGATATTGTGCAAATATGTTCTTCAGAGATCACTATCACATATTTGAGAGATGTATTGTCATTGATGTCAACATCTTTCTTTGTTGTGACAATGTTGCAGAGATGTTGTAGGAATTTTTAGTGGAATGATTGGTTTGGTACGGCTACTATATTGAAGATTTGATGATGCAAAGATAAATATGTGTTGAGGTGTGTATTTACTTGATGTATGTCAAGTTACAAAGGTTCAAAATGATATTTGAGTTCGTTGTGGTTGATTTATCAAAGACCAGTATGCTGTTATTTTGGACATGTTCAGGAAGAGACAAAGTGACAATATTTGGATCAATGCAGATCATTTTTATGTTATTTAAATATGTGAAGGATACGACATGTTTAGGACTTGGATTTGTGTCCTTGACATGATTGGTTCATCAATTTAAGGATCACAAGCTATGTTTCTAGATTGACAATGTTTACTGTTTATTGTTCCTGGTATACAATGAAGAGATGATTATAAATTTTGAGACAAGATGTTGTTGGTGTTTTTGAGCTATTCAATTTTGTTTGTTGATTTCTTATGATTGTGTTTCATTCATGTTTCTAGATTGCATTAATTGGTGTGATAAATTTAGATGATTTTCTTGTGGCATGTTGGTGTAACATTTTGTGATGGATCATGGCATGAATTAGGGAGATTTGGTGTGTTTGAGGATGTTCTTATGTATCATTTCTAGGTCTTAGCCAAAATTCAATGGGTCACTTTGTAAATTGATCTATAATGATGTAATATTTTGTAATGATGTGTTTAGGTTGAGTTGACCTTGTTTATACTTACAAGGTTGATGAAATGTATAAAAAGATGTAATCATTTGTTAGTGATAAGGTGTGTGAGAAGGTATGTGTGTGTGTGTGTGTGTGTGTGTGTGCGAGTATAACATGTTGTTGAATGTCTAAATAGGTATGATTGGAATTTTCAATTGAGGTAGAGATTTGTTGTACTTCATCAAAGTTGTATTGGTATATTGGAGATGCTATTGATTAGTCAGTTCATAAATTAGTGGATTGTTTTCCATAGTATATTGTTGTCCATCCATGGTTGTAGCCCTTGTTGTAATTCTCATGGTTGTTTCCCTCAAATTGTAACTGAGAGGTGAGCTCTGGGAAGTGTGCCTAAATGCATGTGCATTCTCCTTTGTAATTATCCTAATAGGGCATAGTGCTTTTAAATGTGTACATCATCTAGTGGGTTTGATCCCCACCATGTATTTTCCCCTAAAAATATTTCCACACAAACAAATATTGGTGTTATGTGTTCATGTGTTTTGTGAATTAGTGCTTTCATGATTTACTTTCAGATCTGAGATTAAAGGCTTTAGTTTTCATAAGGTTTTGGCTTTTAGGACACAACTAATTCACCCCCCCCCCCCCGCCCCATTAGAGTCATATTTTTTAGAGTTGGGAAGGAAAAGAAGAGTGAAAAGTTGAATTTGACTTGACATGACAAACCTTGCAATTAATGTCTTGAAAATGGAAGAAGAGTGAAAAATTATATCTTGTGCATTAAAATGTATGAGGATTGACTCATGCATCATCTCTTGGTGGATCATATTAATATTTTACTTGTATTGATGATGCAACTATAAAAATATGGGTTTATTTAGTTCTCTAAAAATATGATGTAATATCTTTGAGAAATTGGAAGCTTTGGTTGAGAATGAGATAAGAATAGTAAAAGTGTCTCAGATTAGATACCCTAAAATAATAGTATATATATATGAGTAGAGATGTACGAAAGATGCACTAATCCAATAAATGTACAAAATGTAGGGAAAAAAGTGTTGATTTCAGATGTCTACAACATTAATATCAGCCTCTAAAAATAGATATTAGATAAAACATATAACACATAATTTGACAAATTATCTTATCTAAGACATACCATTTCATTAAATAGTAGATACTAGAAAAACCAAATAATGTTCACAACAAAGTTATAAAGAAAATGTGTTAATGTATCGGAAAAAGATGGTGAATCCTCAAAGGTTTTGATCCCACTGCAAAAGGTCCTAATGTATACAAAGATACTAATGCACAATATAAAATATTTTGACTTGTGACCTACAAACAAAAATTCAATGAAAAACTCAAATGAAGGTTAGTTAAAAGAGATGTGGGTCCTACCTAACATGCAAAAATATAGACAAATAAAATGCAAAAGGAAAAATAATGTACCCTTCTTATCTTGTTGTTACTTGGTATGTGGATAGTTCTCTGAGTAGTATAACCTTAGGAAATGGAGAAATGATAGGATAAGTTTGGTATAGCATTAAGTGATAGTGATGGGAGAGGCTCCAATTTATGTATTTTTGAATGGAGGAACAAAGGGTCAAGATTTTACTATGATATGGGCAATCAAGATTAAAGGAGAGTGAGAGGGGTTAGTCTTGTGACAAGTTTTACAAGGTGGAAGCATGCGGAAATCATAATTGGCATAGAAAAAAGTCAAAGATGTGTTCACACATATCAGAGAAAACATTGGGAAGAGCATGTAGATGACATGTGGAAACAAAAAAGATAAAAATGTAATCGGTGTAGGATAGAAAAGGTGATAAATGTGAGAAAGAGAAAAGTGTAGGGTGTCTCAAATTGGGATGAGGATATCATGTACATGTGTGAGAAACCATTAAAATAATTTGTCAAAGTATGAGGTGGAAGGATGAGGGTCAGATGTGCATGCAAGCATCTATGAAAGCTTGGAGGACACATGTCACATGACTACAAGTTTAGGGATTTGGAGAATTTAAAATTAAAGAAAATGTTAATGAGGATTAAAGATGCATTAGTTAATCAATCTTAAATTAGTTAAATAATCAAGATAAGAATAATTAATGTGAATGAGGCTAAGATTGGTTTAATTTTATTAATCAATCTTTAGAAAAAATATAAAAAATCCAATATAATTCTTTTACACTGTAGGAATCAGGTATAGCACCCCTATAAACTGTGGTGCACTGGGTAACATTTTTAATGTGATTGGTGATGCTGGCTCAACACATCCTCTGGTACCACATGGGCTAGGGAAGATTGGACCTCGTGAACTCATGTTTCATAACAAGAAGCTCTCGCCAACCAAGCTAGGCTCCCAATCCATAATCCAATATAATTTACTTAACTAAATACTTTTTAATTAATTATCAAGATATGAAGGATTAATTAATTATGTTATTTAATTAACCTTATGAAAGAATGTAATTAATTTAGCTAGTCTAATTTGAGATATCGAATGAATGTTTGTCAATCATTGTAGGCATTTTTGTGACCTTTATAACATAATATGCTTCCTATCACTCACTTGACTTAAAAATTTCTAGAATGCACAAGGAGATACACAAGGAGTGGTGATAGTTGAGGATGTTATTAAAGCAATAGAAGATGAGGTAAGTAGTTAATTTTTGGGTATATGATTATTTTAGTTAGTGTATTCTTTATTAGTATTATCATATTTTTGTTATGTTTCCATTATGGTTGGTCTTTGTATTAGCATTATCTCTTTGTTCTATAAAGAATATGTAAACTCTTATTCATTTGTTGTTATACTAATGTTGAGATTAATGTGTATCATTATGCATAGATCAGGAATCCAATAGAACCTGGATAGTAAATTATCTAAAAAATAATAAAAAATATCAATGAAAATTTTAATAAACATAATTATCTAGATAGTTATAATTTTAAAAAAATATTATTTAAATTCTCGATAGAATAAAAACTTATTTAATAGTATGTCAATAATAATCATGATGAAGTGGCTTGAGTAAAATAAAAATTCTTATTATAGTTAAATTACAGAGTCTAAATCCATTTATTTAAATATAATTTTTCAATAAAATATAAAATTTTAATTAAAGATCTTAGCTTAAAATGTTTTTTCTATACAGATTAAAATTAATATGTAGTTATCACTACAAAATAAGTGTT
Organism: Chamaecyparis obtusa; assembly: GCA_027943335.1. Lineage (NCBI taxonomy): Eukaryota > Viridiplantae > Streptophyta > Pinopsida > Cupressales > Cupressaceae > Chamaecyparis > Chamaecyparis obtusa. Next base: position 4,685,528 of record BSBK01000703.1, read on the forward strand.
CCATAAAGCATTTTAGGAAAATGATATATCATTGAAAATAAATAGCCTTGAGCCTAGATACATAGAATCAACCATGCTATAACAAGGCCATTATGCAAATTCAAGGTTATAAGCTAGAGTCATATACATCAAACAAGACCAAGTGAAAAAGAAACTAATAGAAATAGGAGACTAAATGAGCTATGCCTCAAAAGGCACATGAATTAGGAGCCTTACCTACTAGGCTACCCATTTGAATACCATGTTAGGTTCAACTACCATATCTTAATCCAAAATAATCACTTCTAATAGCTAACCATTATAGGTATCATATACTATTAGTTTGTTTAAATATCTTCCACAAATACACTAGTTAAATTATCCCATGAACTACCTTTTTCTTCCCCTTTGTATCACTTATGCCTTCCAAGACCTTAGCCTTGATGCCTTTTACTTCCCCTTGGTAAAACCTATATCTTTCATTTTGTTGACCTCAACAAATTTTACATCGTCCTTGCCTCTAGCTAACTCTATAAATAACTACTCTTTCTTGATTTAAGGAGATATAAGCAATTAAATCATCCTAATGGTTGTTCTATTGTATCATATCAACTTTCAAAAGGAGGACATGATACTCCTATGAGTCTCTTGTCTAATATCACCTCCATAGATCTAATAGGGGTTTGAAATACCCTTAGAGTAGTTATGAGATATTTAAAGATAATTTTTGGAATATTTTGTTGTATATTTTTTTTGGGTAGATATAGGGTGTTGTAGGAGCACAACAAATGTCAAACAATCAAATGTGAAAGCAAGATGTGTTTTCCATTTTTGAACCTTTGCTTTCCTCAATTCATCAAAATTTGTATAATATTTTTTAAAGATCTATCAAATGATGTTATGAGATAATTTAACGTAGTAGTCAACCACCTTTTGACATTTAGGATTTGAACATTACACTAGTATAAAAATTGATTTCTTATTTGCCTACATCAAGGCTTTCCTATTTCAGGGCCCTAGTTTATTTCCCGTATTAAAATTGATTATGATTAAATAGGAAGGAGCCTTTTCTATAATAGGATAGTTATGATCTATACAAAGAGGCTCATTTCAATAATTTTTCTAGCAAAATGCAATAAAAAAAGATAAAATACTTGAATTAGCATTTGATTTCTAGCAAAATTCAACAAAAAAGACTCAACACTTGAATTACTATTTGGTTTCTAACAAAATATAACACAAAGGAATCAACGGTTGAACTAGTATTGATTTTTTTTGTCTTCCATTTAAAATTTCATTATAAGTATTATTTTAATAATCTCCATGTCTAAATCATCCACTAAAAAATAATCAATTTTAATTATTTAGAAGAGAATAAACTATGAAAATAAACTCCCCCTTTTCACTTAGATATTTATTCACCATATCAACATAATAAATTGATGGTTTTGAAGATCAAAGTTGACGTGAAACAATATCCTCATTTGTCTTAACTACCAATTTTTTATCAGAATTATTTTCATCAATTCCAAGTCTTAATGTTCCAGTACAAAAAGACAAAAAAATAATCAATCTTAATTACTTAGAAATTGAATAAACTATGAAAATTAACTCTCCCTTTTTAATATAGATATTTATTCACCATTTCAACCTAAAAATTTGACGGTTTTAAGGATCATAATTGACATAAAGTAATATTCTTTTGTAACTTCACTATCACTTTTTAAAATGTTCATAAATATCATAGAGATAATTAAATTTGTTCAAAAATTAAATTGTCTATTTTACAAAATTCACTAATCACATACATACATACATACATACATACATACATACACTTTTAAGAAATGTAATAATTTATGAGTCGCAAGTTTTGCCGACCTTCTTTTCACTCAATGAAAGTGATTTTAAGGCCATGGAGTTTGCCATCATGAGCAAAATTATTATTATACCAATAATGTCAAATTTTGATTTTCCTCCTCAGCATAATACTCCTTGATGTGACCTAAAAGTAGAAACTTGGTTTCTATTCGTTACCCATGGCCCCCCAAAAGCGAATCAATTCAAACCACTATTAAATATTCTAAAATATTTATTGAAAATCGAATCTTCATGGCTTTATTTGTTGAATGTATTTCAATGTATTGACTTTTTACCATGGAAATTCATTGACATGACTACAAACGTGAAACTTCCTATAATAATTAAAGTTTATTTTTTCTAGACAAAACCGTGTGTCAAATTATGTGGAAAAAATAACTTGGCTTAAACTTCACTTGAAGAGTGAATGGAGTGGAGTGATGACTCAAAAGTGATGTCAAGGGTCCACTTAATGAGGAGGTATGTTTTCCATGGACAAAGGCTTTAATTTGATATTCACATGGATTATTAAATGAAAAAGCAAGGTGGGACATAAATACATGATCATTATTCACATTCAATGTCCTTTTCCACTTTACTCTTAAAAGGTATTTTATTTTGAAGGTACAAATTCAAATTCAAAGAAAGAGACAATGTTTCCCTCTTAGCCTATGGAGAGTTGACAATGTCATTATAATATATATGACATTTTACCTAAAAGTTGATCAAATAGATAGTTTTTGTTTGGAAAAAGTGGGAAGGGGATTAAATAAATGTATCATTTGTAATGAAAGGGTGGGATAAAGTAAATGAGAGGGCACTTCATGTTCTTGTATTGAATAAAGTTGATTAGAAAAGATTGAGAATGGTACAAAAGAAGGTTACAAAGATGGATTATTAAAAATAAGATTAAAGACTAAGAAATAGCGTGTATTTGTTGTTCTAGTTAAAATATTCTTTAATGACTTGTCAAAGAGATCAACATTAGAGTGAATACGTTAACCATCTTGTAAATAATTATTTAAGTTTATTAATCTATTACCCTTAAAATTAACTTAGGAGTGAAGTTTTGTGAGATTTGGCTATAGAGATAGCCACCAAAGATCTAGACGCCTAATGAAAAACACAAGAGCAAGAGAATATCAATATGACAAGAATAAATTATATTCTTATCAAGAATGCAATAGAATGGAACAAATGTACAAAGGAGACCCCTTGATTAAGTAGCCCAAGGTGAGACATGGGAAGGCATAAGATTTTAGTAAGTTTCTTAAGATTATGATATAAAACATAAAGTGATAACTTATCAAAAACATAAGGTGGAAGGTCCACTAAAGGTGGAGGTTTCACTTAAAGTGGGAAAGTTCCTATGTGATCCCTGATGAAGGGTATGCCCCTTACAAACCCAAACATAAACACCAAAAAAAAAAGACAATTAAACAAAAAATACAAGAAAGAAACACTTTCTTTATGTTATGTCAATGAATGAGATTACAACATTCAAAAAATAATATGCTAAAACCACATGGACATTCTCATTACAATAATATGCAAGCCAGAGCCACCATATGCACAATCAGAACTATCATAAGTAACTCATATTCTCCCTTTTAATTGTGGGAAGTATAACTGCCCAAAAATCTTTAGGAAGGTGTCACCTCTCCAATTTGTGATGGATCATTTTTCTCTCCTTTATCTTGCTTAAAAATATTCCAAAAATAGATTTTGACATCCATTGAAATATTTTGAAATTTTTTAATTTTCCTTGTAATATGCATAGAAATATAAACAATGGAAATAAAAAGTAAAGAATTCTACATTCGATTCTAACTTCTCTTTTTATTTCAATGCAATTTTTTTTAATAGAAAACATAAATAACTACGAACTAATTTAACTTTTTAACAAAAAGGATATGTAGAAATGAAACTAGAACTATTGTACATTAAATTATGTAATTTTGTAAAGAAAGTACAAGGTAGGGTTAGGGTTTTACTAAGAATTCAAGCACTTGAAGTTTCTAATTTTGTCTTTCTTTAGCTCCAATGCATCATTAGAGGGAAAACATCACCAGGGTGTTTTTATCACCCAACCACAGATCTACTAATCCCCCTTGCTCACTTCCTACTTGAAGTGGGCCCGACCCTTCACAGGGGTGTAAAAATGGTCATGAGGTAAGCCAACTAAATTCTAGTGGATGGTCCTACACAACAAGTCGGGCATACACTATACGTGCTCCTAACTAGTATGACCTTTTATGAGGTTATGTATCTAGGTCAATTGAATTGACTATCACTATCAAGACATAATGTACCTTGTCCAAGGTTGTCTAGGTGCATGCACGAATAATCCATGCAGTCAAGTTCATCACCCTAAACAACTTGGTTTCACGACTCAAGGGTGGACTATGGATAGATCTCATTCTTACATGATTTAGGATTTATCTTTACCTAATCTTTCATATTTTAAATTTCACAATAGAAGTAAGGTTCTTATTTGATTCCATACTTATGATTTAACATGTATGTCCTTTGTAATATACCATAGAAAACAAATATTCTTGGATGCTTAACATGCTTGTTTGTATTTTACATTATTTCACATGAGATGGTATATACTTTAAGCTTACTAGCCATGGACATTTGTTGGAAAGAGGGAGCACTAAGAGGGGGGTGAATCAGTGTTCTGATAATTTTTAACTTTTTTGTCTCTTAACAAATATCCTTAAATTCTACCTAAAAGTAAGTTGCAAAAGCATGAAGTAGCAAACATCACAACCATAACACATAATATTTTTATCGTGGAAACCCAAATAGGGTGAAAACCACGGTGGGGTTCAAACCCGCAATAAGACTAATACCTTGTTAGTAGTATAGCTTATTACAATAAAAGGAATGCACTTGCATTGAGGCACGCTGCTTGAAGCTCGCTACTCAATTTTGCCTTGGGCATCACCCTAAGAAAGTCACACTCACTTACATTCACAACTCTGTTATCTGAACACAATAAATTGACATATATAGCATCTAACTATGCCTGATTATAGTTCCATTTAATTAAAACCATATATCTGATACCCTGAACTCACTAACTCCACCTAGACCTTGTTCTACAACAAATACTACCTTAGATATGATAGCTTTACAAAAAAACTTATTGTCACGCCCCAACTATAATTTTAGAAGCTCCAAAAATCATCCAACAACCTTTATCTAGTTTCCTTCATTGATTTTATACTTGTGCAATCCATAATTCACCTTGATAGGTCGACATAAAAATATTCTTGGGAAATATAAACTATTTTCTATTCCACCGCCTAAAAATACAATTCAAATCTAAAATCAATTAGAGGTAACCATTTATTTACCTCCTCACATGTCGGCTCAACTATTTTGATTATTCTTTGACCATTAAAAACATATCGATGACTTGTGCAATAAGATTCTCAATTGTGTCAGCCCCGATTGACTATTCTTTAATAAAATTGACACTAAAAAATGTGTAACTCCTACGCGCATCAAGATATTCCAATGAAACTTTGGGATTATCATGAGTATACCTTGATTATGATTTCCCTAGCTACACACCCAAAAATACTTAACTGGTAGCTTGCATGGATCCAAAAACTTTTTGCTCTATGTACCATGTTTCTTGCACTTAGCCAAAAAATGTGTTGTCACTTGATCTAATCTTGTCATTGATTATGCATGTGATAATGAAACATATTCATGATGTTTTTTCTATCAATGAAAACACTCTACCTATTTGGTTGCATCTCTTGCCATCTTTCCAACAATCTCCCCCTTTGGCATTGATCGAAACACTTAGTGAAAAATTGTCAAAGTATCCCATTTCAAAAATAACCATTCAAAAATTGTGTTTCTATTATTCTTTCTAACTCCCCCTTTGATGTATATTCATACTTGAAAGATATTTTTCACTACCTCACTCCCCCTTTGACATCAATGGAAAAGGGTGTAGCCAATATGCCAATATACTTATTCAAAACTTTCTCCAAAAACTCAAAAAGAAATGTAAGGGACGCTTATGCACAAGCAAAAATTGCTTACTTACATTAATATAAAAAGTTCTACATAAATGGTCTTCAAAATTTGTAAATATGTTTCCCATCCTTGTCTCAAGATTATTAAAATAGATATGTGTGCATTGAAGTTATATGCAGTGGTCTCTGTCTTCATCAAATTAGCGGGTTTAGATACTGCAATTTCCTTTTGAGCTTCCCTCAAGGCATAGAAAAGTGTATGGATTTTGGGACCGATGAATTTTCTCATCTCATTCACTTTCCAAATCATTTTCTTCTTGTCTTTCTCCAAAACCATCATTTTTTCAAGAAAGGGAACAACTTGACTTTCTGCAGAAGAGATGGAGGCTTGCATAGGATTGAATAATTGAGTAGTTTTCTCTAATTGATTCACACAATTATTTATTTGATCCTCAAAACTTGTTACTAAATTATCCATATACAAACATGAATTATATATATTGATTCCCTCATTTATAGCCTCACCGACTCCTTTTATGCGCTGATTGAGGTTCATTATATCTTATGTAACTGTCTTCTTTATTTTCTCAAATATTTTCTCATCAAGCTATCTTTTTACTTTTATCTTTGTAGACTTTTCAAAGGATTCAAATTATGAGATTACCTCATTGATTAACTTATTGAATTTCATAGAGGGATTGTCTGCAATGTTCCTTCCATGTGTTGGAACCAGCTTCATTCGAAACTATGTTGCTTGAATCATCAATTTTCTATCCTCCAAATGGATTTTTAACATCTCATCTACCTATGCCTCTACAAACTAAGCAAAATTGTACTTTTGTATTGGAGAGATTAATGATATGTCAATTGGTCATTGGGGTATTTTTGCATCCATAAGATTAGTGTCCATGCCCATGAATAAGGACTTTTCAGTGTCTCTTTCCTCTATTGTCTGAGTGTTCTCATCCTCCTCTTTTCACATTCTTCTTCTCTTCTTTCTTGCTCTGCCTCTATTTTAGTCTCAGATTGTTTATCCTTTTCTAGCTCCATTTTTTCTTCATTGCCAATCCTTGTTTAGTCCTCATGGATCTCCATTGTTGTATTTGAGATATCATCTTGAATTTCCTCTGCATCATCTGCAACTTCTACCATCTTAATATTAGGAACAATTCTAACATCTATTGTTGTAACTATAGCCTGTTCTTCTTGCGCAAGATCATCTTTGGGTCGTTTCTATTGTGCACTTCTTGATTCAACTTGAGTAACCTGCACATCACTTATACTTAGTTGTCTTGCCTTCACAATAATAGATTTATCTTGTTTCTTCGGCACACTTGAAAAACTTGAGGGACTTTCTCCCTATGCATCAAATGCGACTTCATGATGATCTTTATTCAAATGCTTTTGATGTAAGAGCATCTTGGGTGTAAGGGAAATCTTGCATTACCCAAAAATATTTATGTTTTGTCTTTTCAATAAGGGTTATTTTCAGTACAAAGATACTATTTATGGAAACTTACTATTTTTAGTAAGTTGGTCATACGAGCTCAGAATGTTCTGATTTCACAGGTGGAGGTTCATCTTAGTCATATCAGTCTACCAGTTGAGTTTCATTGCCATATCATATGTATTGGTGAAGTCATTGAGGTTTTTGGTACAAAATATTTGAGCTCAATTTTGAAGGCCTTAGAGGCTCCGAAACAAGGTCAAACCCCAACTTATGGGAGCTTGCACGGATTAGGCATTGTAGATCAGGAGCTGTCATTTCCAAAAAGTGGTTATAATAGCCAAACAGAGCTATAGTTAAAAAGTTATGGCCTCTAGAAGTTAGGCTATCTAAAAGTATAATTTGTAATTATTTTGGAGCTGACTCTACTGTACTAAAAATGAAAAATAAAATAATTCTAGGGGTGGTCAGCCTTAATGGCTAAATTCTAGAACCTTCCCGGGCGATGGAAAATTGCCTATATAAGGAAGGCCTGTAGTGTTTTCTAGGGCAATTCTGGGTGGTTATTCGAGGCTCTATCTTACAAAATATTGTAAGGAAAATGCCCATGTGGCTTTGCATATTGTATTTCTGAAAATTATAATTCCATACTTTTGGAGATAATAAGTCCTTTTTCTATTTTTGCAAATTGTTGTTGTTTCTCTATTTCTGTTATGTGTTTGTGGTATTCAGGGGAGCACCCTTCATCTATTAGAATAACTGAGAGGGGGGGGTGAATCAGTCATCTAGTGTCCCAAAACAAAATGTATAATTCAAAACTATTTCTTCAATTTTTGCTCCTCGGTAAACAATAACTACTTTCACTGTCTGTGCTTTTACCGATTACCAGTCAAATATCATAACAGTTACTGATCAAATCTAACATGTAACATGTAAAGAATGATAACACACATATATCACAATCAACACATAACAAAAGAGATTTAACATGGAAACTCTGTAAAGGGAAAAACCACCTAGGACTGGCAACCCAAAATTGTTCACTCTTCTAAAGTGAGGTCGGTTAAGACCCAACCTTGTTAAAGGTTTACAAACACACTGTCAGGTGTGACCTTGTTAGAGGATTTTAGACTAGAAGTTATCATCCAACCAGCATTCACTATGGGGTTGACAGGATAACAATGTTCATTCTATGAATGATACATCATAAGACTTTCAGAGTCCACTCGGTTAAGAGATTTTGACTATATACAATGGTTAAATATGTAACAGTAAATGACCTACCTTAATACAACTTCAATTGCAGATTACAGATCAATATTTAGTGCATACAAATCCTTCTGATCAATATTTCACTTCAAATTCAATACTGTATCAACTTACTGTCCATCGGTAATTTCTCTCAGTAGCTCGGTAATTGTTTTGTAGCTCAGTTCTTACTAACCAATATGATCAGAATGCATGAAAACCTTGTTCATGTGATATTCCTGCAGTTTCTACTTCTTCTGGCATCCATTCATAAAGAAATTATGTTCTCTTATATAGATGAGTAAATTGTTTTCTTCTCCACCATCAAATTTTGCCACTTAACCACATTCATAGATTTTTCTGCTTCAAACTTTTTCAGCACTTGTGTCAATAACATGTTTGATTCTCATCCTTTAGATCTTTCCTAAATTTTGTCAGCCGTCGATCTGTGTAACAAAAATTATATGTTACCTCGATGTTATAATCTTTCCATCTCATCAATCTTATCGGCTAAAATAATCATTTAATTCATTCTATTCCACTTGGTTAACAAAGAAATGTGTTGGTGAACACTGCTCGGTTAATACTATGAGCGGTATACACTATACTCCATCGGTGTATACTAGAAATGCTTCATTTACCGACAACACTACTTTGTGTCTTTCAGCTCTATACTTCATCATAGATGAATGCAACATAATAAAGTCAATATCAACAAGTCATAGACTCATCAACAAGTTACTCAATGTGTTCCTTATCCTCATCTGTCATGTACATCTTTCCTCATGTAGATTTTTCTGTTCTTCATCTTTTTCACCTTTCTTCAGATGTCTCAGTATAGTAACTTACAAGATAAGTGTTGTCAAACTAGTTGATATCAATGACAACATAATACTGATTTAATCATATTACATATCTAATTAGCAACTCCTCAGTGATCTTTAATCACAGATTCTTCAATCAGATTCCAAATCAGTTGTAGTTTAACAATCTCTCCCTTTGGCATTGATGGAAACTCAAGTAATATGAAATGTACCATACACTTACCAAACATATATTCTACAACTTTGTGAACAAAATGCTTCAACTTACAACATTAGATAATACAGCTTTACCATTATGTAGTTGTGTTCTTTTTAGTTCTCCTGTTCCTACTTCTGTTCTCTGTAACTGATCTTCAATACTCTGTCTCATTCAGATTGTCTCTCCCTTAGATAATTCTTGTTGGTGCTTGTTCCTTTTCATATTATTTATCTCTCCCTTTGACAGCAATGCCAAAGAAACAAATAAACAAACAATTCTTTCTTCCTCCATGTCTCTGAATACTGATATTCCAATCGGTTCAAGTTCTCAAACTTAATCACAACCTTGAACATGATTCAAAGTGTGAACTATACTGCATCAACATGAATGATCTTTTGATATAAGTAGGTTGATGCAACAACCAGATCACCTTAATGACCGATAAACAAGGGATGAACCCCAAGTCTAATTCTCAAGTATTCAAATGTGTCCTTCGGCAGGGGTTTTGTAAAAATATCTGCAAGTTATTCTTTAGATGTGACAAATTCTAACTTCACTTGCTTCTCTTGCACTTGTTCTCTTAAGTAATGATACTTAATAGATATATGCTTTGTCTTAGAGTGCATTACAGGATTCTTTGAAATATTAATTGCACTAGTGTTGTCACAATATATAATCACCGGGTCAGTGATTACCTCATTCATTCCTTCCAACACTTGTTTGATATATGCAATGTTTGAACAATTAGTAGAAGCAACAACATACTCTACTTCAGCTGTAGACTAAGAAATACAAGCCTGCTTTTTACTTGTCCAGGTTACAAGTCTTTCACCAAAGAAAAATGCTCCTCCGGTGGTGCTTTTTCTATCATCCACATTTCCAGCCCAATTAGCATTGGTGTAAACTTTCAGTTCAAACTTCCCTTCCTTAGGATACCATAATCTATAATTCTCTATTTTCTTCAAGTATCTTAAGATCCTTTTTGTAGCTATCATGTGTGATTCTCTAGGATTAGCAAAAAATCTTTCAACAACTCCCACAACATGTGCTATATCTAGTCTACTGTGAACTACGTACATTAATTTACCAATCATGGATCGGTAAAGTGTCTAGTTTACCTCTGTAGTTTCATCCTCCTTTGTCAATTTGCATCCAGTAGCCATCGGTGTTCCCACAGGTTTAGCATCTTCCATGCCAAATGTCTTCAGTACTTCCTTTATGTATTTAGATTGTGTGATGAATATTCCATCACTTTGTTGAATCACTTGTAGTCCAAGAAAGAACTTAATCTCTCTGAACATAGACATTTCAAATTCCTTTTGCATTTCATCAGCAAATGCTTTGCAGACAAGATTTGAGCCTCCAAAAATAATATCATCAACAAATATTTCAGCAATGATAATAGTATCATTAGTATCACCTTTCACATACAGATTGTTGTTTTCACTTGTTCTAACAAATCCAATACTTAACAAGTAAGTATGTAGTCTTTCATACCATGCTCTCGGTGCTTGCTTCAATCCATATAAAGCTTTATGTAATCTACATACCATGTCTGTATTGTCGGGATCAACAAATCCTTTAGGTTGTTCGATGTAGACCTCTTCTTCAAGTATACCATTCAAAAATGCTGACTTCACATCCATTTGATAGACTTTGAATTTCTTGTGTGCAGCATATGCAAGTAGAATTCTAACTCCTAATCTAGCAATAGGTGCAAATGTTTCACCATAGTCAATGCCTTCTTCCTGTGCATATCCCTTGCATACCAATCTAGCTTTATTTCTTGTGACTTCACCATTTTCATTCAATTTATTCCTATATATCCACTTAGTACTGATAACATTCTTATCTTTTGGTTAGGGTACTAAGGACCAGGTTTTGTTCTTCTCTATTTTCCCTATTTCCTCCTTCATTGCATTAACCCATTCTTCATTCTCTAATGCAACTTTCACAGTTTTAGGTTCAAATTCACAAATTAGACATGTACCTTGTCTTGTTTTGCTTCTAGTTTGCATTCCAACATGTCTGTCTCCAATGATTTGTGTTTGAGGATGATGTCTTCTGACAAAACTAGCCAAAACTTGATTTCTCCTTTCTTTCTCATCCTGTTCAGGGTCATTTCCTTGCTTGGTAGCTCCATCTTGTTCCTCGGTTTGTGTTGCCTATTGTCCTGCATTGTTTTCCTATTGACCAGTTGTTACAGTTTGCGGTGTCGGTAGATACTTTGGATGTTCAATGTAAGTGAATCTACCATAGTCTTCCAATTCCTTTGTACTTTCCTCTATGTACTTGTCATCAAACTCATCAACACGAACATTAGTACTTTCAACTATCTTATTTGTAGCCTTATTCAAACATTTATATGCTTTACTTGTAGTGGAATATCCCAAAAATATTCCTTCATCTCCTTTAGAATCAAATTTGCCATTTCTCTCATCCTTCAAAATAAAGCATTTAATTCCAAATTTTTTGAAATAACTTACAGTAGGTTTGTGTCTAAACCATAGTTCATAAGGTGTTCAGTTGGAGTCCTTCTTTAGTTGTACTCAGTTAAGAACATACACAACTATACTGACAGCTTCCCTCCAATATGTCTAAGCAACATTCTTCTGTATCATCAATGTTCTAGCACAGTCAATTATAGACCTGTTCCTCCTTTCAGCAATGTCATTTTGCTGAGGTGTCCTCGGTGTAGATACATGTCTTTTGATTCCATGCTCATTAAAAAAATTAGTAAATTCATCAAAGATAAATTCACCTCCTCTATCAGATCTTAAGCATTTTATTTCCTTTCCGGTTTCTTTCTCTACCTTAGTTTTATACCACTTAAACATTTTGAAAGCTTCAGATTTCTCTTTCAGGAACATAACAATCATCAATCTAGTATAGTCATCAACAAAAAGAATAAAATATCTATCACCAGAATAGCTCTGAGTTCTCATAGGACCACATAGATCGGTATGAACCAACTCAAGTATCTTCTTTGTTGAATAGTCTTTTCTTTTAAAACTAGACTTAGTCATCTTACCTTCCTGACATTCATGGCACATGACATGATCAGGTTTTGTCAAGTTAGGCAATCCTCTAACTCTTTTCTTTCTACTAATCTTGATCATGTTGTCAAAGTTCACATGGCATAACCTTCTATGCCACAACCAAGCATCTTCATCCTTTATTGACAAACAAGAAGACTGATCCATATCAAGATAGAATAGATTACCTCTGGATTGTGTACCAGTTCTGACAAGTCTTCCTCCATCATCATAGATCTTCACCTTTTTGCTCTCAAAAGCCAGTCGGTGGGTTGAATTGTTCAGCTAAGCCACACTTAACATATTATAGTTCAATCCATCTACCTAGTATGCATTTTCACATTGTAATATGTCATTGATCATCAGTGAGCCTTTACCTCTTACCACACAAGGTGCATCATTTCCCATTCTCACAGATCCTCCATTATATTCAAAAAGATGATCAAACTTCTCTACATTACCGGTCATATGATGTGTACAGCCACTGTCTATGATCCATGTATCATTTCTGCTTACTTTAGAGACTAGTGCTATCTCTTCATGTTTCTCTTCTTCTTCTGAGTCATCTTTCATAGCAACAAATACAACTTATATGTCATCTTCAGAATCATATTTAGTTTCAATATCTTTGGCTATGCAACATACCTTTTTTCCTTTTTCATCTCAGTTGTCTCTATTGTTGTGTCGGTAGCCTCTGTTGACTCTTCTCCCATAGCTTCCTTCAGATCAGTCTTTGGATCTATCATCATCTTTCTTTTGAGGACATCTAGTAGCGATGTGACTGACTTCTTTACAATTAAAGCATGCCAAAGGTAGCTTACCTCTATACCTTCCTTTTCCTTTGGGAAATCTTCTAGCCATAAGTGCTTCAATCTCATCAAGTTCATCATCGGTACTGTCATCACTATCACAATTCTTACTATTCCTGCTAGACTTTCCAATCTTCAAAGAAGACATGAAAGCAGATTCAACAGAAGGAACAACATTGTTATCAAAATTGTTTAATTCAAAGGTTGTAAGTTTACCAATCAGAGTGTCAAGAGTAAGGTTGTATGTAGCTCTTGTTTCATGAATTGTAGAAATCCTGATTGCATAAACTGGTAGCAAAGTTCTGAGAATCTTGCTTATCACTGTTTCATCATCAATTACTCCAGTAGATGCTCTAATTGCATGTACCACCTCTTTGAGTCTATTTGAATATTGGACAATGTTCTCACCTTCTTTCATTCTCATATCATCAAATCTTCCTCTCAGGCTTTCAGCTCAGGCTCTTTTGACATTCAGATCTCCACTGTATATTTGTGTTAATTTATCCCACATTACTTTGGTAGTCATGCATGTCTTGATATCTTCAAATTCAGCATTGGTACATGCAACAACAAGTTCCATCATATTAACATTGTGTTCATGCTTGTCCTTCAGTTGATCAGGAGTTAAGGGACCAGTGGGCGGTTGTATGTAGCCATTCTCCAATAGATCTAGTGTAGAGTTCCCAATTCTAGATATGTGCAGCTTCATTCTACTTTGCCATACTGTGAAGTTCTCTTTGTTCAGTTTCAGTACTTCCCTCTTATACATCTTGAGACCTTTATGCTTAAGTCCTTAAAACTCTGTTCCAAGCAACCAATGCTCTGATACCAATTGTTAGAATAACTAAGAGGGGGGGGGGGGGGGGTGAATCAGTCATCCGGTGTCCCAAAACAAAATGTATAATTCAAAACTATTTCTTTAATTTCTGCTCCTCAGTAAACAATAACTACTTTCACTGTCTGTGCTTTTACTGATTACTAGTCAAATATCATAACAGTTACCGATCAAATCTAACATGTAACATGTAAAGAATGATAACACACATATATCACAATCAACACATAACACAAGAGATTTAATGTGGAAACCCTGTAAAGGGAAAAACCACCTGGGACCGGCAACCCAAAATTGTTCACTCTTCTGAAGTGAGGTCGATTAAGACCCAACCCTGTTAAAGGTTTACAAACACACTGTCAGGTGTGACCTTGTTAGAGGATTTTAGACTAGAAGTTATCATCCAACCAGCATTCACTATGGGGTTGATAGGATAACAATGTTCATTCTAGGAATGATACATCATAAGACTTTCAGAGTCCACTCGGTTAAGAGATTTTGACTATATACAATGGTTAAATATGTAACAGTAAATGACCTACCTTAATACAACTTCAATTGCAGATTACAGATCAATATTTAGTGCATACAAATCCTTCTGATCAATATTTCACTTCAGATTCAATACTGTATCAACTTACTATCCATCGATAATTGCTCTCAGTAGCTGATAATTGTTCTGCAGCTCGGTTCTTACTAACCAGTATGATCAGAATGAATGAAAACCTTGTTCACACGATAATCCTACAGTTTCTACTTCTTCTGGCATCCATTCATAAAGAAATTATGTTCTCTTATATAGACGAGTAAATCATTTTCTTTTCCACCATCAAATTTTGCCACTTAACCACATTCATAGAGTTTGCCGCTTCAAAATTTTTCAGCACTTGTGTCAATAACACATTTGATTCTCATCCTTTAGATCTTTCCTAAATTTTGTCAGCCGTCGATCTGTCTAACAAACATTATTTGTTACCTCGATGTTATACTCTTGCCAGCTCATCAATCTTATCAGCTAAAATAATCATTTAATTCATTCTATTCTGTTCGGTTAACAGAGAAATGTGTCGGTGAACACTGCTCGGTTAATACTATGATCGGTATACACTATACTCCGTTGGTGTATACTAGAAATGCTTCATTTACTGACAACACTGCTTTGTGTCTTTCAGCTCTATACTTCATCATAGATGAATGCAACATAATAAAGTCAATGTCAACAAGTCATAGACTCATCAACAAGTTACTCAATGTGTTCCTTCTCCTCATCTGTCATGTACATCTTTCCTCATGTAGATTTTTCTGTTCTTCATCTTTTTCACCTTTCTTCAGATGTCTCAGTATAGTAACTTACAAGATAAGTGTTGTCAAACTAGTTGACATCAATGACAACATAATACTAATTTAATCATATTACATATCTAATTAGCAACTCCTCAGTGATCTTTAATCACAGATTCTTCAATCAGATTCCAAATTAGTTGTAGTTCAACATCATCAACTTCTTTATTATTTATTTTTTTTCTTTACTGACTTCATCATTTTCACCAAGCATCAATCTATGCATTCTTACTCTACTTCTGAAATTAGGTGTTGACACCTTCAAAATTATCTGAATTTCTTCATCATTTATATTGGGACAAATTTCAGTAATAATTTCCTTTCTCAATCTTTTCTCTTCCTCTATTGTCCAAAATTTTCTTGCATCTATTTGATTCAATAAAATCTTAGGAACCTCAGACTCAATTTCAATAACTTCCTTTCTGAGTCTCATAATGTATCTTTTAATAGCCTCTTCAATCTTTCTCTTTTCTTCGTCATCAAACTTATCATAAAAATTTGGAACTAGTTTAAATGTATCATCATCGGAAATACTTTTAATAACATCATTAATTGAAATGTCATGTTGCATAGATGAGGGTTTAGTTTCCTTTCTTACTTGTTATGATTGTGATGGTTGTGATGATGTAGACTCCTTGTGTCTCTTAAAATTCTTTACTGCCTCATTTGATTCAGTGGAATCATCATCATGAATTTCTTCAATTACTACTTATAATTTCTCCTTTTTGTTCTTCTTCTCCTCTACTTTAGGCTTCATTGATCTTCTTTTTGCAGTAGGATTTCTTTCTATTATCTTCCTTGCACTTATCTTATCCTATGTCTTCTTCTATTCAATGAGCTTATTTTATTCATCCTTCCTTTGGCCTCTCTCACAGGTGGTGTTCTCTTTATTCCTTTGCAGGTGGTGATGATGTATCTTGTTTCACTCATGCACTCCTTGTTTTCCTAGAGGTATAGGTTGGAGGTGATGAACTACAGCTGATTGAATACCTAAATGACTTGAAGATCAGTGATTAGAGATCACCGAGTACTAAAATGATATGTAAGATAATTAAATCAGTCATTATGTTGTCATTGATGTCAAATAGTTTGACAGTACTTATCATGTTTGTTACAAACATCTAAACATCTGTAAAGAAGAGAGAAGAGATGAAGAGCTGAGATATCTACATAGAGAAAGATGGATATGTCAGATGAGGATGAGGAATACTTTGGGTAACTTATTGATGAGTCTATGACTTCATATTGTTGACTTGATTATGTTGCATTAATCTATTATGGAGGAGGAAGCAAAATGTACAAGGCAATGTGGTCGGTAAATGAAGCACTTCAGTATACACCAAGCCAATGTAGTGTATACTGAGTGAGAGTATTAACCGAGCTTGTGTTCACCGACGCATTTCTTTGTTAACCAAGTATGGATGAAAGTATTAAATGCTTAAGTTTAGCCGACAGAAATTGATGAGCTAGAAATTGTTATGATTTCAAGATTGAGGATAAAGTTTGTTATAAGATCCACAACTGACAAAATTTGGAGAAGATCTAAAGGATGGAATTGAAACGTGTTACTGACACAACCGCTAAGGAAGGTTTAAGAGGCAACATCTATGAAGGAGATTAAGAGACAAAATCTGATGGT
Source organism: Chamaecyparis obtusa (assembly GCA_027943335.1). Taxonomy (NCBI): domain Eukaryota; kingdom Viridiplantae; phylum Streptophyta; class Pinopsida; order Cupressales; family Cupressaceae; genus Chamaecyparis; species Chamaecyparis obtusa. The sequence goes on from BSBK01000703.1 coordinate 4,702,745, forward strand.
TGATATGAAAATGATTTATCTGTCTATATAAGAGATATGAGTTTCTTTATTGAAACATGTCAGAAGAAAGAAGACTATAGAGATTTCATGTGAATATAGTTTCATGCATGCTTGATCATACTGGTTGAAGGAGAACCAAACTACAGAATAGTACCGAGCATTAGAGAGCTATTACCGAGTGAAAGTAAGTTAAGGAAGTGAATTGATATATTGATCAGAGGATTTGTATGGGCTTAGAATAGATTTGAACATCTGTAAGATAAGTTGTATTGTAATCAGATCAACTACTTTTTTAGTTTAACCATTGATACAAAAAAATCTCTTAACCGAGTTGACTTAACTATCTTATGTTATGCCCCTATGTCATTCAATGAATGTACATTTTTATCCTATCGACCCCATAGTGAATGCTAGTTGAGCGATAACTGTTAGTCTTAATCCTATAACAAGGTCACACCTAACAGTGTGTTTGTAACCTTTAATAGGGTTGGCTCTTCACCGAGCTCACTTCAGAAGAGTGAAAATTATTTTGGATTACCGATCCCAATTGGTTTTTCCCTTAACAAGGTTTCCATGTTAAATCATTGTGTTATGTGTTTCTATGATGATTTCTTGATTGTCATACTTTACATACTGCATATTTTATTTGGTTGGTAATCACTGTGAGTTAATTAACTGGTAATCAGTAAAGGCACATACAGTTTAAGAGTTTATGTTACCGAGCTACATAATTTGTTGAAATTGTTTTGAAAGTTACATCTTAAGATTTGGGATTATAGGATAACTGATCTAACTGATTCACCCCCCTCTCAGTTATTTTAATAGGAGGATCTGGACTTGTGCTCTATATCTCCATTGCCTTTTTTGTGGTTCATTTTTTAGCCTATGAGTGTGCTGCACTTAGTTGTTGTAGTGTAAGGCCTATAGATTTTGTTGTTGCTTCCACTACCTTTCTTACTCTTTTTATTGCTGCGGTCTCATGGAATTTCATATGTAGAGTATTTTTCTTTTCTTGTTAAGTCCCAAATCTCTCTATTAATTCATCTCTTGGAGCTTCCAATAATTTGTCAAAATATAGTATCAGTAGTTGTTCTTCAACTTCATAACCCATGGGTTTCATCCAAGAGGACCCAAGCTCCATAGCCTCCATCAGGCACTAGTCTGTATCCACCATAAAACAAACTATGTCCTCATATTTATCAACTAAAGATTGAGGGATTCTATCCCTTGAGTGCATCATGTTCTGAAACAATTTGAATCAACCCCATATAATACCTAATATAGTGTTTTCATTCATTTTATGTGCATCAAATCAGATATTTGTTCTGCAACTAGTTTGTGCCTTGACCATTCAATAAGTCCTCTATTAGTGAACTCCTTCATGAGATAGAATAATATATAGAAAAAAAGTGTTCCAAACTTGAAAACTTTCATTTTATCTTTCTTGATCCTTTCAATTTTTTCCATTAGTTCCAATCTCATTGTTTCACACAAATCATACTCCTTTCCTTTCTTAATAATCTCAAAAGCAATATATATGATAGTTGCAAAGACAAAATTTTCCCTATTGGCATGATAGACTTTATAACCTACAACTATTTAAGAAAATTTGGCATCTTTCTCAATTATATCACTAATAGTCATACCTCTCATGTCTATGATGGATTTAGGGGCGTCATGGGATTCATCCTTCTTCACTCCCTTCATTAAGGGTACTTTTCCTTGTGCAAATAGTCCAATAACAACTTCTATAGCCTCCTTTGTAATTTTCACAGACTACAAATGTGACAACCACATGAATTATCCATGGATTCTTCTTATCACATATCTTATCGAACCGTGAATGCTAATATGAAAAAACATAGAAAATTGATCAGATTTCTTTTCTGTATGGGTTTGAAATTTTGGTTTCAATTGTTGATGATTGTTAGGATCAATTAACTTTTTATAATACAAGTCTTTGATCTAATCTATTCCTAGATCATCAATTGGGCCATTAATATACGCCCCAGTATCTTCATAATTCAAAACTCCAAGGGAAACATTTGAAAATGTGATATTTGGACCAACTTCTATAGCCTTATAAGAGTTCTTTTTGAACTCATACCTGGTCCTTTCCTTGACTTCTATGACTCATGGAGTTTCCATTTCAAATCACAAACTTTCAAAGAATAACATGAATGCATACCTTAAGATAGAGGAAGGGTTTTACCATGAGATGCTCACTTGAATATTTTGTTGCTTAAGTCTCACCTCAAATTGCCTTCAGATCTCACCAAATTTGTTCCCGTGAATGCAATGTAGCAAACAGGACTCAAATTTTTTCTTTTATATGCCTTTTTCACCTAATTTTGATTTGCACTGAATGCATGTGTACTAATTACTATTAAACCCTTCATCCTCTATCTTGAACACATAATTAAGTTGTACAACATCAAATTTAATTGGAATTAGTTTGTGTAAATTCCTTTAGCTTCATCTAGATCTCTTCTAACTTTTCATGCCTAAAACTGTTAGGCACATTCTTCTTGCGAGTTCTTAATATTTTTCCTACATTTTCTCCCCTAGACCAAAGGCTTAAATTTAATTACTTGATGAATTGGAAACCTTAGATCCATATACATATCCTTTTTTTGAACCCTTTTTAACCCAAATTTTCTTCATATGTTTGATCACTTCCTCAACATTGAACTTTTCCTTCCATTTGTCAACATATGGCTTATTCTTGTTCTTTCTTTATGCTTCCTTATTGTTGTTATCAATGATATACCTAAAGTATTCAACTAGATGGTTAGATCATTTATATGGTGATATACCTACAGTATTCTATATTCATTAGACTTGTGACCATAATCATGACACTTGAAACTGTAATCACTTAAAATGGTCAAGAGATATCAAATCATTAATTTTCAATAAATTGATCCAATTAAATCAAAGTAAATCCTAATTGTGTGATTAAGTTCAACACCACTCACCCAACAATGATGTTTTTAAACACCACCTATCATGGACAGCCTTGTCCTAGGTTATTTGTAGTCATGTCTTCCAAGTAACTCAAGAATGTCTACAGACTAGAGAAACAAGGAAGGGGGCATGATATTCTCTTTTTCTGTTGTTTGTTGATATCAATGTTTTCTTATCATGTGTTCCAAGTGACTCGAGGATGTCTTTGTTGGAATTTGATGAAGGTGCTAAGTTTTTTTATCATATGATTATATTTTGGTGTTTTCATTGCTAGCAAAATGATCTATTGAAGGCGTGCGATCAGTTTTACCAATAGGGTTAAAGGATTAAATTAAAGAATCAAATAAGTGTTCATTCAACTGAAATGAAGACAGTGTGAAAGGTACAGACAATTGGATCTAGAGATGGTGATTAAGTTAAGATGTGTGGTTGGGAAGATATCATCTATATAGGCATATTTCACTATATTTATGACCGCATTAGTTAGATTGAAGAATACTATGAGTTATTGAGGATTGAAGTGACACTGATAGTAAGAACAACAAACAAGAAGAGTGAGTTTGACTAGATTAGCCTATTACTCCTATTGAGCATTAATGGTTGTCATTAGTATCATTCAGTCATTGAGTCGGTAAAGGAGACAAAATAGGACAGTCGGTCATTACATAGAGCCTATACATTGAGTAGGACACAAGGCAGATCTCTAAGTTAACCAAACATAGCTTTGAATGATCACTCTTACCGAGCTAGATGATCACCGAGTACCAAGCATTGTGGTCACTAAGCATTCATATGAACCGAGCACCAGTTAATTACCGAACAATGAATGCAGTGAACAATGACTGAAATAGGAAATGACATAGCAGTTTGGAATGACACAAACATTAAGGAAAATGGTTTAAACCGATCAAAAAATGGTTTACCAAGATCAAGACAGAATTTAATATGGATGTAATCATTAAATTGTTGATGATTCCTATGTATTGTAGATCTAGGTTATTTATTTTCACCATTGATCTTAAGTTTTCTAAGATATTGTAAAATCCTAATTAGGTCAAGTCATTTTGGTCTAAAATTTGCAAGGATGTCATTTTGAACGTATATCATCAAGAAGTAGCCGCACTTAGGACTTTTGAAGACCAGACAAGGTTTTTGACATAAGGATTTGATAGAAGTATTCAATTTATTGGAATAGACATTGTGTGTGTGAATTTTGTACCTAGCTATAGACACAACACTTCAGTAAAACATTAGAGGTTAGCAAAAATTGAAATTTGCAAGTAATTGAAACTATGCTAACCAGGTGATTTACTGCCTTCTAGTAGGTGCGAGTATGATGTTCTTAGATTGAAATTGAGATTAGTGACAATGCAACACCTAAACGAAGGATTTAAAATGATGAAAGCAATGAAATATGAATGCAAATTAATCTATTTATTTGGATTTTTTATGCAATAGGATGAAAAACTGTATGAAATTAATCTAGAATGAAATTGAAATGATATGCAAATTAATCTAAGAATTATATGAATTGATATGCAAAGCTATGAAAAACTATGAATTGATCTCACAAAATTGCCTGTCACAAAATCTTTGTTCTTCAGTTGTAAATTCGCCAGAGTAATTGTGCAAATTTGAGAGATGTGAGATTGACAGCTTGAGGGATTTTTGAGAGGGACGAGCCTTGTTTTTATAGAAATCCAGGGCTTGAGGATGCATTGAGAAAAGCCATAAATCACTCTTGATAAACTTAGGTTGATTTTTGAGTTAACTAGAAATTAAGAATAAATAAACTCATAAGATTATGCAAAAGCAGTTTTTATCTCAAAATAGAGCTTTAGTTCTCTTTTTCACTTCATCATCAAATGTTGAGTTTAGAAAGTTAACAAATTGAAAATAATAGTTGTTTTAAAGTTGACTTCTTTTTTGATTGTGCATGATTTAATTATAAATTAATAAAGTGATTTATTCTCAACTTAACTGATTTTAAAATTAAAACAATTGATTTATGGGTTAATCAATTATTAAATCAAACTTTTATTCAAAAACTATATTATTAAATATTGACAACTGACTTTAATTAATTAAATAGGAATTTAATCAATTAGTCATAAGATTTTTGATTTATTGTCAAAATTAAATAATACAATTTAGGAATAAATATAATTAAATGTAATTAAATAATTAAGTGGCAATATTAAATCTGATTAATTAAATATTCAGAATATTCAATTAGTCAAACTTTAGGATAAATAAGATTTATCACCAAATAATTATTAAATTAAGAATAATTATGATAAATCAGGAATATTTGTAGGAATATTCCCCGATGTAGAATCTAGGATAATCAATTAAATTTGATAATGTGCAGATATGCCTTAGGTTAGGACTTTTGTATTGATTTCATTCGATTTGAAGATGTAGGAGGTTAATGAACCTATAGCCCATTTTTGGGGTATTACATTTTGCCCCTCTTTGAATTATTGTGCAAAGCATAGTAGTTCAAAGATAGTTTGTGTATGATAAAGATGTTTGATTTGAAAGATTAATCGATTTCGAGACCGAAACCGATTGAAAGATTTAAAGATGTTAGGTCTTGAATGACCAAAGATAATGTTAACTATAACAGTAATGAATCGGTGATTACGAAAAAGTGCCAAAATCCTGATTCTGAACCTTATGATTGCGAAGAAGTGAGTGATCGATTCCAGACCTGATTGTCCAAAAGAATCATAGTGGTATCACATCTTGAATCCATCAGTTACGAAGAACCAAGGAAATAACACTATTGAACTGATGGTTACGAAAAGTTGATATAGTTTACAAGATAGATTAGGATACCAGATTGATATGGATCCTGATGAATCTGATATGCCCCAAGCGATGATAGATTTCCCCCAAGCGACGAGGACTTTTGATGAGTCAGCAACTAGACGTGGTTGTTGTCTTGATTACTGAGGAAAGATTGATTACATATTTAGTTTTACAGACTTGAATGATGTGCACTACTGTGCCCCCTTCGGGATTAAAAGTGAAATCTGATAAGAAAAGTCAGTGTTATAGTTTAGAAGCATGTTAATTGATTTGAGAAGTGGTTATACATGTTTGAGAATGTGTTCTGCATCGTTTAGAGGTCATAGAGACCAAGTTTGACTAGGTTAAACCATGAGTTGACCATAGTTGACCAAGTTGAAATTTTGATAGTTTGATGTAAGATAATTAGTTAAGTTGAATTCTAGATTTTTGTGATGATTGAAGGTTGATTATGCAAGTAGTTAATAATATGAATGATCTCAGATTTCAATTTTGATCCTGAAAAAGGATTCTACTTGTTGTTTTGTTGGAGGAACCTTCATACAATGCTCAGTCCTTGTGTCATGTTTAGCATTTGGTTTTGAAGAATCATTTAAGTGTTCAAGCAATTTGTGAAATCATGCAAAGTGCAAAATGAAATGCAAACCTAGGACCTAGGACCTAGTCACTAATCATGTGTCAATTTTTTGTCATCATTGAAGTTTTAGGTAACTGGATAAATCAATACAATGCCCACTAGTTATGAAACCATAGACATATGAATATCAATTTGTATGCGCAGGAATCAATACAACACCCATTGGTTAGGCAACCATGGACATATGAATATTGATTTTATTTTTGGAATGTTGGATTAGATGTAAGCACCAAGGCATAAACGCCATGATGACCTGAATATCATGTCCATTTTGATATAGCAATTTGTATAAGCATCAGAACATAGACATCGTGATGACTAGAATACACCTTGTGTTCAAACACATCAAACAGTCAAGAGATCATTCTAAATCCAATGTGAATTACCCGTAGTGACCCTTTATCATTCACATCCTTAGGCAAGATCGTGTTTCACAGTAAGAGAAAGAACTCACTAAAAAAGACAATAGTTAGATCAAACTTCTTTGAATTTTTTGGGTATCAATGGTCGAGGTACGCATGGCCATCCAATTCGAGATAGAGGCTCTTACAGACAAACACCATTTCAATCCAAAATTTTTGAAGTTGTTAGATTTTCACATACAAGTAGAAGGCAAAGAAAAGATTATGCCCCCAGTCATCACTCTCTAAATCTTGTAAAGGACATCATCGAAGAGCTCAAAGGACACAATATGCAAAAATCTCAATGTGAATCAATAAGCATACAAGGAGATAAAAGCATGTAAAAAGCATAGATTGTTTTCAATTTGTGTTTGATTGCGTTGTTGTAGATGCAAAATCCTTTCTGGAGAGGAGACTGACTGACTGACTCGAATGAAGCTTCAAAGGACTTTGACTAGATATGACTCATCTAAGATGTACTGGAGGCCATAGGCTATGACATTAATTTCCCCCAAGTGTTAAGCATTGATAGGATACAGAAACTTGAGTTGATTGGTGTACAGAGCGACTTTATTGAGACAAAGATATATATAGACTAAAGCAGACTAAAAGCTAGGAAAGACCAAGATTTCGCTGATAGATGGAGTATTTTGAAACAAGTGGTGCTCATTTGCCAGGTTTTCACCATCTTGGCAGAGATTCTATTTTTTCTACCAAGGTGCCTGTTTTCACCAAGGCACTTTTTCTTTTTCCTATTTTTTTGTTTTTTTCATTTTTCCAATTTTTTTGATATTTTTGGGATTTTTTGATTTTTTTGTGAATCATCAAGGTGCCTATTGCTAGGTTTTCACCAAGATGTTCATTTTTTCAAAACTTTTTCAGATTTTTAAGATTTTTTCAGGACATTTTACCATACATTGAATGCCTTAGGCATAGAATTTCTTCAGATGGAGAATGTTGATTGGTTCTCGGAGTTGTTCTCTTTCAGTTGTTGAGAATTGATAGACTCTAGAGCCAAAAGTAGCAGTGATAATAAAGGGACCTAGCTAGTTGGGTTCAAACTTCCCCTTGCATTCTCGATGTGATTGATTTTTATGATTCTCTCTCAAGACTAGATCGCCAACCTAAAATTCTCTGTGTCTGACTTTCTTGTTGTAGCCTCTAGACATTCTTTTCTGATACACTCTGAGATGATCATATGCTGCTTATCTGTGCTCATCGAGTAGTTCAAGTTCTTGCAACCTAGACACTCTGTAGTCATCATTAGTTACTAGACCATGCATTCTGATTCTTAGTGATGGGATTTCAACCTCAATAGGTAGTACCACTTTAGACCCATAAACTAAAGCAAATGGTGTAGCCCCAGTGGGCATTCTGATACTTGTTTTGTAGGCCCAAAGAGATGGACTGATCATGAGATGTCAGTCTCTTCCTATTTTATTAACTGCACGGTGCAATATTTTCAATAGATTCTTGTTTAAAGCCTCTGCTTGTCCATTCCCTTGAGGATAGTAGATAGATGACCAATGTTGTGTAATATTGAATTTGGCACATAGATCATCTAGATCTTTGTTCTTGAATTGTCCACCATTATCTGTGACTATAGAATGTGGAATACCACACCGACATATGATGTAGTTCAGAATGAACATATAAATTTTCTTGCCGGTTGCTTGAGTTAAAGGAACTGATTCTACCCATTTTGTAAAATAATCTATACCTGTGACTATATGGGCATGTCCATTAGAAGAATGAGGATGTATGGCTCCTATAAGATCAAATGCCCATTGGTGAAAAGGCCATTGTGTAGTAAAGGGAATTAGATCTTTCCCTGGAGCATGAATTAAGTAACCATGTACTTGGCACTTTTGACAGTTCTTAGCAAACTTGATTGCATCTTTCTCCATTTCAGGCCAATAGTACCCAACCCTAATAAGCTTTCAAGCTAGTGTTAAACCATTTGAGTGTGACCCACATATACCTTCATGGAATTCCTTGAGTGCACATTGAGACTCTTCCCATTCTAAACATCTAAGTAGTGTACCATCTAGACCTCGTTTGTATAGATCATTACCAATGATGACATACTGGGACACATTGTCGATAAGGTATCATTTCTCATGGCAGTTGAAGGTATCAGGAATGATTTGGTCTTGGAGATAGGAGAAAAGGTTTTTGTATCGAAATGAATCATGACCAACAACAATGTAGTTCATGCGGGTTTCAAGGGAATCATATGCAGGATAAGATAGTGCTTCCACTAGGAACTCATAGCGTAGCTCATGTTCAAGCTGTTGTAATAGACTAGATAGCATTGCCATTGCATTAGCAGCCCTATTCTATATTCTAGGAATTTTCTCAAATGTGATAGATATGAAATATTTCTTTAGATCATCTACCATTCTTTTGTATGGAATGAGCTTTTCATCTTTTGTTTGGTACACATCATTGACTTGATGGATAACAAGTTGGGAGTCCCCATGAATGTGTAACTGAGTCACTCTCCACTCAATTGCTAGTTTCATACAATTAAGAAGGGCTTCATATTCAACAATATTATTTGTGCAAGGAAACTTTAATCTAAATGCTTTGGGTATTGAGTACCCTTGAGGAGTGATAAATAATATGCTTACTCCTGATCCATTCTATGTATAGGAGCCATCAAAGAACAATTTCCATTCTCTAGAAGAAAGATTCATGATAGAGGAATCTGGGAACTCTATTTGCATTTGTGTATCATCAAACATAGGTGCATCTGCCAATTGATCAGCAATAACTTATCCTTTGATAGCTTTTCTTTCAACATATTCAATGTAAAATTCACTTAAGAGCATGACCCATTTGGCTAATCTACCTGTGAGGGAAGCTTTGCTTAGTAGTTACTTTAATGGATCAATCTTAGCTACCAAATGTGTGGTATGAGCTAACATGTAATGTCTCAATTTTTGTGATGCAAAGATCGTAGCTAGACAAGCTTTCTCAATCATTGAATAGTTCTTCTCATATGCAACCAATGATCTACTGATATAATATATAGCCCTTTCCTTTTTATTCTCATCATGCTGTGCTAGCAATGCCCCCAATGATGTATCTATGGCGGAGACATATAGGATCAATGACTTCCCCTAAATAGGAGGCATCAAGATAGGAGGATTTGATAGATATTTCTTGATATGGTTAAAGTTCTTCTCACATTCTTCACTCCACGCAAAAGTCACACTTTTATGTAAAGTTTTTGTAAAAGGCTATGAGATATTCACAAGTTGTGATATGAAATGCCTGATAGATTGTACTCTCCCTTGTAATGTTCTCATTTGACTAATATTCTTCGGGGGTTGCATCTCCATTATATCCTTTACTTTAACTGGATCAACTTCAATGCCCTTCTTTGAAACTATGTATCCTAAGAGTTTTCCAGAAGTGACACCAAAAGCACACTTCTTAGGATTTAGTCTGAGACTAAATTTTTCCATTCTGTCTAGTATCTTGCTCAAGTCATTTAGATGTTCAGCTCTAATCATAGATTTTGCTAAAGTATCATCAACATAATCCTCCATAGTTCAATGCATCATGTCATGAAAAATAGATGTCATAGCTCTCTAATATGTAGCACCAGCATTTTTAAGCCCAAATGGCATGACATTCCAGTAGAAGGTACCCCATGCACATGTGAAAGCAGTTTTCTCTTGATCCTCTAGAGCAATTTTTATTTGATTATATCCAGAGAAACCATCCATTAAAAAATACATCTCGAAACCCGCAATCGTGTCCACTATCATATCAATGTTAGGTAGTGGAAAATCATCCTTAGGGAATGATTTGTTCACATCTCTAAAGTTTGTGCACACTCTGATTGATTTATCTGGTTTAGAAATAGGTACAATATTTGAGATCCATTCAACATAGTCAATAACTTGGATGAATCTGACTTTTAGTAGTTTCTCTAATTTAGCTTTGACCAAGAGTGCAACATGTGGATACATCTTTCTTAATTTTTTCTTAACAGGTTTTACTCCAGGAGAAATAGATAAATGGTGCATTATAAGATCAAGATCCAACCCTAGCATATCTAAATATTTCCATGCAAAGTTGATCTTTTTCCCTATTAGAAATGTAGTAAATTTTTGCTTTTCTTCTTCTGATAATGATTGTGCTACATGGATCAATCGTGGTTCCTCTATTGTTCCCAAGTTGATGGATTGAGTGGGCTCAATTAGAACTGGAGATCTGTCCTATAAATGAATCAGAAGGACATCAAATATCTCATCCTTAGGCACCTCAAAGAGGTTTTCACCTTCAGATATGTCTTTTATTTTTACCTTTTTAGGTTCTGAGACTGCCACAAAGTGGTTTTCACCCTCGGAACTCCTTTTATTTTTATTTTTATTCTTATTCTTTTGACTAAGATACTTGATGTCTGACTCCATCATGCTGACGCTCGGTTCACTAATGGAAGTCTTCATAGGCTCAAGGTCATAGTCATTCAGGAAAGTAAAGATACCTTGGCTTGGATTCATGGAAGTTTGGTCAAGAAGTTCGAGATGTTGGATAGTTAAAGTGGGAAAGGATTGGGAGATAGTGTTTATGGATATTGATCTGTCATCATTAGTCCTAACCTGACACTCGAGTTCAAAGGTGATATTACAACTCAAAATGTTTAATTTGTGAATAGGATCAATGTCATTGTGGGAGTCCAATTCAGCCATAGGTGGATCAAACTCGTTAAGTTCATTATTTCTCTCTAGACTTACGTTGGGTTTAGGTGCATATTGGTGAATAAAATCAATATGTTTTTCTATGATAAGCTCATCTTCCTCTGGAATGACTTCCCATTCATAGTCATTTGATTCCTCATCTATGCCTCTAGGAAAATTGAGAGCATGAGTAAAGTCAGGGTGAATACCCCAAGAAGGGTTACCCTCAGATTCTGATTTGAATTCATACTCATGAGAATCTATCTCAGAATAACTACCACCTTCCTCCTTATCTATTTTATTATCTTTGAGATCAGTTGGTTCTTGTGGTGCAACTATCTCTTGTGCTATAGTAGGTTCTTGTGTTTCTACCACATTGATTCTTTTTACTGGATCATCTTCAGCTTCAAGGAGGTCTTTTATCTCATTAGGCAAATGTTCATAAGGAATGAGTTCTTTAGTGGTGTCTGAATCATCACTATCAGGCTGTTGTATTGTTTCCTCCTTTGGTTCAATCTATTCTAAGACATGTGGGGAGTTCTTGTTAAGATATAAAGGTTTCTTGTTATATCCTAGACCTCTTGTATCCTTGTTGGTTCGACCATGGTGGTCAAGAGGTGATAGAAGACCCTTACCTTGTAGTCCTAGAGGTCCCTTTCCTGTATATCCCATTTTTGTGATCAATTTGTCCCCTGGTCCATATGACTTTTGAGGAATTTTTCTTGAAGTGGAGTCACATTTCTAGACTGACTAAGAGTTAGATTCCTCTTTATACAACCATGCAAGCACACCTTCATCTTCCTCAAACTCTTGTTTAGATAATTGTTCTGGAAAAAAGCTTCCATTGAATAGGACTTGGGATTTTTTAGCATTAGGTTTCACTTTGTCTGACGGTTGCCCATAAGACTTAGGGGACAACGAGAGAGATGTGAGAGATAAAATAGGTTCCATTGTGTATTCTCCCATACCATTATCTTTGATTTTAACTTCTTTAGCAATTTCTTGGATGTTGATGCAATGTCAACTTGCTTAGTAGAAGATTCTCTGTTATTAGGAACAAGTTTATCTGCACTTTCTTTCAATGCATTGCAAGTTGTAGATATGTCTGCTGGAATGGTTACCTCTACTCCTTCAGAAGGAAATTTCAAAAATTGATGGTATGTAGAAGGAATAGATTTCATTTCATGTATCCAAGGTCTCCCTAGAAGGATGTTGTAAGCCAAAGGTAGATCAAGAATTTGACATATAGTATCTATGATTACTAGACCTGTTCTAATAGGTAAGACAGTGGTGCCTTTGGAAGATATTTCTTGCTCATCATATGCTTTGATAGTTATCTTCTTTCTAGGATCAATAGCCATTTTTGAAAATCCTAGTTGTGTGATCAAGCTGAAAGAACAAATGTTTAAGCCAACACCCCCATCTATCAACACACATTTGATGCGACGGTTTTGGATCAAGACTTCAATATGCAAGGGCTGATTATGCGGATGACTCAAGCAGTTATCATCTTCCTCTGAAAAGGAGATATACTGCAGAGATGTAAGATGACCAACCATAGTCTGGAATTTGTCTAAATCAAGGTTGTCAAGAACATTGGATCCAAGCAAAGCTTTGTCTAGAATGGCTCTATGAGCTGGAGATATCTGAAGCAATTCAAACATGGAGATTTTTGCATTTGTATGCTGGAGTTGTTGGACAATACTATATGATGTAGGCCTCATGTCTTTAGGATTTGAAGATTTAGATGTAGCCTTTTGTTTAGAAGCAGATGAAAGATTGAAAGGCATCTTAGGGACATTGGATGAATTTGGGATTTGTCCTGGTAGATGCGCCTGAGCTTGTGATCAAGTAACTACATTAGCTGATTGATTTTCTCTATCTCTTCATACAATTGTGATGATATTGCAATGCTCAAATAGACATGGTCCAACTATATTGATGACAACATTGTTTCTAAAGCAGGCATAATTGACTTTAGCACCCATATTAGGTTGAGAAGAAGAATCTTCTTTACCATGTTTCAGAAATGGCTCCGTGAATGCTGTATGATCATTATTGCTTTTATGATTGTCAATGGTGATTTCTCCATTATCAATTTTGTCTTGTATGAGGTGTTTCAATCGTACATAGTTATTGGTTTTATGACCCTTATTACGATGGAAGTCACAAAAATCAGTCTCTTTCCACCATTTTGGTTTAGGTTTAGGATCAAATGGTTGGATCTCAGGCAAGTAAATGATGTTGTTAGCCAATAGATTTTTCATGGCAGATTCCAAGGACTCTCCAAGAGGAGTGAATTTGTGGTTAGGATTTGTAGCCCAAGGTTTGTAAGTAGATGGTTTCTTGTTAGATTTTGTTGCTTTAGCTTCAGAAGCTTTGACGGCCTGGGTGCCAATAGTGAGATCGAAAGTAGGTGCCTTAGAAGGGGGATGAATATTATCAACAATGCCATCTATGACAACGCCTTTATTCTTGTTCCAATTTTTGCCTCTATCTTTAGAACTAGATCTAGATTCGTACTTGTTCTTTTGAAGTGATATGTCTCCTTTTTGCACAAGTACTTTCTCAATTTTGATTGCATTTTCTACCATCTTATCAAAGGATGTATGATTTGGCATTTGCAAGTGGTAGTAGAGTTCTGGAATAAGATTGTTGATGAAAATTTCTAGCTTCTCAGTTTCTGGGATGGGTCTAGCATATAGAGAAAAATTCTTCCTCCATCTTTTGAGAAAAGTTAGGAATGGTTCTCCTGAGTATTGTTTCAGATTGCAGATGTTGATCATGGTGACTGGATACTGGATGTTATAGGAGTATTGTTGATATAAAATTTTGATTAACTCCTCAAAATTTTTGATAGTTGGAGGCATTTTTGAGAACCAATGAATGGCTGACCCTCCCAGAGATTGAGGGAAAAGACGCATTAAGTAAGTTGGTTTGTGCATGAACTCCATAGATTGAGTACAAAATTCTCTGACATGATCTTGAGGATTAGAGTTTCCATCATACTTATCATACTTAGGTATCTCCACTCTTTTAGGGAATGACGGCATGTACAAGTCTTTATCAAATGGAAAAGGGCATAGAGCCTCCATGGAGAACTCTTTAGGTTCCTTTTCTTTTTCAAGTTTGTTAAGTTTGACTTGCATGGCATGCATCTGTTTCATCATAGTTGTGATTGGAGTTTCTTCCTCATGTGTAATGATATCTTCAACATTAAAGTTGGGAGGAAGTTTAGCCCCTTGACGAGCTAGTTCTAGAAAGTATGTTTCTCTGTCTTCCTCCAAGAAATGCCTAATCATTTTCTTGAAGTCATCATCATTTTGATATTGAGCAATTTCAGAAGGTGTGGGTTCTTCATCCGCACCATGTTGAGAGTGATGTCCTTGATACCCATGATGTGTCCCTTCGTGAGAATGTATGTTAGGATTTTTAGGACTCCCTAGAATAGATTGATGTAGAGATTTTTTATTGACTCCTTGGATTGATGGAGGAGGGGGTATGTAACCAGTTTTTAATCAAAGATTTCCAAGACCGTCATTTTCATAAAGACCTGAATTATAGAGTTCGTCAAAGGTTGGACCCACATGAGTAGACAGAGGTAAGGAATGAGATGCTTCTCTAGATTTCTTATGTGATGAAGCTTGAGTTTCCACCATTAACCTTGGGTGAAGAAATAGAGCAAGATGAAGACAACTGAAGAATGACTTGATTCAAGAAGATCGAATGACGTAACCTTATCAAGATTGAATTGATTAAAGATTAGATCAGATGTAAAAGAAGGATACTATGCCACAGTAGTATGGGTAGACGCCCAATAGATGGCAGGCACAAGCTCTCAACACTTAGCCGTTTTGTAAGAAGACTGAATTTTGAAGATAATTTTGACAAGGTTTTGACACAAGATGAAAAAGACTCAAATCAATAAATCACAAGGCTAAATTAGACTCAAGAGACCACCTTAGGAAAATGGAATGGATTTGTTATAGGTTCTGCTATGCTTCTAACACAATGATTTTTTTGATAGAATCTGGAAGTAGGTTGTAAAAACTGAATTTCTAACAAATTTTGGAGTTTTCTGACAACTTTGACTTTAGCTTTGATACAAGTTTTGAAATTTTAGGATGAATTTTGACACCAGAAAGGATTTTTACTTTAGATTTGCAATTTTTCAGTTTTCAGAACCAATTTGTTTGCAATTTTTTCTCTATTCAGGTTTGCAGATTCATTTAATAGTTCGGGATCGTTCATTTTAAATAACCAAGTAGATAACAAACACACAGAACATCAAGGGAAGGGAAGCAATCAATCATCTAAAAATAATGAACAAGGGCAAAAGCAACCTTGTGCATGAAAAAGAAATAGTGACTTAATGTGTTAATCCCTAGGAATGCTACTTGTGTATGTTCCAAAAAGTTTTTCAATAACGCACATAGTCCTAGAAATGAAAAATTTGGCCTCACTAGGGTTTTTAGTAATGGTCTGACTCTAAAAATTTTGTGATCTCAACAGGGCGAACTCCAATCCAGGTGCACTGGGGTTTTGACACAGTCCGAGAATTTAATCAATCAGGAGCTGCTAGGGAGATTTGACAGCCCAACAAGAGACCACACCTGTGAAGATTTCTTCCACAAGGACATTTATATAGTGGCTACTGATACCATGGTGAAAATGGCCATTACTGCTTGAGGTTCCATCCACGTGGTTGACCCAATTAAGGGAATTTCCACTACGGTTAACCCTCTCTAAAAGTGACTCACAAAATATACCACAGGGGGACTAGATCGGATTCAAGGATCTGGGTTTTTGGTACTATCCAAAAAGGAAGTAGAGCATAATCCCCTAGCCTCTTCACTTCACCAAAACAAAGTAGATAGATTAATCCGACATGCTAAGAATGAAATTATCTCACCAAGATCTGTGATGTCAACAACTTATGGTCTATCAACCTCTCTAGAGAGAGAATGTATCAATCAAAAGCTGAGGACTACAAACCCAGTAGAATGCAAGACAATCTCAGTATCCTCCCTACCTACAAGGGGATCCTTCATCAAGAAGAGCTTCACATGTGTGAAAAACTAAATTTCATCCACAAATAGTGTTCATAGGGCCTAATTACTATGTGTAATAGATATGCAAAAAGAAAATCTATGTTCGTTTTAGAGCCCAAAACTGAAGTGTGAATTATGAAAGCTGTAAAGGTACTCAAGTTTGACACAAGAGAGTTCATTTTATGTCCCAAAATGAAGTTTTATTAGATGTAACAGAATACTTGAGTTCCTCACAACGCGCTTAGTAGATTTTACCTATTTTAGCAATTTTTGAGCATTTGTCTTCTATCTTTTGTACCCACAGGACGTACCTACACCTGCACCTACAAACCATTGTTATGAAAAACTTACCTATTATTGTACATGAAACCCACTATTATAAAAATTCATCAAAAAAAAACACAACTTTTCAACCCCACGTGGTAGAAAATCAGGTTAGTCAAAGATAATATGTCATTTGATAATCGAAAAACTTGTCATAAAAAATTAGATTCTAACCAGTCTGCACTAAATCAATCATAACTTTTGAAAATAAAAACTAAATTAATCCAAACCAATGGAAAATGAAAGCTAACTAAAATACCTTTCCAGAAATATAAATTTTGGATCTTTATCATGTCATATGTGCATGTACCAATAAAAACATCAGTCGGATTTCATAAAATCATGTTCAGACTAGTCTCACTAAAATGATCATAACTTTTGCAAATCAAAATGAATCCAAACCAATAGAAAATGAAATATAACTTAAATACCTTTCCAAAAATATAAATTTCGGATTTGTATCATGTTATATGTGCATGTACCAATAAAAACATTAGTCAGATTTCATAAAATCAAGTTTTGACTAGTCTTCACTAAAATGATCATAACTTTTTCAAATCAAAACAACATTAATCCAAACTAATGGAAAATGAAATCTAACTCAAATACCTTTCCAGAAATATAAATTTAGGATCTGTATCATGTCATATGTGCATGTACCAATAAAAACATCAGTTGGATTTCATAAAATCAGGTTCTGACCAGTCTTCACTAAAATGATCATAATGTTTTCAAATCAAAACAAAATTAATCCAAACTAATGAAAAATGAAAACTAACTCAAATACCTTTTCAGAAATATAAATTTTGGATCTTTATCATATCATATGTGCACATACCAATAAAAAAATCAGTCGGATTTCTGGAAAAATAACCTAGAAATTTATCACAAAACTCACAAAAATTAACTTTGTGGTCGTGGGTTTGAGAAAAATGATAGAAATTTGATAGAATAGAATGGAAACCTATTTCAGGGCCCCATAGTGGGTGCCATAAATGTGTGTGTGAATTTTGTACCTAGTTGTAGACACAACACTTCAATAAAACATTAGAGGTTAGCAGAAACCAAAATCTGCAAGTAATTGAAACTATGCTAACTAAGTGATTTACTGCCTTCTAGTAGGTGCGAGTATGATGTTCTCAGATTGAAATTGAGATCAGTGACAATGCAACACCTAAATGAAAGATTTAAAATGATGAAAGCAATGAAATATGAATGCAAATTAATCTATTTTTTTGGATTTTTGATGCAATAGGATGAAAAACTATATGAAATTAATCTAAAATGAAATTGAAATGATATGCAAATTAATCTAAGAATTATATGAATTAATATGCAAAGCTATGAAAAACTATGAATTGATCTCACAAAATTGCCTGTCGCAAAATCTTTGTTCTTTAGTTGTAAATTCACCAGAGTAATTGTGCAAATTTGAGAAATGTGAGATTGAAAGCTTGAGGGATTTTTGAGAGGGATGAGCCTTATTTTTATAGAAATCTAGGGCTTGAGGATGCATTGAGAAAAGCCATAAATCACTCTTGATAAACTTAGGTTGATTTTTGAGTTAACAAGAAATTAAGAATAAATAAACTTATAAAATCATGCAAAAGCATATTTTATCTCAAAATAGAGCTTTAGTTATCTTTTTCAACTCATCATCAGATGTTGATTTTAGAACGTTAACAAATTGAAAATAATAGTTGTTTTAAAGTTGACTTCTTTTTTGATTGTGCATGATTTAATTATTATTTATAAAGTGATTTATTCTCAACTTAACTGATTTTAAAATTAAAACAATTGATTTATGGGTTAATCAATTATTAAATCAAACTTTTATTCAAAAACTATATTATTAAATATTGACAACTAACTTTAATTAATTAAATAGGAATTTAATCAATTAGTCATAAGATTTTTGATTTATTGTCAAAATTAAATAATACAATTTAGGAATAAATATAATTAAATGTAATTAAATAATTAAGTGTTAACATGATTTAGAACAACAGAGAGGGGGGGTGAATCAGTTGTTCTCAGGTCCAGATGTATAAAACAAACTTCAAAAACTTTTCTTTAAATCAGATCTAACAACCAAAACCAACTCGGTCATCACTAATTCTATAATAGAAACATATAATATTGCAGTCCACTACCCAATTGTATCTAACTTGTAAAACACATGAATGTTTAAACCAAAATATTCAGACAAGCATTGACACTAGAATTTATAGTGGAAACCCAATCTGGGAAAAACCACTTTGTAACATGCTACTATTATTTTCACTCTTCTGAAGTGAGCTCGGTTAAAAGTCAACCCTGTCAAAGGTTACGATACACACTATTAGGTGTTACCCGGTTAAAGGATTTCAATTACTCTGTTAGAAGTGAGCCTTGTTATAGGACTTACATACATTCCATTAGAATGCAACCTTGTTCAAAGGATTTAAACATATGACTGTTAGGTCAACCTCTGTTAAAATAATTTTGACTGTTACAATGGTTAGAAAGTAGCAACAGTATTGATCTGAAAAACATACAACTCACTTTGCAAATATCAGATCCAATTCCATACCCAAATACTGGTTTACTGACTTCGAAACTTTGCCATCTCCATCTCTGATATGCTCGGAACTTTTCTTCAAGCAATCACCACACTTCTCCTTCAGCCTTTTCTTCTTATACAGTCAATAACATCTATTGATCTTCCAGCATCCTCTTTTCTCCCATGCACACACATACCTAATGCTTAGGTTCCCTTAATACTTCCTCAATTAGGTTAACTCATCTTTTGCCCCTCAATCTCCTTCATAGATCTTAGGGTTAGGTCAGATTCATTGAATCTACCCGCTTTATGTTCTTCAGCTCCTTTTCTAGAAACATCTCAAATCTCTTAAAGATTTACAATAAAACATTTTTCAGTGCTTTCAATGCTTTCAAACAATCAATAAATAAAGACAACACGTTTTACATAATCCAAGAATTCAACAATGTCGGCTCCAAATTTGAATTCTCTTCAAATATAAAAATACTGATGCTCGGTCAATATTGTGATCAACTACTTGGTCTTCATCTAGAAAGCTCGGTCATTACTAAAAATGTTTCCTTGGCTTATACTATCTTTCTCGACAATTAACTGATGTTCGGTCGACACTAGAATTTTGCTCGACATATACTGACTCAGTCGACACTAACATTACTCGGCTTGAACATGATTTCTCCATTTTTGCTTGTTCAAGCCTACCAGTTTAGTCTTCAATCTTACTAAGATAAACAATACATAGTCTCATCATTGTACAACATAGTCAAGTACACTTTGTAGTATCAAGATAACTCAACCTTTCCTTAGGTGCTATTGTTACCATCCTTTCTTTCCCTTCTTCACAACAATACAATAGATATATTACTTTCCTAAGTAGCAACAGTCTTACCAGTTAAGGTTTGACATCAATGACAACACAACAATTGCCTCAATTGTAGTTTTCAACAATCTCCCTCTTTGGCATTGATGGCAACAGCATATGATATCACTTGAATAACACATGGATTACCAACCAATCCAAAAACTTATTTGTGCATCAGAACGAAATTTTTTGTAATATCCTTAGCTTCATTCTGATTCAGAATCTATTAGCCTCACTTCTCTGACTGTTAGAAATATCTAGATCTCCCTCTATCCTAATCCTTCATCTCAGTTCATCATCTCCTTACTTTTCTTTTCAGTGTCATGTGTTATTATATCATCTCAGTTCATCTCCCTCTTTGATAAAAATGCCAAAGCAACAACTAAAACATACATCCATCAGATGTAGATAATATATGTGCAGCTCAATGTTTCTCCCTCTATCATCTTGCTTATGATTGATTCCTTGTCTTTGCTCTTCTTCAGAACTCTAGGCCAATCCTAAAGTGTGACAATCTTTTGCACCAATCTGTCAAATATTCTGCTATAGCATATTTGATGCAGTGCTCCTAGCTTAACTAGGTAGCCTCAGTTAGAGGAAGGACCCCTAATTGACTTCTCAAATACTCATGTGCTTCTTTAGGTAAAGCTTTAGTGAATATGTCTGCTAATTGTTCCTTTGTATTCACATATTCCATTCGGACTTCTTTATCTTGTACCAATTCTCTCAAGTAGATACTTGATTGCTATGTGCTTGGTCTTAGTATGCATCACTAGATTCTTAGAAATGTTGATAGCACTTGTGTTGTCATAGAAAATAACAACAGGTTCAGTGATTTCTTCTTTCATGTCTACCAACAATTGTTTTATCCATACCAAATTTGAACAGTTTGCTGCAGTAACAACATACTCGGCTTCAGCAGTAGATTGGGAAATGCAATTTTGTTTCTTTCTCATCCAGGAGACTAATCTCTATCCAAGAAAGAAAGCTCCACCACTAGTACTCTTTCTATCATCTACATTTCCTACCCAATCAACATTTGTATATACTCTTAGTTCAAATCTTTCATCCTTCTTGTAATATAGCCCATAGTCAGTAGTCCCTTTCAAGTATCTCATAATTATTTTCACAGCCATCATGTGTGTTTCCTTAGAATTGGTAGAGAATCTTTCCACAATCCCAATAGCTAGTGCAATATCTGGTCTACTATGTACAACATACTATAATTTTCCAATCATGGATCAGTACAAAGTCCGGTTCACTTCTGTAGCATCATCATTCTTAGATAACTTTTGTCCAGTAACCATAGGAGTACTCACTGGTCTAGAATCTTCCATCCCAAAATTTTTCAGTATTTCATTAACATACTTAGACTGTTTAATGAAAATTCCTTTCTTCATCTGATATACTTGTAAACCAACAAAGAATTTGATCTCACCAAACATGCTCATTTCAAATTTAGTTTGCATTTCATTTGAAAATATTTTACACAAAGCATCTTGTCCACCAAAAATAATATCATCCACAAAATTTTTTGCCAACAGGATACCTTTACCTTCTTCATCTTTCATGTACATATTGCTTGTGTCATTTGTTCTTGAAAATCCAATCAGTATCAAGTAGTTATGCAATCTTGCATACCATGCTCTGGGAGCTTGTTTTAATCCATATAGTGCTTTGTTCAGTTTGCATACCATGTGTCATCTGTTTGGATCAATAAAACCTTCTAGTTGTTCTATGTAAACTTCTTCTTCTAGTATACCATTGAAGAATGCAGACTTGACATCCATTTGATATACCTTGAAATCTTTATAAGCAGCATATGCAAGCAGAGTTCTTACTCCTTCCAATCTAGCTATAGGGGAAAATGTCTCCCCATAATCTATTCCTTCTTCTTGTGCATAGCCTTTGCATACCAGCCTAGCTTTGTTCCTAGTTATTTCACCTTTTTCATTCAACTTATTCTGGAATACCCACTTTGTTTCTATAACATTTTTGTTTTCAGGTCTCGGCACCAGAGTCCAAGTATCATTCTTCTCTATCTGTTCTATTTCTTCATTCATTGCTCATATCCAGTCTTCATTTTCTAATGCCTCTCTAGTTGACTTAGGTTCAAATTAACACAGTAAACATGTTGGATCCTTTGTCTTACTTCTAGTCATAATTCCAGTATGTTTGTCTCCAATTATTTGTTCAAGCTTGTGATGTCTTCTTACATATTTTGCCAAAATAGGTTCAGCTCTTCTCTCCTCTATTTCATCAGGTTCCTCAACAAGATTGTTAGATTCAATTTCTGAATTCTCGACAACCTCTTCCTGATACTCGACAACATTATCTTGTCACTTGGCATGTTCTTGTTCTCTTTCGACACTATTTTCCTGATGCTCGACATCATCTTCCTATCGCTCGGCATTTCTTACTCGAGACTCAACATCAGGTGCAAGTCTATTACTTGCCTCTTCTTCTTCTTCAATATACACAAAAGATCTATAATCTTCTGGTTCTCTTTTGCTATCAGCTTCATTTCTTTCTACATACTCATCAACTTTGACATTCACACTTTCCACAATTTTGTTAGTGTTAGAGTTCAAACACTTATAAGCTTAACTTTTTGTGGAATACCCTAGGAATATGCCTTCATCACTTTTAGCATCAAACTTTCCATTCCTATTTTCTTTTAATATGTAGCACTTGCTTCCAAAGATTCTAAAGTATTTAACACTCGGTGCATGGCCATGCAATAATTTATAGGGTGTCAAATTTGTACCTTTCTTGATTTGTACCTGGTTAAGAGTGTAGACAACTGTACTTATAACTTCTTTCCAATATTTTTGTGCCACATTCTTTTCAATCAACAATGTCCTTGCACAATCCAAGATAGATCTATTTCTTCTCTCTACTATACCATTATGTGGAGGTGTTCCAGGTGTAGACATTTGTCTTTTGATCCCTCTTTCATTGCAAAATAGATTGAATTCATTTGATGTAAATTCTCCACCTCGGTTAGATCTAAGACATTTCAGGTTCCTACCTGTGTCCTTCTCAACCTTAGCCAAATACCACTTAAAGAATTGAAAAGCATCAAATTTTTCTTTTAGAAACATTACATGCATCATCCTGGTATGATCATCAACAAACAAGATAAAATATCTATCACCACAGTAACTTTGTACACCCATAGGTCCACAAAGGTCAGTATGAACCAAATCTAAAATGTTTTTAGAAGTAAAGGATTTTCTCTTAAAACTTGACTTTGTCATTTTTCCTAACTGACATTCCATGCACATCACATTCTTAGGTTTCTTCAATCTAGGTAGACCTCTTACTTCTTCTTACTTATTTCTACTAGATTATCAAAGTTAACATGACATAGCCTCTTATGCCATAACCAAATGTCATCAAGTTGTGCAACCATACATGCTTCTTCAGATAGGTCAAGATAGAACAAATTACCTCTAGTATGTTCTCCACTTCTGATCAGTTTACCAGTAGCATCAAATATTTTAGCTTTCTTATGATGAAATTCCACTTAGTAACCAGTGATGTTGAGATGTGTAACACTTAGCAGATTATAATTTACACCTTCAACCCAATATGCATTTTCACAAGAGATCTTATCAATCAGTTTAATCAAACCTTTTCCTCTAATAGGACATGGTGCATCATTACCAAATTTTACACTTTTACCTCTATAATGATGTAAGGTCTCAAACTTACTCTTGTCACCGGTCATGTGATGTGAATAACCACTGTCAATAATCCATTTGTCATTCTTGTTCACATAGGAGATCAATGCAATTTTCTCATCCTCATTAGATTCATCTTTCATTGCAACATAGACTACCTCAATTTCAAAATCATCACTATCAGTGTCAGTTTCTTCTTCAGTAATGTAACAAGATTTCTTACCTTTTCCTTTGTAGTCTTTGTGCCTTCGGTAGCTTCTGTCATCTCTTATGTCTTTGTGTTTTCTTTTTCTTTCTTCATCTTTATCATTCCTGTCAGGACATCTAGTAGCTATATGACCAACTTTATTACATGAAAAACATATAATAGGGAGTTTACCTTTATATTTTCTTTTTCCCCTTCTCAGTCTTCTAGCCATAAGAGCTTCTAGATCTTCAAGTTCTTCATCAGAAGTGTCACTGTCACTTTCACTTTCAATTTCACTTTCACTGATGCATCTTTCTTTTTCTTTCTTTGGCTTGTTCAAAACTAATTGTGATTTAAAAGTAGATTCAACATTACCAATACTACCAACAATGAATTTATCATAGTTAGAGAGTTCAAAAGCAATCGGCTTGCCAACCAAACTTTCCAAAGTAAGCACATTTTCAGAGTTACATCTAGATTCCTGAATAGCTGAGATCTTAATAGAATATATAGGACACAGAGTTCTTAGTACTTTTCCAATTATATTTTCATCATCAATAGTCCCACTTGCTCCTCTAATAGCATTCACAACTTCTTTTATTCTACCACAATATTGTGCAATGTTCTCACCTTCTTGCATTCTCGTTTCATCAAACTCACCTCTGAGACTCTCGGCCTTAGCTTTCAGTACATTTATGTCACCACCATAGATCTTTGCAAGAGTGTCCCACATCTCCTTAGCACTTGTGCAATCCTTAATGTCCTCAAATTCTGGATAGCTTAGGGCAGATGCAATTTCTAGCATTACCTGATTATGTTCTTGCTTAGCTCTCATTTCTTCAGAAGTCAAAGGTGTGATAGGTGAGACATAGTCATTCTCAATGTAGTACTTTGTAGAATCACTAATACCGGCCAGATGCAGCTTCATCAAGCTTTTCCATGCAGGGAAGTTTTCCTTATTCAGCTTTGGTACCTCCTTCTTATACATCCTAATCATTTGCTTCAAGTCCCTTTAAACTTGATTTCTATAAACACCAATAGTAAGCAACACAGCTCTGATACCAATTGTTAATATGATTTAAAACAATAGAGAGGGGGGGTGAATCAGATGTTCTCAGGTCCAAATGTATAAAACAAACTTCAAAAACTTTTCTTTAAATCAAATCTAACAACCAAAACCAACTCGGTCATCACTGATTCTATAATAGAAACATATAACATTGTAGTCCACTACCCAGCTGTATCTAACTTGTAAAACACAGAAATGTTTAAACCAAAACATTCACACAAGCATTGACACTATGATTTATAGTGGAAACCCAATTTGGGAAAAACAACTTTGTAACATGCTACTATTATTTTCACTCTTCTGAAGTGAGCTCGATTAAAAGCCAACCCTATCAAAGGTTACAATACACATTGTTTGGTGTGACCCGCTTAAAGGATTTCAATCACTCTGTTAGAAGTGAGCCTTATTATAGGACTTACATACATTCCATTAGAATGCAACCTTGTTTAAAGGATTTAAACATATGATTGTTAGGTCAACCTTTGTTAAAAGGATTTTGACTATTACAATGGTTAGAAAGTAGCAGCAGTATTGATTTGAAAAACATACAACACACTTTGCAAATATCAGATCCAATTCCATATCCAAATGCTGGTTTACTAACTTTGAAACTTTGTCATCTCCATCTTTGATTTTCTCAGAGCTTTTCTTCAAGAAATCACCACACTTCTCCTTCATCCTTTTCTGCTTATACAGTCAATAACATCTACTTATCTTCCACCATCCTCTTCTCTCCCATGCACACACATACCTAATGCTTAGGTTCGCTTAATACTTCCTCAATTAGGTTAACTCATCTTTTGCCACTCAATCTCCTTCATAGATCTTAGGGTTTGGTCAGATTCATTGAATCTACCCACTTTATGTTCTTCAGCTCCTTTTCTAGAAACATCTCAAATCTCTTAAAGATTTACAATAAAATGTTTTTCAGTGCATTCAATGCTTTCAAACAATCAATAAATAAAGTCAACACATTTTACATAATCCAAGAATTCAACAATGTCGGCTCCAAATCTGAATTCTCTTCAAATATAAAAATACTGATGCTTGGTCAATACTATGATTAACTACTCAGTCTTCATGTAGAAATCTTGGTCATTACTAAAAATGTTTCCTCGACTTATACTGTCTTTCTCGACAATTAACTAATGTTCGGTCGACACTAGAATTTATCTCGACATATATTGACTCGGTCGACACTAACATTACTCGGCTTGGACATGATTTCTCCATTTTTGCTCATTCAAGCCTACCAATTTAGTCTTCAATCTTACTAAGATAAACAATACATTGTCTCATCATTATACAACATAGTCAAGTACACTTTGTAGTATTAAGATAACTCAACCTTTCCTTAGGTGCTATTGTTACCATCCTTTCTTTCCCTTCTTCACAACAATACAATAGATATAGTACTTTCCTAAGTAGCAACAATCTTACCAGTTAAGGTTTGACATCAATGACAACACAACAATTGCTTCAATTGCAATTTCTAACATTAAGTGGGAGTATTAAATCTGATTAATTAAATATTCAAAATATTCAATTAATCAAACTTTAGGATAAATAAGATTTATCGCCAAATAATTATTAAATTAAGAATAATTATGATAAATTAGGAATATTTCTAGGAATATTCCCCAATGCAAAATTTAGGATAATCAATTAAATTCGATAATGTACAGATGTGCCTTAGGTTAGGACTTTTGTATCGATTTCATTCGATTTGAAGATGTAGGAGGTTAATGAACCTATAGCCCATTTTTGAGGTATTACAGCCATAAGGCTACTGAGTAGTATAGAAGGAAATACACATCACAATGAGGTGATATCTTTATTGTATTTCACAGATCTGGATTAGGAAAGTTTGAGTTGCTATTTGTAGATATATCCTATTGTTACTCTTTAACCATTGTAGCAGATTTATAAATCTCTTAACAGAGTGAACTTAACAGTTCTATTATAAATCTCTTAACTGATTGCACACTTGATTGTGTTGCTAAAATCCTCTAACCAGGTATATCTAGTTGATCTTATTGTTACTCCTAATAGGGTAAGATCACCAGAAGTGATCACAATCTTTGTAGCCTTAACTGACATACTTTGTTACTGCAGTAGTAAAGCTTTTTGGGTGTCATCCCCAGGGCATGTTTTACCTTCTAACAAGGGTTTCTACAATACCAAAACATTTTTGTTATGTGTATGAAGTTTTATGAATGGTTTATTGATTAGGTTACATGTATTTACATTTCAGTTATATTTTGAATGTATGTTACATGCAATGAATTTAGTTGGCTAATGTTATCTATGCTTACAAATTTTTAGTCTTGAAAAGTTTTAAAGGTACTGATTCACCCCTCCCCTCCTAGTATATATCTTTCCATAATCCCAACAATTGGTATCAGAGATATTTCTCTTGTTTTGGAAAGTTTAATCATTGAAGATAAAATATCTAAGTATGGAAAGGTATAAGCTTGATAAGACAATTGAGAATCAAAGAATACAGATGTAGATCTACATTGAAAAATTCAAGGAAGCCAAAGAAGAACTAAGAAAGATACTAATCAAAAGGAAGGATATGGTATTTCGATACAATGATACTGATTATCATGAAGAAAAGATAGATGATCCATTTGAGGTGTTCGGATCTAGATCTGGTAGCATATCTAATGCATCTGAAGGAACCATATGAGATCTATCTAAAAAGAATCTACATCTTATTGAACAATTGAAAGCACTATAGATCAGTCAAGAGATACAAATGGTCAGAATGATTGATGTCATGAACAATACAAGGAAAGCAGAACAATAAATAAATTTGGCTATTGAAGATAGGAGGAAAATGATTGATAAGTTGCAAGAGAAGGAATCTAAAATATTAAGACTCAAGGAGCATCACTTGGAAATCTATAATCAGATGATTTTCATGAGTCAGGAAGTCAACCGAGTAAACAATGATCTTACAAGGAAATTGGAAGACATCAGTGAATTAAGAGAAGAGAATGAAAGATTGAAGAATGAGGTAAAGATCCAGCATCAACATAATGAGATGATCAAGAAAGCTAAAGATAGTACTAAAAGAATGGATGAATTCCTAATTAGTCAGAAAAGACTTGATATAACTACTGGTTTAGGCTATACCAAGTAGGGAGAATCATCAAGACAAGCTAAATAGAAGAATTCCTATGCTAATCCAAGACAAAAGAAGCTATCATGTTATCATTGTGGAAAGCCAGGCCACACATCAAATGTTTGCAGAAGCAAGAAAAAGGTATTCCTAAATCCACTCCTAAATTTAATGGTTATTGCTATAACTATAATAAGTATGGACAGCAAGAACATGAGTGTAGATCACAGTTGAATAGGACACCCACTACTACATTTGGGGCCAAATTTCAACAGAAGTTTCCGATGGGTAACTTTTTATTACGAATTTGGTGTTTTTTTTTTTTGTAATAGGCCCCAATGATGTTAGTATTCTAATGGGTGTTTAATTGACCATCAAAATTATGATAGATTAAGGGTATAGATAAAAAAAAAAAGTGAAACGGCCTCATCATTTTTATTTCGATTGGATGGAGGGAGCGGAAGAAAAGGAGCAAAAGCTAAGCGCGGGAGAAGGTATGTGATTTCTTCATCTTTCGAGCCTCTAGCATCATATTTGAATGCATTTCATTTTATTTGATCATGAATGCTCTCTAAAATGATCGCATTCTATTGGTGTTGTGCCATAGTCAGTGCTTTATCTCTATTATTTGATGTTATTGGTGCTTGTGCTCAAGGATATCGATACACTATATTCAAATGTTTGGATTCACGTTTGTTGATATTACTGGCATATCTGTTTAATGATGCCATTGTAAATTTTTGTCATTGAAATGACCAGATTCTACTGGTGTCATGCCCTAGCCCATGCTTTAACTCCATTATTTGATGTTATTGGTGCTTGTGCTCAAGGCTATCCATTTTTTTGAAATGTTGACTGTGGTTATCAAATGGACAGCCCATGAGATTCTAGCTAGGTGCCATTTGTATTGATAGCTTAGGGAATCGAATGTATTGTATCATTGATAGTTGATACTTTGTTAAAAGGAAATAGGACAAAGAAGGATTTTTATTTAGTTTCTCTATTTTGATCCCTAAGTGGCTTACAACCCTAGAGAAGTATATGCAGATTTACGGATGCAGTTGCAGGATACATAGCAGCCGATAATTCACAATAAATCCATGCATTCAATTTGAATAGAAATTAATACAAAGGACTAGGGTCCTCCAATGGCCCAATCATCCAGACCTTGACTGTCCCCTCAACCAGTGACCCTTCAAAACTGGGTTATCATGAAATCAGTGAGTGATCCTTCATTCTCCTGGTGAGCTTCTAGGTAGGTGCCATTTTTATATTTGATAGCTTAGGGCATCAAATTTATATTGTATCATTGATAGTTGAGACTTTGTTAAAAGGAAATAGGACAAAGAACGATTTTGATTTAGTCTCTGTATTTTGATCCCTAAGTGGCTTACAACCCTAGAGAAGTATATGGAGATTTATGGATGTAGTTGCAAGATACATAGCAACTGATAATTGACAAGAAATCCATGCATGCAATTTGAATAGCAATTACTACAAAGAAATAGGGTCCTCTAATGGCGCAATCATCTGGACCTTGACTGTACCCTCAACCAATGACCCTTCAAAACTCGGTTATCATGCAATCAGTGAGTGATCCTTCATTCTCTTGGTCTTCCCTGCATCCAAACATATTGGAAATACACAATACAATGATAAAAAGTCTTTCACAATCCCTCTTCCCTCAAGGAACACTATCAACCATCCCTTCCACATAGCATTTCACTGTTTTATGAGTGGATTGTGCAGGAACAGTTAACATTAAACAAGGAGCAAACTCCTCAACACATCTTGGAAACCATTGAATTCAATAATAAATGAAACCTAACACCAACACTATTCCTTCCATAGTTGCAGGATACATAGCAGTCGATAATTCACAAGAAATCCATGCATCAAATTTTTATAAGGATATCCTACTAATCAATAGGAATTTTCTTGAGATGACCAATGATTATGCATTTTGATGGTAGTGTGCTAGTTCAAAAGGATAATATAAATTTGAAACAATTTTTTCTGATTTTCTCAAACTATAAATGTGGTTAAAGGGAAAATATTATGTGGAAAACCCACAAACCAAGCTAGCAAATGATTGTACATCAAATTGTTCCTATATTCATTCAAGTATTGCTATGCTTCAGCTACCTGACCTTTGAGCTTCATCTAGAGGAATGTGTAGCTTTAAGATAGAGTTACTTCTTCGGCCTTACAATAGGGTGGAATATGATCAAGATTTGTTTAGGCTGTATCTTTGTTAGTCCCATTGTTAGGTTCTTATAGTTTATGGTTTGAATCTATTATGGTTGTCTAAGGGATTTGAAGATGCTTTTTCTAACATAATTATTGGACATCATGATTGGAACAACTGGTTGTTGTCTATTGTACACATGAATCATATCTGTCAATGGTTCTTTGTGTTCAAGAATTCGTTGATCAATCTTTGAGATTTATTGTCCCAGCTTTAAAAGAGTGATAAAAGATACAGTGAGTGCTATCTTTTCCAAGTGTTTTTTGGGTGCCATTATCTTCTAGGATTAATCGCTGGAACCAAATTATGTTCTTTGCCTCTAGTAAATATTGCAGACACAACCATCTTCTTGGTGAAGGGTTTCTTCCATCCCCATGAGGCACTATTGCATGGTTTCCATTCCCTTGTAGTATACTGAACCTAATTTAATACAAGTGTGCACTATTTTGGGTTCCATAATTTATGGCCCCTACACTATGGTTGTTAGCCTAATTAAGACATGCCTACCTTTGCATATAATAAGAGGCCAACATGAAACAAACATCCAAAGGTTAGGGGGTTGTTCCCTGTCAATAATTTATTATTTAAGTGCTAAGTGATGATGGGTATATCATGTAATTCATACCTAGTGTGTCTCTTTCTCTCTCTCCACATTTCACATTAGGAGTATATGTTATAAAATACTAATGAAATCAACTATAGGTCAAATCTAATCAAAATTGCAATATAAAGATTAAAATAAATCTTGCAGAAATATGGGAACCATTTTTGACAGATATTGTACAAACAAAGAGAATAATCCAAAGAGGAAATGCTTCAATGTGGAACAATTGAAGGAAAATATTTTTCTTTTATAGGAACATTTGCAATGTTTTTGATATATTTCTGAGATAACAAAACCATAGAAAGAATAGAAAATAGAAGAAAGTAAAGAATAATGATCATACTTTGAGATATTGTGGAAAATTAAAGGAAAGAATGCTTGGTGGGGTTATCATGCAATCAGTGAGTGATCCTTCATTCCCCTCTTCCAGTGACCCTTCAAAACCGGGTTTTATTTAGTTTCTCTATTTTGATCCCTAAGTGGCTTACAACCCTAGAGAAGTATATGCAGATTTACGGATGCAGTTGCAGGATACATAGCAGCCGATAATTCACAATAAATCCATGCATCCAATTTGAATAAAAATTAAAACAAAGAACTAAGGTCCTCCAATGGCCCAATCATTAAGACCTTGACTATCCCCTCAACCAGTGACCCTTCAAAACCGGGTTACCATGCAATCAGTGAGTGATCATTCATTCTCCTGGTGAGCTTCTAGGTAGGTGCCATTTGTATATTTGATAGCTTAGGGCATCAAATGTATATTGTATCATTGATAGCTGAGACTTTGTTAAAAGGAAATAGGACAAAGAATGATTTTGATTTAGTTTCTCTATTTTGATCTCTAAGTGGCTTACAACTGTAGAGAAGTATATGTAGATTTAAGGATGCAGTTGCAGGATACATAGCAGCTGATAATTCACAAGAAATCCATGCATCCAATTTGAATAGAAATTAATACAAATAAATAGGGTTCTCCAATGGCCCAATCATTGGGACCTTAACTGTCCCCTCAACCAATGACCCTTCAAAATCAAGTTATCATGCAATCAGTGAGTGATCCTTCATTCTCCCGGTCTGACCTGCATCCAAACATATTGGAAATACACAATACAATGATAAAACGTCTTTCAAAATCCCCCTTCCATCAAGGAACACTATCAACCATCCCTTCCACATAGCATTTCACTGTTGTATGAGTGGATTGTGTAGGAACAGTTAACATTAAACAAGGAGAAAACTCCTCAACACATCTTGGAAACTATTGAATTCAATAATAAATGAAACTTAACACCAACACTATTCCTTACATTCACTTCTACCAATAATGAAGCATTTAATCCATTCAACATTACATATAATCATTAGACAGTTACATTTCCTGACTGTGTAGAGGAATAGTCATGACCAAAATGATCAAAACTACTTTCACCCTTGCACAAGCTATTCCTCACTCTTAATGAGTTATAAACATGCCATTGTTTCAGTTTTGCTTGCGAGTTATGATAATTTTTGTAAACATGTCATTGGTTCAATTTAGTGTATTCATTTTTGTTAGACAAATCTTCATTGTCTTCTTTATATAGTAGCATGTATTAATTGGTTGACAAATAAAGAAGCATTTAGACAATTAGAAGACAATTGGAAGATTTGGCTGATTAAGAGTGAGACCTTCTTTAGAATCTCATATAAATTTGGCCGATTAAGATGAGAAGAAAAACACAATTCATTAGTTAAATTTTTCAATTTCATGTATTTTTTCTCCTATTTATTAGGTGCATGAGTTGAAGGTTGAATGTAAGAGTCTTATAATGTTGTGTTACCTTAAATATTGAGTTTTTGATACTCCTATGATGATCTTTCTCAATAAGTATTTTATTCTATTGTTGTCTTTTGAATAATATATTGGGCAAATACAAAATTGTGTACTTCTACAGGACAGTTAACACAAAATTGAAGCATCAAACAAGACTTGATCAAGTTGCAGGTGGAACGTGCACTCAAATAGTAAGTAATGTAGAATAACAAAATAAGTAATCTGTCGTGTCTACATTTTGTTATTTTCTAAGATTACATCCATGTTCTATATTCATATAATGGTTCAAAATTGAAATTTACAATTCGATAAAAGTACTGACGGGCGTTGTTCCTTG
Organism: Chamaecyparis obtusa; assembly: GCA_027943335.1. NCBI lineage: Eukaryota > Viridiplantae > Streptophyta > Pinopsida > Cupressales > Cupressaceae > Chamaecyparis > Chamaecyparis obtusa. Next base: position 4,736,108 of record BSBK01000703.1, read on the forward strand.
CTCCCTCAATCAACAACTTGCCTCCATTTTATTTTGATTTACAAACTACTATATTATTTGAATATCTTTCTTTCTTTCCACAATAGGAAAGAGTTTTAGGTGGAAGACTACAATAATAGAAGTGTTTCAATTTAGTATACTATACTACAACATCATTTCATAACTAAGTTTTCAATTTCTATATATAATTAGGTTATAGATAATTGAAGTAAAGAAGCATCATGTCAGACAATCCAAGTGAAGAAGGTAATGGGGATGCAATCAATAGATTGTGGTCGAACTTGAAAAGAAAAGGCAATGGAAAATGTGATTGTCCCTGCAATAATTGTAAGGGCTTAAACATTAGAAGATTTCTAATCAAAACAACTAAGAGACATTGTAGGGATAATGGTCACATTGAAGGAGGCTTTTATTATCATGAATTGGTAAGTTTTTCATTATATTTATTTAACAATTAATATATATATGAAATACACCTGATGATGAGATCATTATAATGGTTTATTGTGTTCATTTTAATATAGGTCGACCTCCCTAGGGGAGTACCTGATATGGACCATGGAGGTGCAAATATTGAGAATATGGCTTTGGAAGTGGAGGATCATGGATGTGCGAATATTGAAGCTGAAGATTATGATCCCATGGAAGATGACAATGATGCGCCAGATGATGGTACTAATACATTGATCCATGACACATTTGGTATTGGCACAACTGATGATGATGATCAGGATGATGTTGATGTCATCCATGATATACCTCTACTTGAGAAGGTAGCCACGCCCCTTTACGAAGGCTCCCAAACAACTCTTCTCTCTATTGTATTGTTGTTGTTGAACTTGAAGGTTATGAATGGTTTATCCAACACAACAATGTCATGTATGCTACAGTATGTCATATATGGCATTATAGTAATTAAATGGTGAAACATGTACCATAAATATTGTTAATATTAACAACATATATTTTTTTCTACAGATTGATAGGTGAGTTCTTGTTACCACCATCAAATATTCTCCCTTGCTCATACTGAGAATTATGTGCCACTATGAAAGATATTGGAATAGAGTCTCAAGCAATAGATGCGTGTCCCAATGATCATATTATTTATCATAAAGAACATGAATTTGCAATAGAATGCCCTAAATGTCATACGAGTAGATATTGAACAGATCAAATAACAAAAAAGATGCCTCACAAGGTTCTTCGTTACATCCCCATTATACCACGTTTGCAAAGATTATTTAGGTGTAATAGTTTGGCACAATTTATGGATTACCATGCACGCAATAGGAGTCAAGATGACATTATTTGAATGCCTACGGATGGTTCTATATTTAAGGACATAGAGGAAAAGTGTCCACACTTTATCGAAGAACCTCGAAATCTCAAGCTTTCAGTGGTAGCGGACGGTGTCAATCCATTTGGAGAGCTAGGATCTGTTTGCACTGTTTGGCCTTATTTTGTCATCAACAATAACATTCCTCCATGTATGTCAATAAAGAGGGAGCACATTATGTTGGCAATGATTGTTCCAGGTATTTGATCATTTAATAGTTATCTGCATGTAATTATAAATCTTATAGTAAAATGGTCACAATAATTATGTAATGTTGTTCATTCAACCAGGTAAATACCAAGTTAAAGATATGAATGTTTATATTGAGCCTCTTATCAATGTGTTGGTGGAGTTATGGAAAGGTGTCACTATGTATGACATCTCTAGACCCATAGGAGACAGACAATTTCAATTCCATGCAATGCTTGTATGGACAATACATGATGCCCTAGGGCTAACACATTTTTCTGGTATGTTATGGTGAATTCAAGTTGCACATGATAATTCTAAAAATAAAAATTAACATATTTAATCCAATTGTATCTTTACCTTGTAGGTCTTCAAACAAAGGGAAAATTTGCATGTCCAGTTTGTGGTCCAAAGATGAAATCTCGTTATTCAAAAAGTTTAGTAAAGTAGGTGTTTGATGAGTATAGGTACTTTCTCCACAAAAATCATAACTATCGAATTACTAAAAAATGTCTTTTCAATGGGAGAGAAGAGACTACATCTAAGCCACGGAGAATGACACCTCACTTATGGAAGTTGGAATATAATAGAATTAATCATCAAGGTACTACCATTCTACCTAATGGTTTATGTTTGGAATTTGTATATTTTTATTGTGTTTTGTTTGCTGATTATGTGATTGATGATCGTGAATGTCGTCAAGGCAACACTACTGAGCACCTTCCAAAGGGACTAAAGAGTTATTCTAGACAATTTAGTAGGTTTCCCTACTACAAGCAATTGCTTGATGTGCATTTGTTTGATACTATCCATATTGGAAAGAATGCAACAGAGACATTGTGGAAGATATTGGATGGAAGGCATGACAAAGAAAAAATTTGATCAAATAGAAATCGAGAATGGATTAATACAAGTGCCCTTCCTTGGTTATTAATAGAACAACAAGGTGATGCCATAAAAGAAGTCATACAAAAAATTTGATTTCCCATAGGATTTGTTGCAAACATAAGTAGTACCATATCAAAGAAAGGTGAATTTGGGCTAGGGTTGAAAATGCATGATTGGCATACCTTCATCAAGGCAAGTCATGTTCTTTTGTATTTACAATATATTTGTAAACTGTATGTACTTCTCATTGTATTATATGAGAAAAAAATGACATGATTATTTTAATAATTGTTGCAGTACATGCTACCCCTGTCTCTCCCAAAGAACTTTGACAATAACATCAAACAAGTGATATATGATCTTGGAAAATACATGAGGTAAGCAATGATATCTGTTCAATTTTTTGTATACATATATTGTAAAGTCTCGTGTTTATATATTTTTGTATCTTGAATGTCTTGTAGGTGGTTGTCATCTAAAAAAATCCATAGAGAAGATATAAAATACTGGAAGAGAAGAATTCCTCTTCTAATGTGTGAAATGCAAAAGTGTCTACCTTCAACCTTTTTCAATGTACAAGAACACTACCTCATACACCAAGTTGAGGAGATTGAAATGTGTGGACCCGTACACACTTGGTCAATGTGGATGGTTGAGAGGCACTTGAAATTTTTGAAGGCTTTAGTTCAACAAAGAGCACATCCTGAGGGTTCTATGGTGGAGGGATATATGGTATACCAGACTGTGGTGTATGTTACTGAATATCTTCCTAAGCTTGTAGCAAAGATCCATATAGATCACATTTGGGATCTCGACACCATTAGAAAATTTGAAGGGGAGTACTTGGTGGGGGAAGGCAGAATGAGGAAAGTGAGAGGTAATAAATTATAAGATGTTATTGTAATTGTTAATTAATTCTTAATCTTCAAAATTAATCGGTTGTAAGTCGTATATTTATTTTTTGTACAGCTGCTCGAGCGTGGGATGCAATACATTTGTATATTGCAAACAATCAAGATTGGATGATGAAATGGATTGAACGATGTCATCATTTAGGTCACACATTAACATGGGAAGCTGTGTCTTCATTGGTTAATGAAGCTCATTGTAACAGAGATCCAAATGTTACCCAAAGGGAAATAGATTTAGCACATGGTTTAAAAGATTTTCAGGTACATATAAATTTGTTAATCACTCGTACGTTTATGAACTCTCGATGCATTAATTTATACATGTTTTACATATTTTTGTAGGTCAAACACCACAAGGCTATGTTTTGCAATGGTAATAAATTTCGCATCAAAAAGTTGGATGACACAAAGAAAACTTGTGATTCTAGGATAAATGCAGTCTTTCAAGTAACTAATATTTCATCTAGAAATGACTTACATCCTCGAGAGTCCAAAAATTGATACTATAACATTTTGGATGATATACTTGAGTGCGACTTTTATTCCTTTAGATTAGTTCTCTTCGTTGTCAGATGGTATAGGCTATGACTTAATCAAAATGATCTTAATAGAACTGTTATTGAACATGACAATGGATTTCCAATGATTAATACAAGGTGGTTTGAGCCAGTTGGGGATGAACCCTATGTTCTTCCAAGCCAATGTGAGCAGGGTATTTTACTCAAAGGTTCTGCATAAATTGGGTTGTTCATTTTTTGTTAGACATGATCCAAGAGGAAGGATGATGAGGTATAATGCAATGGAAGAAGATTTTGAACAACTAGAAGATGATCTAGATGATGATCATGAACAACAGTTAGTCGATGATGTTCCTGACGCAACTTTTCTTGAAGAAGAAGAAGATGATGATGATGATGTAATTGATGTTGCTACTGATGATGATGATGATGATGATGATGATGATGATGATGCTGATGCTGATGCCAATGATGACGACGATGACGAAGACGAAGACAATGATGGTGGTGGTGATGATGTCGACGTGAACGATGATCATGGAAATTAGTTGGATGAAGAAGAAGATGAATGACATGAATGAAATGTATAGTTACGTGATCACTACTTAATTTATTTAATATTGATTTCTTGATAGAAATGTGTAGTTATGCAATCAATGCTTAATCTAATTAATTTGTGATGTACTTACTATGGGATGCTTATGGTTTTTAATGTACTTACTATGTGGTTTTGAGTATATTATCATGAGTTTTTTAGCTAACATTAGATAATTGAATTACATATGTAGGTGCCCAGACTTCTTTCATGAGCATCCCACGCAGTCTCATGGATCGACAAACTGATCTCGATGTTGATGATGTGACTAGATCAAGTAAAGAGCTATACGATTATGGCCTGTAAAGTACTGAAATACTTTAAAATGTTTAAAATGTTTTTAATTATAATAAAATATTTTTAATTTAACCCTTTTATATGTTATTGCAGATGAGCCCCCTTTGCATCAACAAAGAACTAGGCATGATTTGAGATATAATGAGAGGGGAGATGATCATGATGATGATATCGATACTCATCTTACAATTATATCTTAAAAACTAGAAATCAAAAGGAAAAAAAGAAATGATTGTCATTTATGCACCTTAATTGATAATGACTGATTTTTATATGCCAATGAATTTAATTATGTGGTAGTGAATGTTCATAAATTTTATAATGTGTTAATGAATGTTATCATGTGATAATTAATGAATGTCACATTTTATTAATGTGTGAATGAATGTTATTGTGTGATAATTAATGAATGTTACATTTTATTAATGGATGAAATAATGAATGAATGTTAGATGTTAACGGGGAATTTAGAGTGATGTTGTGGGGGGGGGGGGCGGGCGAAATGAGCTTCCACCTTCACATGGTTGTCCCTGTTTAGTATAGAATATAAAACTATTCTCAAAACAAAGTGAAGCTCAATAAGTTTGTTCCTTATATAGGGTCTCAAGTGTAGCTTTTATCCCACTCTCAACATTGCAAGGCTTCAAGTGGTGTTCTGATATTGGTTTCTCCATCTCCCACTGACATCTTGTCTTTCTCCTAAGAACTCTCACCGAGCTATGATACATGGATAAGCAAAAGATGTCCCTTACAGGCTACACATATATAATATGGTAGATCTAGGGAACAAATATACTACAATATAGAATGAGTCAACTTGAATCTATAGTTTCTTCATTCACAATGAAAATTCAAATTACAAGCCATATTTTAGATTTAATATTCATATTTATCTTCATCATGATCATAGCCATCATGGTCAGCATTTGGTTCAACTTTATTTGAACCACACTTCATGTTGGATTATAACATATTGACACTTACACCATGAAGAAGACAAATGATTAAATAGAAAGAGAGGACCAACTGAACCATCTTGTGGTCAGTCTATATCAAATTGAGAAACAACGTCAAGACTCAAAAATCAAAACAATCAAAAGTTTCTTCAAGACCATGAATGATCAACAACATTCCATTAGAAAACAAAACACTAATCTATATTATCATTAAGCCATAAAATATGTTTTTAAAGTTTCAAAGCATATCACAAGAACTTTCAAGAAACATAGTACTATCCAAGGACCAAAATGAATACCCTCCAAATGATTATGATTATGTTGATGTTGATGTCTATAATTTATGTCTAATGATTATGATGATGTTGATGTTGATGTCTACAATTTATTTCACTTACTGATGCTTGCCTAGATTGAATTTTGAATTGCTAGACTGGAGAACGCTTTCAAAGTTTACGGTCTATTCTACATGATAATCTTAGTTACAGCTCAAATGCAACTCAACATATTTTTGATGCTGGGAAACCCACTGCAGAAACTCATCCGCAGGTGAAATTTAATGCTGTGAATCTTGGCATTGTTAATGTTATTACTTTTTCTTCACGTTTCATATTTGTGAAAGTGTTCCTTGAGGGACGGGGGATTGTGAAAGACTTGTTATCATTGTATTCTGTATTTCCAATATGTTTGGTTGCAGGGCAGACCAGGAGAATGAAGGATCACTCAGGGCCCATTTGGTAGTGGGAATTAGGAAATGATGAATTTGATCAAAAGCTGAAAATGGTCAAATCATGGATTTGATAATCCAGTTTTTCCTTTCTGGATTATGTCTCGACCGTTTGGTTCCACTTTTTGAAACTGGAATTGGAATTTGAGTATGATTTTTATTTTATTTTTTATTTAATTGTTTTAATGTTTTTAAATTTAATAATTCATTTTTATTAATGGAATTGAATTTAAAATGTAATCGACTATTTTAGGCAGCTAAAGTTGGTGGTAGGCAACCAAGTTACAATCACTGCAACCAAAATTGGAAAAAAATTTGATTAAAAATTTAGAAAATAAATTCGAGAAAAAATTCAAAAAAAAAAAATCGTCAAAAAATTTGAAAAAAAAATTGTCAAAAAATTTAATTTTTTTTTAAAAAAAAATTGAATAAACAACAAAGTTACAAACCACCCAAATAAATAAAATCCCCCCCACACAAATAAAAAAAATAAAAAATTAAGTGTAGAGATGAAAAATTTAAAAATTTGCTTTCCCTCCATTCAAATTCCAATTTCAAATGCCAATTCCACCTTTCTAGATGGAAGATGTTAATGCTCATTTTGAACCAAAATGAGCATTAACACATTCCTATTCCATTCATATTGCACTGCCAAACTGAGGATTCGACGAAATGAGCAATAACAAATGACAATTCCAGGCAAATGCTGGAAATGGTGCGCTACCAAACGGGCCCTCACCGATTGCATGATAACCCAGTTTTGAAGGATCACTGGTTGAGGGGACAGTCAAGGTCCCCATGATTGGGCCATTGGAGGATCCTATTTCTTTGTAGTAATTGCTATTCAAATTGGATGCATGGATTTCTTGTGAATTATCCTCTGCTATGTATCCTGCAACTGCATCCGTAAATCTGCATATACTTCTCTACGGTTGTAAGCCACTTAGAGATCAAAATAGAGAAACTAAATCAAAATCATTCTTTGTCCTATTTCCTTTTAACAAAGTCTCAACTAGATCTATTAGATTTCCACAATCCATATTAATGCTAGTAATAGTTTCTGGGTTCGATTGTGTATAATTTTTTCCATCAATGTTTCAGATCATACTACATGATCCATCATATCATGTTTTTTTCTCTCTAGAATCCTGATGATGGATCATGTAGTATGATCCAAAACGTTGGTGGAAAATATTATACACAATCGAACCCAGAAACTGATACTAGCAAAGTCTCAACTATCAATGATACAATATACATTTGATGCCCTAAGCTATCAAATATACAAATGGTGCCTACCTAGAAGCTCACCAGGAGAATGAAGGATCACTCACTGATTGCATGATAACCCAATTTTGAAGGGTCACTGGTTGAGGGGACAGTCAAGGTCCGGATGATTGGGCCATTGGAGGACCCTAGTTCTTTGTATTAATTCCTATTCAAATTGGATGCATGGATTTATTGTGAATTATCGGCTGCTATGTATCCTGCAACTACATCCATAAATCTGCATATACTTCTATATGGTTGTAAGCCACTTAGGGATCAAAACAGAGAAACTAAATAAAAATAATTATTTGTCCTATTTCCTTTTAACAAAGTATCAACTATCAATGATACAATACATTTGATGCCCTAAGCTATCAATACAAATGGCACCTAGCTAGAAGCTCACGGGCTGTCCATTTGATAACCACAATCAACATTTCAAAAAAATGGATATCCTTGAGCACAAGCACCAATAACATCAAATAATGGAGTTAAAGCACGGGCTAGGGCAGGACACCAGTAGAATGCGGTCATTTCAGTGACAACAATTTAGAATGCAGTCCTTTGGCATGTATTAAATAGAATAGAATTTTCAACATATTATTATCATTCTATTTCTTTGTTGTAAACATGCCATCAGTTCAGTTTTGTAACTTCATTGTTGTATGAGTGGATTGTGTAGGAACAGTTAACATTAAACAAGGAGCAAACTCCTCAACACATCTTGGAAACCATTGAATTCAATAATAAATGAAACCTAACAACAACACTATTCCTTCCATTCACTTCTACCAAGAATAAAGCATTTAATCCATTCAACATTACATATAATCATTAGATAGTTACATTTCCTAACTGTGTAGAGGAACCGTCACGACCAAAATGATCAAAACTACTTTCACCCTTGCAAAAGCTATTCCAAACTTCAAGTAAAATGAGAAATATGCTATATCAAATCATTCATATTCATAGTAACCATTCGAAGGATCATTTTGTTAATGAACTCTCTGACTATACCCCTGCGGCAGAGAAAGGAAACCTCAAAATAAAGAAAGGAAACTTAGTAAAACCAGTCTATGCCAATGTTTGTGAGGGTACAATCATGATAAGTGGCTCTCAAACCTCTCCAAACATGTAAGATTGTCTTTAAATACTTAATTGATCTCTTCTAAACATTAACCAAATCAAACCTACATTTGAATCCACACACAATAACCCTAAAATGAAGGGTTTTGTATCCTTTAATGAATCTCAGTCACTGGTAGCGCATGGATAGTCAAACCAGTAGTATCCAAAGCATTCAATAACTGACTAGATTGTATTTAATACACACTATTCCTTCCATTAACTTCTACCAAGAATAAAGTATTTAATCCATTCAACATTACATATAATCATTAGACAGTTACATTTCCTGATTGTGTACTAGAGGAACAGTTAGGAAATGTAACTGTCTAAACAATCCAAACATTTGAAAATAGTGAATCAATATCCTTGAGCACAAGCACCAATAATATCAAATAATGGAGATAAAGCACGGGCTAGGGCACGACACCAGTAGAATGCGGTCATTTCAGAGAGCATTTGTGATCAAATAAAATGCAATGCATTTAAAATTTGCAGTCGAATATGATGCCAGATGCTCGAAAGATGAAGAAATCACATACCTTCTCTCGTGCTCAGCTTTCGCTCCTCTATCCAATCAAATAAAAATGATGAGGCCATCTCACTTTTTTTTTTCATAGCCAAATCTTCCTTGTACCACACGAAGAACATGCCATTGGTTCAGTTTTGTAATTTTTTTTTTGTGTAATTAGCAATTGGCAGATTAAATGCATATAACACCTTTATCAGTTTAATTAGCATGTTATTATCATATCAGATAAAGTATGTTTAAGAATTGTTGGGACTGGTCCTTTTGCGTGTATTAAACATAATAGAATTTTTAGCATATTATTATCAATCTATTTCTTTGTTCTAAACATGCCATTGGTTCAGTTTTGTAGATTTATTTAATCCATTAAATGCATTTTTCGTGAGGAGGGGTCGTGTTCTCAAGAGATTGATGAAGATTGTGCACCTCAAAAACCAATTCATAAGGTACCAATCATGTTTCCTATTCACTTATATTTTTGGATTGGTAAATCTCCTTATAAGTTTCATGTCCTTTCTTTTGATTACTATGGATGAGATATATATCTTAAATTTAACATTCAACTTCTTTACATTTTAGAACATGTAGTGTGTTTTTTGAGGATTTTACCAAATCAACTTTTAACATAAACCGAAAACACCAAACTGATATCTTGCCCTTTCAACTTGACAAAATATTTGCATTTGACCAATAACTGCAAGCAACTGAATGATAAATCCACATACCTATATCTTTGTAAAATACCTGGAACATCAAAAAGATGGCTAAGTAGTTGCCGCCATGATTTTTATCTACTGAATATGGGAAAAAAAAACACCAAAAAAATTTGAATAGAAAACATGATTGGTCATTTTAGAGAGCATTCATGATCAAATAAAATGCAATGCCTTCTCTCGCGCTCGATCAACTTTCACCCGCTCATTTTCTCCCACTCCTTTTCTCTACAAATGAAATAAAAATGATTTGGCTGTTTCAAAATAGTGAATCGATAACCTTGAGCACAAGCACCAATAACATCAACTATTTTGATCTGTGGGTACCCTAATGTTGGCAAGAGTTCTTTTATTAATAAGATTACTCTGCAAGCTTGAAGAAGCGATATATTTTGGCAAATGAAGAGTAGAAAGATGATGATATTCCTGAGATCATGGATGGACACAATGTTGTAGATAGAATGGGAAGACATCTTTCTAGACTAGCCCTGGATCCTTCGACAATTGGGGTAGGATCTAGACCCAGGCTAAAAAGATGTCTTCCTTTCTGTTGTGGAATTATCCCTTCTTTGGCCTTCACTCATTCCTCTTCTCAAAAATGGTTATCTAGAAACTTTGGATACTGTTTCTCATCCATGCACAAAATGTGCTAGTGATCGTATAAAATTACTTTAGGCCTCCAGTATTGATGAGATGTACAAGTGTAAAATGTTTTTGCGAGACTGGGATCAATTTGTGCAGTGAACATAAATGCAAGGCAGTGATTATTCTCGACAATCAACAGGTAGCTAGGACAATAGCTAGGACTAAAGATAAAACAACTCAATAGACCATCATAGGTTCTCTCTTTCTTCAGTCTATATTTTTGACAGAATGTTTTACCTTTCATTAGCTCATCAAATCTGGGGATTTGAAAGAATTTAATAGAATATTTTCATGACAACGTATATTATTTAAGTTGATGTTGTGCGAATTTATCTACACACACACACACACACACACACACACACACACACACACAGATATATATTGTGCATGTATGTATATGTACATAGTTGCTTGCATGCAATTCGTGTTTTCCCTTTTACACTCATGTCAATATATATATATATATATATATATATATATATATATATATATATATATATATATATATATATATATATATATATATATATATATATATATATATATATATATATATATATATATATATATATATATATATATATATATATATATATATATATATATATATTCTTCTCATTTTATTTTTTATTTGCTCTATATCAATTTCTTTTTATTCTATTTTATTGGGAGGGATATTCCCTCCCTTTTTTATTTTTTATTCTTTATTATTTTTCATTTTTTATCTTTATCAGATGTAGGTCTTGTCACTGTGGATCTCCGTGCACTTGTCTTCTCTCTCCCCTCTTCCTCTGTCACTCCTCTTCTTTTTATGGTCTATTGGATCTGCAACCTATCTTATTATGTTCTTTTCTCTCTAGCATCCTGATGATGGATCATGTAGTATGATTCGAAACGTTGATGGGAAAAAATTCACTACACAATTGAATCCAGAAATTGATATGAACATTAATATGGATTGTGGAAATCTAATAGATCTAGAACAAAACATATCAACCAAGAAGGCAAGGTAATGCATATACTTGGGATTACAACACTTGGGTTAATTGCACAACATGTGGTAGATATGGACATGTAGAATAAAATTGCATGAGAAAGAACTAGAGAGGAAGATCTCATAATTGGACAAGTACTGGTATGACATGTTTTCACTATCACAAGATCGGTCACTTGAGAAAAGATTGCAAAGACTAAGCGTCATACATAAATTTTGATGCAAATATAAATACAATTGAAGAAATAATGAGGATAAGAAATCAAATGTGGAGAAAAGCATCAAATGACAATGTTGGATCAAGCACTGCAGTCGGTGACACCTCATCCATTGGATTAGGTGATATCACCACCTCTACCTAAGAAATGAAGGTATGTATGGAACTGAATTTCAATCAATTATATCTTACAATAATTCGTTATATCTAGTGAATGAACACCAAATCAACATGAAATAAGATGCACTGTGGTACTATATGTTTAGAACTTAAAATGTGTACAGTCAGTAAAAGCATGACCAAGTAAATGTTTTCTAGTTGGTGAATATTGGAAAGGTTAACTGAGTTGAAGTATCAACCAATGTAATATCTAAGTGTTAATTGAGATGAAGCCTTTGAAGTGTTAACCAAGTGCAAATATGTTTACCGAGTTGTAGTAGGTAAAGCATTTAATGTAAAAGTTTGAGCGGGAAAAGAGATTTTTGGTATAAATATGCAATGAACTTAGTCATTTCATCACACAGTGATCACGAGAAGAACCAGAGAAACTTGAGCAATTTGAGCTAAGAATTTCCAGAGTGTCTAACAAAGATTTAAGGAGATCTTGAGTGAGTTTATCACTACTTCAAGTAAGTTCCTCAGTCACCGAGTTCTTTAACTAAAATATTCGTGAAGCACTAAATTTGAGAAATGATGGCATCTTTATCTAAGGTTATGAAATCGAAGTTTGAGAGTGACAACAAGGTCACATTGATTAAGTCTACGACCTATGATGAACCCAAATACAAGTTGCACCCTGAAATAGCTTCACAGATTGATCAAGTGGGCACATTTTCTAGTATACCACCTAGGGTTTTGTTTGTGTAAGACATACATGCATACATCCATTGTAAAATCAATGAAATTGAAGATTCTAAGCTTCAATCCACTTACCAGGAGCTGAGTGAGAATGGAAATCTCAAAGATGAGCACAAACACTTGGAGGTGAAGGGACTAATGAATGCCCTATATTTCCTAAGAGAATTCAAAACAAAATGGATTAGGTTTGTTCTTAGCTCATGAAGGTAAAATATGGCTAGATGAACCGGTTAAACTATCCAAGGATATCATACATGCGGTCACCGCTTACCTTACTACCGATAAAGCTAAGGCCATAAGGAATGCATCGAGAGCAGAGACCGAGAAGCTGACTAGAGCTAAATGGGATGGAAGAGGAATGAGAGTTAATATAATCATTCATCCAAAAACAAGGCTTAGAGCCTATGTTATTCGCTATAAGATATTTCAATTGAGCAGGCCAAACAATGTACCTTGTGGTGTTGTAGATATTGCTTATAAGATTGTTAAGAATGGTCTTCAATTGGACCTTGCCGAGCTACTACTGAAATAACTAGAGGAAAACATGAGAACCATTTGGGTAGCAAAGAAAAACACATGTAAGTTCAATTCTCTATTGGTCTATATATTTTTCTACCTGCAAAACTTCTTTCCATCTGTTGATAATGTTGATTGGGATGTCAAGCAACTAGTTATTATCCAAATAAGTGAGTTTATTCAGAATCTAGGTCAGAATTTTGTTACTGTTATGGATGATTATTTTGGACAATTCAAGGATAAAATGCATCAAAGAAGCAGGTACTAGGTCAGCTGGTAGAGAAACACAAAGAAGATATATGTTTCCTAGTGGATACCAATACCACTTTAATCAAGGTAGTTGAGAGGAGGAGTACTTGGTTACCCCCAATGGGCTATGAAATGGATCACAAGATGTATAAGAGAGAGGTTCCAAACCTGAACAAAGATAACTTCTCGACATGGAAAAGTAGAATGAAATTTTATCTATTAGGAATAGGTGAGTCTGCAACGTACTACTTGGGAAATGAGTTCATATTACCCTCTGGACCTTTGACTGTTGATCAGATGATAGAAAGACAAGAACACAATTCTATGAGGATAGAGATTGCTTCTTCCTTATTAGATGCCAAATTTGAAGATTTTAAGATATGTACAACTACTAAACAGATGTGGAACAAACTTACACTAGTTTATGGAGGAGATGTGAATGTGCTAAGGTATAAAGGTGAAAGTCTTAGAGGAAATTTTGATGACATGAGAATGAAAGAAGGAGAGAACATATCTCAGTACAACAACCAAGTCAAGGAGGTTATGAATTTTATCTGAGGAGAAGGTGGAATTATTCATGAAGACATTTTTGTAAGTAAAATTATCAAAATCTTGTTACCTTCTTATGCTATTAGAATCTCTACAATTCATGAGATGAGATCAGCTCCTAGTAATCATATTACACTTGATAGTCTAATCGGTAGACTGACTGCATTTGAGTTGAATAAATTTGACAATAGTGTTGTTCCTACTATTAGAATAACTAAGAGGGGGGTGAATCAGTTATCCAGTGTCCCAAAACAAATTCTTCAATTTCTGCAACTCAGTAAATATAAAATACTTTCACTGTCTATGCTTTTACCGATTGTTAGTCTAAAACTTATAGTAGTTATCGATCAAATATAACATGTAATATGCAAAGTATGATAACAAAAAAATATCACAATCAACACATAACACAAGAGATTTAATGTGGAAACCCTGTGAAGGGAAAAACCACCTGGGATCGGCAACCCAAAAATGTTCACTCTTTTGAAGTGAGGTTGGTGAAGACCCAACCCTATTAAAGTTTACAAACACACTATTAGGTGTGACCTTGTTAGAGGATTTTAGACCAAAAGTTATCATCCAACTAGCAGTCACTCTGGGGTTGACAGGATAACAATGTTCACTCTATGAATGAAATATCAAAAGACTTTCTTAGTCCACTCGGTTAAGAGATTTGATTGTGTACAATGGTTAAATATGTAACAGTAGATGATCTACCTTGAAACAACTTCAATTGTAGTTTACAGATCAATGTTTAGCTCATTCAAATCTTTCTGATCAATATGTCACTTTAGATTCAGTACACTATCAACTTACTGTCCGTCGAAAATTACTCTTTGTAGCTTGGTAATTGTTCTGCAGTTCAGTTCTCACTAACCAGTATGATCAGAATGCATGAAAACTTGTTCACGTGATAATTCTGTTGTATCTTCTTCTTCTGGATTTTTTCAACAATGAAACCAATGTCTCTTATATAGACATGTAAATCATTTTCTTTTTGTCCATCATATTTTTTCGCTTAATCTCATTCATTGATTTTTCTGCTTTAACCTTCTTTGGCTGATGTGTTAGTAACACGTTTCAATCTGCTTCATTAGATCTTCCTTGTATTATGTTATTTGTCGATCTTCATAACAAACCTTATTTGTTACCTCGATTTCATACACTTTCCAACTCATCAATTTATCGACTAAACTAATCATTGAATTCCTTTCTGTTCTGCTCGGTTAACAAAGAAATGCATCGATGAACACAAGCTCGATTAACACTGCGCTCGGTATACACTACACTCCGTCAGTGTATACTGGAATGCTTCATTTATCAACAACATTGCTTTGTGTCTTTAAGCTCTATTCTTCATCATAGATGAATGCAACATAATTAAGTCGATATCATCAAGTCATAGAATCGTCAACAAGTTACTTAGTGTATTCCTTATCCTCATCTGACATATACATCTTCCTCATGTAGATACTTTTGTTCTTCATCTCTTTCACCTTTCTTCAGATGTTTCGGTATAGTAACTTACAAGATAAGTACTGTCAAGCTAGTTGACATCAATGACAACATAATACTGATTTTAATCATCTTGCATATCTAATCAGCAACTCCTCAGTGATCTTTAATCATAGTTTCTTCATTTAGGTTCTAAATCAGTTGTAGTTCATCACCTACTATTGAGTCTACATTTATGTCATCTCTAAAAATTGGTAAATCAAGCAGCAAACATATGATAAGAAATGAGAGTGATAGTGAAAGTGATGAGGATGAATATGATGAGCTTGAAGCACTAATGGCTAGAAGACTACAAAAAGGTTAAGGAAGATATAGAGGAAAGCTACCTTTGGTATGCTTTAATTATAAAGAGATTGGCCATATTGCAACTAGATGTCCTAACAGGAAAAAAGATGAGAAAACTAATGAAAGATCTAATGAAAGGAAGTTTGATAGAAGAGATAACTGAGAACACAGAGGCAACTGACAGTATGATAGAAGAAGTAACCGAGATTACAAAGACAAAGGCAAGAAGGCATGTTACCTTATTGAAGATGATGATGATGATGATGACACTAACACCGATATTGATGAAGACATTAAGGTGGTATTTGTAGCTTTGAAAGAAGAAGAAGAAGAAGAAGAAAGGTATGTAGAAACAAAACTTATTTCTAATGTTAGGAAGAATTATACTTGGATTATTGATAGTGGTTGTACACATCATATGACTAGTGATGAAGAGAAATTTGAATACCTTGAACATTATAATGGTGGATCTGTTAAAATGGAAAATGATACACCTTGTCTAGTAAAGGGAAAAGGGTCTATATTGTTGAACAATAAGATTAGATGTGAGAATGCATATTGGGTGAAAGGACTTAGTTACAATATGTTGAGTGTATCACAGCTGAATAACATAGGTCACCAAGTTACATTTGAGAATAGAAAGGTGAAAATCTATGATGAGACTAGAAAGTTGGTCAGTACTGGTGAACAATCTAAAGGTAATCTATTTTATCTTGACAATGCTGAAACTTCTTGTTTGTTGGCTAAAAATGAAGATGTGTGGTTATGGCACAAGAGGTTATGTCATGTGAATTTTTAAAACATGGTTAATATCAGTAAGAAAAGGAGAGTTAGAGGTTTATTGAGAATATCTAAACCTGACCATGTTATGTGCAAACAATGTCAAATGGGAACAATGTCAAAATCTAGTTTTAAGAGCAAAAAAATTTCATCTAATGCTATTTTGGAGTTAGTTCACACTGACTTATGTGGTCTTATGAGAACTCAGAGTTATTATGGAGACAAATGTTTTATTTTGTTTGTTGATGACTTCTCTGGAATGATGACTGTAATGTTCTTGAAAGAAAAATCTGAATCTTTTAAGATGTTCAAATGGTATAAAGAAAAAGTGGAAAAAGAAGGTGGTAAAGAACTAAAATCCTTGAGATTAGATAGAGGTGGTGAATTTATTTTTGACGAGTTCACTAATTTTTGTAATGGGCATGGAATTAAGAGACAAGTTTCTACACCGAGGACACCCCAACAAAATGGGATTGCTAAAAGGAAAAATAGATCTATTGTAGATTATGGTAGAACACTAATGATTGAAAAATATGTGGCATAGATATACTAGAGAGAATATGTTAGTACTATTGTGTACACATTGAATCAAGTTCAACTAAAGAAAGATTCAAACAAGACACCTTATGAATTCTGGTATGGTTACACACCTAATGTAAGTTATTTCATAATATTTGGAAGTAGATGTTACATTCTGAAAGATGATAGAAGTGGTAAATTTGATTCAAAAGGTGATGAACGAATATTCTTAGGATATTCTACTAAGAGAAAAACTTACAAATGTTTGAATATGGCTAGTAACAAGATGATTGAAAGTGAAAATGTGAGAGTTGATGAATTTTCTGAGAAGAATGATGAAGAAATCAAAAAGGAACCAGAACACTATGGTAGATTTGTTTACATTGAGAAACCTCACACTCTACCCGATTAACAACCTGACCTTACTGAGCAACAGGGTAATGCTACTGAGCATCAGTCTATACAGACCGAGAATTATCAAACTGTTACTGATGAAGATCATGATCATGCACTGAGTGGAGAACATAATGAAGATTAAATAACTAAACATGTACTTGCAAGATATGTAAGGAGACATCATCCACAAAATCATATTACTGGAGATAAGAAAGATGGCATGATGACATGAAGTTGAGAAACAACACATGCTTAGTTTGTGAATTTGAACCTAAAACTATTAGAGATGTACTTGAAAATGATGAATGGATTAAGGCCATGAATGAAGAAATTGAGAAGATACAGAAAAATAAAACATGGACATTAGTACTAAGACCCAAAGACAAGACTTTAATTGGAACCAAATGGATATTCAGAAATAAATTGAATGAAAATGGAGATGTCACTAGGAATAAGACAACAATAGTATGCAAAGGGTATGCAAAAGAAGAAGGTATTGACTATGGTGAGATTTTTGTACCCATTGCTAGACATGAAGGAGTTAGAATATTTCTTGCATATGATTCTTACAAGGTTTTAAAGTTTATTAGATGGATGTTAAATCTGCATTTCTGAATAAAATACTTGAAGAAGAGGTATACATTAAACAACCTGAAGGTTTTGTTGATCCTAATTAGAAGAATATGGTATGTAAGTTGCACAAAGCACTATATGGACTGAAACAAGCACTAAGAGCATGGTATGAAAGACTGCATTTAGGTATCTTATTAGTATTGGATTTGTTAGAACAAGTGACAACAATAATTTGTATTTGAAAGGTGAAACCGATGACAAGATTCTTATTGCTGAAATTTTTGTTGATGATATCATATTTGGAGGAAATGATAACCTATAAAAATCATTTGCTGATGAAATGAGAAAATAATTTAAAATTTTGATGTTTGGAGAGATTAAATTTTTTCTTGGCTTGAAAACTTTACAACAGAATGAAGGCATATACATTACTCAATCAAAGTACATAAAAGAAGTATTGAAGACATTCAGTATGGAGGATTCAAAACCAGTCGGTGCACCTATGGTCACTGGATGCAAATTGACAAAGGATGACAAGTCAACTAAGGTAAATCAGACCTTGTATAGACCAATGATTGGTAAATTAATGTATGGTGTGCATAGTAGACCAGATATTGCACATGCAGTTGGAATTGTAGCAAGATTCTCTACTAATCCTAAAGAATCACATATGACTGTTGTAAAAAAAAATTTGAGATACTTGAAGAACACTAAAAACTATGGTTTGTGGTACAAGAAAGAAGACAATTTTAAACTAAAAGTTTATACAGATGCAGATTGGGCTGGAGCATTCTTTTTGGGAGAAATATTAGTTACTTGGATAAGTAAGAAATAAGGATGCATTTATCAGTCCACTGCAGAAGTAGAATATGTTGTTGTTGCTGCTAATTGTTCAAACATTGCATGGATAAAACAACTTTTGGAAGGTATGAATGAAAAGATCACTGACCCGATGATAATATATTGTGATAACACGAGTGCAATAAAAATTTCTAAGAATCTGGTGATGCATGAAAAGATAAAGCATATATCTATAAAGTATCACTACTCGATGGAACAAGTACAAGAACAGCAAGTAAGACTAGAGTGTGTGAAATCACAAGAGCAACTTGATGATATATTTACTAAAACATTACCTAAGGACACATTTGAGTACTTGAGGAGTAGACTAGGGGTCCATCCCCTATATACCGGTCACTAAGGTGATTAGGAGATTGCATCAACCTATACTTTATCAGAATATCAAATGATGTTGATTCACAATGTTTAAACTTTGGGTTTCCTAAGGTTGTGAAAATTGAAAGATGGAATATAAATTGAAATTGCATATCAGTACATGCAAGGGAATTGATCTGAATCGAAGAACAAATATATTGTTTTGGCTATTGAAGAGTTGTTTATTTTCTTTTTGGCATTATTGTCAAAGGGAGAGAAATGTACATGAAATACTTAGAAAAATATGTAGGGAGAGAGACTACATGAAGAGTGTTGATGTTGTGTAGTGATTAAACATATTAAATGTAAAAGCTAGGGAGAGCTTACTGAGTTACAACATTTGCATAGAGAGTTGTAGAATAGATGTTTGGTATTATATGACATATTTTATATTGTGTTGCCATCAATGTTGAAGGGAGAGATTGATAAACTACAATTGATTGAATATCTTGAGGGAGAGTTTGACAATGGATTGGATATTTGAAAGACAATGATTGGTGATCACCGAGCTACTAATGTGTATGTAAGACATTAAATAAGTTAATTTATTATCATTGATGTCAACTAGTTTTGACTGTACTTACCATGATGGTTACAAACATCTTAAGAAAGGAATAATGATGAAGGAATGAGATATCTACTTGAAGATGAAATGGATGAGACAGTTATAGATATGGTATTCATTGGGTAACTTATTGATGAGTCTGTTAGATATTTTTCTTGCAGGGGGAAATAACTAGATCGTAAACTGATCTCTCCCTTTTGATGTTTTTTTCCTAGCAAGAGAAATACTAATTAACAAGGATGAATTCCTTCTTCACTTTGGGCTCCATGGACACAGGCAGGTACACCTACGAACATCTGCCTCAAATGATAATTTCTCTACAAATCATAAGCAGGTATAAACATGGATTAGATAGAACATTAATGTCCTGTGAAGGGATTCACTACTCTGAGTGAATCAGGGGATGGCTTCCAGCCCATCATACTTGATCTATCATTGCATACACTAAAATAGAAAAGGAAATAGATTGATTGATTTTTAAAGATTTGGATGCAAGTCCGGTGTAAAACCAGTGCCTTATCCTAGGGTGCGGAGTCAAATTGAGAAAACATCCACAAAACTTCATCAATTCAAAAACACCTAAAATCAATACCCTGCCTTACAGACTACCATTTTCACTGCAAACACATGATCATCAAATCTATACATTATTGAAATTCTTAGAAATTATCCAGCCAGATTTACTCCTTCCTTGAAGGAAACTTATGGACAAACTCACAATCTACCTTGTAAACGACAAATTGGACATTGCCTTACAAATTCAATTCATAAGAATTTCCAAAACACACAGAGACATTATAATACTTGCAATGAGATTCCAGTCATATTTTATTGATAAAAGTTGTTTTAATACACTCAAATTGACACTACATCTAGACTAAAACATCAATTTCATAACATGACTTGCATTAATGGAACTTCCTTTTATTTCTCCCTTAGAGAACCAAAATTCCGAACCTCTTACCCTAAAAGAACTGCAGAATAAGAAGGATAAGGGGAACCTTCCAGAAGGAATCAAGAGAGGACACTTGTCAGATTCTTCATCTGATGAATCATCCCTCTGAACTGAATGAACAATCTACTCTTTTCTCCTGAGAACACCTATCTTCATCTCCTCAAACTAACCCATGAGTCATCGGATGCAACCAACTTAGATAATTGCAAAAATATTCCCCTGGCCCCTGTTTCACTCAACTGCAAATATCTTGAAACCAGCTATACCTTCATCAAATCTGATTCCGAAAATGAAATCCTCATTCTCTCACCTTTCCGACGATATATAACACTTGATATTTTGGACAAAAAGTGAATTTCTGGGACATCAATCCATGCACAAGCTTGGCCATTTAAATTTTTGAATATTTCTCAATAGTTTGAACTATGTTATTTTCTCAAATTATTTTTAAATCTGCAATATTATAATATTTCTCTGCATTTGCCACATAATGCACTAGGATCTGCCACTTGTCAAGCTGTGAATGGTTGCTCAGATTTGACCATGGGTTAACTCACTGATTGAGAGAACCAACGACCATATGCATTCTCTGAATCTCCAAGTCAAATCCTTAACCGCAGTTTAATCTGGAGAACTGGCGAAATAGTCTATTCTCAAGTTCTCTGAATCTATCTTTGACCATGGTTATTATTTGGAGAATGGGTGACTAAGCCCATTCTCCAATTCTCTAAATGTCATGGACTAATCACCAGGGATTAGGAGAACCAGTGACCACACACTCTCTAGTTCTCTGAATGGTTTGGCTAACTGCGTACTTAACTGGCGACCTGGCGACCGCGGTTTATTGACCGCTACCTCCAATTCTCAGAATGTTTCACTAACTGCCAGCATTATCTAGCAAACTCATGAATGGCCACCACGTGTCATCTCCGTTATCATCCTCTGCAAAATTTGTTCGGGCCCGCCACTGGCATGAAAATTGAGGTGGCTATGAGAGCTCGTGTGGGCAGAGCTTCCTCTATTTCAACTTACCATGTATGTTTACGGATTGGCTTATAAACATTACCAATACCCTTTGTGGCACGCATGTGGGATAATTAGTTTAGAGTATTTAAACTTTCTAGTGCATTTTCATTCAAAATTTGGGGCCTGCCGCACACTACATTTCCTCCAAGCAAGGGGCCCGCTGAGAGCCTCCTTGGCTTCTTGTTTACAACATATAAAAGTGTTGTGGTATAAAAATCACAATAAATCCCTTTCCCTAGCGCATGTGGGATAAAGCCAGATTAGCAAAATCACTAAGCAAATGCTAGCTTTCGTTCAAACTTGCGCAGGCCTTTTATTTGTGCATGGATTTCCCACTCATGTAACGTGCAGTTCACTGGGACATCACGGTTCCAATGCCCATACCCCCGATTCCATCCATCCCAAGCACGGTGCCATTGCCTCTAGCATGCATTACTTGATACTTAAGGGCTGCCACTTGTATTCCAAGCGTGTGAGGCCCATATGATTTGTGAATTGCTTGTTTACCTTGGACAACTGGTGCATACATTAGCAGCACCTCTGCATATGCGTTAGCACTCTCTGTTAAGGCTGGCACTATCTGCATTGGCCACCTCCTTTTGACTGTCACATGAGATCTCCACACAAACATGCAAGCAGCCGCTCCAAACCTTACTCAAATCCTCTCCCACTCATTACACAGGCCTTATATGTTTCACGCAAGTCCACTTTGAACAATGTGTGAGCAACTCCTCTCACCTAGCATCTTCCAATTTCATTTCTCACATCAGCTCAAACCACTGTCCTTCCCCTTATGTGCATTATGTGGGGATCTCTCCCTTTGCTCATGCCAACACACCTCTACAAACATCTACAAGCCCGAATACTCCTTCCAAACTTATGTGTTGGTTCTCCTCTGGTGTGCTGGTTTTCTGCATGTTGCAACTCCTCCACAATGCATGAGTCCCTTTTGAAATCATATGCAGGCTTCTTACCGATTTAATGCGTAGGTTTCCTTCACTATCTGCTCACACACATCCAAACCAGTGCATGGTTTCCTTAGACGTATGCCAGACATGCAACAGATTGCAATACTTGCAGGCTCCCTACACAAAGCTTGGAAAGTATCCTCTAGTTCTTTATGTGCTGGCATGGTTTGATATGTAATACTAATGCTCACACCTCCTTTTAATTGCGTGAAGCACCCACTCAGGCAAGTCACTCACATCAAATAGAGAGGACTCCACGTAAGCACCCTCCAATGATGTGTGAGCCTTCAACTTAAGTGATGGCTTATCCTTTGCTTTGATTTGTCTCATGTGCTAGCCGCCTTCTACAAACTGGGCTCACACATTAAGTGAGTGGCTTGGTTAATGTCTGTATAGATAACAATGAGTGCTATCGAGCTCTCCAAAGCATGATTAAGGTAAGCCAAACTGTCCATATCTTAGCATATGTACCACATCAATAAGATCATACTTAGGAAAATCTCTAAGACTTGGTATCTATACAATAATTGATAAATATATTGATCTCTCACCGTAATTCATCTATGATTTCAGTCCTCCTAGGCTTAATCATCTGGCCCATTAAAACAAAGTACAACCTGCCCTCTGCCTTCCTTCTCCCCAACATGACTCCTTACACTTTGCTCATATTCAAACTCCAAGCCATATTTCATACACAGAAGGGCATTTAACTAGAAAATTCATTAGTGGATTGATATTCACATTTCACCTCTACCATCGGCATCTGGGAGTGGCCTTAAAAACTAACCGGAGGGCCCGACAGGAAAGCACCACCGGGAGCATGTACCGACCTTCAATACTATGATGTGCTCGCCAAAGGAGAAATCTCAAAGATATCCAAGCTAAAAGATAAAACCGATCAAACATAGCTACTTAGAAACAAATCATGTCCACGCCATCCAAAATCACAAAAATTGGCTTTGAAACTGGCTTTAAAAACTGACACAGTGACCTGATCGGACCCTGCCCTCTGATAGGCATATTCTCTAATCTATAAACTGTCATTCGCCAAAATGGCATCTCATGACTGTACCTAAGTCGAAAGATATTAATCCTCGAAGTCGGTCCCTTAATTCTGTTCTCTGTAAACCACTGTTAAAAGTAATAAACTGCATTTGAAATCACCCTGGCAAAAATACCAAACAGGTCCCTGGGAAGCCACAAACTAGCACATAAGTTCATTGAGATGTAAACAACATGATTCAAACATCATCTAGATCTAGGAGTCAATTAGGCAAAAGATATAGCTTCACGAAAATCAGGACTTGTAGAGATAGACCCAGAATACACAGAAAACAATGGAAAGTTCAGTTTGGAAACGCCTTCAAAAAGATATCAAATGGATTGGCAGAGACCTCCAACCGGAACTGAAGGTAGAACTTCATGTTTGCAATGCAATGAAACAATAATTTATTTGATAGGTAATATCGGGAAAAGTTATAAACGAGCAAAGTTGACCTCCGGCAAACTGGTGCACTTCACAATCTTTGCAAACAACAGAAACTGCAAATGGAATCGAATTGGGAAACACACCCAATGGATTCGTCATGAGTTGAAAACTAATAGGGATGAAGTAAAACTTGCCTAAAATGTAGGGAAATGATTAAAATCTCCCTACCAATCCATCAGGTGCAAATTATAAGATCACGAACAGGGCTCCCGACAAAACTGTGAAAAGGTGAAAATGCAGATTCTAGAAAACACCTCTGGAAGGGGATGAATAAACAGGGTCAAAACTTATCATAGGGACCTAAAACCTGAAACATAAGTATTATGAAACTTTTGGAACAAGACCCCATGATCGGAGTTTTGTGACACTCTTCAGGGTGTGAAATATAAGCCGACAAAGTACCCCTTCCCTGTGATTTTTACACAGAACTTTCTGCATTCAGGACCTCCTAGAAACGAACTGACGCAAACCCATTTGAATATGCCATTTAAGGACTCAAAACAACTCGATAGGATGAATGCAAATCAATGAACACATAGAACTCAAGATATGACCCCAAATACGCCCCTACTAGCATGCAATACAAAGCCAAAAATGAGCACTTAATCAAGAATTTTACATGGTACCTCAAAACTGCATTTTGAGTACCAACAGAGTCTATGACATTATGTTAGTGATTTGATTGTATTACATGAATCTATTATGGATTGAAGATCAAGAATGAACAAGTTTATGTGGTCTGAAAATGAAGAGTTCAATATACACCGAGCAAGTGTAGTGTATAGCGAGTATAGTGTTAACTGAGCTAGTTATCACCGATGCATTATGGTATTGACCGAGTGAAATAAATAAATGGAACTTATGACTGTCGACTAAAGATGATGAGATGGATAATTGTTTATGATTCTGAAGTAAATGATAATGTTTTTTATGATGATCAAATGATTGAAAAAATTCAAGGATGATCAAATGAAGGAGAATGAAACGTGTTATTAACATACCTACCGAGGAAGGTTAAAGTGGCAAAATCAACAGTGAAGATTAAGAGGCAAAATCTATGAATGAAAATAAAACAATTTATGATGTCTATATAAAGAGAAAAGAGATTCATTATTGAGTCTGTTGTAGGAGAATTTGTGTGAAAAGATTGAATTCATGCAAAACTGATCAAACTGGTTGAAGATAGAACCGAACAATTCTGCAGAAAACACCGAGCGACAGGGAAAGCAATTACCGAGAAGAATAGAGTTGGAGGAAATAAAGATATTGAATATATTATTAATTAGAGGTATTTTGAGCTTAGCATAGATCTGAAAATCTGCATATCAAGTTGTATTTGAATCAGATCATTACTGTATCAGTTTAACCATTTCTATAGATAAATCTCTTAACCAAGTGGGACTTAACAGTCTTTATATTTCAATATGATATTCAATGAATGCTGATTGTTTTTGTGTTGACCCCATAGTGAATGTTTGGTCAAGGGAGAAAAATTAGTGATAAATCCTCTAACCAGGTCACACCTCACAGTGTGTTTTGTAACCTTTAATAGGGTTGGCTCCTAACTGAGCTCACTTTAGAAGAGTGAATTATTTTGGGTTACCAGTCCCAGGTGGTTTTTCCCCTAACAGGGTTTCCACGTTAAAAATATATGTGTTATATGTGTATGAATGTGTTGAATTATTATTTTACTGTACACATTAATATAATTGGATTGATCGGTAGACACAGTACTTAATTTACTAGTAATCGGTATATAAAGAGAAAGGCATAGTTGATATCTGACCGAGTTGATTAATTGATTTGAAAATTTTTATTATATACATCTAGAAGTATTTGGGACTATAGGATAACTAGACTTAACTAATTCACCCGCTCCCCCCTCTCAGTTATCTAACACAACAGTTCTAGTTTTATTTCTACATATCATTTTTTTTAAAGGTTAAATTAGTTTATAGTTATTTTTGTTATTTATAATTATATTAAAAACATAATTTAGAATAAAATGTACTATTTGTTACTTTTGGTTTCTATTTCATGTTTTCTATTCTTTATATTTCTATGTATGTTACATTCCTCCCTAAAGTAGTGCAACTTTCAAAGGCCATAAATTTTGATCTGGGAACTTGATTGATGCCTTTTTCTAAAAAATTGAAGATTTAAAAGAGATCTACACCTTGTTTTTCCTAGATAATCATATGATTAGAAATCGTCAAGGTATCATTTGATCATTTAAAGGTCTATAATTTAAGTTGAACATTTTATAGTATTTTCAAACACTAATATCTCTCAAATGATTTAGGATATTGACATGATCCTTTCACCAATCATTATAGTTTCTCATTATGTTCCTTGGGGTCACTTTTTAGGTTCAAGTATGCACAAATGAAACCTACTTAAAATAGTAATGCTATCAATTTTATTCTTATTGAAAAAATAATAATTTTTTGGGTAATACAAGATTTCTCTTACACCCTAGAAGCTCCTACATCAATCCCTAAGTAACCTTAAGTAACATGTGTGATTAGAACCTAGGAGAAGAATTTACTAGGTACAACACTTGATCACTCCAACAATTTTCTATATTAAGATTGAGATATTTTTAGTTCATGTTGTCTTGTAGCACAAGATGAGGACACTTTACATGAAATAACTTAATCCTCACCTAGGGTTTCATTTCAAGTTCTATCTGTTTAAATTTATAGCCATTCACTTGTTAGAAAGTGAAGTCCACCAAGATAACTGAGGGGGGGGGGGAATCATTTATTAGATAAATACAACCTTTATCATCATTCACATATTTTAACCATATAAGCAATGTAAGGAACAACCACATAAAGATAAACATACACAACAACACAATAACACAAAATATGTTGACTAGGGAACCTCTTGATCAAAGAGTAAACCCCGGTGGGAATGATGCCCATAAAAGATGTACCAATATAAAAATTCTTTGTGAGAGGATAGACTCTGTTAAGAGCCTTATGAAAAACATTTAGTACATATGAGTCCCTGTTAGGAGACTTTGAATCCCTGTTAAAAGATTCTAACCCTGTTAGGAGTTATGGAAGGTAGAAGGACCCACTGTCCAAACAGCTTCAAGGGCAAGATCACTGAACACACTGTCCAATTGATCTCTGTATTACTCAAATAGAATAATACCAAATAATTATTGATCTCATCAACTTATCTTTTCTCCTCTATTTGTGCCAAACCGCACCAACTACTTCACCAGATCTCAATATCAGATCTCTGTAATTCACATATCCTCTTACAACATATATTGCTCAATTTCGCAATTCACCTCTATGCCATGCTTTATAAAATAAGGAAAACAATCCTTTCTTTAAACCACTCTCAAATAATTACAAATGAGTTGGCTAACAAGGCTTAACCAATTACAAAATATAAACCTCCACACATTACACAATATTTCACAATTACATAAAATTGTTGGCTTCCAAAGAACATAAATCTTCACTCATGCAACCTCTAACCATGTTGTCATGTCCACAGCACTATCATAATGTCTTCATCAACTGTACAACTCTGCATGCCTAGATTCTATCCCGATTAGGATATATCATCCAGTTACCACAAGATGCTTCTCAGGAACACTACCTTAATATTGCTTCCACTGAATTACACATAACTGTCATGAATAATTGAATTTTTGTACACCCTCTTGACCATGATCTCAGGACATAATATAGATTAAGTCCTCAACTTTTCATAGCTTGATCTTTAATACTCCATGTGTGCTAATTCAAACATTGTCTGCTTCTCTGCTAATCTCCAGTAGATCACTATGTTGACATCAATGACAACCACAACCATCAATGCAACATACAACTGCTACATAATGGCTGTGAATACTCCCCCATAGGATATATTCAGCATTCATTCCTAACATCACTACTATAAATTGTAATAATATAGTTGTACTAATCAATCCAACTTTTTTAGATCCATTGAATGTAATAGATCAATCATGTTTCTTATTTTGGATCTCTATCAATATTACGTAGTTCTATCATGAATTTTCCTCTTTAAATTTGATTGGTGTTTTTGTTAGAATAACTGAGAGGGGGCATGAATTAGTTAGATCAGTTATGCTACAATCCCAAACACTAAGATGTATCCTTCAAAACAATTTCAACAAATTATGCATCTCGGTAACATAAAATATCAATCTGTCTATCCACTTTACCGATTACCATTAATTATCCAAGCTGTGATTATTGACTAAATCAACTATGCGTTATGTAAAGTATGATAACAAAAAAATCATAAAAAATAACACATAACACAATGATTTAACGTGGAAAACCTACTAAGGGAAAAACCACCTGGGACTGATAACCCAAAATAATTCACTCTTCTGAAGTGAGCTCGGTAAAGAGCCAACCTTGTTAAAGGTTACAATACACGTTGTTAGGTGTGACCTGGTTAGAGGATTTATCACTAATAGTTAACTTTTGACTAGCATTCACTATGGGGTCAACAAGATAACACTTTACATTCAATGAATGCCATAGGATTGTACAATAAGACTGTTAAGTCCACTCAGTTAAGAGATTTTCTGAATCAATGGTTAAACTGATACAGTACTGATCTTATTCAAATACAACTCAATTGTAAATATTAAGATCTATGTTGTGCTCATAAAATCCTCTGATCATAAATTAATTCACTTCCTCAATATTTCTCAACTTACTTTCACTCAGTAAATAGTTCTCTGACACTCGGTAATGTCTGCAACTCGGTTCTTTCAATAACCAGTTTGATCAGGAATGCATGAATACAATCTTCACGCGAAATCTCTGCAATCTCCTTTTGTCTAACATGTTTCAATAATGAAACTCATATCTCTTATATAGACAAGTAAACCGTTTTCATATCATCCATTAGATTTTGCCTCTTAATCTCCTTCGTCCACACTACTACATTTGGGGCCAAATTTCGACAGAAGTTTCCGACGGGTAACTTTTTATTATGAATTTGGTGTTTTTTTTTTGTAATAGGCCCCGATGATGTCAGTATTCTGATGAGTGTTTAATTGACCATCAGAATTCTAACAGATTCAGAGTATAGATAAAAAAAAAAAAAAAGTGAAACGGCCTCATCATTTTTATTTCAATTGGATAGAGGGAGCGGGAGAAAAGGAGCGAAAGCTGAGCACGAGAGAAGGTATGTGATTTCTTCATCTTTTGAGCCTTTGGCATCATATTCAAATGCATTTCATTTTATTTGATCATGAATGCTCTCTAAAATGACCGCATTCTACTGGTGTTATGTCGTAGCCAGTGCTTTATCTCTATTATTTGATGTTATTGGTGCTTGTGCTCAAGGATATCAATTCATTGTATTCAAATGTTTGGATTCATGTTTGTTGATATTACTAGCATATATGTTTAATGATGCCATTATAAATTTTTCTCACTACAATGACCGCATTCTACTGGTGTCGTGCCCTAGCCTGTGCTTTAACTCCATTATTTGATGTTATTGGTGCTTGTGCTCAAGGATATCTATTTTTTGAAATGTTGACTATGGTTATCAAATGGACAGCTCGTGAGCTTCTAGCTAGGTGCCATTTGTATTGATAGCTTAGGGCATCAAATGTATTGTATCATTAATAGTTGATACTTTGTTAAAAGGAAATAGGACAAAGAATGATTTTTATTTAGTTTCTCTATTTTGATCCCTAAGTGGCTTACAACCCTAGAGAAGTATATGCAGATTTACGGATGCAGTTGCAAGATACATAGCAGCCGATAATTCATAATAAATCCATGCATCCAATTTGAATAGAAATTAATACAAAGAACAAGGCTCCTCCAATGGCCCAATCATCCAGACCTTGACTGTCCCCTCAACCAGTGACCCTTCAAAACCGGGTGATCATGCAATCAATGAGTGATCCTTCATTCTCCTGGTGAGCTTCTAGGTAGGCACCATTTGTATATTTGATAGCTTAGCGCATCAAATGTATATTTTATCATTGATAGTTGAGATTTTATTAAAAGGAAATAGGACAAAGAATGATTTTGATTTAGTCTCTGTATTTTGATCCCTAAGTGGCTTACAACCCTAGAGAAGTATATGGAGATTTATGGATGTAGTTGTAGGATACATAGAAGCTGATAATTGATAAGAAATCCATGCATCCAATTTGAATACCAATTACTACAAAGAAATAGGTTCCTCCAATGGTGCAATCATCCGGACCTTGACTATCCCCTCAACCAGTGACCCTTCAAAACCAGGTTATCATGCAATCAGAGTGATCCTTCATTCTCCTGGTGTTCCCTACATCCAAACATATTGGAAATACACAATACAATGATAACAAGTCTTTCACAATCCCCCTTCCCTCAATGAACACTATCAACCATCCCTTCCACATAGCATTTCACTATTTTATGAGTGGATTGTGCAGGAGCGGTTAACATTAAACAAGGAGCAAACTCCTCAACACATCTTGGAAACCATTGAATTCAATAATAAATGAAACCTAACACCAACACTATTCCTTCCATAGTTGCAGGATACATAGCAGTCGATAATTCACAAGAAATCCATGCATCAAATTTTTATAAGGATATCCTACTAATCAATAGGAATTTTCTTGAGATGACTAATGATTATGCATTTTGATGGCAGTGTGCTAGTTCAAAAGGATAATATAAATCTGAAACAATTTTTTCTAATTTTTTCAAACTATAAATGTGGTTAAAGGGAAAATATTATGTGGAAAACCCACAAACCAAGCTAGCAAATGATTGTACATCAAATTATTCCTATATTCATTCAAGTATTTCTATGCTTCAGCTACCTGACCTTTGAGCTTCATCTAGAGGAATGTGTAGCTTTAAGATAGAGTTATTTCTTCGGCCTTACAATAGGGTGGAATATGATCAAGATTTGTTTAGGCTGTATCTTTGTTAGTCCCATTGTTAGGTTCTTATAGTTCATGGTTTGAATCTATTATGGTTGTGTAAGGGATTTGTAGATACTTTTTCTAACATAATTATTGGACACCATGATTGGAACAACCGGTTGTTGGCTATTGTACACATGAATCATATCTATCAATGGTTCTTTGTGTTCAAGAATTTGTTGATCAATCTTTGAGATTTATTGTCCCAACTTTAAAAGAGTGATAAAAGATATAGTGAGTGCTATCTTTTCCAAGTGTTTTATGGGTGCCATTATCTTCAAGGAGTAATTTCTGGAACCAAATTATGTTCTTTGCCTCTAGTAAATATTGCAGACACAACCATCTTCTTGGTGAAGGGTTTCTTCCATCCCCATGAGGCACTATTGCATGGTTTCCATTCCCTTGTAGTATATTGAACCTAATTTAATACAAGTGTGCACTATTTTGGGTTCCATAATTTATGGCCCCTACACTGTGGTTGTTAGCCTAATTAAGACAGGCCTACCTTTTCATAAAATAAGAGGCCAACATGAAACAAACATCCAGAGGTTAGGGGGTTGTTCCCTATCCATAATTTATTATTTAAGTGCTAAGTGATGATGGGTATATCGTGTAATTCATACCTAGTGCATCTCTTCCTTTCTCTCCACATTTAACATTAAGAGTATATGTTATAAAATACTAATGAAATCAACTATAGGTCAAATCTAATCAAAATTGCAATATAAAGATTAAAATAGATCTTGAATAAATATGGGAACCATTTTCTATAGATATTGTACAAACGAAGAGAATAATCCAAAGAGGAAATGCTTCAATGTGGAACAATTGAAGGACAATATTTTACTTTTATATGCACATCTGCAATGTTTTTGATATATTTCTAAGATAACAAAACCATAGAAAGAATAGCATGTAGAAGAAAGTAAAGAATAATGATCATACTTTGAGATATTGTGGAAAATTAAAGGAAAGAATGCTTGGTGGGGTTATCATGCAATTAGTGAGTGATCCTTCATTCCCCTCTTCCAATGACCCTTCAAAACTAGGTTTTTATTTAGTTTGTCTATTTTGATCCCTAAGTGGCTTACAACCCTAGAGAAGTACATGCAAATTTATGGATGTAGTTGCAGGATACATAGCAGCCGATAATTCACAATAAATCCATGCATGAAATTTGAATATCAATTAATAAAAAGAAATAGGGTCCTCCAAATGCCCAATCATCCAGACCTTGACTGTCCCCTCAACCAGTGACCCTTCAAAACCGGGTTATCATGCAATTAGTGAGTGATCCTTCATTCTCCTGGTGAGCTTCTAGGTAGGTGCCATTTGTATATTTGATAGCTTAGGGCATCAAATGTATATTGTATCATTGATAGTTGAGAATTTGTTAAAAGGAAATAGGACAAAGAACGATTTTGATTTAGTTTCTCTATTTTGATCTCTAAGTGGCTTACAACCATAGAGAAGTATATGCAGATTTACAGATGTAGTTGCAGAATACATAGCAGCTGATAATTCATAATAAATCCATGCATCAATTTGAATAGAAATTAATACAAAGAAATAGGGTCCTCCAATGGCCCAATCATCGGGACCTTGACTGTCCCCTCAACCAGTGACCCTTCAAAACTGGGTTATCATGCAATCGGTGAGTGATCCTTGATTCTCCTGGTCTGCCCTACATCCAAACATATTGGAAATACACAATACAATGATAACAAGTCTTTCACAATCCCCCTTCCCTCAAGGAACACTATCAACCATCCCTTCCACATATCATTTCACTATTGTATGAGTGGATTGTGCAGGAACAGTTAACATTAAACAAGGAGAAAACTCCTCAACACATCTTGGAAACCATTGAATTCAATAATAAATGAAACCTAACACCAACACTATTCCTTCCATTCACTTCTACCAAGAATAAATCATTTAATCCATTCAACATTACATATAATCATTAGACAGTTACATTTCCTTACTGTGTAGAGGAACAGTCATGACCAAAATGATCAAAACTACTTTCACCCTTGCACAAGCTATTCCTCACTCTTAATGAGTTATAAACATGCCATTGTTTCAGTTTTGCTTGCAAGTTATGATAATTTTTGTAGACATGTCATTGGTTCAATTTAGTGTATTCATTTTTCTTAGACAAATCTTCATTGTCTTCTGATTGTCTTCTTTATATAGTATCATGTATTAATTGGTTGACAAATAAAGAAGCATTTAGACAATTGGAAGACAATGAAGATAATTTTAAATGCATCTAACACAATTTTTTTTTACAAAACTGAACCAATGGCATGTTTACAACAAAGAAATAGAGTGATAATAATATGCTGAAAATTGTATTCTATTTAATACACGCCAAAGGACCAGTCCCAACAATTCTTAAACATACTTTATCTGATATGATGAATTCTTAAACAATTAAGGTTGGAGTAGACATAGTTATCACACAGTTTTTTTGTGTGGTACAAGGAAAATTTGGCTGATTAAGAGTGAGGCCTTCTTTAGAATCTCATATAAATTTGGCCGATTAAGATGAGAAGAAAAACACAATTCATTAGTTAAATTTTTCAATTTCATGTATTTTTTCTCCTATTTATTAGGTGCATGAGTTGAAGGTTGAATGTAAGAGTCTTATAATATTGTGTTACCTTAAATCTTGAGTTTTTGATACTCCTATGATGATCTTTCTCAACAATTATTTTATTCTATTATTGTTTTTAGAATAACATATTGGGCAAATACAAAATTGTGTACTTCTACAGGACAGTTAACACAAAATTGAAGCATCAAACAAGACTTGATCAAGTTGCAGGTGGAACGTGCACTCAAATAGTAAGTAATGTAGACTAACAAAATAAGTAATCTGTCGTGTCTACATTTTGTTATTTTTTGAGATTACATCCATGTTCTATATTCACAGAATGGTTCAAAATTGAAATTTACAATTCGATAAAAGTATTGATGGGTGTTGTTCCTTGCACCCTCAATCAACAACTTGCCTCCATTTTATTTTGATTTACAAACTACTATATTATTTGAATATCTTTCTTTCTTGCCACAATAGGAAAGAGTTTGAGGTGGAAGACTACAATAATAGAAGTGTTTCAATTTGGTATACTATACTACAACATCATTTCATAACTAAGTTTTCAATTTCTATATATAATTAGGTTATAGATAATCTAAGTGAAGAAGCATCATGTCAGACAATCCAAGTGAAGAAGGTAATGGAGATGCAATCAATAGATTGTGGTCGAACTTGAAAAGAAAAGGCGATGGAAAATGTTATTGTTCTTGCAATAATTGTAAGGGCTTAAACATTAGAAGATTGCTAATCAAAACAACTAAGAGACATTGTAGGGATAATGGTCACATTGAAGGAGGCTTTGATTATCATGAATTGGTAAGTTTTTCATTATATTTATTTAACAATTAATATATATATGAAATACACCTGATGATGAGATCATTATCATGATTTATTTGTGTTCATCATTTTAATATAGGTCGACCTCCCTAGGGGAGTACATGATATGGACCATGGAGGTGCGAATATTGAGAATATGGATTTGGAAGTGGAGGATCATGGAGATGCAAATATTGAAGCTGAAGATTATGATCCCATGGAAGATGACAATGATGCGTCAGATGATGGTACTAATACATTGATCCATGACACATTTGGTATTGGTGCAACTAATGATGATGATCAGGATGATGTTGATGTCATCCATGATATACCTCTACTTGAGAAGGCAGCCACACCCCTTTACAAAGGCTCCCAAACAACTCTTCTCTCTACTGTATTGTTGTTGTTGAACTTGAAGGTTATGAATGGTTTATCCAACACGGCAATGTCACCTATGCTACAGTATGTCATATATGTCATTATAGTAATTAAATGGTGAAACATGTACCATAAATATTGTTAATATTAACAACATATATTTTTTTCTACAGATTGATAGGTGAGTTCTTGTTACCTCCATCGAATATTCTCCCTCGCTCATACTGAGAATTATGTGCCACTATGAAAGATATTGGAATAGAGTATCAAGCAATAGATGCTTGTCCCAATGATCATATTATTTATCATAAAGAACATGAATTCACAACAGAATGCCCTGAATGTCATACGAGTAGATATCAAACAAATTAAATAATAAAAAAGGTGTCTCACAAGGTTCTTCGTTACATCCCCATTATACCACGTTTGCAAAGATTATTTAGGTGTAATAGCTTGGCACAATTTATGGATTACCATTCATGCAATAGGAGTCAAGATGGCATTATTTGAATGCCTGCGGATGGTTCTATATTTAAGGACATAGAGGAAAAGTGACCGCACTTTATCAAAGAACCTTGAAATCTCAAGCTTTTAGTGGTAGCAAACGGTGTCAATCCATTTGGAGAGCTAAGATTTGTTAGCACTGTTTGGCCTATTTTTGTCATCAAAAATAACATTCCTCCATGGATGTCAATAAAGAGGGAGCACATTATGTTGGCAATGATTGTTTCAGGTATTTGTTCATTTAATAATTATCTGCATGTAATTATAAATCTTGTAGTAAAATGGTCACAATAATTATGTAATGTTGTTGTTCCTTTCAACCAGGTAAATACCAAGTTAAAGATATGAATGTTTATATTGAGCCTCTTATCGATGAGTTGGTGGAGTTATGGAAAGGTGTCACTATGTATGACATCTCTAGACCAATAGGAGACAGACAATTTCAATTCCATGCAATGCTTGTATGGACAATACATGATGCCCCAAGGCTAACATTTTTTTTTGGTATGTTATGGTGAATTCAAGTTGCACATGATAATTCTAAAAATAAAAATTAACATATTTAATCCAATTGTATCATTACCTTGTAGGTCTTCAAACAAAGGGAAAATTTGCATGTCTAGTTTGTGGTCCAAAGATGAAATCTCGTTATTCAAAAAATTTTGGAAAGCAGGTGTTTGATGAGTATAGGTACTTTCTCCACAAAAATCATAACTATCAAATTACCGAAAAATATATTTTCAATGGGAAAGAAGAGACTACATCTAAGCCACGGAGAATGACACCTCACTTATGGAAGTTGGAATATAATAAAATTAATCAACAAGGTACTACCATTCTACCTAACGGTTTATGTTTGGAATTTGTATATTTTTATTATGTTTTCTTTGTTGATTATGTGATTGATGATCGTGAATGTTGTCAAGGCAACACTACTGAGCACCTTCCAAAGGGACTAAAGAGTTATCCCAAACAATTTAGTAGGTTGCCCTACTATGAGCAGCTGCTTGATGTGCATTTGTTTTATACTATGCATATTGGAAAGAATGTAACGGAGACATTGTGGAAGATATTGGATGGAAGGCATGACAAAGAAAAAATTTGATCAAATAGAAATGGAGAATGGATTAATACAAGTGTCCTTCCTTGGTTATTAACAGAACAACAAGGTGATGCCATAAAAGAAGTCATACGAAAAATTCAATTTCCCACAGGATTTGCTGCAAACATAAGCAGTACCATATCAAAGAACGGTGAATTTGGGCCAGGGTTGAAAATGCATGATTGGCATACCTTCATCAAGGCAAGTCATGTTCTTTTGTATTTACAATATATTTGTAAACTACATGTACTTCTCATTGTATTATATGAGAAAAGAATGACATGATTATTTTTATAATTGTTGCAGTACGTGCTACCCCTATCTCTCCCAAAGAACTTCGAAAATAATATCAAACAAGTGATATATGATCTTGGAAAATACATGAGGTAAGCAATGATATCTATTTAATTTGTTGTATATATATTGTAAAGTCTCGTGTTTATATATTTTTGTGTCTTGAATTTCTAGTAGGTGGTTGTCATCTAAACAAATCCATAAAGCAGATATAAAATACTAGAAGAGAAGAATTCCTCTTCTAATGTGTGAAATGAAAAAGTGTCTACCTTCAACCTTTTTCAATGCACAAGAATACTACCTCATACACCAAGTTGAGGAGATTGAAATGTGTGGACCCGTACACACTCAGTCAATGTGGATGGTTGAGAGGCACTTGAAATTTTTGAAGGCTTTCATTCGGAAAAGAGAACGTCCTGAAGGTTCTATGGTGGAGGGATATATGGTATACCAGACTATGGTGTATGTTACTGAATATTTTCCTAAGCTTGCAGCAAAGATCCATATAGATCACATTTGGGATCTTGACACAATTAGAAAATTTAAAGGGGAGTACTTGGTGGGTGAAGGCAGAATGAGGAAAGTGAGAGGTAATAAATTATAAGATGTTATTGTACCTGTTAATTAATTCTTAATCTTCAAAATTAATTGGTTGTAAGTCATCTATTTATTTTTTGTACAACTGCTCGAGAGTGGGCTGCAATACATTTGTATATTGCAAACAATCAAAATTGGATGACGAAATGGATTGAACGATGTGATTATTTAGGTCACACATTAACATGGGAAGTTGTGTCTTCATTGGTTAATGTAGCTCATCGTAACAGAAATCCAAATGTTACCCAAAGGGAAATAGATTTAGCACATGGTTTAAAAGATTTCTAGGTACATATAAATTTGTTAATCACTCGTACATTTATGAACTCTCGATGCATTAATTTATACATGTTTTACATATTTTTGTAGATCAAACACCACAAGGCTATGTTTTGCAATGGTCATAAATTTCGCATCAAAAAGTTGGATGACACAAAGAAAACTTGTGATTCTGGGATAAGTGCAATCTTTCAGGTGACTAATATTTCATCTAGAAATGACTTACATCCTCGAGAGTCCAAAAATTGATACTATGGCATTTTGGATGATATACTTGAGTGTGACTTTAATTCCTTTAGATTATTTCTCTTTGTCGTCAGATGGTATAGGCTACAACTTAATCAAAATGATCCTGATAGAACTGTTATTGAAGATGACAATGGATTTCCAATGATTAATACAAGGTGGTTTGAGCCAATTGGGGATGAACCCTATGTTCTTCTAAGCCAATGTGAGTAGGTATTTTACTCAGAGGTTCCGCATAAATTGGGTTGGTCATTTGTTGTTAGACATGATCCAAGAGGAAGGTCGATGAGGTATAATGTGATGGAAGAAGATTGCGAACAACTAGAAGATGATGTAGATGATAATCACGAACAACAGTTAGTCGATGATGTTCCTGACACAATTTTTCTTGAAGAAGAAGAAGAAGATGATGATGATGATGCTACTGATGATGCTACTAATGATGCTACTGATGATGATGATGATGATGATGTTGCTGATGATGATGTTGTTGATGATGATGATGATAATGATGATGATGATGATGATGATGATGATGATGATGATGACGACGACGATGACAAAGATGAAGACAATGATGGTGGTGGTGATGATGTCAATGTCAACGATGATCATGTCAATTAGTTGGATGAAGAAGAAGATGAATGACATGAATGAAATGTACAGTTACGTTTGATCACTGCTTAATCTATTTAATATTGATTTCTTGATAGAAATGTGTAGTTATGCAATCAATGCTTAATCTAATTAATTCATGATGTACTTACTATGGGATGCTAATGGTTTTTAATGTACTTACTATGTGGTTTTGAGTATATGTATCATGAGTTTTTTAGCTAACATTAGATAATTGAATTACATATGTAGGTACCTAGACTCCTTTCACGAGCATCCCACACAGTCTCATGGATCGACAAACTGACCTCAATGTTGATGATGTGACTAGATCAGGTAAAGAGCTATACAATTATGGCTTGTAAAGTACTAAAATACTTTAAAGTGTTTAAAATGTTTTTAATTATAATAAAATATTTTTAATTTAACCCTTTTATATGTTATTGCAGATGACCCCCCTTTGCATCAACAGAGAACTAGGTTTGCATTGAGATCTAATGAGAGGGTAGATGATCATGATGATGATATCGATACTCATCTTACAATTATATCTTAAAAACTAGAAATCAAAAGAAAAAAAGAAATGATTGTCATCTATGCACCTTAATTGATAATGATTTATTTTTATATGCCAATGAATTTAATTATGTGGTAGTCAATGTTCATAAATTTTATAATGTGTTAATGAATGTTATCGTGTGATAATTAATGAATGTTACATTTTATTAATGGGCGAAATAATGAATGAATGTTAGATGTTAACAGGGAATTTAGAGTGATGTTGGGGGGGGGGTGGGGCCAAATGAGCTTCCACCTTCACTTGGTTGGCCCTGTTTAGCACAGAATATAAAACTATTCTTGAAACAAAGTGAAGCTCAATAAGTTTGTTCCTTATATAGGGTCTCAAGTGTAGCTTTTATCCCACTCTCAAAATTGTAAGGCTTAAAGTGGTGTTCTGATATTGGTTTCTCCATCTCCCACTAACATCTTGTCTTTCTCCTAAGAACTCTCACCAAGCTATGATACATGGATGAGCAGAAGATGTCCCTTACAGGCTACACATATATAATATGGTAGATCTAGGGAACAAATATACTACAACATAGAATGAGTCAACTTGAATCTATAGTTTCTTTATTCACAATGAAAATTCAAATTACAAGCCATATTTTAGATTTAATATTCATATTTATCTTCATCATGATCATAGCCATCACGGTCATCATTTTATTCAACTTCATTTGAACCACACTTCATGTTGGATTATAACATATTGACACTTACACCATGAAGAAGACAAATGATTAAATAGAAAGAGAGGACCAACTGAACCATCTTGTGGTCAGTCTATATCACATTGAGAAACAACATCAAGAGTCAAGAATCAAAACAATCAAAAGTTTCTTCAAGACCATGAATGATCAACAACATTCCATTAGAAAATAAAACACTAATATATATTATCATTAAGCCATAAAATATGTTTTTAAAGTTTAGAAGCATCACCAGAACTTTCAAGAAACATAGTACTATCCAAGGACCAAAATGAATACCCTCAAAATGATTATGATTATGTTGATGTTGATGTCTATAATTGATGTCTAATGATTATGATGATGTTGATGTTGATGTCTATAATTTATTTCACTTATTGATGCTTGCCTGGATTGAATTTTGAATTGCTAGGCTAGAGAACACTTTCAAAGTTTAGGGTATGTTCTACATGATACTCTTAGTTATAGCTCAAATGCAACTCAACATATTTTTGATGCTGGGCAACCCACTGCAAAAACTCATCCGCAGGTGAAATTTAATGTTGTGAATCTTGGCATTGTTAATGTTATTACTTTTCCTCACGTTTCATATTTGTGAAAATGTTTCTTGGCACTATCTTATTCTTATTACAATGTTCTTTCTTGTGGGGCAAGAGGTCAATCTTCATTGTCTTCGTTGTGGGGGAAAATGAAGATTTCTCTGACAAATTGCAGGTCTTCTTTAGTATCTTATAATAACATGCTAAACTGATAAAGGTGTTATGGGCATTTAATTTGCAATTACTAATAGACTAAGCATATTATTACTATGCTTAATGTTACATTTAAATGCATTTAACACAAAAAAAAAATTTACAAAACTAAACCAATGGCATTTTTATAGCAAATTTACAAAATTGATCAAGTCTTGTTTGATGCTTCAATTTTGTGTTAACTATCTTGTAGAAGTACACAATTTTGTATTTGCCCAATATGTTATTCAAAAAACAACAATAGAATAAAATACTTATTGAGAAAGATCATCATAGGAGTATCAAAAACTCAAGATTTAAGGTAACACAACATTATAAGACTCTTACATTCAACCTTCAACTCATGCAACTAATAAATAGGAGAAAAAATACATGAAATTGAAAAATTTAACTAATGAATTGTGTTTTTCTTCTCATCTTAATCGGCCAAATTTATATGAGATTCTAAAGAAGGCCTCACTCTTAATCAGCCAAATCTTCCAATTGTCTTCTAATTGTCTAAATGCTTCTTTATTTGTCAACCAATTAATACATGCTACTATATAAAGAAGACAATCAGAAGACAATGAAGATTTGTCTAACAAAAATGAATACACTAAATTGAACCAATGACATGTTTACAAAAATTATCATAACTCGCAAGAAAAACTGAAACAATGGCATGTTTATAACTCATTAAGAGTGAGGAATAGCTTGTGCAAGGGTGAAAGTAGTTTTGATCATTTTGGTCAGGACTATTCCTCTACACAGTCATGAAATGTAACTGTCTAATGATTATATGTAATGTTGAATGGATTAAATGCTTTATTCTTGGTAGAAGTGAATGTAAGGAATAGTGTTGGTGTTAGGTTTCATTTATTATTGAATTCAATAGTTTCCAAGATGTGTTGAGGAGTTTGCTCCTTGTTTAATGTTAACTGTTCCTACACAATCCACTCATACAACAGTGAAATGCTATGTGGAAGGGATGGTTGATAGTGTTCCTTGACAGAAGGGGGATTTTGAAAGACTTGTTATCATTGTATTGTGTATTTCCAATATGTTTGGATGTAGGGCAAACCAGGAGAATGAAGGATCACTCACTAATTGCATCATAACCCAATTTTGAAGGGTCACTGGAAGAGGGGAATGAAGGATCACTCACTGATTGCATGATAACCCCACCAAGCATTCTTTCCTTTAATTTTCCACAATATCTCAAAGTATGATCATTATTCTTTACTTTCTTCTATATGCTATTCTTTCTATGGTTTTGTTATCTTAGAAATATATCAAAAACATTGCAGATGTGCATATAAAAGTAAAATATTGTCCTTCAATTGTTCCACATTGAAGCATTTCCTCTTTGGAGTATTATCTACGTTTGTACAATAACTATCAAAAATGGTTCCCATATTTCTTCGAGATCTATTTTAATCTTTATATTGCAATTTTGATTAGATTTGACCTATAGTTGATAACATTAGTATTTTATAACATATACTCCTAATGTGAAATATAGAGAGAAAGAAAGAGACACACTAGGTATGAATTATACGATATACCCATCATCACTTAGCACTTAAATAATAAATTATGGATAGGGAACAACCCCCTAACCTCTGGATGTTTGTTTCATGTTGGCCTCTTATTATATGCAAAGGTAGGCCTGTCTTAATTAGGCTAACAACCACAGTGTAGGGGCCATAATATTTTTCCTTTAACCACATTTATAGTTTGAGAAAATAAAAAAAAATTGTTTCAAATTTATATTATCCTTTTGAACTAGCACACTACCATCAAAATGCATAATCATTGGTCATCTCAAGAAAATTCCAATTGATTAGTAGGATATCCTTATAAAAATTTGATGCATGGATTTCTTGTGAATTATCAACTGCTATGTATCCTGCAACTATGGAAGGAATAGTGTTAGTGTTAGGTTTCATTTATTATTGAATTCAATGGTTTCCAAGATGTGTTGAGGATTTTGCTCCTTGTTTAATGTTAACTATTCCTGCACAATCCACTCATAAAACAGTGAAATGCTATGTGGAAGGGATGGTTGATAGTGTTCCTTGAAGGAAGGGGGATTGTGAAAGACTTGTTATCATTGTATTGTGTATTTCCAAAATGTTTGGTTGCAGGGCAGACCAGGAGAATGCAGGATCACTCACCGATTGCATGATAACCCAGTTTTGAAGGGTCACTGGTTGAGGGGACAGACAAGGTCCTGATGATTGGGCCATTGGAGGACCCTATTTCTTTGTAGTAATTTCTATTCAAATTGGATGCATGGATTTCTTGTGAATTATCCATTGCTATGTATCCTACAACTGCATCCATAAATCTGCATATACTTCTCTACAATTGTAAGCCACTTAGAGATCAAAATGGAGAAACTAAATCAAAATCATTATTTGCCCTATTTCCTTTTAACAAAGTCTCAACTATCAATGATACAATATACATTTGATACCCTAAGCTGTCAAATATACAAATGGCACCTACCTAGAAGCTCACCAGGAGAATTTAGGATCACTCACTGATTGCATGATAACCCAGTTTTGAAGGGTCACTGGTTGAGGGGACAGTCAAGGTCCGGATGATTGGGCCATTGGAGGAACCTAGTTCTTTGTATTAATTGTTATTCAAATTGGATGCATGGATTTATTGTGA
The DNA here is from genome assembly GCA_027943335.1 of Chamaecyparis obtusa. NCBI lineage: Eukaryota > Viridiplantae > Streptophyta > Pinopsida > Cupressales > Cupressaceae > Chamaecyparis > Chamaecyparis obtusa. Next base: position 4,779,556 of record BSBK01000703.1, read on the forward strand.
ATTATGAGCTGCCATGTATCCTGCAACTACATCTGTAAATCTGCATATACTTCTCTATGATTGTAAGCCACTTAGGGATCAAAATAGAGAAACTAAATAAAAATCATTCTTTGTCCCATTTCCTTTTAACAAAGTATCAACTATCAATGATACAATACATTTGATGCCCTAAGCTATCAATACAAATGGCACCTAGCTAGAAGCTCACGAGCTGTCCATTTGATAACCACAGTCAACATTTCAAAAAAATGGATATCCTTGAGCACAAGCACCAATAACATCAAATAATGGAGTTAAAGCAAGGGCTAGGGCACGACACCAGTAGAATGCGGTCATTTCAGTGATAGAATTTAGAATGCGATCCTTTGGCATGTATTAAACAGAATAGAATTTTCAGCATATTATTATCATTCTATTTCTTTGTTGTAAACATGCCATCGGTTTAGTTTTGTAACTTCACTGTTGTATGGGTGGATTGTGCAAGAATAGTTAACATTAAACAAGGAGCAAACTCCTCAACACATCTTGGAAACCATTGAATTCAATAATAAATGAAACCTAACACCAACACTATTCCTTCCATTCACTTCTACCAAGAATAAAGCATTTAATCCATTCAACATTACATATAATCATTAGACAGTTACATTTCCTAACTGTGTAGAGGAACAGTCATGACCAAAATGATCAAAACTACTTTTACCCTTTCACAAGCTATTCCAAACTTCAAGTAAAATGAGCAATATGCTATATCAAGTCATTCATATTCATAGTAACCATTTGAAGGATCATTTTGTCAATGAACCCTCTGATTGTACCCCTGCGGCAGAGAAAGGAAACCTCAAAATAGAGAAAGGAAACTTAGTAAAACTAGTCTATGCCGATGTTTGTGAGGGTACAGTCATGATAAGTGCCTCTCAAACCTCTCCAAACATGTAAGATAACCTTTAAATACTTAATTGATCTCTTCTAAACATTAACCAAATCAAACCTACATTTCAATCCACACACAATAACCCCAAAATGAAGGGTTTTGTATCCTTTAATGAATCTCAGTCACTGCTAGCGCATGGACAGTCAAACCAATAGTCTCCAAAGCATTCAATAAGTGACTAGATTGTATTTAATACACACTATTCCTTCCATTCACTTCTACCAAGAATAAAGCATTTAATCCATTCAACATTACATATAATCATTAGACAGTTACATTTCCTGACTGTGTACTAGAGGAATAGTCAGGAAATGTAACTGTCTAATGATCCAAACATTTGAAAATAGTGAATTGATATCCTTGAGCACAAGCACCAATAATATCAAATAATGGAGATAAAGCATAGGCTAGGGCACAACACCAGTAGAATGCAATCATTTCAGAGAGCATTCATGATCAAGTAAAATGCAATGCATTTGAAATTTGTAGTCGAATATGATGCCAGATGCTTGAAAGATGAAGAAATCACATACCTTCTCTCACGCTCAGCTTTCACTCCTCTATCCAATCGAAATAAAAAGGATGAGGCCGTTTCACTTTTTTTTTTCATAGCCAAATCTTCCTTGTACCACACGAAGAACATGCCATTGGTTCAGTTTTGTAATTTGTTTTTTATGTAATTAGTAATTGGCAGATTATATTCATATAACACCTTTATCAATTTAATTAGCATGTTATTATCATATCAGATAAAGTATGTTTAAGAATTGTTGGGACTGGTCCTTTTGCGTGTATTAAACATAATAGAATTTTTAGCATATTATTATCAATCTATTTCTTTGTTCTAAACATGCCATTGGTTCAGTTTTGTAGATTTGTTTAATCCATTAAATGCATTTTTCATGAGGAGGGGTCTTGTTCTCAGGAGATTGATGAAGATTGTGCACCTCAAAAACCAATTCATAAGGTACCAATCATGTTTCCTATTCGCTTATATTTTTGGATTGGTAAATCTCCTTATAAGTTTCATGTCCTTTCTTTTGATTACTATGGATGAGATATATATCTTACATTTAACATTCAACTTCTTTACATGTTAGAACATGTTGTGTGTTTTCTGAGGATTTTACCAAATCAACTTTTAACATAAACCGAAAACACCAAACTAATATCTTGCCCTTTCAACTTGACAAAATATTTGCATTTGACCAATAACTGCAAGCAACTGAATGATAAATCCACATACCTATATCTTTGTAAAATACCTAGAACATCAAAAAGATGGCTAAGTGGCTGCCGCCATGATTTTTATCTACTAAATATAGGAAAAAAAAACACCAAAAAAAATCAAATAGAAAACATGATTGGTCATTTCAGAGAGCATTCATGATCAAATAAAATGCAATGCCTTCTCTCGTGCTCGATCAACTTTCACCCACTCCTTTTCTCCCACTCCTTTTCTCTACAAATCAAATAAAAATAATTTGGCCATTTCAAAACAATGAATCGATATCCTTGAGCACAAGCACCAATGACATCAACTATTTTGATCTGTGGGTACCCTAATGTTGGCAAGAGTTCTTTTATTAATAAGATTACTCTGCAAGCTTGAAGAAGCGATATATTTTGGCAAATGAAGAGTAGAAAGATGATGATATTCCTGAGATCATGGATGGACACAATGTTGCAGATAGAATGGGAAGATGTCTTTCTAGACTGGCCCTGGATCCTTCGACAATTGGGGTAGGATCCAGACCCAAGCTAAAAAGATGTCTACCTTTCTGTTGTGGAATTATCCCTTCTTTGGCCTGCACTCATTCCTCTTCTCAAAAATGGTTATCTAGAAACTTTGGATACTCTTTCTCATCCATGCACAAAATGTGCTAGTGATCGTATAAAATTACTTTAGGCCTCCAGTATTGATGAGATGTACAAGTGTAAAATGTTTTTGTGAGACTGGAATCAATTTGTGCAGTGAACATAAATGCAAGGCGATGATTATTCTCAACGATCGACAGGTAGCTAGGACAGTAGGTAGGACTAAAGATAAAACAGCTCAAGAGACCATCATAGGTTCTCTCTTTCTTCGGTCTATATTATTGACAGAATGTTTTACCTTTCATTAGCTCATCAAATTCGGGGATTTGAAAGAATTTAATAGAATATTTTCATGACAACATATATTATTTAAGTTGACGTTGCATGAATTTATCTACTTTGTGCACTTGTAGACTATGAGGATGGTGATAAAGAAGCATGGCCATGTCCATGGCCATGCTTCTTTATCATCGTCCTCATAGTCCATGGCCAAGCTTCTTTATCGCCGTTCTCATAGTCTACAAGTGCGTGAAGTAGATAAATTCGTACAACGTCAACTTAAATAATATATGTTGTCATGAAAATAGTCTATTAAATTCTTTCAAATCCTTAGATTTGATGAGCTAATGAAAGGTAAAACATTCTGTCAATAATATAGACTGAAGAAAGAGAGAACCTATGATGGTCTCTTGAGTTGTTTTATCTTTAATGTGCATATCCGTCAGTTTTTTGACACTTAATCATTAATTCTGATAGAAGTGCTATGCATTCGATAGATAAAATGTTGGAGAAAAATAATTTACGACAATAGTTTTGACAGTAATGTTATACGTTCGACAGGGAACCTGTCGGAGAAATAATGAAGGATTGTTGCTCTTCTGACATTTTAAGTGTTGCAAATAGAAATTTTTTGACAGAACCTTCGACATTAATGCCATATCACCGACAGGTATATTTGTCAGAATTAAGTGGAAACTATCGCTATTCCAACAGTTATAATGTCGGAAAGGATATGTTTTCGATAGTTAATAGGTCATTGTGTTAGAATTCTAATGGATGAACCATAGAAAATTCCATAATGAAGTTTTTTCCATGTGCAAGTTTCCAATGTGATATGGTGTCGGTAAACTGACGAATATGTCTTCTGTCACAATTTCCTACACAAAAATGGTGACGGACCCATCTGTCAAAATGTCGACAAATTAGTGTTGCAAATCTGACAAATGGCCATTGGAATTTGACCCCAAATGTAGTAGTGCCATTTTGTCACTTAAACCTTCCTTGGCAGATGTTTCATTAACACGTTTCAATCTCGTCCTTTAGATCATCTCTAAATTTTTTCAGCCATGGATCTCATAACTAACTTTATCCTTAACCTCGAAATCATAACAATTTGCAGCTCATCAAATTCAGATGGTTATTCTTAGCATTTAATGTTTTCATCCATACTCGGTTAATATAGAAATGTGTCAGTGATAACTAGCTTGGTTATTACTATTACTCGGTAGACATTGCACTGGCTCGGTGTATACATAAATCTTCAATTACCGACTACATTGACTTGATCAATTTCAAATCTCTTCTTCATAATAGATTAATGTAACATGATCAAGTCAACAATATAAAGCAATAGACTCATCAATAAGTTACCCAATGTTTACCTTATCCTTATCTTTCATATCCATCTTTTCCTCATATAGATATCTCAGTTCTTCATCTTTTCTTCCTTTAACAAATGTTTAGATGTTTGTAACTATCATGATAAGTACTATCAAAACTAGTTGACATCAATGGCAACATATTGACTAATTTAATCATCTTACATATCACTTCAGTAGCTCGGTGATCTCTAATCATTGTTTCTTCACTTCATCTAGATATTCAATCAGTTGTAGTTCATTAGTTTTTTTACAGGTGATTTCTAAGAGTTGTAGAGTTCACCATCAATTCCAATAATTAATTCAATACAATTAAACTCGATACAAGAATTATTTTTCAAGTGAAAAGGTTCTTTAGTAGTCTAATTAATACAATGAAATATCAAATGTCACCAAAATATCATACCCCTCTCTTAAATAAGTAATAATATTTCATGGGAAATAATATGCGAAAAAATTGCTCATAAATAAGTAATAAGCTTTCATGGGAAAGAATATGGAAAAAGTTGTTCTTAAATAAGTATTAAGTTTTCATGGGAAAGAATATGGAAAATTTTTCTTCTTGAAATTTCATATGTTTAGTCCAAGAAATGGAGGAAGAATTAAAACTAAAGTCGTAATGTAATGAAAACTCTTTCCACTTTAGAAAGTGACAAATATGCTTCTAGGACTTCCAAATGAAGACTAATTTAGAAGAGATGAGAAAGAAGAATATTTTTCTTATTGAAAGAATAAACTTTATTAAAAATCAATGAGAAATTAAAAAGTGTACATGAAACTAATCAACAATGCATTTAAAAAAACTAGTATTGACAAACTAAAGCAAATAATCTTTTGGTCCTGCTCTTAGGTAGTCTCTGAAACACTATTTTCTTTGTTGCAAACTACTAACAAAATCCCCTTTCCATGGTGTTGAATAATAAGATATGGCACATTATGTTGGCTTCCAAAGTTTTTTCAATATAAATGTGGCGTTGTATGATGCATTTCAGCACATCGAAACTACACCCTTCAAACTTAAACATTGACATGGATAATGCATGTCCTATTCTGGAACCATGTTTTCCTTTTTTTACCTTATGTATCTCAGAAAATTCATCATAGACAATAATTGAAAAATAGATTACATAACATTTAATGAATTTTGCATAGAAATTTTTTGAAGCTACCCATTGAGAAAATGTGACCTTTGGATTTAGAGTTTCCCTTACCATGTCGGCATCCCTTGTCTAGAAACATTTTTACCTTCTTATAAGCATTGGTTGAAAGACAATTTTTTTATGAAGCTTCCCATTGAAGAAAATCTGAACTAAGAACTTTGTTGTCCCTTACCATGTTTCTCTCAACATTATTGATCCATGTTTCCAATATGAAAGGTTTTCATATTAGAATTAGCCTCAAAATATTTGATCTGACTTGTAATTATTCTAAAGGCTTCTTGAGATCGGGCTTAGCCTTAAGTGAAGATTGAAGAGTAAGGGTGCGCAAAGATAGGTTATCACATATAACCATGGTTTCAAAATCAAGAGAATGAAAAGTATGAGAGAAGGAATCAAAGGCACTAGAATCACCAAATATGCTTACAGGTGATCTATCTGAAGGTTCGAGAAATAGAATTATGATAAGGAGAGTCCAAGAAGAGTAGATTTCCAAAGACCAATTATGAGGAAACAATGAAAGGAAGGTGAAAAAGAGATGGTTACAAAGTTGTTGAGTGTGAGGGAAAATTAGAAAGCATGTTTAATAGTTTGTTTTTTATGGAAGAAGGGGCAAACTGGAGGGAGTGAAATGAAGGATGATAATCACCAATAGGGAATTTGACATGGAGAATTTTCCAAGCTATTAGCTAAGCGTGAGCATAAGCTTTATATTTCTAGATTAATGATCTTAATTTATTCCGTTCGAGCCTACTGAAGTTGCAATTCCACTTATAATTAAGTCGATGGTCCAAGTGAATAGTCTGGAGGAGATGTTTATACAAATACTTAAGAGGAAAACTAAAAAAAATTATTGTTTGGTCACTTCCAATATTTAAGAAATTTATCATAACATGACGTAGACAAAAGAAAAACCAACTCTAGTGTAACCAGTTACTATATTTTTTGGATTAGAGCCCTATATGTTGAGGTAAGCCTAAAATGATACTAAGTGTTACCATGTTTTCTAGTTAAAGGTCAAAGGGTCCTATAAGTCTTGAAATGCATGTAAATTTCTTTTTAAAGAGATGTATACCTTTGAGATTCTTAATAGTATCAAAAGGTCTAGTATCCTATTGGACAATATGATTCCACCATATTGAAGAAGAGGCAAAACTCAAACCATGGCTTAGGCTCTGATCATACTTAGTCAATGTTTTGAAGTTTTTTTTCAGGATCTCCAAATGAAATTGAAGGGGGCATATCCACGAGTCTTAAAATATGGGGCAAGAAGAATCTTATCTATCTAACTAACCAAACCCCAAGAGCATCTAATAGTAGTAGTTTGAATGTGATGTTGGAAAAGATGTCTCCAAGGAGCATCACCATACAACACTCTAACAATTAATTTTGTAGTTAGACAAATGCCCTAAGTATATGGATCTATAATACCAAGTCCTCCTTTAGTCTTTGGTTGAATGCAATGTGACTATGGTGTAGTAGGCATGCCCTTTTTATTGCCCCATTTATCCCAAAGGAATGTTTGAATAAGCTTGGTTAGCTACTTATAATTTGTTTTAGAAGGAAGCATATAAGAAGAGATATAGTCATGACTAACCAAGAGAAGTTTATTAGAAACTTGGATTCTACTAGCCATGGAAAGAAACTTGTTGGTCTAATTCAGAAGTTTTTTTTTATTTTATTGTATGGAGGAGTCAATTTCACATATCTTTCAACGATACTCCAATGCCAAAAAAAAATCCAAGGTATCTAGTAATGTTACCATGCTTCACCTCACATCATTCATTAGGAATCCATGGTGGCCAAGAGATAGGGTGAGTCATTGTGAATTCAATTTTCTGCATAGCCATCTTAGAGCCTAAAGTAGCACAAAAAAGATCTAATATATCCAAATTATTAGCCACTTCCTCAGTAGAATTTTGTATGAATAACATGTTGTCATTAGAAAAATGATATTTAAGGGATGTTTCATTGCCTGGAAGAGAGATACCTTGAATAAGATTATTTGAGAGGGCATGTTTGAAAAGGTATCCAAGAGAAACAACTACATGGACATAAAGAAAGGGAGAAAGAGAACATCCTTGATGAATGGATTTTTGTAGGGGGCAAAGGATAAATCACACCATTAATGGCCACTCTAGTATTTGCATCCTTGAATAACATGTTAATTTGCTCACATATTTCCAGTCCAAAGCCAAAATAATTAAATATTTTGAGAATGAAAGGCCAACGAATGTGATCATAAGATAGTTCAAAGTCAAGATTTATAATTAGAGCATCTTAGGTATATTGTTGAGCCCATTTAGCATTTTCCCAAGCGATAACCAAATTATCTAAGATAAATCTTCCTCCTAGAAAGATAGTCTTCTCTGGACACACAATATTTTGGGTGATGTGCTTAATTCTTCATGCCAAGGCTTTAGCTATTATTTTGTATGAATTATTAAAGAGGGTAATCAATTGCCATCCATTAAAAGTGTTTACCACTTTACCTTTAGGAATAATTTTAATTAACCCTTGGTTAATCACACTTCCCAATGTTCCAATTTCAATTCCTTCAAGGTAAACATTATAGAAATCTTCTCGAACATGTGGCCAAAAAGCTAAATAATTTCTACTAGTAGCCCATCAATTTTGGGGATTTTGCTCTAATTTTGGCTCTATTTCTCAATATGGCTTTAGATCTCAATTAGTTGTAATGAGACTAGCAAGTAGCTCTAAAACTAGCATTATCATCTCATTTGATCTAAAGAAACAATCAAAGTAATTTATTGAAATTTTTATATCTTCTAGTAGAAGGGCATTCAACAACAATAATAATAAATACATGTAGTAAGAATGACTCTATTATCAACACATATTTTATCGGCAAGTGAAAAAAGATTGTTGCCTCAATCGAGCAATTTATTATGTTGACAAATCAATTTTCACATCTTAGTAAGAGAAAAAACCAAACTGAATGGTATGTCAAGATACATGATTATCCTAAATTTAACATGGAATGTCAAGATACATGCTTATAGTTAAACCTATTTGTGATTCCAATGATATGCCAAACGGAGATTTGAAATCTTAGTTTGTATCCATCGGCTAGGATCTCATTTCATACATACTAGTAATATAACAAAGCCATCTAGAAATATATTTAGTGTTTCGGTAAATTAGTAAATCATTCAAAACTAAATAAAAGAATCTATGGCATAAACATGTAACAATGCATATGAAAATGAAAGAGGGGAGATGATATTACTTAGCTATTCCAATATGTCATGTTATCTTCCAATTTGATAGATGTTTTGTAACTAATAAAAAAATATAGTGTCAATTTAACAATAGTAATGAAGTATACGCATGCCATTAAGATTCCTACAATCAACTCTCTAATTCTATATACTATTGTAATTACATTTTGTAAGAGTGATATCCTTCTTTCTATCTACAAATCTAATTCTTTTCCCATTGCATGATATTTGAATTCATGCAATGTCATCTGGCAAACATCTTTGGTAATTGTGAAAGGGTTGAAGTTTCAGGCATCCTTACGCCTTAGTCAAACCCTTGTTATTTTCACATCATACTACCTGCATAGGTATATAGTATTTTCATACTTTAATTGTTGATTCATTTCCATTATGTGTTAGTAGTGACTTATAACACTTATCTTTAAATAAGATAATTATGCATTCAATTTGACCACTTTGATTTACAAAATGATATGCAACTATTAAATTTGTAACAAACTTTAATCATAATTAATGAGAAATTATTTTAAATTTTGATAAACATAATCACATCAATAATCTAACTTAAAATGAAAAATAAATAATAAAAAAATTAATATTTAATTAAAATAAATTGACAAAAGTAAAAAATACCCAAATTAAATATGACATAGCTAGAGGCAATATCAAAGTAAACATAAAATAAAACAAGAAAGGAAGAAAATGCACAATCATTTGGCTTATTATTTTTATTAAATAAAAGAACATAATATTAGTGGGAAAGAAGACCATTACTACCGTACCCTTTTAAATGGTGGGAAAAACCTAAGCACGCATAGGAGGAAAAAAAAATTAATTCTTGGATTAACTTTTAGTAGATAATGGTGTATTTTGTAATGTACAATTAATATACCAAAAGTCTAAATTATTCCTCGCATATTCCCACTATATCTATATAGTGGGACAATAAAACATTCATCGATGCGAATGTTTAATTATCCTTAAAGTGCTATAGCATGATGTTACTAAAATGTCCTTACAAATTAATGTTGTTTCTTTCTATGATTATTCTAAGAGGTCGAGTTATACTATTGAAAACATTTTAATTCACATGTACCTTAAACTTTTATTTTTAAATTTAATGGGTAAATAAATCTAACATAACAACATTTTTTTTTGAAATATGTACATAATGTGAAGCTAATCAACAAAAAAAAATAAGATAATAAAAGTATAGAATGTAAATTACATACAAATTATTTTTTTTCAAGAGTATCAAGAAAAAGTTCTTTTGTGATGATGTTCGTTGTTTAGAGAAAAAATCTATTGTGCTCTTTGACAATAGCTATGATTTGTGATTGAATTTAAGCTAATTGATTCTTGAATTATGTATAGAAGTTGAATTTCTCTTTCAAGACCTTAACATGCGATAACTTTTAACTAAGGATTGTGGTTCTATTAGTAAGGTGATGGTATGTTTTTTAATTATGTTTTTCATTAAGATTAATATCTTTAAAATATGTGATATTAAATTGGAGGATTAAGAAAAATTTAGAAACCAATTTCATTTAAATCACAACTGAAGGGGATTGTGGTAGATGTGGGGTTGTGTGGGAAGAGATCGAGAAAGTAAAAAAGGAAATAATAGGCACGGATAACAGGTGTCACGAGGTTTCACATTTTGCCTTGAAAGCGATGCAATCCTCGATCACCACTTTGTGTTTACTATAGAAGGACACCAAAGATAGAAATTTTAAGGAACTTTTTAAGTTCCTGACCGAGCATTGGGCGTGGATAATGTTGTCAGAGAAATGCATGTGAAAGGAGGCATAGTGTTCGATTCTTGTTTTATTTTTCTTGTCATGTTGATACTGGCTTTAAAGGCCTTGTTTTAGCTTCGGTCTATCTTGCTGACACTATGTTGTTGTTTTCTTAAAGACATATGTTGGTATGGGCCTATGTAGCCTTTACTTAAAACTTTTAATGATTATTATGCTAGTAATACTTTGGGTAGTATAGTTATGATGGTAGTAGTGTTTTTAACTATTACGACTAGCAGACTTTTGATGGTTTTTGATATGTAGAAGTCATGGTGACTATTTAGTTTCATTTTGTTTTTAAAATTTATTTTGTACTGTCAATGTGTTGACAATGTGAATCTGCTAACTGTTGCCCTTTGGGTGTTGTACTAAGGGACAACACTCTAATTTTTTATATTTCTAATATCACAAACTTAGTTTAAAAGACAATTTTAATTGAAATATATATTCTTTTGAATATCATTAATTACTATTTAAAATCGATATATCGTAAATATAATCTAATTATTATTTTTTAAAAATCAACATTTTCAAAATACCATCAATATCAGAAAGAGAGAGAACGATGTAACATTATATATAAAATGTATATGTCTTTCAATTATTATATGATCAAAAATATTAAGCATAATATATCAATATTATAATGTTCATGTAAATTTGAAGGGAGAGAGAGAATGCATCCTATCTAACAACAAATTATTATTTTTAAAGAAACAATTAATAACTAATAGAGTTACCTTTTATCTTTGGAAAACATATATATTATTTATATATACAATGATATGTAACATTATATATATTCTTTCATTTGCTATATGATCAAAAGTGTTAATTGAATATATCAATATTATAATGTTGATGTGAAATAGGAGGAAGGGAGAGAATGCATCTCATCTAAGATAAACAAAATATAATAACAAATCAACTTTTTGATCTACTTAGATCAAAGCTAGGCATAGGTTACATGCACAAACAAAATAATTGAATTTGTTTAATGTTTTAGTCCCTTCAAACTAAAGTAAGCACGGGTGGCTAGCGCAAATTGAGGAATGTGATATTACATAGAAATGGACAAAAAATTGAATGCAAGTTGAATAGAGCTAGGCTTAGGCCCATAGTTCTAGAAGAGAAAAACCTCTGGTTTCTCTCAAAATCATAATGTACATTGAATTTATCTTGCTAAGGTCTAAGGTTCATGATTATTAGTGCACCCTTATAGAAGCTAGTTATTTATAATAAGAAGGAAATCTTGCTATTGGAATCTCTTGACTAATGTAATAAGAAAATATATTATTAGTGAGAGTATATGACCAATAAAATTCCATTAAACATATGAGGTATATTTATATAATTAATGTTGAGGTTCAAATGAATTTTGATGTAAAATTGTTATATGAAATATGAGAGTGTTTAATTGTTATTTGAATAATAAGGGTGTTATTATTATATGAAAAGGTACTTTACAGGGGAGAAATATATGATGTGATTGTAAAAGAAAAACTTGTGTTCATTTGTATTCTAATATATTACTTAATAGTAAAAATAATATTAGTGATGTCATTTGATAATTAATTAAAAGAAAAAGTAAACTAGTTTATTTATGTTTAAAATAATAAATATATAAAAAAAAATTATGATCTATTTTTTATTAGATTTGTGACATAAATAAAATATCTTTTGGTTTGCAAGAAGTATGTTATTTTTGAAGTTGTAGGTCAAATCTACACATTTGAACTAATTTTATGTACATTTGGCATATATATGCCAACATTTTTTCTTTGTAGAGAAGTTTATTTTTGTTTGCATGGAAAATCTGCACTTTTGGTAAATTTTATTAAACATTTGGTTGAAAGAGTTGTATATCTTAACAATCATTTTAGCATTTGGCAAATGCTACCACGCTTTTGGGAGATTCTACCACACATCTCAGATCATGACGCCCTTTTGATAGATTCTTCCACACTTCTAGTAATAATTATTATTATTTTTATCTTAGAAATCAGTTCATAGAGACACACTACAAGTAGAATCTATCACAATTAGGGTTAATTATACCATGCTTTTGGTAAATTTAATAGTACTTTTGTAAGATTTTGTCATGTTTCTATTTGATATTGTCACACATTCAATCTTATATTACTCATTTTATCTAACCATTAGGGTTAGTTTGATCTAAGATTATTGATCAAAATTTATCAAATAACTTGTCTTATTTTTTAGATATGAAAGATATCATGTCAAGCTAAACTCATAGCCCCATATGAAGTATCGGTTTTCCTAGGGTTTGCTCTTGTGGGTTATTGTCCTTTCTATATGTGTAGAATTTCAAGATTTAAAGGATAAATCTATCTTAGATCTCTTTGTCAAGGTCTTCAAACAAGATTGAAAGCATTAAATTTGGCTACATAATATTTAAACCCTCTCTTTTACATTACAAGTGATCATAGTCTTTGTTATCATTGGAAATTCATTACTTGTTATGTGTGTGATGTTTCTTCCACATATTGAAATTGGACTTAAAATTAAACATACACATTTGGATTTTGGCTTAAAATATACCCCCTTGTCTTTTAATCCCCAACATCTACTTATGTGTGCTCTCCTCTTGTATACTAGTGGTGAACTTGATTTCACAATAAATAAGTGATCTTATTTTTTATTTTTAGGGGGTGTTCCTAGAGAAGTGATTACTATAGTGGAAAACCTCAACTCTAATATTTTGATAGAGTATAAAGAGTGAGGGGTGAATTGAAACAAATGCCTCTTGAAAGTGGAATATTACCAATCTGGGTTAAGCATCTAAGAACTTTATATCTTAAAAATATGAAGGTGAATAGTGGGGTCACCCTTTCCACTTAACTATTCACCAATGTTCCATTTCATATATGGATTGAGGCTTGACCGTACCCTTGTGGTATATAAAATATACCCCTAGGTGAGCTTGTAAATTCTATACTTCAACTTTTTGGCCATTATTTATTGTCTACAAAAGCTGATAATCCCACTTGGGTAGAACTTTTGGTTTTTTTATGTGCTTGAGTGCTTAAATAGCCTTCCCCACTTGAAACCAACAAGGAATGAATATTCAAATTGATCCATAGGTAATATGTTTTATTTTTAATTTGTGAATGTATGTTTTCACATATAATCAAATCTCAAAGTTCAGAAAAATCATTAAAATTTCAAAAACAATCAAGTTCAAACCAAATTGCATTTTGTGGATGTAAGAGTTTATGAATTCTACATTTTCTAAGTATGTATTGAAATTGATGAAATTGTCTCACTTTTCAAGTCAAAATATCTTGCCAAAACCTCAAAACCATTGTTAAAACTGAAAATCCAGTAAAACCACACTTATAACACATAGTTATGTGCTTCTAGTAAATAGTAATGATCTTTTGTTAAATTATTTCATGCTTCTAGTAAATTCCTTTGTGCTTTCAGCACAATTTCTAGCACTTTTCGTTAAGCATCAATCTTTTAAAAAACTTCAAAATAAATAGAAGACTTCGACCTTCTTTCTGTCAAAAATAAAATAAAAATGTAGATATTGGAATTAAAATAGAAACTTACACAATAAAAAACTCACAAAAGTGAGCCAAAATTGTATATATTAATAGAATAAAAGGAAAACAAGAAAAGGATTCAAGAAGCTTTCCATAGTATTGATTAAATTCATCAAAATATAAGTTATATCTCCTCTCTGTCATGAGTTTTTATCTACTCTTGCGTTGGCATATTTCATTTTCTACCCATTTTCTTGGACTCACATGAAGGCTATTTCAAGTAAGCTCTTACCTTATATTTTTCATTTTAGAGATGTGGATCAACTTTTTTCAATTTTATCTTTGAAGGATTAAAAACATTTTATTTGTATCAAAGTATCCAATTGTATTCAAGACATCAAGTGATAACCACACAATCTCAACATAAAGAAAATATGGAAACAACTCAAGGAGATTCACAATCATCTCTTTTGGAACACTCCAACAACATTAAAACTTCACAATTTGGACACACAACCCCATGGGACCTTCCATATTAATAAGAAGAGAAACAAGAACCAAGATTAGAAGACATAATAGAAGATGAATAAGACCCTAATGGTACGAAAGTGATGAAAATGGTCATTAATTAAAATATTAATTACTATTTTGAGTTTCTACATCAAAAAGGTTTCCAAGTTACCTTCTCACTTTGATGCCTCCACTATCATAGATCAACGTACATAAAATCCATCATTTCCTATGAAATCCTCTACTCTTTTATCCATAATCATTCATGTTATCACAAAAGTATACACCCATGCTTGGGGCTTTACCCCCAAGAAACCTTGTGAAACATGGAAACAAACTCCAAGTGTGGGACTTGTGCTCTGAGGCTGGAACTCCAGAGAAGGTTGGCTTCCTTACAATCAGGATGCACCTAAACTTTTACTTTTGAGGAAAAGGGAGAAAGAATGCATAAATTTAAAGAGGGTGATGCACCGGACTAAAATTTGGATCTCTCTTCCTATAACTACATAAAACATCAATGAAGCACCCAACTACAGATCTAAACTCTAATATATCTTCTAAGGACTTGTTTGTAGGTTAGAACTAATGAGGTGTTAAAAGGAAGAAGATATTCACAATAAAACATCCACAAGCACATTAAACAAAACATACAAACTAATAAAATAGAAAAGAAATATCCAACACAAGGCAAAAATTTGCACAAGATAGCTAAATGGAAAGAAAAGGTAAAACAAGGATTTTCATTAGTGCAAGGAAAAGGAAATTACAAATGCAGGGCATAGCCACTGCAAGAGAACTATAGAAGAAAAACAAAGTATTTACAATAAATTGCCTTTATAGATCAGGCATAACTCATATTAAAACCTTAGAGTTAAAAATCCAACCACATTAGAGTTATGGTTATAGATACTGAAATAAATAAATATATGTTCTAATATGATCTATGTGTGTATATGAGTCATGAAGTGGCAAAAGGAATCCCAAATGAGTGCATTCAGTAGATGGAAGGTACAAATCAACCATACAAGTGATAAATGAGAATATGATACATTGGCATCATGTTATAGACGAAAAAGAAGTGGTTTGTCATTAAATATTCAATCCTGGTAGCATGTTGTGGCCATAAATAATCAAATCATGATACTAAAAAGAGAACCTTGAGGCAGAAAACACAATGTGATAACCCACCCTACACACCTATAAGAAACACCACCACAAATGAAAATTATACCTAGGCCACTAGTTTAAATGTGATTCATTGATGGAGATTCTAATCGGAATGGATGGCCCAAATGTGGCACAAGATCTCCCAATGCAAGATTGAAACACAATTGTTGATGAAAAAATCTCTTATGATCAGATGGTTGGCACAGTTCTACAACTAAGACCACTAAGAAGGACAAAAGAAACTATGAAATGGAAAAAAATTTCCATTTCAAAAGGTTCCATTTTGCCTCCTACAAAATAATGAAAATGGGATAACACAACATGTTATCCCAACTAAGATATCAAAAATACATGAAACATCTCTTACTGATGTTACCCCATCAGGTGGCCATTTTTATCTTCTAGCGACTACAGGTGTTACCCAGATGAACTATTATATCGGAAAGAACCAAAAGATGTCTTGTTGATGTCCTGCTTCTGAATTGAACCTGCAGGTCACTGCACATCAAAGAGACTCTCACTAATAGTTGGCCTCGTGGGGAGGAAGGATAACATGACAAGTTAGCCACTAGAAAAATATGATGTGTTAACCCACTATAATAGAGTTCATCCCATGATGAGGATGCCTTAAATCAGTTATTTTTTATGGGCTAAGTGGTGGAAAAAATATCCAACAATTCACATTCTATGACACCCTCAAATGAGCCTTGAAAATAATACTACCTTTCACCTTCATACATGACAAAAAAAATACATCTAATATTGTATCCACTCACCTAAAAATTCAACCAATGGATTCTCATGTATCAACATACCAAACAAGTCAATCAATGGCTTCTTGTGCATATTCTTACCAAAACTATATTCCACCAACTCAACCCTCTTTGTTCCTAAAAGGGTTTACACAAATGAATAGTAACCAAGTTGATAATTCAATTACCTATGGAGAAGCCAAATCCAATTCTCAATAATCTTTTGGACTTCGACTAACTGACAAGGATATCTAAAACCCTTCTACATTTTTGGCTCTGCAAGACCTAGGAGGGTCATACCTTAATGTATTTACAATCCCTACACCATACTTGTAAATAACATCAAAATAAAATAGATAATCTCATATAAAGGCTCAACAAGGAGGGAGAATGATATGGAATGGCTAATTCCTAGTGATTCTCTACTGATTGGAGCGTGAGATTAAAAAAAACATAAATGAAAAGATACTGCATGATTTAAATATGAACACAATATTGATAACAAGACACTTACAAGCTATGATCGGTGCCTTATTCCATTGGAGACTTGAATTCATAAAAGTAAAATGAAATATGACGGACTTTAATTTATAACATAAGATCTAAGATAATAATGCTTTGTAATGTTATCTCATAAACAATCCCAACCCAAACTACTTATCAAAACCCCTACACAAATCCCACAAATTTGTAATCCTACTCAAGAACTTAATCGATCCTTTAAATCAAAGCATTAATAGGAAATTGCATACATCACAACAAAGCACTAAATGAGAAAAACTTTGATTTTATTCATTTAAAATTTAATAGAATTGTACATTGTAGAGAAATGGACTTGAAATATGATTCTATTAAACTCAATTGTTATCCTTGTCATAAGACAAAAAATAAAATTTCTTTCATTTAAGACCTGTACAAAATTTGACACTAAACTATTCATTTATTTGCTTTGTAAATGAATTTAAAATTATCTCATTTCACCTAAACTCGCTACTTGAACCTATTCCTTGTACTTAAGAGAATTTGGAACCCTGTCTCTTGTCCTTGAATTCTCTTTTATAGAAACAGGGGAGACAAAAAGCTATGGGCCAAAGGAGACACGTGTCACCAATCCATTAGACTGCTTGTGACTCTCATTACAAAATATTTCCTCATGGATATTCTTGTCAAGACAAAATTCCTTCACACCTTTCCCACCTAGAATTTGTTGAAGAAGATACTGAAACGATCCCATGTTGTTGCAAGCTTGTACTTCACAAATATAACCACTACAAAATGCAAAAATTTATTTTCAAACTATCATATCAAACAGTTAGTTGGTTAACTATTTATTCCTTCAATTCTTCATTCAAATACATCCCCACCCATTTTTTATACTCCTCATCTCATGGCTAGTTGAAGTTCACGACCTCAATAGATTTTATCCGGTAGGGGGTGTTTAGGAGTGAAATGGCATCAATGAGTCTAACAACGCAAACTAGGTATGTCAAGTTTAACACTTTCTCCCTAACTCATTTAATACAAGAGAAAGAGGGCCTTCTGAGCATAACTCTCAATATGACCTAGGTTAGATTAGCAAGAACCAAAAAGGTGATAGGGGACGTGAATGCTAAACCTAAGTTATATTAAGAAAGTACACTAGCAAGGTCTTTGTTGGTTCCCAAAACTAAAAGTTGGAATCCTATGAGCCTTGCCAACTCAATGCTGGGATATCCAATCCATTATGGACAACTTGACAAGACTGATCCAAAGATCCAAGTCTTCTGCACTTTTGGCTATGCAGGACCAAGGCAGGTGCACCTATTCCTAAGCCTACTCCTTAGGCCTTAAGATTTTTATAGCAGATTAGTTGATCACAATTACAAACAGGATCATTTCCAAATGGAAAGATCTTGGAGAATACTTAGTATGCAACACTTGGTACAATATGTGAAAATTCTTGAAAATATGTTTGTAAATGAGAGTTCTTGAGAATAATGAATATTGAATACTTGAAAATGAAATTACTTTGAAAGTATATTTCTTGAAAATCAAAATGTTTATATAAGATTTATTAATAATTGAAATGATGCTTGCAAGAAGGAGATGTAGAAAAGAGTCACTAACTTCAACTATGAATCCAATGATTATTTTTCAATGATCCTAAAGATCAGTGCCTTGTTCATTTGGGTAATAGAGTCTACCATAATGAATATTCTTATGTATAAATTTATGGGAAAATATACATCAGAATATTATCAATTATTCTTGTGCTCTAAATGCAGAAAATCAATCATATATGCAATTCAGTGTTGGTCGAATAGGATTTTAACTTCTTTGGAGGAAAGACCAATTAGACAATGATGAGGAAACACATGTATATTTTACACTATCCATGTTTATCAAACAAAGAATTATATGAAGGACCTTAATGTAAAAGTATTGTCAGAAATAATTCACCAATTACCTTTGTGACCATAAAGGACTAATCCAACTTT
Organism: Chamaecyparis obtusa; assembly: GCA_027943335.1. Classification (NCBI taxonomy): domain Eukaryota; kingdom Viridiplantae; phylum Streptophyta; class Pinopsida; order Cupressales; family Cupressaceae; genus Chamaecyparis; species Chamaecyparis obtusa. The sequence goes on from BSBK01000703.1 coordinate 4,798,579, forward strand.
CAATTTATCCATATGCCTCAAATGAACAAAAACATAAAAACTTTATTGATCATGAAATAATAATACATAAGTTCATGTTTGCAAGTTGTGACTTCTGATATATGGTTCTAATTAAAAATTGGTATATCTATGTCTCATCCTCCAAGCCTTGTTGATTTTGGTATCCTCATTTATATGAAAATGAAAGGATACATACAAGCTTCAAATCAACATGACTCTTCGTGAAGAAAACCTAATCCTATGTCAACAACTACAACTGCCAAATTACAACAAGAAAACTCTAATGATCATAAGCAAAATGATCTGCAAATGTCATTATGCACAAAACTACTCTATTTAATTCTACCAATGGTCATTGAATTTTATATCCATGACCGTTGGATTTCAAAAATCTATTATTTTCCCTTTATAAAAATTTGGTGGTCATGATTATATCCTCTAGAATCTACATCATGCCGAAGTGAAATCCCAAGTGACCATGTGGAACCATTTCATGTTTCATTAGCATCCTCTGTTATATTCTTCCATTGAACTCCTACTATCCTTCATGCTACTAAGAGAACTCTTGGCAAAACATGCATCAAATCCATGGCTCTTGTTATCAACTTTTAAAAGTCATTGGATGAACTTGAGATAAAGAGCCCACTAAGCATTTTGGGCCGATTTGAGGAATAATCTCCTCCTTTTGGAAAAGTTCTCTAGAAATAATACAACTTCTCTCTTAATCTCTACAACACTTGTCTCAAATGAAACAAATGATCCTCTCTTGTCTTAATGAAAATCATAATGTCATCTAGATAAATAATCACAAACTTACCTAATAATTTCTTCAATACCACATTGATCAACCCCATGAAAGTACTAGGTGCATTGGTCAGTCCAAAAGGCATCACTAACCACTCATGCAATCCTAAATTTGTCTTGAGTACACTCTTCCACTCATCACCTTCTTTTATTTTGACCTGATGATAACCACTCTTCAAATTAATCTTTTTGAAATACTTTACTCCACTCAAACTATCCATTATATCATCCATCCTAGGAAAATGAAACCTATACTTCACTATGATCCTATTTATTGCTCTTGAATCAGTACAGTTTCTCCACTCTCCATTTTTCTTAGGTGATAACACTTTTGAACTTCACAAGGACTCAAACTCTCTTTGATCAAACCCTTATTCAAAAAATTTTGCACTTTCCTATTCAATTATTCATTCTCTTTTCGTGTCGTTTGATGTGCTTCTTTGTTTGGAAAACTTGCTCCTAGAATCAAATCTATATAATGACTAATACTCCTCACAGGTGGAAATCCATTAGGCACATTATATGACATTATGTCTTCATACTCTCCTAACAAATCCTTTATTTTCTTAGGTTGTTCCTCTTCTAATTCTAAACCAAAATTCTTAGGAATTAAAGCATAACACATACTCTCACTTTTCAAGCCATCCAAGAATTTTCTTCCCTCAACCAAACAAACTCTAACACCAATAAAAATCTCACTCTTAAGACTCTCTACTAAAGGAAACAACACATGTTTAATCCCATTTGGAAAAATAGTATACCTAGCATCCCTTCCATCATGCAAATCTTCTCTATCATATTGCCATGGTCTACCCAACAAGATATGACACACATCCATAGGCATAATATCACAAATAAAATCATCATGATAAAATCCAATTTTAAAGTTCACTCCTTACTGGTACCTTATGATCATATTTTATCTATGCTATCTGATAGGGTTTGGGATTTTTCAATCTCTTTAATTTCAACTTATCCACCAACTCCTTGGAAGCTAGGTTATCTAAACTACCATTGTCAAAGATCACTTTGCAACATTTTTCATTCAAACTTTCATCTTGTCTTGAACAAACTTTTCCTTTGTAATGGTTCTTGATTCATCTCTTCATGACATAGGGATCTCCTCTCCATTAGGGCTTCTTCATCCTCTAGTTGGTTCAAAGATTCAGCAGGCTCTTCTTCCACATAAGCATATCTTCCCTTGTTCTCAGTACTCTTACTTGAATTCCCTTAAGTACACTCAAAGGCTTTGTGTCCTTGTCCACATTTGAAGTAGGTTCCTCTAAACACTCTTCTTTCATCTCTTTTATAACTTCTTGATCCACCACCTCTATAGAAATTTTTGGCATCCCTTTGGTATGAACTCTCTTCTTTGAAATCTTATTTGCCTTTGTTCTAATCCCCATAAGATGTTCCTCCTCCAGAAAATATGCTTCCTCTCTGGATCCCTTTTCCTCTTTGTATGTTTTCTTTTCTTGCCTTTTGTTCAATTTTTTGTCATCTTATACGACATACTGATAAGCTTCTTCTACATTTTTCAACTTGACCAAATTTATCTCATCTTGTATTGATATTCTAAAACCATTTAGATACCTTGCAACCCTTTCAACATCATCATCTGCATGGCCAAATCTAACATCCAATTTATATAATTCATCAGTATACTCCTTCACACTAAGATCCTTATGCTTTAGGTTTTGCAATTTCCTAAAAAAAATTACTTAGTAATCCGTAAGTAAGAACCTGGCCTTCAGTTTGTTCACCATCCTATCCCATGACTGATTTTCTCCTTGGCTCTTCTTTTCCTATCAATCTGAAAATGTTCCCACCACAAGTATGCATGACCTCTCAACTTTGTGTAGGCCTACTTCACCTTCATATCTTCTATCAATACCCTCAAATTCAAATTATTTTTCCATCTCTATAATCCAATTGAGAAACTCATCTAAATCTAACTTGCCATCATAATCAAGTGGATAAAAATTAGGTCTTTTGTTCACTCTATTTATGGCTCTCAAGATTCTTTCATCTCCATGTTCAAGTTCTGGTGTCTCTTCTTCTTGAACATCTTCTTTATCCTCACTTACATCATCAATATGGTGACCTCTTCTATGGGTCATTTCCACGACTTCTAACCTACCTGATATTCATCTCAAAATGTCCATCATGGCTAGATTTAATTCTCTCCTTCCATGAACTATATTACGCAAGTCCTCTATAATTTTGGGTCAAATCCTCACTCTACCACCCCACAAAAATCAAATAGAGGACTTTGTAGCTTCTAAAATAGAGATAAACTTCCTCAAGGAACAAAAAATTGCTCTAATACAACTTGGTGAAATCATAAACAAAGGGACCTCAATGATATCTATCTGGTCTATGTAGCAAGATTCACACAATGGAAAAACAAGAATCAATTGAGAAACAACCAAGATTAGCCTTCACATTATCAGAAAATCATTTACAATGGACCTCCAACATGTAATTTTACATTCCAGGCATACAAGCCAGTTTACATATAGAAATCGTATGTACTAACCTTCAAAGGGGTTATCTTATTATCTTTAACTACTAAGAGATGTCTCTAAGGATCAATTGCATCATCTTACAAATCATTTGCAAACATCAGATCAGCATAAAAATATTACATTTTCCAATGAGAAGAAAATGTAATACAAAATATAGGTCAGGACCCAAATCATTAGGATCTCCCTCAAATAGATAAAACATGAATTATGATCTCTCAAGTAGGTTGGCCATAGGTGTATCAAAATTGATATATGATCCATTAAGCTTCTCAAATCAAAAAAATTCCTTTGTGATATCGAAAAACACAAACTAGTCATGGAATGTGAAGAATGGATGAGTCTTGCCAAGAACCCATGAGATCTCAATTGTGAAGCAACTGATTGAGGTGCGAACCTAGGTGAAGTTTCAACATGATGCCAAGAATACACCATGAGGTGTGAAACTTCAAAAGATCCAAAATGAAGGTGTGGTAAAATAAACTCAAGGATTGTACAACAGGAAAACATAAAACACGTATTTTTGGTTGATGAGAGATTGCCAAGAAACCCAAGATGCTCCTGCATCATTTTACATGTGGTTACTATTTTTAGTAATTTTTAATTTGAGTATGAATTTTCCCTATTCTTTCCCTAAATTTTTGGATAGGATAGATAAGAATTTCAGTAAAAAAAAATTAAAAAAATCATGTCGAGTTTTTGAGTTATTAAAGTTTTTGTTTTTGAAAATTGTCAAAAAAAAATTATGAATTTAATTTTGAAGGATTTAGTTTCTCCAAAATAGATGAAAATTGTGGGCAGCTAATTTAATGAGTTACAATATGATAAAGAATTTTATGATATTTCTAACACTTCAAATGGTTCATCAATCAAACACCCAGTTCAAAACTTATGGCCTCTAGAAGTTTGGTCTTCTAAAATAACAAATGTAAAAATGTGTTGAACACATAAATGAGCTATAAAAGGGAATTACACATGTTCATGTGTGTTTTGACACATCATAGGGAATCTTTGATTGGAGATATGATGGGAACTACTTTATAAGTGGGTTTTAGCCCATAGTTTTTTAATACCATTTGACAGTTTCATGTCTTATAGCTATCGAGTTACCTCCAGATCTCTAGTTGGTGATACTCATGAGAGAAGCTCTCTCTGCAACTATATTGTAATTTTTTATTTATTTTTTAATAATATATTGGGTGACTTTTGGAGTGTGGGTTTTTTACCATGAAAGGGTTTTCCCCATGTAAATCATTTTGTTGTGGTATGGATGTTATTTATATTTTTTTTGTAATTGTTAAAAAGATCTAAGAAATTTTTTACATTACTCTCCCATCAAGGCTAGTGTAGGAAGCCATTCTACTACTTAACTTCTTACATCTTTCACTCATACACAATTATAAGATCACTTGCATTCATATAAACCATTACTGAACATACCATATCCTACTTGAATCTTGTGAGAATAGTTGTAACTTGAAACAAGCATCTTCTTTTTCTTTACTACTTCTCATGGTTTTTGAGCTCCAAGAGACTCATTCATTGGGAACAATAGGTCCAATAGTATGCTAGGACCCAAATGGTTGGGATACCAAGAAAAATTGACCTATGTAGAAGATTTTCTAAATAAATTTTTCAATGAGATAGTTAAAATATGATAATTTAGATGCATGCAAGTTCATTTGTGGGACTTTTCTTGAGATGATAATTTCTCACTTGTGCAAGAATTCATTTATTATGTAATAATCTTGGATATTTTGTATATTAAGTACTAATTTTCACTTGTACATAATTAAATGATTTATTTTATTCAAATAGTTGTACATCAAGTGAATTATTTGTTTTACCATTTCTAATAGTTTTTGATATACAAGAGACTCATACATTAATAATAAAATGACTTATAGATGAATGTGAATGAGCTAGTCCTTCACCACTTCCATCTTCTTGAGGCATAATGAGAGAATCATAAAAATATTAGGAAGCAAGAGAGATATAAAGAGGGGGGGAGAGGGGAGAATCCAGGCAAGAAATGGAAATGGTGAAGATATTTGTAAAATCTTGTTATGAATTTTAAATTTGCATTAAATGATTTTAGCTTGGGAATGTCCATTGCACCAAGTTAATTACTAATAAAAACACTCAATTAAAAAAGCATTTTCTTTTATTTAAGAAGGTGATGGTGCAACAATCCTTTCTATAGCCCATGGATTGTCTCATACTAGCTTGTGCCACTTCCCCATAGAAGTAGACACATTTTGACTTTGCAACCACTTACTATGGATCACAAATCACTCACGACAAATAATTTATTGTACAAAATAAGCATCTGTATCAAATCCATACAACCAATGGAAAATTATAATTTGAATATAAGAGGGAATACTAATGGATAGGTACTTGAAGAAATATGATCTCACTGAGGAAGAATCCTTATTGCACTCCTCATGAGAGAGAGAGAGAGAGAGAAGCAAAAGCTTCACAAAATGTCAAGGTAATACAGTCAAGTATCCATTTATTCCACTTCTTATCTCATAGAATAACTTCCATTGAGGATGCCAATAGATGGAGACTAAATTATTCACTTCTCTTTTTCTTCACATTGTTCAATGCAATTTTTTAGGACATAGATACTACATTCACTCAACACTTTTGATTTTGAGACATCTTCAAAAAATGGAGAGACTTTTAATTTTGGACATAAAAATGACTTATGGAAGAATTTGAGAAAGGTGGTTCTTCACCCATTCCACCTTCTTTTATTGTGAAGGGATAATTATAATAGTGTTGGGAAGCTCTTCTTTGCATTGGGTATAGGGTTGAGAGTGAGAGAGGTGGGGGGGAGAGTGAGAGAGAGACTTGAGGTAGGGAGAGAGAATGATGTAGATATGTTATGGGAGACCCAACTTACAACCCATAATTTTGACTTGTTTACAAGGTTCCATAATCTAGAACCCTTGGAGAGCTTCAACCCTTATGGACCCAACTCAACTTAGGACTTAAACTAGGCCCCCTTGTACAAATGAAACATCAGATCCTTTACATAAAATATACATAGACATAGAGATATGTACAACCAAAACACATGTTCTCAATTCCCAACAAAATTTTTGCCCAATCAAACTTAGGCACTTGATACATCTGTTCATGTGTCACTTGTTCCACCATGCCCTTATTACATGGACAATATTGCAATTTGACACCATCGGTTGTGGATACTTTAAAATTGGTGTTATACCACCTAGAATTATTATAACACAATGAGACCTCTCAAATAGACCCAAAACCTTTTTTTGGTCAAAACACCCTATTAGCCCTATTAGGTCTACTAAGCCTAATGAATGAGTTTTTAGACCACAACTTTCCACTTCCTGATCACAAAAAAACTAATGGAATTTTATGACACCCTTTCGGGAACCTTAAAACATATTACAAATTCAACCTTGGATCTTTGAGTTCACTATTCAACCTAGTCTGATCATCGAGGCCTAATTAGGGCTAATAGGCCTAGTTTAAAAATTAAGTACTCTCTAATATCTTCACCCAACCCAACCTCCACCTTTAAAATTTCAATATTTCCTCCAAAAAATCAATTCCATCAACCTATAATACCTAAATCTCTCAAATTTATCTCTACAACACTATTTGCATTTAATTCCTTCATTTCCTAGCCTATCACATTGGGATGACAGGCCTATGGCTTGTTTCCATTTTTAGCCATATCCTTGGACCACCCTAAAACATTAAAAATATTAAAGTACATTGATGGACCTAACATTCCCCAAAAGATCAAAATTTTTGGATGGTGGCAAGTTAGGTATTTATTGTCATTTAGTCAAAAACCCTAGGTCTTTGAGGTTTTCAAACCAATCGGAATAAAAACCTTTATTAATTGCTTAAAACTTAATGGATCTCCACAAGTCGAGATGAAAATGAAAGGTGATTCATAGTTCTATCTAGACATATGCATTATAGTGATATCTCTATTTGAGCATTAATGGATTCTCATTAGTATCAAATGAGTTCAGTCAGTAAAGGTTGGAATAAGGAGACAAACAAGTTAGTCGGTCAAGCATACAAAGCCTTAACACTGAGTAAAGACAAGGAAAAACTTCATGTTAACCGAATACAGGCTTAACCGAGCACACTGACCGAGTGTCAAGAAATTACTGAGTACCGAGCTAGTGAACACCGAGCATTCATACACATCGAGCATCAATAATTTACCAATCAGTGAATGCAGTGTTTATCGAGTTATTCAGGAAATAGCATAGTAATCAAGAATGGCACATATCTCTATGTAAATAGTTTACACTAATTTATATATAGTTTACCAAGATCAAGACATATTCAATATGGATGTAATCATCAAGTTTTGTGATTATTCCTATGTAATGGTAGATCTAGGTTATTTTTGTACACCATTGATCTTAGGTTTTCTAAGATCTTGTAACCCTAATTAGGTCAAGATTGTTTGATATATAATTATAAAGATGTCATTATGAAACATACATCATGAAGCAGTGGCCACACACAGGGACATCGAGAGATCAGATAAGAGTTTTATGATAGACAGTTTATTAGAGATAGCATCAGTTTTATCATAAATATACTAGGCTACCGAGCAAGACAGAAGAACTTATTCATCACATTGAGGTGATATTTGATTGTTATTTCATAGATCTGAATCAAACAAGATAGACTTTTCATTTTATAGATATTCAATTGTTATCAATTTAACCATTGTAGCAAATTTAAATCTCTTAATAGAGTAGACTTATCTATCTTATGTAAATCTCTTAACCGAGTGCACACTTGATTGTGTTGCTAAAATCCTTTAACAAGGTATATCTAGTCGATCTTTTATTACTCCTAACAAGGTATGATCATCAGAAGTGATCAACAATTGTAGCCTTAACCGGCATACGTTATTTACTACAATAGTGAAGAATTTGTGGGTGTCATCCCCACCATAGTTTTTACCTTCTAACAAGGGTTTCTATGTAACCAAAATATCTGAGTCATGAGTACTTATTTTCATGAATGATTTATTATTTTGTTTACATGCACTTTACATTTCCAAGTTATATGAATGTATTTTGCAAACAATGAAATCAATCGATTAGTTAAGAACTACTATTGTAAATTGTTAAGTGTTGCAAATAATTGAGGGTATTGATTCACCCCTCCCCTCTCAGTACTTTATCTTTCTAATCCCAACAATTGGTATCAGAGCTAGATCTCTTATTAAATAATTTTAACCACTGAAGAGATAAAGATCTAAGGATGGAAAGATATAGGTTGGACAAGACTATTGAGAATCAAAAGATACATATGCAAATCTTCATTAAACAATTAAAGAAAGAAAAAGATGAATTGAAGAAATTACTGATTCAAAGGAAGGACATGGCAATTTCGTACAGTGAAACTGATTATCATGAAGAAGAGATAGATGACCCATTTGAGAACACTGGATCTAGAATAGGCATTATATATGATGCATCTGAAGGAGAAGTATTTGATTTATCTAAAAAGAATCTACATCTTATTAAACAAGTCAAATCCCTGCAGATCGGTCAAGAGACACAAATGGTTAGAATGATTGATGTCATGAACAATGCTAGGCAAGCCGAACAAGAAATAAATTTGGTTTTTGAAGATAGAAGATAGATGACTGAGAAGCTACAAGAGAAAGAATCTAAGATACTGAGACTCACTGAGCATCACTTTGAAATCTCCAATTAGATGGTTGTTATAAGTTAAGAAGTAAACTGAGTAAACAGTGAGCTTACGAGGAAACTTGAAGATATTGGTGAACTCAAAGAAGAAAAATTAAACACTGGAGAATGAAGTCAAAATGCAACAACAACATAATGAGATGATCAAGAAAGATGAAGACAGTTCCAAGAAAATAGATGAATTTCTGATTAGTCAAAGAGGACTTGGCAGCACTACTAGATTAGGCTACACTGAGCAAGGAGAATCATCAAGACAAGCTGGAAAAATGAATACCTACACAAATCAAAGACCAAAGAAGCTATCATGTTATCATTGTGGAAAACCAAGCCACACATCCAATGTTTGCAAGAGAAAAAAAAAAAGAGATTCCTAAATCCACTCCTAAGTTTAATGGTTCTTGTTATAACTGTAACAAGTTTGGACATCGGGCACATGAGTACAGATCTAAGTTGAATAGGACTCCTAAGAAACCCTACATGGAGAAACATTGTCACACTTGCAACATGCATGGACACATTGCACAAGAATGCAGGACTAAGATGAAGCAAGTTTGGATACTGAAAGAACATAACAAAATCTATCAACCGAGAATGCAAGGTAATGCATATACTTAGGATTACAATACATGGGTAAATTGCATAGCATCTAGAAGATATGGACATATTGCAAAAAATTGCATCTCGCAAGTGGACAAACACTAGTATGGCATGTTTACATTGTCACAAGGTTGGTCACTTGAGTAAGGATTACAAAGACCGAGCACTAGAGACACAAACTTATGAAAATAGAAATACAATTAAGGATATCATGAGGATAAGAAACACAATGTGGAGAAAAGAATCAAGTGATAATTTTGAGTCAAGTAATGCAGTCGATGACACCTCATCCATTGGATTGGGTGACATCACCACTTCCACCTAAGTTATAAAGGTATGTATGGAACTGCAAATTCAAATCGGTTATATCTAATAAACAGTTCCTTATATCTAGTGATTGAATACCAAATCTACATGAAACAAGATGCACTATGGTTTTATATGTTTTGAGCCTTAAATGTATATAATCAGTATAAGTAAGACCGAGTGAGAAGTTTCTAGTCGGTAACTATCGGCAAGGTTAACCAATTCATGGTATAAATCGAGTGATATCTTAATGTTAACCGAGCTTATGATGTTTTTGAAGTATACACCTAGCACAACTATCCTTACCAAGATGTGTTAGGTCAAGCATTTGATGCAAAAAGTTTGAGCGGGAATTTGAATTTTGCTATAAATACACCGTGGATGTAGTCATTTTTTTTCACATTGTGAAAAAGGATAACATAGTGATTTTGAGAAAGAACTAAGAAGAAAGATTCCAGAGCAATTTGAGCACAAATTTGAAGGTTTTTCAAGCTGAGCATTCACGATTGAAGTAACTTCCACTTTCACCAAGCTATACAATTAATTTCTCTCGAAGCCCTAAATTTTAGAACAATGGCATCCTCATCGAAAGTTGACAAATCCAAGACTGAAACTAAGAAGAAGATCAAGTTAATCATGTTTGTAACCTATAATGAACCAAAGTACAAGTTACATCCTGAAGTTGCATCACAGATCGACAAAACTAGAGCATTTTTTAGCATACCACCTAGGGTTTTTCTGGTCAAAGACATCCACGCCTACATAAACTGTAAAATTAGAGAGGTAGGTGATTTTGAGCTCCAATCCACCTTCCAAGAGCTAAGTATTGATGGAAAGCTCAAAGATGAGCACACACACTTGAAGGTGAAGGGTTTGGTCAATGCCCTATATTTCCTAAGATTTTTTAAGAACGAATGGATCAGGATCATTTTGAGTTATGTAAATGAGGGAAAATTATAGTTGGATGAACCTTTTAAGATCACTGGGGATATTATACATGCAGTTACTGGTTACCCCATAACCGACAAGGTGAAAGCACTAAGGAGGGCACCAAGAACCGAGATTGAAAAAGCTATAGGAGCTTAATGGGATGAGAGAGGCATGAAAATCAACACCATTGTTGATCCCAAAAATAGGTTCAGTGCATATGCTATTGGTTACAAAATATTTCAGTCTAGCGAACCTAATAGCATGCCATGTGCAGCTATGGATATCGTGTATAAAATTGTGAAGAAAGGTTTTCAACTAGACCTCGCCAAGTTACTGGTGAAGCAGTTAGAAGAAAATGTGAAAACCATTTGATTAACAAAGTCTAACACATGTAAGTTTGGATCACTTTTGTTGTGTATATTTTTCTATATTCAGAACTTTTTCCCATCAATCAGCAATGTTGACTGGAGTACTGACCGACCGGTCACTCTACAAATTAATGATTTTATACAAATTTCAGGACAAGATTTTTTTAGTATTATGGATTCATATTTTGAACAATTCAAGGACTAGATGAATCTAAGAAGTAGGATACCAAGGAAACTAGCTGGGGAGTATAAGGATGATATATGTTTTTTAGTGGACACTGACCACACTTTGATAAAGGTTGTTGAACCAAGGAAAAAATGGCTGGCACCAATGGGCTATGAAATTGATATTGACCGAGCTTCTAGGTCAATAAATACTTTATTGGCCGAGCCCAAAGATCCTCAGGAAACTAGGTTTGGAACCTATGAAGATGCCAAACAAAGGATAAAAATAGATCTTGTAATTGGAAAAGTGACTAAGAAATCTAAGAAAATGATGGACAAACTAATAAAACAATTTGGAAATGATGCAGAAGATGATGATGCATCTGAGGAAATTCTAGTTGAGGTAGCAACTGAGGAACAATTACTCCTAGGTAACAATGAGCATGATGAAGAGGCAACTAAGTCAGAAAAAGACATTCAGTCTTCACCGGTCAAGGCCACAGGTAAGAGGAAGAAAGAATAAGTACAAACATGGGCAAGGACAAGGTCTACTATAGCTGCTTCTCCACCTCTAAAGAAAGGAGTTGTGAAAATATCAAGGCCCACTCCTACAAAGACTTACCAAAATAAAATGAGAGGTGCAGAAGCCACCACCAAGCTACCAAAGAAGAGGAGAAAGATTATAAGGGAAAAAGATGACTTTGATGATGAAGAAGAGGAAGATCAGGATCAATTCAAGGTAGTTGTGAATAAAAATCAATCTATTGATGAGTTAGCAGAAACAATAATAGAAAGTGGAGGCCTTAGTAACTTGAAGTTAAGTCATTATGTACATATGTCTACCAAGGAATAGGAAAAGATAGCAGAGGCCATCATACAAATGATGATAAAGTTTAAAATGATACCAATTGAATTTTAAAGATATGTACCTAAGAGTCTGTATGAAAAAGTGTCAACAAGATGGACATATGCCTTGCACACTGAGAACAAGATGAGGGAACACTCATTGATATTGGTTATGCCCACATTATCAGTTCCTGAGATAGAATACTTGATGAAGCAATACTCGAAAATATTTTTGGTGAAAAGTAGAGCATTGAACATTTTGGCTGAAAAGCTTGTGGAGGTAGATGAGAACAGTCAACTCATATGGACTTCAATCCTCCAAGCCCAAGCAAAAGCAGATAAGTTGGCATTGGTGGCGATACCCAAGAAGAAGAGCAAAAGGAAAGGTAAAGGTATACACTTGGATGATGTTGATCTGGCTACCAAGGAACCAATAGATTTATCTGACACCGAGGTAATAGACACCACCATAACTATAGATTTTTATCCAGTAGGTTATAAAGAAGTATACCAAGATCCTCCCAAGCAAGTAATAATAATAGGGACAAATGATATTCTTATTGAAGACATCACAAATGGAGATCCTAATGATGTCAAGGATGATGAAGATGTCACTACTGTTGTAGATAATACTAAAGAAACAACACCAACTGAGCCAGCAACAGGTGTAATACCATGTGACCTACTGATCTTAGTACAAGCCATAGGGATCATAAAATTGAAGGAACCTGAAGGCTCAACCCCCAAGAAATAAAAGGATACAACAACAGATCAAGGGACAACAGGTGAGAAAGGATCAACCAACCAAGGAACAACAGAGCAAAATACTGCAAATGGGCCTACACAAACTGAGGTAGTATCACTGGTACCAAAGGAAAGCAAATCGGTAGAGACAACAACAAAATACACCACTACCGACACCCTAGGAAAATCTACCGAGACACTGGTTATAGGGCAACAGAAAGATGAAAGTGTGTCTATCGAGCCTGAGAAGACAAATCTAGAGACAAAGGCTCTAGTTCCATTTGTTAAAACATCCCCCACACCACAAAAGAAGAAGAAGAAATAGGGAAAGGGCCCAGTAACATTAGATGAGGTAATTGAGATACCTTCATGCAACCCTAGAAATTTAGACCTTGAAGAACTTAGAAAATATGGAGAATTATGCACTAGGAAGGTTGCACAAGAAAAGTTGAGAAAAGAAAGTAAAAGCAAGAAAATACTTGACGAAGTTAGAGACATCTTACAACAAGTAGTTCTGGAGATCAATGTCAATGAGGATATTCCTATACTTGATCAACTTGCTTCTCTAACTCAACACATAAATGCCCTTGACATTGATGCGTAAAAGAGAATAGAAGAAAGGGCTGAAGAAAAGATACAATAGAAACTTGTAGAGAAGATCAGCCAAGAAGTGGTAGTTAATAAGGTGAAGTTGTTTGAGATAATAACTGAGCTGCAATCTATTACTCAGACTATTATTCAAATTTTGTTCAAACTATGCACTATAGACCAATTCACTGTCAAGATCAATGAAAAGATTAAGAAGTTAGATGAAGAGATCAAGGTCAGTGAAAACTCATCTCTAACCAAGCCAAATGCTTTTCACAAGCATATATTAAAAGTTTAAGAACTTAGGTGGTTGAGATCGAATCTGAGGAAGCAGGAAGATACTATTTGTGACCAAGTCACCGAGCTACAAGCCAAGCTACTTCCCCACTTGAAATTTATGGAGAGATATATTTAAAAATAAAAAGCCTTAGTTTCTACTCCTGAGATTTTAGTGTTGGAGAATATCTTTGACATGCATGCACAAGTCAATCTTGAGCACATTGCTCTTGACAACTTGAAAGAGGAATGGGAAAACCTCTTGGAATCATTGAAGCAAACCCACAAGTACATTTTTGACAAGTTGTAAGTACATTTTTTAATGTTTTTGGCATTAATTTCAATAAGGGAGAAAACTATGTATATATGCCACTATGTACTTCACACCACCGAGAGCATGCATAAAGTGGGAGTTAGTCAGTTTAGAAAGAATTCAATGTATAGTTAGTAAATTTTTAGTCTGTATATTTTTTTTTTGTCGATACATATACATAAGGTTTTGATACTAATGCCAAAGGGGGAGATTGATATCTCTATTTGAGTATTAATGGATTGTTATTAGTATCAAATGAGTTTATTCGGTAAAGGTTGGAATAAGGATACAAACAAGTCAGTCCGTCAAGCATACAAAGCCTTCACACTGAGAAAAGACAAGGAAAAATTTCATGTTAACCGAATATAGGCTTAACCGAGCACACTAGCCAAGTGTTAGGAAATTATCGAGTACCGAGCTAGTGAACACCAAGCATTTGTACATACCGAGCATTAGTAATTTACTGATCAGTGAATGTAGTGTTTGCTGAGTAATTTAGGAAATGACATAGTAATCAGGAATTGCACATATCTCTATGTAAATGGTTTACACCGATCTATACACGGTTTACCAAGATCAATACATATTTAATATGGATGTAATCATTAACTTTTGTGATGATTCCTATGTAATGGAAGATCTAGGTTATTTTTGTACACCATTGATCTTAGGTTTTCTAAGATCTTGTAACCCTAATTAGGTCAAGATTGTTTGATATATAATTATAAAGATGTCATTATGAAACATACATCATGAAGCAATAGCTGCATATAGGGACATTAGGAGATCGGATAAGATTTTTATGATAAACAGTTTATCAGAGACAGTATCAATTTTATCAGAAACATACAAGGCTATCGAGAAGGACAGAAGAACTTATTCATCACATTGAGGTTATATTTGATTGTTATTTCATAGATCTAAATCAAACAAGATAGAGTTGTCATTTTATAGATATTCTATTGTTATCAATTTAACCATTGTAGCAGATTTAAATCTCTTAACAGATTAGACTTAACCATCTTATGTAAATCTCTTAATCGAGTGCACACTTGATTGTGTTGCTAAAATCCTTTAACAAGGTAGATCTAGTCGATCTTTTGTTACTCCTAATAGGGTAAGATCATCAGAAGTGATTAACAATTGTAGCCTTAACCAGCATACTTTATTTACTGTAGTAGTGAAGACTTTGTGGGTTTCATCCCCACCGTAGTTTTTAGCTTCTAACAAGGGTTTCTTCATAACAAAAATATCTGATTCATGAGTACTTATTTTCATGAATGATTTATTGTTTTGTTTACATGCACTTTACATTTCCAAGTTATATGAATGTATGTTGCGAACAATGAAATCAATCGGTTAGTTAAGAACTACTATTGCAGATTGTTAAGTGTTGAAAATAATTTAGGGTACTGATTCACCCCTCCCCTCTTAGTACTTTATCTTTCCAATCCCAACATATAGTACCCTATCAATTTGTACAAGTTCATACTACAATAGAGTATTGTAGAAAATAGTGAAAAACATAGCAATCTTTTATTATTGGCAATTAAATTCAATCAATATGTCATACCTCAACCCAAAGAGGAATATGTAGACATATTCTAACTTCCTTGATAGATCCCAACTATTTTTCAACCAATTAGCCATTGGGATTACAAGTTGTCTATATTTGACAAAATTTGCATTTGCAACATTTTGCAATGTCTTGTACTTAGACTAATGCATGTATTCATATGATTTCATCTACCCTTATTATATAAAAAATATGCCACACATGGCCTATGAACATGGAAACCAATAATCCTACCATATTCCTACTCATTTGGAATGTTTGGCCTATTTTGACCAATCAGGGCTACAAGTACATTACAAGAGCAAGTTAGCCTTATCTTAAGTTCCACTTGAGACCAGGTTTGCAATAGTGGTGCCATATTTTTGTATGTCATCTTCATCCATCCAAGTAGAATCCTCTTTAGGAAGGTTTTGTCATTTTACTAGGCACTATTTGTATGTCTTATTTCTAGTCTTCCTGACCTCCTTTGTATCAAGGATACATTCAAGTTTCAAATGTTGTCTAGGTGGAAGTTCTTTCACCCACTCTTCATTATCCTCTGATACAAAACTTGCATTAGAACCTACAATCATAGAACCTTTATATGGAAACAAGTCAGAGACATTAAAAATTGGTGAAATTTTTATACCAGGGGGTAGTTCAATTTCATATGTATTTTGGCCAAACTTATGCACTATTCTATAGGGTCCAATATTTTTCATCATTATCTTGGTATGTTTTCCTTTAGGGATTCTTTCCCTTTGAGATGAGCCAAGACCGAATCCCCCACTTTGAACTGGAAATCCCTCTTCTTTTCATTTTCCTTTTCCTTGTATTTCTCTGCATTCTTTTGGAGAGGGACCTGACGTAATCATGAATTTCTTTCATAGTCACTACAAAGTCTTCCCCTTGAGCACTTCTATCGGTTCCCTATAGATTTATGAGTTATAGTATCCCCCTTGGGTGGATGCCATAAACCACTTCAAATGGGCTCTTTATTGTACTTTTATTCATAGAATCATTATAGGAATACTCTTTATGAGGTAAGACCATATCACATGCTTGTTCATGCTCTTTTGTTAGACATCTCAAGAGGTTCCCTAATGACCTATTCACCACTTCATTTTTTACATCTATTTTTGGATGGTATGAAAAGCTTAAGGATAAATGTTTCCTAACTTTTTCCATAGGGTTCGCCAAAAGTGACCAACAAAATTTGAATCTCTATTGAAAACAATGTTTAAGGGAAATCCATGAATCCTTAAAATCTCTTCGAAGAAGATTTCTATAATATGAGAGGCATCATTAGTACATTTACAAGACAGAAAGTGTGCCATCTTGTTGAATCTGTCTACCACCACAAAGACATTTTCATGACCCTTTTGTGTTTTTGGTAGACCTAGAACAAAGTCCATGCTCACACTCCCCCATGGTCTTCTTGGAATGGGGAGTGGTTGATAAATGCCTAAATTATATGCCACTCCTTTATCCCTTTGACATATCATAAACCCTTCTACAAACCTTTTGAATATCATAATGAATTTTGGACCTGAAGTAGAACATCCTTACTTTCTCTAAGGTCTTGTCAAGACCAAAGTTCCCTCCTAAGCCTCCATAATATTTCTCCTTCACAATGTTCTCTCTCATGGAACATTTAGGAACACATAGTTGACTACCTTTAAACAAAAAACCATTTTTTATTAGATAATAAGAGTATTCAATATGATAGGAATCATAAAAATTATTGCAAACCTCATAGATCTTCTTGAATTCCACATCATGCTTGTGCATGTCCTTAAGGGGTTCAATGTGTATGCTTTGGAGTTTTACTTCTTACACCGTCATTGTTCTCCTACTAAGAGCATATGTCATTGTGTTGGACACTCCCTTCTTGTGATTTATGGTGAATGTATATGTCTACAAGTGCTCCACCCACTTCATGTGTTTGTGACTCAATTTGTCTTGTCCATTTAGAAAACTTAATGCATGGTTATCAATAGAAAAAATGAACTCCCTAGGTAATAGTTATTGCCTCTATTTTTTCAAGGCTTGGACCATGGAATACAATTTTAGATCATACGAGGAATACTTCCCCTTAGCCTCATTAATCTTTATACTAAAAAATGCTATTGGCCTACCCTCCTAACTCAAGACTGCACCAATAGCCATGTTACTAGCATCACACTCAATAGTGAAAAGTTTATTAAAATCAGGTAATACCAAGATAGGTTGTTGTGCTGCCCTTTTTTTCAAGTATTCCAACCCTTTGTTTGTAGCATCAGTCCAAGAAAACTTACATTTTTTTCCTCCCTTGATGGTTTCCAATATAGGTGCACATATATGACTAGAGTTCTTGATGAACTTCCTATAAAAGGTGGAAAGGCCATGAAAAATTTTCACATCCCACACTCATCTTGGGGTTGGGAAATTCAAGATGGCTTCTACCTTTGAAGGGTCCATTTTTAGACTTCCCTTGGAGATAACAAAACCAAGATATACAAGCTCATCTTTCATGAAGTCGCACTTTTTTAGGTTGATCATGAGTTTTTCCTCATGCATATTTCTCAAGAAGATGTCCAAATGCTTCAAGTGTTCCTCCTTTGACCTTCTAAACACAAGGATATCATCCAAATATACTACAACAAACTTTCCAATGAAATCATGCAATACCTCATTCATTAAGTGCATAAAATTTCTTGGATAATAAAATAGCCCAAAGGTAATAACCAACCATTCATATAGGGCTTCATTGGTCTTAAAGGTAGTTTTCCAATCATCCCCTTACCTGATTCTTATCTAGTGATAACCGCCCTTTAGGTCAATTTTGGAGAAATAACATGCCCCTCCTAGGCAGTGCATAAGATCCTCTATCCTTGGCATTAGAAATTTGTACCTTATTTTAATTTTGTTAATGGCCCTTGAGTCAATAAAAATCCTCCATTTACCATCCTTTTTGGGTTTTAGGATAGTTGGTACTACACATGGACTTAAACTCTTCCTTACGAAACCCCTATCCAATATCTCTTGCACTTGCCTTGCAATTTATTCATTTTGAGAGGGTGTAATTTTGTATGTATCCTTATTAGAAATGTGGCTCCTAGTATGAGATCTATTATATGGCTTATGTCTTTGATTGGAGTCGGGGAATAAGGAATTTCCTCTACCACTATTCCCTTGTATGTTTCTAATAAATTATGCACTTCATTAGGGATATCTTTGTTTCTACTATCAATGAGATCTAATTCTTCTTTGGGTCTCAAAACTAGTGAAAATCCTAGATCATCCCCTTCCTTCATGGTCTCTATGAACTCCTTTTCTCCTACCATCATTATGCTAGGTCCTTCATGGCTTGGACTATTCTCCTTTAAGAGTGGTGACATATTATAAGTTACCCCATCTTTTTGAATTACATAGGTATTGTATTCTCCATCATGTTTAGCCCTTCTGTCAAACTTCCAAGGCCTACATAAAAGGAGATGACATCCATCCATATGGATGATGTCACATACAATCTTGTCTTTATAGGTTCCTATGTTTAACTCTACTCATGACTATTCACTAACTAACACCTGTTGCCCCTTTTTTAGCCATGATAATTTATAAGGATTAGAATGAGGGATCCTTTTCAAATTTAACTTCTCTACCATTTCTAATGATACAATATTGTTAGTGGATCTAGAATCTACAATTACCTTGCATACCTTTCCTTGGACCTTGCAATTTATTCTGAACAATGCCTTCCTCTAGGGTGGTTCCTTGGTGATAGGGAATTTTAGGAGTGTTCTTTTGTGCATTAGGGTCTCTCCAAATTTTTATGTAATGTTCACCATAGGGGAGGTTACACTTTTTGCATCTTCTTGAACCAGTTAGTTCCTTCTCTCTCCTCCATGAGAGCTTGAGGCTTCTTCTTCGGGCATTTTTGTAGTGTGTCCCACTCAATTGAAATTGTAACACTTGCCATTAAAGGTACTTGGACCTCTGCCTAATCCTCCACATATCCCTCTACCATTTGGTCTTATTCCTCTGTAATTCCCTTTGAAATTTGTGTCGCATCCATGTTCACTATGACTAGATTTTCCTTGAGTTCTTTGGGACTATCCTCTACCTCCAAAATTACCCCTACTTCTAAATTTTCTTCCTTCCTTTGTTATGTTTCTCACTCTTCCTCTTTAGTTTCTCCTCTACTCTTAAAGATACTTGAAAACATTCATCAACCATTCTTGGAGTCACAAGGTTGATTTCATCCTAAAAATTAAACCTTAGGCCATTGAGGTATCTAGAAATCTTCTCCTTTTAATTTTCTACATGTCCACATCTAAGTATGAGTTTATCAAATTATTTATATATGAGGATACATCCATGTCCTTCTACTTCAAATTATGCATCCTCTTGTATACTTGTATTTCATGGTCTGCATGTAGGAATTGGGCCTTGATCTTACTCACCATTCTTCCCCATAAACTTATCATGGATGTTCCTACCTTCACCCTTTCTCCTTGGGTGTAATTCCACCAAGTTAGAGCATACCCCTTCAATTTTATCTTGGAAAATTTTACTTTCTTATCTTCTGACATCTCCTTATATTCAAAGTAGTTATTGATTGCATAAATCCACTCAAGTACTTCCTCAGGGTCCATTTTTCTTCCATAGATAGGGATGTCCATTCTCACATCATTAGAATCCTTATTCACTATCTGCAAAATTATCATGAATCTGTTACTCCTATTTGAGCATTAACGTATTGTCATTAGTATCAATCAGTTATTCAATTGGTAAAGGTTGGTAAAAAGAGACAAACATGACAGTCAAGCAAGCATACAAAAGCCTTCACACTAAGAAAAGTCAAGGAAGAACTCTAAAATAATCGAATATAGGTTTGACAAAGCACACTCACCAAGAAATAGATAATTACCAAGTACCGAGCTAGTGATCACCAAGCATTCATTTAAATCAAGCATCATTATTTATTGAATGGTGAATGTAGTGATTACCGAGCAAAGCAGGAAATGACATAGTAATCAAGAATGGCACAAACATCTATGCAAATGGTCTACACTGACTAGGAAAATAGTTTACTAAGATTGAGATAATATTTAATATGGATGTAATCATTAATTTGGTGGTGATTCCTATGTAATGTTAGATCTAGGTTATTTTCTTACACCGTTGATCTTAGGTTTTCTAAGATATTGTAATCCCTAATTAGGTCAAGATAGTTTGACATCAATTTGTAAAGAGTTCATTATGATCATGCATCATGAAGGAGTAGCCACACTAAGGACATCAGGAGATCAGACAAAAGGTTTTTGACACAAGGTTTATGATTGAAGGATACAGTTTTCAGAACTCATAAACAAGGCTACTAAGAAAAATAGAAGGACACATACATTACACTAAGGTGATATTTATTTAATACTTCACAAATCTGAATCAGACAAGATTAAGTTGTTATTTATAGATACTTTTATTGTTATCAATTTAACCATTGTAGCAGAATTCAAAATCTCTTAACAGAGTGAACTTAACCATTCTTATGTAAATATCTTAACCGAGTACACACATACTTTGTGTTGTTAAAATCCTTTAACTAGGTAGATCTAGTCGATCTTATTGTTACTCCTAACAGGGTAAGATCATCAAAAGTGATCACAAACTTGTAGCCTTAACCGGTATACTTTATTGTTGTAGTAGTGAAGATTTGTGGGTGTCATCCCCACCGTAGTTTTTACCTTCTTACAAGGGTTTTTGAGATACCAAAATATATGTATCATGAGTATGAGTTTTCATGAATGTTTTATTGTTTATTTTACATTTTTTAGTTACATGAATGTATGTTTCTAACAATGGATTCATTCAGTTAATTGAGATCTATCTCAAGTGAAAAAATTTAGTCTTGAAAGTTTTTAAGGGTACTGATTCACCCCTCCCCTCTCAGTACTTATCTTTCCATAATCCCAACAATTGGTATCATAGCTAGATCTCTTGTTAAGGAAGTTTAATCACTAAAGAGGAAAGATCTAAGGATGGAAAGATATAAGTTGGACAAGACCATTGAGAATCAAAGGTTACAGATGTAGATCTTTATTGATAAATTCAAGGAAGCCAAAGAAGAACTAAAGAAGTTACTGATCAAAAGGAAAGATATGGAAATTTGGTATAATGAGACTGATTATCATGAAGAATAAATAGATGATCCTTTTGAGACATTCAAATTTGGATCTGGTAGCATATATGATACATCCAAAGGAACAATATCAGATCTATCTGAAAAGAATCTAGATCTTACTAAATAATTAAAATCTCTGCAAATCGGCTAAGAGACAAAAATGGTTAGGTTGATTGATGTCATGAACAATGCTAGGCAAGAAGAATAAGAAAGAAACTTGGCTATTGAAGAAAGGATACAAATGACTGAGAAGCTACAAGAGAAGGAATCTAAGATACTAAGACTCACCGAGCATCACTTTGAAATCTCCAATAAAATGGTTTTCATAAGTCAACAAGTCAACCGAGTAAACAATGAGCTTACAAGGAAACTAGAAGACATCAATGAATTAAGAGAGGAAAATGAAAGATTGAAGAATGAGGTCAAAATGCAATAACAACATAATGAGATGATCAAGAAAGCTGAAGATGGTACCAAAAGAATAGATGAATTTCTGATAAGTCAGAAAGGACTTGGCAGCACAACTGGTTTAGGCTACACCGAGCAGGGAGAGTCATCAAAACAAGATGAAAAGAACAATACCTACACTAATCAAAGGTCAAAGAAGCTATCATGTTATAAATGTGGAAAATCGAGCCACACATCAAATATTTGCAGGAGCAAAGATAAAGGTATTCCTAAATCCACTTCTAAGTTTAATGGTCATTGTTATAACTGTAACAAGTATGGACATCAGGCACATGAGTCCAGATCTAAATTGAATAGGACTCCTAAGAAACCCTGTATGGAGAAACATTGTCACACTTGCAACATGCATGGATACATACCACAAGGATGCTAGACAAAAATGAAGCAAGTCTGGACACCGAAAGAACAGAACAAAACATATCAATCGAGAAGGCAAGGTAATGCATATACTTGGGATTACAACACATGGGTTAATTGCACAACATGTGGTAGGTATGGATATATAGCAGCAAACTACATGAGAAAGAACTGGAGAGGAAGATCTTGCAATTGGAAAAATACTGGTATAGCTTGTTTACATTGTCATAAGGTTGGTCACCTATGCAAGGATTGTAGAGACCGAGTACCAGAGATAAAAACAAATGAAAATGGAAATACAATTGAGTAAATTATGATGATGAGGAATTAAATGTGGAGAAAAGCATCAAGTGATAATTTTGGATCAAGCAATGCAGTTGGTGACACCTCGTCCATTAGATTGGGTGACATCACCACCTCCACCTAAATCATAAAAGGTATGTATGGAACTCAATTTCAAATCGGTTATATCTAACAAACAGTTCCTTATATCTAGTGATTGCATACCAAATCTGCATGAAACAAGATGCACTATGGGTTTATATGCTTAGAGCCTTAAATGTCTACAGTTGGTATAAACAAGACTGAGTATGTATTTGCTATTCGGTAACTATTGGCAAGGTTAACCAAGTTGTGGTATCAACCGAGTAATGTTCAAGTGTTAACTGAGCTTAAGATATTTTTGAAGTATAAACTGAGCACAACTACATCTACTGAGTTGTGGTAGGTCAAGCATTAAATGTGAAATTTTGAGTGGGAAAAGAATTTTTGGGTATAAATAAATGGTGGACTTAGTCATTTTTCACATTGCAATTACGAAGAACTAGAGTGATTTCGAGTGAGATTTGAGTAGAGAATTTCCAGAGCAGTTGAGTAGAGATTTGAAGGATTTCTGAGTAAGTTAGTCTCGATCACAAGTAAGTTTCTCTTTCACTGAGATATTTCATAACTATTTCTTGAAGCCCTAATTTGAAGAACGATGGCATCCTCATCAAAGGTTATGAAATCCAAGTCTAGGAGTGATAAGAATGTCACTTTGATAAAATATGCAACTTGTACTAAGCCTAAATACAAGTTACATCCTGAGGTTGCATCACAAATTGATAAAACCGGTGTATTCTTGAGAATTCCACCTAGGGTTTTGCTGGTTCATGACATCCGCACATACATACATCATAAAATCAATAAATTAGGGGATTTGAAATTCAATTCACCTTCCAGGAGATGAGTTTCAATGGAAAGCTCAAGGATGAGCATACACACTTGACGGTGAAGGGTTTAGGGAACACCATTTATTTAGAGAATGAATGGAATAAGGTAGTGTTGATCCATGTGCATGAGGACAAGTTATGGCTAGATGAACCAGTCAAAATCACTAGGAATATCATACATCCAGTCATTGGTTACCCCATAACTGACAAGGTAAAAGCATTAAGGAGTGTAACGAGAGCTGAGATTGAGAAATTAACTGGAGCTGAATGGGATGGTAGAGGCATGAGAATCAACACTATTGTTGATCCTGAGACAAGGTTTGGTGCATATGAAGTCAGGTATAAGATATTTCAATCTAGCAAGTCGAGTAGTGTACCATGTGGTGTTGTGGACATAGCATATAAGATTGTGAAGAAAGGCTTTCAATTCAACCTCGTCAAGCTCTTATTGAAATATTTGGATGAGAATATGAGAACCATCAAGTTGCAAAAGACAAATACCTGTAAGTTTGGTTCACTATTGATTTGCATATTTTTCTATGTACAAAACTTCTTTCCCTCAGTCGTTAATGTTGACTAGGATGTTGACCGACTGGTCATTTTGCAAATCAATGATTACATTCAAAGTCTGGGTTAAACTTTTGTTAGCATTATGGATGTATACATTGAGTAGTTTAAGGACAAAATGTATAAAAGAAGTAGAATACCAGGTCAACTGGTTGAGAAATACAAGGAAGATATATGTTTCTTAGTGGACACCGACACCACTCTAATAAAGGTAGTTGAACCAAGAACTATATGGTTATCCCCTATGGGATATAAACTTGATATTGACCAAGCCTCCAAGTCAATAAAGTCATTATTAGTCGAGCCTAAAGATCCACAGGCAAGTAGGTTTGGGACCTATGAAGAGACCAAACAAATAATTAAGATGGATCTTGTTGTAGTTAAATTGAATATGAAATCAAATAAAATGATGGACACATTGGTGAAACAATTCAGAGATGATGCAAAAGAAGAAGAGGCATCTAAGGATATTTCGATTGAAGAGGCAACTAAGGAAAAATTATTGATAGGAAATAGTGAACATGATGGGGAGGAGACTGAGTCTGATAAAGACATTCAATCTACACCAGTCAAGGCCACAGGGAAGAGAAAACAAGTAGAAGCACCTACATGAGAAAGAACAAGGTACTTAATAGCTACTTCTCCACCCCTAAAGAAAGGAGTAGTGATAATTTCAAGGCCAACACCCACCAAGACATCAAAAGAAGAAGAGAGGTGCCCAAGCCACCTCCAAGATACCTAAAATGAGGAGGAAATTAATAAGAGCAAAGGATGATTTTGATGATGATGATAAAGAGGAACTTCAAGATAAATTTAAAGTTTTTTGTGAATAAAAATCAATCAATTGATGAATTAGTGGAAACTATAAAGGAAACTAGAGGTCTTAGTAACCCCAAATTGAGTCGGTATGTACATATGCCTACCGAGGATGAGGAAAAAATTGAAGAGGCCATCATAAAAATGATGATTAAATTTAAAAAGGTAAATATTGAGTTTTCAAGGTATGTACCTAAGGGTTTGTATGAGAAAGTGTCTACAAGATGGACTTATGCCTTGCACACTAAAAAGAAGATGAGGGAACATTCACTGATATTGTTTATTCCTACCTTATCAGTTCTCGAAATAGAAGAATTAATGACAATATTCTAAGATATTTCTAGTAAAGAGTAGAGCCCTGAACATTCTGGCAGGCAAACTTGAGGAAGTTGATGAGAATAGTAAACTTCTATGGACTTCAATTCTAAAATCCCAAGCAGAAGTAGACAAATTGGCATTGGTAGTAGTTCCTGAGAAGAAGAGTAAGAAGAAAGGTAAATGAATTTACTTAGATGATGTCGATCTTTCTACCAAGGAACCCATAGATTTATCAGACACTGAGGTAGCAGATATTGCCATTTCTATAGACTTCTACCCAACATGTTACAGAGAAGAAGACAAGGATCCTCCTGAGCAATTAATAATAATAGGAACAGATGATGTATTAATTGAATATATCACAAATGGAGATCCTAATGACATAAAATATGATGAAGACATAAACACTACTGCAAATACAACTGAGGAAAATGTACCCACCGAAGTAGTAATAAGTGAAATTCTAGGTGACTTACCAATTCTACTACAAGCTGTTGACATATTCACACAAAAGGAACCCAAAGGCTCGACCCTCGAGAAAAAAAAAAGATATACCCAAGGAATAAGGGACAATAGAGAAGAATACTTCCAATGAGCCTAAGAAAAAAGAGGTAGCAACACAAGCACCCGAAGAAACTAAATTGGTAGAATTAACAACAATAGACACCACAACTAACACTGAAGGAAAAACTATCTAGACATGGGTCACCGGGCAACCTAAGGAAGAAATTTTGTCAACTGAGCCTAAGAAGAAAAATCTGGAGACTAAATCTCTCATTCCATATACCAAATCACCAACACTGGAGAAGAAAAAGAAAAAGAAACATGGTAAGTGTCTAGTCGCATTGGATGAGGTTATTGAGATACCTAAATGTGACCCTAGAACATTAGACCCCGAGGCACTAAGAAAATATGGGGAATTGTGCACAAGGAAGGCTGCACAAGAAAAGCTAAAAAAGGAGAGTAAAAGAAAGCAAATTCTAGAGGACGTTAGAGATATTTTACAACAAGTAATTCCTGAGATCGATGTTGATGAGGATACTCCCATCCTTGATCAACTTGCAACTCTAACCGGAAACATAAATGCCCCAGATATTGATGTTGAAAAGAGAATAGAGGAAATGGAAGAAGCAAAGATTTAATTAAAACTAGCAGATAAAATAAGCTAGGAAGTGGCAATAAATAAGGTTAAGCTCTCTAAGGTTATTACCGATATGGAAACCATTATTCAGAAAATAATTCAAATTTTGTTTAAGTTATGTATTGTTGACCAATTGACTACCGAGGTTAGTGACAAGATCAAAAAGCTAGATGAAGAAATTAAGGTCAATGTAAACAGTTCTCTAACCAAGCCAAAATTTTTTCATAAGCATATATCAAAAGTTCAAGAACTTAGGTGGTTGAGATCATATTTGAGGAAGGAAGAAAATTCCATAAGTGATCAAGTCACTGAGCTACAAGCTAAGTTCCTTCCACATCTAAAGATCATGGAGCGACATGTAAATAAGGAAAAAGCTTTAGTTGCCACCCCTGAGATTTTTGTACTTGAGAATATTTTTGACATGCATGCACAAGTTGGTCTAGAGCACATTACTCTTGACAAATTGAAAGAGCAATGGGAAAACCTCTTGGCATCCCTAAAGAAAACCCATCAGCATATTTTGTATAAGTTGTAAGTACATATTTTTTGTTTGGCATTAATTTCAAAAAGGGGGAAAGTCTATGTATGTATGTGTATATATGTGTGTGTGTGTGTGTGTGTGTGTGTGTGTGTGCCATTATGTACTTTGCATCGAGAGCATGCACAAAGGGGGAGTCAGTGTATAGTTAGTATATTTTTGAGTTTGTATATATTTTTTTGGCAATTGGTACATATATATAAGGCTTTGATACTAATGCCAAAGGGGGATAATGTTACTGTTATTTGAGCATTAAAGGATTGTCATTAGTATCAATCAGTTATTCAGTTGGTAAAGGTTGGTAAAAAGAGACAAACAGGATAGTCGGTCAAGCATACAAAGCCTTCACACTGAGAAAATTCAAGGAAGAACTCTAAGATAACTGAATACAGGTTTGAATGAGCATACTCATCGAGCAATAGGCAATTACTGAGTACTGAGATAGTGATCACTGAGCATCAGTATTTACCAAATGGTTAATGTAGTGATTACTGAGCAAAGTAGGAAATGACATAGTTTTCAGGAATGGCACAAACATCTATGAAAATGGTTTACACCAATCAGGAAAATAGTTTACCAAGATCGAGACAATATTTGATATGGATGTAATCATTAATTTAGTGATGATTCCTATGTAACGTTAGATCTAGGTTATTTTCTTACACCGTTGGTCTTAGGTTTTCTAAGATATTGCAAATCCTAATTAGGTCAAGATAGTTTGATATAAATTTGTAAAGATTTCATTATGATCATGCATCATGAAGGAGTAGCCACACTAAGGACATCAGGAGATCAGACAAAGGGTTTTTGACAGAAGGTTTATGATTGAAGGATACAGTTTTTAAAACTCATAAACAAGGCTATTGAGCAGAATAGAAGGACACATACATCACATTGAGGTGATATTTATTTGATAATTCATAGATTTGAATCAGACAAGATTAAGTTGTTATTTTTACAAATACTTTTACTATTATCAATTTAACCATTGTAGCAGAATTCAAAATCTCTTAACAAAGTGAACTTAATCATTTATGTGTAAATCTCTTAACCGAGTACACACATACTTTATGTTGTTAAAATCCTTAGCCTAGGTAGATCTAGTAGATCTTATTGTTACTCCTAATAGGGTAAGATCATCAAAAGTGATCACAAACTTGTAGCCTTAACCAACATACTTTATTGTTGTAGTAGTGAAGATTTGTGGGTGTCATCCCCACCATAGTTTTTACCTTCTTAAAAGGGTTACTATGATAACTAAATATCTGTGTCATGAGTATGAATTTTCATGAATGATTTATTGTTTAGTTTAGATTTTCAGTTACATGAATGTATGTTTCTAACAATGGATTGAGTCAGTTAATTAAGATCTACAAGTGCAAAGTTTTTAGTCTTGAAAGTTTTTAAGGGTACTGATTCACCCCTCCCCTCTTAGTACTTATCTTTCCATAGTCCCAATAGAATGTTCACTCATCAGGTGGTAACTCTTCCCCCTGACTCTATAGAGGGTTCTCATCTTCCTTCTCCTCTTCCTTAGATTCATCCCCATCCCTTATCTCTTTTCTCATTTTCTCTTTCTCTTCTTTATCTTGTAAGGTTGCCAACTTCTCTTCCATTTCCTGGAATCTCTTGGCCAGTTCTGCAATCATCCCCTTTGGAGGCATTTGGTGCAGGAGAACCTAGGGTGAAAATCCCTTCTTTATTTTGGTTGTTTTCTTTTTTAATTATTTAGGTTGATTAGGAAATATTAGGAGTATTTTGAGGTGGTTAGGGTTGTTAAGTTAAGATTTATAGGCCTTTTATTCATCCACTCCTTTGTAATATCCAAGAGGTCAAAATGTGTCAAAAGGTGGAATGAACCCTCTAGATCCTTAGGAGGTCAATTTTTAAGTGTTTTGAGTCTTTAAAAGTCAAGTTAGGGTTTATGCGAACTGGCCATGGTGGAAAAATCAAGAAAATTCCATTTGGTTAAGAGTTGTGAAAAAGTTGCTCATAGCAACTTTGCAATTTTGCAACTTTTGAAAAGTTGCTCAACAACTTTGTCCAAAAGAAGGCTTTTGACCTAAATGGTCAAATGGGTTAGTTGGAGTAGTTGTGTCAAAGAGGAGAAAACTATTTAAGCACCTATATGGTGATATCACAAGTTTGGATGAATTTTATACTATTTTTATATAGATTGTGTAGTTACAAACAAGGACTGTGACTGTTTCAAGATAGTTTGGATTGAATAGATTTATAAATGGCATAGTGTTATTGGATTTTCCAATGTAATTAGCTTCTCATGATAGTCTAATAACTTTGTGTGTAGATATATTGTCAAGTTATTTCCATTTTATATATTCTTGTTAATTTTCTTTAAGATTTTGGTTCACTGGTCTATTTTGGACTGTACATAGCCTCTCGAGCTTCTTAAATCCATGGAAAAAAAATGAGCTTAAATGGAATGCAAGAGGGGTCAGTCTACATATCTTTCCTTTTTTTTTTAGGAGTAGAAGTGGTAGGAATGAATTTTGAGCTCTTGTTCTAGGTGAGCTTGGCCATAGCCTGATTAGGGAAAAAGAGAATCAGAGACCAAGAAGTTATAGGGTTGGATTAGTAGAAGCAATCCAAGGGTTGGAATATGTTGAACCGGTGAATATACAACACTCCAAGAAATGGTGGCACTTGGTGGCAATTTTTCATCGGTCCATGAAGACAAAATCAGTTTAAAGAGCAATTAGCCCTATTTTTAAGGACCGAGTCTAAAGGTGCAAAGGTATTGTATGGAAGACTTAGAGAGACCTCACCTTGAAAATATTTTGTGCTTTTTAAAAAGGTATCTATATCCTAAACTAGGTTTGGGGTTCCTTAACCAAAATTCTAAGGAAATCCATATTTTGTACCTGAACGGGGCTACAAGGGGCAACTAGGCCTAATTCCTATATTTTAGGAACTAGATGGGAAGGAGGTTGAAGAAGGGTTCCAAACCTTAAAATTAGTTTTTATATTTCCTAAAGTTATTGAAATTCAACCCTACAATCCATGGTGAGCATATAGGCATAGGTTTCTAGAAAACACTATGTGGAAATCAGTGAGCATTGAAGTATCTTGTTGATAGGGTGGAACTTGGTTAGAAGGGTAGTGATCTTAGTGACTTTCCCTTGAGATTAGGGGTAGAGAAGTCCCTAAATAGGTCCATTGGAAAGGCCTTAAGAGTGATTCAAGTTGACTCCAATTTTAGAACTGCCACTCCTATCATATTGGTATCAGAGCCTAAAGATTAAGCTTGTGTAGTTTGGATGTTGTATTTGTAATCACCCAAAAATGGTCTAGTAAACCTTGAGCTTCACTCTAACATTAAAACTTTAAATTTAAATACTAGACTAAATTGTGTGCTTAATAAATTTTGCATATTTATTTAATCTCTTATTTCTTGATCAAATCATCATTTTATCATTTATTTAAGTATATCCTACAGTTTGAACAAAGAACATGTCCCCTTTTAATTAAATAAAGGTCCCCTTCTAATTAAATAATGGAAACCACTTTCCTAAAAATAATAAATTAAAAATTAAAAATAAAAATAAAAGTGCACTTTCCAATGAGATGGAATATTTTGACTTTTGAAAAAGGTTTTTGCCTCTGTATCTCAACCACTCATTATTTTGCCTCTTAATCATGTCCATTGATTTTGCCTCTTGAGAATCTTGAGCACATGGATCAGCCAAGATTTAATCTCCACCATTGCTCATTTATTTTTGCCTCTTAATCTTGACCGTCCATTCATTTCTAAATTCATTTAAAAGGAGACTCTATCATTATTGACATCCCATCTCTTGCATTATCCCATCCTCATAGCATTCTTAGCTTCTTGAGATCTTGAAATTTTATTGCAGGTTCTTGGAGTTTTGGCATCTTAGCATCTTGGAATCTTGGAGTCTTGAAATCTTGGAATCTTTGAGTCTTGCAATCTTGGAATCTTGGAGTCTTGCAATATTGGCATCTTGGAGCTATGGGATTCTTAGATCTTTCATATTGAATCATTTCATCATCATTGTCATTTTCTTTCTCACATCTAGCTTAATCCATATCATCTTAGATCTAATTTTCTTTTCATTTCTTACACATCATTTTAGCTTAGATCTTGCATCTCATCTTATATCTACTTTGCATTATCATTTGAATCTTCCATTCTATGGTGTACCTTGCAAGGGTCTTTTTTTAAGATTCATTTGAGATCCACCATTCATAATATCTACATGGTTCTTGCACGTCATGGATAGGAAGCTATAAGTCACTTCTTGAGATCTCCTTCTTCATGGATTCCCTCAAGTGTATGTTAATCTCTATTGAGCATTTAAGGTTGTCATTAGTATCAAAGGATAGTAAACAGGTCGGTCGATTACTTATATTGAGTTGGTCAGTAACCAGAAGTAAGACAGAGCAGTTGGTAAAGCATTTACACCAAGCATCACACAGTTTACCAAGCACCAGCGACATTGATGGTCAGTAAACACCAAGCATCGCAGTATACACCAAGCATCGCAGTATACACCGAGTAGATTATACAGTGTTTACTGATGATCACAGAAAATGGCATAGTAATCTGAAATGGCACATTCTTCTATGCAGATGGTTACAACAGATCATAAAATGGTTTGCCAAGATCAAGGAGCATTTATTGTAAAAGATACTCATTAAATGTAATGCTTATCTTATTGTAATATTTGATCTAGGTTAATTTTGCATCGTAGATCTTAGGGTTATGATTATTTTTGTAAACCTAATTTTTGCTAAAGCGAAAAAATAGAACACTATATATTTTGTATGTTTGCACCATTTTATTAGGTTGGTGAACTAATATATATATATGAATCACGGAGTACTTGAAGACATCACCTAACTTCAAGACAATCAGTTTACCGAGCATAACAGTGTACAGAGGATATCAGATTGAGCAGAATCAAAGAAGGCTACTGAGCAAAACAGAGCAGAGAATCATCACAAATAAGGTGATATTTTGATGAGCACTTATAGATCTATTTTAGACAATTGAGTTGTCAACTAGCAGATATTTACCTATTACTTTCTGACAATTGTAGTAGAGTTTTGATAAAATCTCTTAAAAGAGTAGACTTAACAATCTTATGTAAATCTATTAACCGGGTACACACTTCATTAGTGTTGTTTAAATCCTATAACTAGGTAGATCTAGTTGATCTAATATGTTACTCCTAACAGGGTAAGATCACCAGAAGTGATCAAAACTTGTAGCCCTAACAGGCAAACCTTTTCTATCTGCAGTAGTGAAGAATTTGTGGGTGTCATCCCCACCGCAATTTTTACCTTCTTACAAGGGTTTCTGCATTACCAAAATACTTGTGTTATGTGATTGTCATATTGATTTCATGTTTTTTACTTTCTCAAGTTAACTAGATGATTGATTTATGTAATTAGATTCAAGTTATTTTGATTGGTTATCATAGTACACAGTTATAGATCTGAAAGGTTTTACAAGTAAAGTTTTAGAAGGCATTGATTCACCCCTCCCCTCTTAGTACCTATCTCTTCTAATTCCAATAGTGTAATGGTTTATAGAAGTGACCTCACTTTTTGGTACACACTGTTCACTAGAATTAGTAGATTCAAGCAAGATGGTAACTAATACTGAGTTGGAAAAGGATGTTGAAGGACAGAGAGAGGAGAATAGAATCCTAAAGGAATAGTTGGCAAATATGGAAACCAAGTTGGAATAAGTACAACTCCAGACAGTTGCAATGAGTGAGTTGATGAAAGAAAATGAAGAGAAGGGTAAGTCAATGGAAGAGGAAGATGTAGTGCCAGAGCCTGGCCCTGTAATCCAAGAAGAACCATTCTTGAAAGATTTTACATAAATGAGTGGTAATGCATTGGAAGGTGTACCTCTATTCAGTGGTAAGATGGAACCAGAAGTGGTCATGGAATGGATAGAAGGACTTGAGAATCACTTTGAGTGTGATAGTGTCACAGAAGCCCAAAAAGTAAGAGTAGCCAAGACAAGGTTGAGAAATAGCTCTCACTTGGTAGGAATTTATCCAAGATGAAAAAATCAAGGAAGGGAAGAATCCTATAACTAGTTGAAAGGGTATAGTAGCCAAGATAAGGGAGGCTTATCTACCAGATGACTATGAGGTAGAGTTTCACAAGAAGAGGTAGAATTTAAGATAAAAAGACCTTGATGTAAGTGCCTATACCGAGGAGTTTTGCAAGCTTTATTTGAGGTCACATGTGATGGAAGAAGAGAGTTTTAAAGTGGCTAGGTACCTTAATGGGTTGAGATGGAATATACAAGAGGAAATTAGTCTCCTAAGTCCTAAGCTTGTACACCAATGCTATCAGTTAGCCCTAAAGGTGGAGGAGAAGCTTAGGAAGATATGTGACTCAAGCAGTAGGGGAAGAGGTAGAGGGAGAGATGAAAGAAGTCAAAGAGGAGGATTTGGAGGAAGGAACTTGGAAGCAAGAACCCAAGGTAATTCCAATCTCACAGAGAACCAAGGAAAATCAGGAAACAGTAGAGGGGGTTACAATAGAGGAAGATGCCCTAATAACAACTCAAGGGGAAGATCAAATAGTAAGGGAAGAGGATATTATTTCCCATCTATGAAATGCTATAACTGTCACCAATATGGACACCTTGCATATAAGTGTCCGAAAAAGAGCTCATCATCCCAAGGAGGAGAGAAGAGGGCAAAATTTTTTGCAAGAAGAGTCTTCAAGTAGCAAGATAGTAGAGGTATGATTGGATTCAGAGATGGGGGAGAAATTAATGATTAGGATAGCACTCATAAAAGATCCAATCAAAGAGGAACCAAGTCAAAGAAGGTCCTTGTTTAGAGTCAAATGCAAGATTCTAGGTAAAGTTTTCAAAGTTATCATATATTTGGGTTCTACTGATAACATCATTTCCATGGAAGCAATAGAAAAGATTAAATTACAAAGAATCCCTCATACTAACCCTTACAGAGTTACTTGGTTGAATAAACATCAACATGTGTTGGTTAATGTGCAAGGTTGGGTGGATTTCTCTATAGGGAGATACAAGGACAAGGTGTTGTGTGATGTCTTTCCCATGGATGCTTTCCATTTTTTTTGTGGAGACCTTGGCAATTTGATAGAGTTTCCATACATGATGGGGCCAATAACTCATATACCTTCAAGAAGGATGGGGTGACCTTCAAGATTCAGTCAATCTTAGAAGAAGGGGAAGTGAAGAAAGGATGTCCTAATATACTCTTAGTGAAGAGGAAATATTTTTTCAAGATAGTAGAAGAAGAAGATGGAGTAGGCTTTGGCTTAGTATTGAAGCCTAAGGATGAAAGGGTAGATAAGAAGGAAGACCTACCTTTAGAGGTACAAGATTTGTTTCATAAGTACAAGGACATTATTAGTGATGATCAACTAGCTACCGTGCATCCTAAGAGAGCCATTAGTCATCAAATTGACTTTCTACTAGGAGCCTCACTCCCTAATAAAGAAACCTATACAATGACCACACAACAAAATGCTCAAATTGCCAAATAAATCCAAGAGTTGCTTGACCAAGGCTTGATTAGAAAGAACATAATCCCATATTTTTTTCCCATAGTCTTAGCCCACAAGAAAGGTGGTACTTGGTGACTTTGTACTAACTCTAGGGCCATAAATAGGATTACCATAAGGTATAGGTTTACTATCCCTAGGATTGAAGACCTAATGGATTGCTTAGGAGGAGTAAAGTACTTTTCAAAAATAGACCTTAAAAGTGGATACCACAAAATAAGGATCAAGAAGGGAGATGAGTGGAAGACAACTTTTAAGACCACTAAGGGACTCTATGAGTGGCTTGTTATGCCATTTGGGCTATCTAATGCTCCAAGAACCTTTACGAGATTAATAAATTAAGTATTGAAAGACTTCATAGGTAAATGGATTATTGTGTACCTAGATGACATATTGGTGTTCAATAAGACAAAGGAGGATCATCTATTCATCTACAAATAGTAATAAAGGTTGCATGAGGAGAAGTTCACAATCAACTTGGAAAAAAGTGAGTTCCTAAAACAAGAGTTAGTGTACCTAGGATTTTTTATCTCTGAAGGGAATTTGAAGATGGACACAAGCAAGGTGAAAGCAATCTTAAAATATCCTACACCTAAGTCTTCTATAGAAGTTAGAAGTTTTCATGGCCTAGCACAATTTTATACAAAGTTTATTAGGAAATTCAGTGAGATATGTGCATTGGTTTTGGATACCATTAAGGGAGGTATGAAGACCAAATTTTAGTGGAATGAGAAAGTTGACAAGGGGTTTGAGACCTTGAAAAAGATAATATCCACTCAACCAATATTTGTATTACCTATTTTTGATAAATTGTTTACTGTCGAATGTGATGCCATTCACACTCCATTGGAGCAGTCCTCAGTCACAAAGGAAGACTAGTGGCCTTCAATAGTGAAAAGATAAGTGATGCAAAGAGAAGGTATGTTAGAATAATTGAGAGGGGGTGTGAATTAGTCAGATCAGTTATCCTATAGTCCCAAATATAAAGATGTACCTTATCAGATAATTCCAACAAATTATGCAGCTCGGTAACATAAAATATCAATCTGTCTGTTCACTTTACCGATTACCAGTTAATAACTAACTGTGATTACCAACCAGATCAAGTATGTAGTATGTAAAGTATGATAGAAAAACAATCGTCACAAATAACACATAACACAATGAGTTAATGTGGAAACCCTGTTAAGGGAAAAACCACCTGGGACCGGTAACCCAAAATAATTCACTCTTCCGAAGTGAGCTTGGTGAAGAGCCAACCATGTTAAAGGTTACATACACACTGTTAAGTGTGACCTTGTTAGAGGATTTAACACTAACAGTTAACTTTTGACTAGCATTCACTATGGGGTCAACAAGATAACAATGTACATTCTCTGAATGACATAGGGCAGAATAAAAGACTGTTAGGTCCACTCAGTTAAGAGATTTTCTGAATCAATGGTTAAACTGATACAATATGATCTTATTCAAATACAACTCAATTGCAGATATAAAAATCTATGCTAAGCCCATACAAATCCTCTGATCAATAATCAATTTCACTTCTTCAATATTCATCAACTTACTATTACTCGGTAAATGATTCTCTAGCACTCGGTTAACTCTGTAGTTTGGTTCTTTCAATAACCAGTCTAATCAGGCATGCATGAATAGTCTTCATGCAATATCTGCAATCTTCTTCTTCCGGCATGTTTCAAAAATGAAACTCATATCTCTTATATAGACAAGTAAACCATTTTCATATCAGCCATTAGATTTTTTTGCTTAATCTCCTTCGTCCATTTTTCCTCCTAAACCTTTCTCGGTAGATGTGTCATTAACACATTTCAATCTCATCCTTTAGATCTTCTCTAAATTTTGTCAGCCATGGATCTCATAAAAAACTTAATCCTTAATCTCAAAATCATAACAATATCCATTTCATCAAATTCAATCGATTATTCTTTGCATTTAATTTTTTCATCCATCTTCGATTGATATAGAAATGCGTCAGTGATAACTAGTTAAACTAGCTCGGTTAATACTGTTAGTCGGTATACAATGTACTGGCTCAATGTATACAGAAATCTTCAATTACCGACCACATTATCTTGTTCAATTCCAGATCTCTTCTTCATAATAGATTAATGTAACATGCTCAAGTCAACAATATAAAGCCATAAACTCATCAATAAGTTACCCAATGTTTACCTTCTCCTTATTTGTCATGTCCATCTTTTTATCATGTAGATATCTTAGTTCTTCATCTTTCCTACCTCCAATAGATGTTCACATGTTTGTAACTTACATGATAAGTACTGTCAAGACTAGTTGACATCAATGACAACATATTGACTGATTTAATCATCTTACATATTATTTCAGTACTCAGTGATCTCTAATCACTATTTATTCAGTTCATTAAGATATTCAATCAGTAGTAGTTCATCAATCTCTCCCTTTGGCATTGATGGCAACACAAGCAATATAAAAATATGCCAAACACATACCAAACATGTATTCTACAACTATGTAAGAAAAATGTTGTAGCTCAGTAAGCATTTAATATGTTTAATCACTACAAAACATAACAACATTACAAGTGCAGACTCTCCCTGCGAATTTGATCTTTTTAACTCTGAGATTTCCTTTGTTCTCAGCAACAAATATGTCTCTCAATTTCTCTGTGTTCTCAGTAACTAATTTACCATATTTTGTAGACATGGAAAATTGGCCAAAGGCTTAAATCAATCAAAAGGTGCATCAAATCATCAAAATAGCACGAAAAATCAATAAATGGAACAAAGGCAATTCAAATCAAAGGAAAATTCAATTAAATGATTAAACTATTAAATAAAGCTTGAAAAGGGGAAAAACACTACGAAATTGATTAAATTCAATTAATGGCATAGTTGTTGAAAGCAAAAATCAAAATGAACCTTTTACCCTTCATGGCTAAATTTCATTACTTTAATTAATTAATAAATCATAATTTCCCTCAACAAAGCAAATTGGAGACAAAATGGACACAAATCACTCACTTTTGTTGAAATGGTCCAGCCTTTTGAAACCATTTAAATGATTGTCCCCTCCTTGTCCCCCCATTTATGGACAAAGCAAAGCCAATTGACCTTACCCAAGCATAACCATGATCAACTCACTCTACCCCTTACCCTTGGGAAAATCCTATAAATAGAAGGCATTTTGAGGCATTATTCATCCACCACATATCTGAGAATTGTAACCAAGCTCTTGCAATTTGCATCCACACCACTCACTTAGCTATTTTCATTGATAATTAGCTTAAATTGTTGATCATTTGTAGATTTCTTATCAAATAGAGCTAGAATTTGATAATTAGATCTAGTTTTCTTATCATATTAGTTCAATTTCTCATTATTAGAGTGTCACTAGTGAGGATTTGCAGCTGAGGGCCTCATTTACCACTTAAATATAGAGAACCATGAGATATTTAGATTAATTTGTGCATTATTTAGATTAGTTTGCTTTGAATATTGTAAATTCTCTTTAAATCTTTTTATTTCATGAAGGTGTTAAACTCACACACACATATTTATTCTCACATATTTTCATATTCATTTTCTCTTCCTTTGACAATAATACCAAAGAAAATATACAAACAAATAGCTTTGTAGCAGCCAAGTATTCTCTGTTGTGTAGTTCATATCATGTACCTTCAATGTACAGATAAACAAATTTCTATTCCAGCTTCTACAATCTTTCACAACCTTAGGCAAAATCCAAAGTGTGAGCTATGTGCATCAAAATGAATGATCTTTCGATAAGTGTAGGTTGATGCAACCTCCATTTCACCTCAGTGACTGGTAGATAGGGGACGGACCCCAAATCTAGTTCTCAAATATTCAAATGTGTCCTTCAGTAATGGTTTAGTAAATATGTCAGCAATTTGTTCCTTAGATGTTACAAATTCCAGTTGTACTTTCATCTCTTGAACTTTTTCTCTTAAGTAGTGATACTTAATAGATATATGCTTTGTCTTTGAATACATCACAGGATTCTTAGAAATATTTATAGCATTGGTGTTGTCACAATATATAATCACCGGGTCAGTGATTACCTCATTCATTCCTTCCAACACTTGTATGATCCAAGCTATATTTGAATAGTTTTCAGTAGCAACAACATACTCTACTTCATTAGTGGATTGAGAAATGCATGTTTGTTTCTTGCTAATCCAAG
The DNA here is from genome assembly GCA_027943335.1 of Chamaecyparis obtusa. Lineage (NCBI taxonomy): Eukaryota > Viridiplantae > Streptophyta > Pinopsida > Cupressales > Cupressaceae > Chamaecyparis > Chamaecyparis obtusa. Next base: position 4,837,676 of record BSBK01000703.1, read on the forward strand.
TCACAAGCCTTTCCCCTAAAAAGAATGCTCCATTGGTTATGCTCTTTCAGTCATCTATGTTTCCAACCCAATCAGCATCGGTGTAAACTTTCAGTTCAAATTTGCCTTCCAATGTGTACCATAATCCATAGTCCTATGTTTTCTTCAGGTATCTAAAGATTTTCTTTATAGCAACCATATGTGAATCTTTAGGATTGGCAAAAAATCTTGCCACAATCCCTACTACGTGTGCAATATCAAGCCTACTGTGTACTACATACATCAGTTTACCAATCATAGATCGGTACAAAGTCTGATTTACCTCGGTAGATTCATCATCCTTTGTCAATTTATAGCTAGTCACCATCGGTGTTCCCACAGGTTTAGCATCTTCCATGCCAAAAGTTTTCAATACTTCTTTAATATATTTTGATTGTGTGATGAAAATCCCATATTTATGTTGTATAATATAAAAACCTAGAAAGAATTTTATCTCTCCAAACATAGACATCTCAAATTCATTTCTCATATTATTAGAGTAAATGAGAGGGGGGGTGAATTAGTTAGATCAATTATCCTACAGTCCCAAATACAAAGATGTACCTTATCAAACAATTCCAACAAATTATGCAGCTCAGTAACATAAAATATCAATCTATCTATTCACTTTACCAATTAACAATTAATAAATAACTTTGATTACCAACTAGATCAATTATGCAGTATGTAAAGTATGATAGAAAAACAATCATCACAAATAACACATAACACAATGATTTAACGTGGAAACCCTATTAAGGGAAAAACCACCTAGGACTGGTAACCCAAAATAATTCACTCTTCCGAAGTGAGCTCGGTGAAGAGCCAACCATGTTAAAGGTTACAAACACACTGTTAAGTGTGACCTTGTTAGAGGACTTAACACTAATAGTTAACTTTTGACCAGCATTTACTATGGGGTCAACAGGATAAAAATGTACATTCTCTGAATGACATAGGGCAGAATAAAAGACTGTTAGGTCCACTCAATTAAGAAATTTTCTGAATCAATGGTTAAATTGATACAGTATGATCTGATTCAAATACAACTCAATTGTAGATATTCAGATCTATGCTAAGCCCATACAAATCCTCTGATCAATAATAAATTTCACTTCTTCAATATTCATCAACTTATTGTTACTCGGTAAATGATTCTCTGACGCTCGGTTAACTTTGCAATTCAGTTCTTTAAATAACCAATTTGATCAGGCATGCATGAATAGTCTTCACGTGATATCTCTATAGTCTTCTTCTTCCAGCATGTTTCAACAATGAAACTCATATCTCTTATATAGACAAGTAAACCATTTTCATATCAGCCATTAGATTTTATCGCTTAATCTCCTTTGTCCATTTTGCCTCTTAAACCTTCCTTGACAGATGTGTCATTAACATGTTTCAATCTCATCCTTTATATCTCTCTAAATTTTTTCAATCGTGGATCTGATGAACTACAACTAATTTAGAACCAGAATGAAGAATCTGTAATTCAACATTACTGAGGATTTGATGATTAGATATGCATGATGATTAAATCAGTATTATGTTGTCATTGATGTCAACTAGCTTAATAGTACTTATCTTGTAAGTTACTATACCGACACATCTGAAGGAAGGTGAAAGAGATGAAGAATAGAAATATCTACATGAGGAAGATGTATATGACAGATGAGGATAAGGAATACACTGAGTAACTTGTTGATGAGTCTATGACTTGATGGAATTGACTTTATTATGTTGCATTTGTATATGATGAAGAATAGAGCTGAAAGACACAAAGTAGTGTTGTCAGTAAATAAAACATTTCATTATACACCAAAAAAGTGTAGTGTATACCGAGCGTAGCATTAACCAAGCTTGTGTTCACCAATGCATTTCTTTGTTAACCGAGCAAAATAGAAAGGAATTAAATGATTAGTTTAGCTGATAAAGTGATGAGCTGTAAAGTGTATGAAATCAAGGTAACAGATAATGTTTGTTATGAAGATCGACAGCTAACATAAATCAAAAAGGATCTAATGGAGAAGATTGAAACGTGTTACTGACACATCAGCCGAGGGAGCTTAAAGCGGTAAAATCTATGAATATGACTAAGCGGCAAAATCTGATGGAGGAAAAGAAAATGATTTAGTCATCTATATAAGAGACATTGGTTTCATTATGAAACATGTCGAAAGAAGAAGATACTGTAGAATAATCGTGTGGAGAAGTTTTTCTGATCATACTGGTTAATAAGAACTAAGTTGTAGAACAGTTACCGAGCTACAAAGAGTTATTACCGACGAACAGTAAGTTGATACAGTATTGAATCTAAAGTGATATATTGGTTAGAAATATTTGAATGAGTTGAATATTGATCTGTAAACTACAAACTAAAGTTGTATTTAGGTAGATCATCTACTGTTACATATTTAACCATTGTACACAGTTAAATCTCTTAACCGATTGGACTATGAAAGTCTTTTGATGTTTCATTCGTAGAGTGAACATTGTTATCCTATCAACCCCAGAGTGACTGTTGGTTGGATGATAACTTCTGGTCTAAAATCCTCTAACAAGGTCACACCTAACAGTGTGTTTGTAAACCTTTAATAGCGTTGGGTCTTCACCGACCTCACTTTAGAAGAGTGAACAATTTTGGGTTGCTGGTCCCAGGTGGTTTTTCCCTTTACAGGGTTTCCATGTTAAATCTCTTGTGTTATGTGTTGATTGTGATTATCATACTTTGCATATTACATGTTAGATTTAATCGGTAATTATTATAGAGTTTAGATTTTCAATCAGTAAATACATAGACAATGAAAGTATTATATGTTTGTCGACCTGCAGAAGTAGTAGAATTGTTTTGGATTATACATTTTGATTTGGGACACTGGATAACTGATTCACCCCCCTCTTAGTTATTCTAACAGGATCTCATAAAAAACTTAATCCTTAATCTCAAAATCATAACAATATCCAACTCATCAAATTCAGTCAGCTATTATTTGCATTTAATGTTTTCATCCATCTTCGGTTGATATAGAAATGTGTCGGTGATAACTAGTTAAACTAGCTCAGTTAATATAGTCAGATGGTATACACTGCACTGGCTCGGTGTATACAGAAATCTTCAATTACCGACCACATTATCTTGTTCAATTCTAGATCTCTTCTTCATAATAGATTAATGTAACATGATCAAGTCAACAATATAAAGCCATAGACTCGTCAATAAATTACCCAATGTTTACCTTCTCCTTATCTGTCATGTCCATCTTTTTCTCATGTAGATATCTCAATTCTTCATCTTTTCTACCTCCAATAGATGTTCAGTTGTTTGTAACTTACATGATAAGTACTGTCAAGACTAGTTGATATCAATGACAACATATTGACTAATTTAATCATCTTACATATCATTTCAGTACTCAATGATCTCTAATCACTATTTCTTCAGTTCATTCAGATATTCAATCAGTTTTAGTTCATCAAGGTAATCCTCCTATGACCTGGATTTATATGCATTGGTGCAAGTATTAATTAAATGGAGACACTATCTCCTTCCTAAAGATTTTTTGGTCTACATTAACAACCAAGCCTTGAGCTTCTTTAACTCACAGGACAAACTAAGTCACAAGCATATGAAGTGGGTGTAATACATCCAAGCCTACACCTTCACCATCAAGCACAAGAAAGGACTTCAAAACAAGGTGGCAGATGCATTGAGCAAGAGATTTCTCACAGTCGAAGAAATTCAACTAAGGAGCATTGGCATAGAGAGTTTCATAGAATTGTATCCAGAACATGAGGACTTTTCAAGATCTTACAAGGTGTGCAAGTACTTTCAAAATTCATTTCCATGGTGAGTACTTTGACTATACTATTCAAGATGGTCTTTTGTTTAGGGGAGGAAAACTTTGTGTACCTAGGGACCTAAAGGTTAAATGAGAGAGAACCTAGTGCAAGAGAAATATAATGGTGCACTAAGTGGACATTTTGGTGTTCACAAGACCTTAGAGCTAGTTAAAAGATATTACTATTGGCCAAATATGAATAGGGACATCCAAAAGTATGTAGAGACTTTCATAGTCTATCAAAAGGCTAAGGGGAATTCATATAATGTAGGGTTATATCAACCCCTCCCAATTCCAAATAGGCCTTGGGAATGCCTCAATATGGATTTTGTAGTTGGACTTCCTAAGACCAAGCAAGGATTGGATAGTATCTTTGTGATAGTGGACAGGTTTAGTAAGATGGATCACGTTGTGTCATGCAAGACTACCCATGATACATCCTATATAGAAAATATCTTCTTTAGAGAGGCAGTGAGAATACATGGTCTACCTATAAGCATTGTATCAAACAAAGACTCTAAGAATATGACTCATTTTTGGAAGACCCTATGGAACAAACTTGGTACAAATCTTTCCTCCAGCTTTGCATATCATCCACAAATAGATGGATAGACTAAGGTAGTTAACAGGAGCTTCAAAAACCTCTTAAGGTATCTCACCAAAGAATATGGACAATCATAGGATCAGTTACTCGCTCAAGTAGGGTTTTCTTGTAATGACACATTCAATAGGTCAACAAGAAAGAGCCCCTTTGAAATTGTCTATAGGATTCATCCTAGGGGTATATGTGAACTCAGAGACCTTAGAAGTAATGTAGAGAATAGTGGTTATGCTGAGGATTTTTCCTATTAAATGAAAGAAGTTCATGACACAGTGAAGAAGGCATTGATAGAGAGTGCTACTCATACCAGGAAAGAAGTGGATGCTAGCAAAAGAAAAGTTCAATTTCAATTTGGAGACCTGGTTATGGTGCACTTGAATAAGGCAAGGCTACAAAAATGCGTTCCACATAAGCTTCAAATGAGGAGAATAGTTCCTCATGCTATTCTAGCCAAGTATGGACCAAATGCCTATAAAGTTGAACTATTGATAGACATGGGACTTTCACTAGGACTTTCACTAGTCTTTAATGTTGTAGATTTGGTGTCATATAAAGGACCAGATCTAGAAGGAGATCAACACCAAATGGATAATGCAGAAGAGATCAAAGAACTAAAGCTACCGGTCACACCAAGGCTCCAAGCAGAGACAATTTTGGACTCAAGGGTTTCCAAGAAGATAAGAACCAAGGTATACATGTAACATATGGTTAAATGACATAGTAAGGAAGATTCATAAGCAACTTGGGTCCTAGATATAGATTTTCACAAGTTAGACACAGATCCTAACTTGATTCTATCAAATGAAGCATAACTTCTATTTGTTAGGGGAGAAAGGTACAGGAACACCTAGGGTGAAAAGACCTTCTTTATTTTGGTTATGTTCTTTCCTAGTTTTTTAGGTTGATTAGGAAAGATAAGGAATATTTTGAGGTGGTTAGGGTTGTTAGGTTAATATTTGGAGGCCTTTTGTTCATCCACTCCTTTGTAATATCCAAGAGGTCAAAATGAGTCAAAAGGTGGAATGAACCCTCTAGATCCTTAGGATATCAATTTTGAAGTGTTTTGAGTCTTTAAAAGTCATGTTAGGGTTTAGGTGAACTGGCCATGGTGGAAAAATCAAGAAAAGTCCATTTGTTTAAGATTTGTGAAAAAATTGCTCATAGCAACTTTGCAATTTTGCAACTTTTGAAAAGTTGCTCGACAACTTTGTCCAAAAGAAGGCTTTTGACCTAAATAGTGAAATGGGTCAGTTGGAGTGGTTGTGTCAAAGAGGGGAAGAATATTTAAGCACCTCCATGGCAATATCACAAGGTTGGATGAGTTTTATACTATTTTTATATAGACTGTGTAGTTGCAAACAGTGGTTGTGATTGTTTCAAGACATTTTGGATTGAATAGATTTGTTAATGGCATAGTGTTATTGGATTTTCCAATGTAATTATATTCTCATGATAGTCTCATAACTCTGTGTGTAGATATTTTTTGAAGAATTTTCCATTTTATATCTTCTTGTTAATTTTCTTTAAGTTTGTGGTTCACTAGTCCATTCTGGACTGTACATAAAAAAATGGCCTCTCGAGATTCTTAAATCCATAGAAAATAAAATGAGCCTAGAAGGAATGAAAGAGGGGTTAGTGTACATAGCTTTCATTTTTATTTTAGGAGTAGAAGTAGTAGGAATGAATTTTTAACTCTTGCCCTAAGCGAGCTTGGCCACAACCCGGCTAGGGAAAAAGAGAATCAGGGACCAAGAAGTTGCAGTTTGGATTTGTAGAATAAATCCAAGGGGGATAATGTCTAACTAGTGAATATACAACACTCCAAGAAATGGTGGCACTTGGTGACAAGTTTTCATCAGTCCATGAAGATAGAATCAGTGTAAAGAGCAATTAGCCCTATTTTTAAGGACTAAGTCTCTCAAGGTGTGAAGGTATTGTACAGAAGAATTAGAGATACCCCACCTTGAAAATATTTTGTGTTTTTGAAAATGGTATCTGGATCCTAAACTAGGTTTGGGGGTCATTAACCAAAATTGTGAGGAAATCCATATTTTGTACCTAGACATGGCTACAAGGGGCAACTAGGCCTAATTCCTAGATTTGAGGAACTTGATGGTAAGGAGGTTTAAAAAGGGTTAAAAACATTCAATTTAGTTTTTATATGACCTAAAGTAATTGAAATTCAACCCTGCAATCCATGGTGAGCATATTGGCATAGGTTACTAGAAAACACTATGTGGAAATCAGTGAGCATTAAAGTACCTTGTTGATAGGGTGGAACTTGGTTAGAAGGGTAGTGATCTTAGTGACTTTCCCTTGAGATTAGGGTTAGAGAAGTCCCTAAATGGGTCTATTGGAAAGGCCTTAAGAGTGAGTCAAGTTGACTCCAATTTGAGAACCACCACTCCTATCAGCATTATGCTAGCCTCTCCTTCACTTTCTTCTGCCAACATACACCAAGTATTTTTCCCCCAACAATTAGATTCATCTCCGATACCAATATGATGCATAGGTGCTATGGGAGACCAAAATTAAAACCACCAAGTTTGACTTTTTTACAAGGTTCCACAATCTAGATCCCTTGGAGCCCTTTAACCCTTATGGATCCAACTCAACTTAGGACTTCAACTAGGCTCCCTTGTACAAATGAGACATCATATCCTTTACATGAACCAAAAATAGACATGGAGATACATAAAAAAATCAAAATTCATTCTCAATTCCCAACAAACTTCTTGCACAATCAAACTTAGGCACTTAATATATTTGTTCATGTGGCACTTGTTCCACCAAGCCTTTATTACATTGACAATATTATAATTTGACACTAGTGATTGTGGACACTTTAAAATTAGTGTTAGACCACCTTAATTGACTTAATATAACACAATGATACCTCTCAAATAGACCCAAACCCCTATTTTTTGTTAAAACACTTTATTAGCCCTATTATGTCTATTAGGCCTAATTAGTGAGTTTTTGGACCACAACTTTCCACTTCCTTATCACAAAAAGAAACTAATGGTATTTTCTTAAACACTTTTGGGAACTTTAAAACATATTGAAAATTCAAGTTTGGATCTCTTCATTTGACTAGTCAACCTAGTCTAATTACCGAGGCCTAATTAGGGATAATAGGCCTAGTTTACAAAGTAAGTACTCTCTAATCTCTTCACCCTACCTAACCTCCACCTTGAACGGACAATAATTCCTCCAAGCCACCAATTCCATCAACCTACAGTTCCTAAACCTCTCAAATAAATTAATTTAACACTATTTGCATTCAATTCCTTCATTTCCTGACCTAACACATTTGGATACCATGCCTATGGCTTGTTTCCATTTCTAGCCATCTCCTTAGACTGCCATGAAACCTTTAAAATATTAAAATAAATTTATGGAACTTTGAAACAGGACTAGGCCCAACACTTTCAAACCACCAAGGAACATGTTGAACTATTCTAGAAAGGGTCGACCTACTCAGCTGGAGGCCAGAGTCTTGGGTTTGTAACCCATGCTTCCAGAACTATAGAGGATCCAGATGTAATGTGTATCGGGGACTGATAAATTGAGGCTAGACTGGTAAAAATGGGGCCTAGAAAGAGGAGAATGCATAAAAATTAGATCCTACCTCAGCTTATGAGTGAAAGAAAGATAAATCAAGGAGGAAGTGTTAGGTCCTACCTCAATTTCACCTAGGAGAGAGAAAAATAAAGAGGAAAGTGTGTTCTCCAAGTGCAAATGTGCAATGCAAACACACTAAAGAGGAGCTAAAATTTCATAAATTGAAGTGCATCTAATTTAAGATGGTACAGTTACAATAAGAAATTAGGTTGGCCTGTTAAGATTTCCCTAATGTACAAATAATTACATATACCCTTGGTAAGATATACACGATACCTTTGACAAATAAATAGCAAATAAAATCATAGTTTACGCACCAAGATCCATAATCCACGCTCACCATCCACTGGAATATATTATCTCCTCTAATCAACACCAAATAGGTCTTTGCAATTCCATATGTCACATATGACATCACCACAATCCTAGCAATCCAAGTGATCTAAGGGTATCACAGGATGTCCTCACATTTATCTTCTATCATGCCTTAAGCTCACATAACAAAAATAATGTTCACATCTAAGTTATCCCAAAAACTCAGAGACCATCTCTGTCATAATCCATTGTCACTATTCTATAGCCAGTCTTCACCAAAACAACTATAACTCATGCAAACATCAATATGAAATCATGCAACCTTAGATATAAGGTGTACATGCTTCCCTCTACACAACTTCATGATTGCATATATTGAAACACTGTACACTGTCAGTACATAGTTGTCAATCTTCCATGTACCTATTATAACCAATCTTTCTGAAACTCATAATGCATCCAACTAAAATATATGTTTACATCAATGACAAACCATGAATGTCAACACCTTAAATAGTAACAATTCCAACAATCTCCCCCTTTGGCCTTGATGGAAACATATGTGAAAAACCATCAACCCAAAAGTAACCTTCTTAATATAACTTTCTCAATATCCTCTTCACATCTCCCCGTAAGGTAGTAGGTTTTTTCACCTGATTCTCTCCCCCTTTGACATCAATGGAAAAGGGTGTCATAGCTCTTTTCCTTTTCTGCACACCCCACCTCTGTGAGATGTAGCTTTTTCAAATCTTCATGCCTGCAAAAACCTAGTGCTTGATCACCTAAATATGCTCTATTATGTTCTACGATCACTCCCCATGAGGAGTGCATCTAAGCATCAAGTCGAGGGAATGATATATCTTTGATACCTGCATGACTGATGCATTCCTACATGACTTATTTCTCACTAGGAGGGGTTCTCACCCCAAGCATACCTCTAAGATATTCAAAGGTATCTTTTGGAAAAGTTTTGCTGAATATATCTTCTATTTCCTCCTTTGTATTGATGTACTCCAATTTAACTTCCTTTTTTGCTACCTTGTCTCTCAAAAAGTGATATTTGATTGACTTACAACAAAGGGCATGGGTGGGAGGGATTATCCCAATCCAAGAGGAAGAAATGAACTTGGTAATGGTATGATTATTGTACATAATTAAGATAGGATTGTCTCATAGAGATCTAAATTACCTCCGCTTAGAGATGACATAAATGGCCACTATACTTACAATAGAGGTCATGGGTGAAGTATTGACTGTATTGATGCTATTATACTTCTGATATAATATTGTACTGATGGACCAATTCCAAATCTAGGTGGGTTTTCATCTGAAGGAGATAAATTTGGAATAATAGAGATAGAGAGCAGTACAGAAGGGTCGGATACATGACAACAGAAAAGGAATGAAATAAATGAAAAAGTTTGAAGTTAATCTAGAAAAAGGATTTAGGGCTAAGTATGAAAAAGTTGAATTTTGATTAGATAGAGAGCAACTTTTATCGAAATGTAATGTGAGATTCAAAGTTAATAGAAAGAGTGATTTGATGTGTGCACATAAAAATATTTAAAAGAAAATGAGCCCCTTTATTTTAATTATAAAAAAATATTGAGAAGATAGAAATATGAACCAAATATTAAATATATAGATAACATGAGAGAACACACAACAAGGGTTAGAAGTCTTGCACAAAGATAGCATGAGATATAGAACCTAGACCCTTGTGGTTACTCGACAGACGGTAGATTCAAATGCATATTTAAACAAGGAAACTAAAATAAATAATACCATTAGTAATTTTCTTTCTCAAACAAGGACAAATAAAGGGTTTGGTTGTAAACGATCTAAATAAGAAAAAAAAATCAAACTCGACTCTTTGGTGGCAAGTTGTCCAAAGAGGGTTAGTAAACTACCTAGAGATAAATACTAAAAAACCTGCAGTTGCAGCTATTAAAAAAAATGGATGAGTTATGTAATGGAATTCGAGCTTCTCTCTTCAAAGGACATAAACCTTAATATATATAATAATAAAATCATGAATAACCACGAATGAGATATGTAAAGAGTATTAAATCTTCTTTTTTCAATAAAAAATCTCCAAAAAGGAGTGCTCCAAGGAATGGTAACCTCTGACACCTATTTACTCAAAACAAGGATTAGTAGCCTTCTCTGATACCATGAAAGAAATTTTAAAGAGAGAAAGGAACAATAAACAATACAAGTGAGCTAGATGAGGGAGAAAGAGTTACCATGAGAAAACATTTACCTAGGAGCATTCACCAAGAAAGCCAAAGACAAAGGAGACAAGAAGTTTTGAAAGGGGAAAAGGAAAGGAAAACCCCTTGTGATATTATGAATGAGGCCATAGCCTAAAGGAGAGAGAGAGAGAGAGAGAGAGAGAGAGAGAGAGAGAGAGAGAGAGAGATGCTCATTACAATAATTTCATCATGAGAAATGAGAGAGGAGCATCTCTTAAATAGATATGAGGAGAGGAGTTACTATGTAACTCCTAACTCTATGAATGCCATCATTCATAATAGGTATGTGTCAAGTATCAACATCCTCTTAAGGAGGATAAACTAATTTCTTTATAAAAAGAATTACAAAATATGACATGTCCTCCCACTTGGACTAGAGGACAAAATTATATGTAGGGATTCCATCGGAATCTCCTAATTACATTTAATAAATAAAAGTAAAGATTACTCTTCTAAAAAATATGTTTAGTCATTGAATGCATAACCAGATTCTTTGACATGTTCATTGTGCTTGTATTATCACAATGTATAACCATTGTCTCTTCAAAGTTTATCCCAATGTCCTTTAGCATCTATTTTATCCAAACAGTGTATAATTTATAGTAGCAACTACATATTCTGATTTAGTATTAGATTGAGCTATACAGTCATGCTTCTTACTTAACCATGAAACCAACCTATCACCAAGGAAAAATGCACCACCACCTATTCTCTTTCTATCATCAACACTTCCTACTTGATCGGCATCAGTATAAGCATGCAATGTAAAATTATCAGACTTTTCATACCATAAACCATATTCCATTATTCTTTTCAAATATTTGAATATCCTTTTAACTACAACAAAATGAGTCTCTTTAGGGTCTTCTTGGAATCTCACAATAGTTCCAAATGTATTAGCAATGTCTGGTCTAGTGTGATTCAGATATTGTAATCCTCCAATCATGGATCTATACTTTTCTTGAAAAAAACTTTTAGATCCATCTGTAGTAGTAAGCTTGCAACAAGTTCCCATAGGTGTTCCAATGGGTTTACAATCTTCCATTCTAGACTTTTTCAACAATTCCTTAAGATACTTGGTTTGAGAGATAAACATGTCATGTTCATTTTGAGTAATTTGCAAACCAAGGAAAAACTTATTTCACCAATCATAGACATTTCAAACCCACTCTTCATTTCTTTAGAAAATTTAATGCTTATTTCATCATTTCCTCTAAAAATAATGTCATCCACAAAAACTTCAATAATTAAAATTGCATCTTTACTAGCTCTCAAGTATAAATTACTATCTGCACTACCTTTTCTAAAACCAAGATGTAAAATAAATACCTATCTAATAGAGCATACCATGCTCTAGGTGCTTGTCAGTCCAAACAATGCCTTTCTCAACCCGCAAACCATGTCTTTATCATATGTCAAAGGAAACCTATCAGGCTACTCAATGTAGACTTCTTCCTCTAGATTACCATTCAGAAATGCATACTTCACGTCCATTTGATATACCTTAAAGTCTTTGTGTGCAACATAAGTAAGGAACAATCTCACTACTTCTAATCTAGCAACATGGGAAAATGTTTCTTCAAAGTCTATACCTTCCTATTGTGAGTAGCCTTTACAAAACAATCTATCCATATTCCTTACAACCATGCCTTCTTCATTCATTTTGTTTCTAAAAACCCATTTAGTTCCTATAACATTATTATCCTTAGGCCTAGGAACCAATTACCAAGTGTTTTTTTTCTCTATCTGAATCAATTCTTTATGTATTGCTTTAATCCAAGATTCATCTCTGCATGCCTCATCAATAGTTTTTGGTTCTACTTGTGAAATCAAACAAAGCTGATTCCTAATCTGTTATCTTGTCATCATGCCCTTATTTGTATCACTAATAATCTTATTTTTAGGATGATTTCTTTTAACATGCCTTGGTATTTTTGGAGTTTCAGTAGGATCATTCAAACATACTTCAATTCCATTGTCAATCTCAAGGGTTTTCTTTTCCTCTTAACCTACAGTAACCTCCCTATTTTCTAAAATCTGATCACAATCATATGTTCTTCCCTACATCTGAAACCTCTCATAAAATTTTATATTAGAACTTTCAACCATCTTCCTCAATCTTATATTGAAACACTTATAAGCCTTACTTTTAGTATAATAACCAAGGAAAATTTCTTCATCACTTCTAGCATCAAACTTTCCTATCTCATCATTCCTTTTAATATAAAACTTGCTACCAAATATTATGAAGTATTTTACAGTGGGAGCATGACCAAACCAAAGTTCATAGGGTGTCTTATTAGTACCTTCTTTGATCTAAACTATGTTCAAAGTGTAGACTACAGTATTAACAGCTTCTCTCCAATTCATATGCGACACATTCCCTTCAAGAAACATAGTCTTGGCAACATTTAACATAGTTTTATTTCTTCGCTCTCCAATCTCATTATATTGTGGTGTCCTAGGAGAAGATTTCTATCTGTATATCCCATGCTCTTTGTTGTAAGAATTAAACACATATGATGTAAATTCTCCTCCTTTGTCTAACCTCAAACACTTTATCTTCGGACTAGATTCATTCTCAACTTTTTCTTTGTATATCTTGAATTTGTCAAATGCTTCATACTTCTCTTTGAGAAATGAAACCCACATCATCCTAGAATAGTCATCAACAAAGAGTATAAAATGCCTTTCACCATAGTAAGATTTTTTTCTTGTAGGACCATAAAGATCTATATGTACCAGATCCAACTTCTCCCTTGTTGAATAAGATTTTCTCTAAAAACTGCTCTTAGTTTATTTTCCCATCACACACTCTCTACACATGGTGTTAGATGGCTTCACAATTTTTGGAAGATCTCTAAATATGTTGATGTTACTATCCTTCACAATGTTATCAAAATTTATATGATAGAACCTCTTGTTCTATAACCAATTATTATCTATCTTCACAACCAAAAACGTAGCCTCTTTAGTTTTTAATTCAAACATGTTACCTCTTGACTTTGTACTTGATGCAATCAAGTTTCTAGACTAACCTCTGATAGTGCACTTTCCATTTTTGAACTAAAAGTGATATCCCTTGTCAACAAGTTGTGCTTAAGTCCATCAACAAGAAAGACATTATCAGTGTTAGTTTTACCATCAAGAGAAATTGAACCTACTCCAATGATCAATTTAGGGGTGTTATCACCAAATCTGACTACACCACCATCATATATAATTATCTAAACAAGCTTATCTTTATCACGAGTCATATGATGTGAACAACCACTATAAATGATTCATTCTAATTTCTTTTCAACATGCGAAACTAAGGCTCTTTCTTCATGAACAAGCTCATCATCTTTAATAGAAATAAATCCAATTTCATCATCATCCACAACAACATCATCAGACACACCTTCACTAGCATAGTAACATTCTTTATCCTTGGAATAATTAGGCGTAACAAACTTAGGCTTATGCTTAGGAACCCTTGTAGGACATTTAGATGCAAAATGACCAATCTTGTTACATGAAAAACACTTTAGGGATAACTTACCTTAAAAATTTTCTTTTCCTCTATTTTCTCTTCTTGCAATCAAGGCCACTAGTTCATCTAGTTTCCTTTCTTCTTCCTACATTTTTTCCCAATCAGCATGATAATCTCCAAGCTCTATATGTCTCTTACTTTTGTTGCTACTCGCAAGACTTGATAAAGTCCTTTTTTCATCATGCATAGTCGCCTTGAATGCAGATTTTACCTTCGATAATGTGTCCTCTTGTTCTACAGCCTCAGAGGTGGTCAATTTATAAATCAACATCTCTTTATTGAATTTCTTTGTTAGTGGAATGATTTATTCAATTTCTTGTACTTTAGTCTTATATGCAGGTGTCAAGGATCTAAGAATCTTAACGATCACTTCTTGTTTAGTATATGTTCCTCCTAAGTTTATGATTCATGTAATAACCATTGTAACCCTCTGTACATATGCTATAATACTCTCATCATCTCATATTTTTAGAATCTCCATTTTAGTCTTCCAATTCTACAACTTCATGTGTTTAGTGTACTGATCTCCTTCATATAGTGCTTCTATCCTTGTCCAAATCTTATGTGCAGAATCAAGGTCCTTGACTTTTGTGAATTCAACCTTTGACAACATGTTGATCAATGCTTCTCTTGCAACCACATTTTAGGAGAACAATTTATTTTCATCCTTAGAAGCACCTCCTAATTCATCTTCAGTCTTGATCTATCCATCCCTCTTTGTAATCATCCAATAGTAGATTCCCAAACATAGAAAATGAGTTCTCATCTTGTTCTTCCAACTGTCAAAGTTTTCACCATAAAACTTTGAACTCTCCTTCCTATAGTAAACCATCTTCAAGATCACCTGAAGTTGTTCAGCTTTCTCTCAAAAGACCACAAGCTCTGATACCAGTTGTTAGGAACAAAACTAAGAGGGGGGTGAATCATTTGTGTGCCAAATAATTAAACTTTAAATTACTTAATGCAAATTTGAACACTTCAAGAAAAACAACATAACACAAATATTTGTTGTCAAAGAAACCTTGTTGAAGGAAAAATCCCAGTGGGAATGATGCCCACGAATAATGAACTATAAATATAGTATCCATGTTAGGAGATCTAGCCCTATTAGGAGTTGATTATTACATCCAGTACAAAGTCCATGTTAAAGGACAAACCTTGTTAGGAGTCTCTTCAACCCTATTAGGAGTTGAATGAAATGAAGAGCTCATTGCCCCAACACACTTCCTAAATGTGAAGGTTAAACCCACTTTCTAGATCCACTATCCAAAGATAAGTATGAAAGCATACTTAAAACAATGAACTGACTGATAGCAACTTTATTTGCATATATAGTTCTAATGAAGTGCATTACAAACATAATCATTGCTTTACATCCATAAAAACTTGCATCCATGTGCTTGCAATCTCCACACATGTATACTACAACAAGGAATGACTTTCCTTTATACAAGTTAAAATAAGCAATTAGCTCATCCTTTTAAGACTTCCCCAATGCACAAATAATTACATTGACCCTTTCTAGATACATACGGTACCTTAGACAAATAAATAAAAAATAAAAACCATAGTTTACGCACCAAGATCCACAATCCACACTCACCATCCACTGAACACATTATCTCCTTTGGTCGGCCTTGAATAGGTCTTTGCAAGTCCACACGCCACAACTAACGTCACCACGATCCTAGCGATCCAAGAGTATCATAGGATGTTCTCCCATTTGTCTTATGTCATGCCTTAAGCTCGCATACCATAAATCATATTCGCATCTAAGTTATCCCAAAAACTCAGAGACCATCTCTATCATAATCCTCTATCACTATTTTGTAACCAGTCTTCACCAAAACAACTATAACTCATGCAAACATCAATTTGAAATATTGTGACCTTAGATATAAGGTGTACATACTTCCCTCTAGACAACTTTGTGCTTTCATATATTGAAACATCGTACACTGAATGTACACAACTATCAATCTTGCTTGTACCTGTGATAACCAGTCTTTCTGAAACTTCTAATGCATGCAACTGAAACATATGTTGACATTAATGAAAAAACATTAATATCAACACCTTAAACATTAAAATTTCCAACATAAATACTCATCAAAAGAACATCATATGGTCGTAAAGACCGTATTAAAATCTAAGAAAAACTCCTAACTAAATATCCAAGTTGAGGTGCTCCTGCACCAGAGAAGGGGGGTTGAAGGTTGAGGGTATAGGGTTTATGTTTGAGAGAGAGAGAGAGAGAGAGAGAGAGAGAGAGAGAGAGATCCAAGAACTTCATATTTTTAAGTTTGATAATGTCTTTAATGGTAGGGTGGGTAAGTTTTCCATTCACAAACACACACACATATATTATACATATTACACATATGTTTGTGTGTATATAACTTTGTGTTAAGAAAACACATACGAGTTAAAACCCAATCATAGTTTTTGAATATAAATCATGTACGATTTTTTGTCTATGCATTATGTCTTGTAATTAGGCTTGGATGACAAGATTGAGGCTTGTGAGCTTCTTTTTCCTCATTTTTACATGTTTCCTTATGCCAATCTATTTTCTCAACTTCCTCGTCATTAGGTTTACACGTTATAAACTAGATGTTTGTAAAATTACCACCATAATTTCACACATCTAGTTTTCTAACAATATATATATTTTTAGATTTGAACAACATTAGCATATTAATTTATAATTTATTTTCCCAATGTGTCCACACTTCTTAGAGACATGTGTGTACCATTTGTTCAATAACCTTTGACCTACTTGTCCAAAATTGAAATAGATTATATATTATTGTTCTACTC
Source organism: Chamaecyparis obtusa (assembly GCA_027943335.1). Lineage (NCBI taxonomy): Eukaryota > Viridiplantae > Streptophyta > Pinopsida > Cupressales > Cupressaceae > Chamaecyparis > Chamaecyparis obtusa. Next base: position 4,854,683 of record BSBK01000703.1, read on the forward strand.
TTTATTCTTTATAATTTCAAAAAAAATATTTTTCTATTATTTTGGTGTAAGTTATTTGACCTGCACGAATAGGTATCTAATTTTTAGGATGTGTCCACTTTAAAAAATCATTAAAAATATACTGAACAAAAAATGACCAAAAAAATACACAACTTCTAGTACTCACTCTTAACTATCTTTCTACCAAAAGTTTTTTTTAAATAATAAATGTATATCTTTTTTCTTGCACACTAAACATTATGTTATATTTTGCTAAAACAAATAGGAACACTTTTTTGTATAGGAAGGAACTGACTTGATTAATCTTATCCATTTTTAAAAAACTTTAGTAGTTTAGAAACTAGACTCAAAGTACTACAATTCTTGTTATTTTGGTGTTTTCAAAGTTTGAGGGCACAAGTCGCAAATTGGTCCTCCTAGTTCAAGTTTGGCTGAACTCAAAAAAAAAAAGTGGCCACTTATATCCCCCTTTTTTTCCATCTTGGTGCGCATACCCCATTACTAAGGCTACAAGTGTGAGTACCAGAGGCAAAAAAATGGAAAAGATAGAGCACAATGTCCAATAAAAACTTGTCCCTATTATTTAAGGATAGTGAAAACCCCATCAAATTGCATGGCGAGTTTGATAAAGTAGATTTTTTTTCACTATGAAACCAAGTATGTCTAATGCTATTGAAATTCTTTACTTTTGAAGGAAGGTTTAAGTTTGATTACTTCTACCACTTTCCCCTCAACCATTTCCATAATAGCTTATTGTTTAGCCTTCTCTATTTCATGCTTATCTCGTTAGAGAGATCCATTAAGGATGCCTTAGATATCATTGCCAAGAACCCTAATAAGTTGCATATCTCTCTTCACCAAGGTATAATTTCTTATTTATACCACTTCACCTTGCTCCATATCCCCCTAAACCATATTTTTATGGTTGAAGACCCTCCATATTTTAATTCCCCATAGGCAGCTACTATCATGGATAGTTTGTGTTGCTCTAACAATAAGAAGAAATGTGTTAAGGACTTAGGCTCTAGTCAGGCCTCCCCTCCTATTACCAATTTTTCTTTGAAAGCCCTTGCCACTCCTTCCTCTTCTAATTTGCAAATTTTCCATGGTGGGGAGTATACCCTTAATAATCATCCTACTGGACATAGTAGGGCGGCACAGGGGCTATAGGATATCAAAAAAAACCCAATGTTGGCAATTTGGCTAAGTAGAATATCATGATGTTTTCATTATGGCAACATATATTCAGTGTTAAGACAACATGGTCTAAGGAGGAAGTTCTGGATGAGAACTTATGAAAATTGTCTAAGTATAACAATGTTTGTCTGTCTACACAGAGACTATTTTGATTAGAGAAGTTCACAGGAGTACCTTCAGTGCATGCACACTTATCCATAGTTTATATAAGGTATATTGAAGCTACACCTAAGAGCGCAAGACTGTACAAAACGTACGGATAGAGTTATCAATATTTTACAGAGACGGTGTTGAGCCGACCAGAGCAGAGCAGCGATCAATAATTGACTATATTAAGTTAAGGGATTATTTTGTTTATCAAAATAATGACTTGACTAATTAGGGATAACATCCTAGATGTTAACCCTAAGGCATCAAGGAGTGATTTTATGTTTTGGGAAGTGTGTAATGAATTGAAAGTCGATAATGAGGTTATTTTGTAATTATCTTGTATGTAAGAAACAAACTTGTAATGCAAAGAATATATAGATATATGAAAGTATGTATGTAATGTGAAGTTGTATTGATGTAATATACAAAGTCTAATTTATGATTAGATTAGTGCCAATTGATAATAAGTTGTGTGAAGAGACTACAAAGCTAGATCAAAATATTGAAGATATTCAGCAGCAACAAAAGGTTTTTGTATTCTACCTTTTGTATTAGAGATTATCATTGTATATTGCATGTTTGGGTAGTGAGCTCATCTTGCATGCATTCATGTTTGTAATACCAACTCCTAACATGGTTGAGGCTTCTAACAAGGCCTAAATTCCTTTAACCAAGACATATACACTATATGGATGTAATAGACTCCTAACAGGGTCAATATCTTTAACCAGATACTTTTGATTAGTGGATCATTTGTGGGTATCATCCCCACCGGGGTTTTCCCTTGGCCAAGGTTTCCTCAAGAACAATTATGGTGTTATGAGTTCTTTCATTTTATGGTTATGTTTATTATTCAGTTTATTCAATTTAGTTTCTTATGCAAGCTATAAGTTAATTCCATATACCTATAAGAAGGGCAAAAGTAAAAGTTTGTGAAATATTGATTCACCCCCCTCTCATTATTTCCTATTTCTAACAATTGGTATCAGAGAATAGTTACTCAGAGAAGGCCTAAAAACTTGAGTAAGATCTCTATGGATATGGATCAATTGCAGAAAAACCTAGATGAAGCTCTTGAATAGATTGATATTCTTACTGAAGAAAGAGATACTTTGAAGGACAAATATGATAATGAAAAAGACTACATTGAGAAACTAAAAGACAAGATAGAAGATTTGAATTCAAATAAAGAACCTACTAATCAAATCAAGGATAGTGATGAAGTCTCAAAACTGAAAAAGGAAAATGAGATCTTGAAGCATGAACTAAAGATTGTAGATCTAAAGCTAAGTATGAAAGATGATAACAACAAAGTTGAATCAAATCTGAAGTCAAAATGCGGATCTAAGATCTAAACTTACAAAAGTAACATATGAATTTGAGACTAAAAAATTGTAATATGCCAAACTTGAGAAATACAACACAATTGTGAAAGGAGAACTAACTCAATCCAAACAAAATCTTGAGAAACTGTATTCCAACAGTGAGAAAATTGATGAACATATTTCTTAAAACTGATAAAACTGGTCTTGGATACTTTGAAGAAGAATTCTCAAAGAAGTTTGAAGAATGTAAAGAACCAGATCCAAAAATTCAACAACCTGAGAACAAAGAAGGAGAAAAAAAATCAAAGATGAGTCTAACCAATCTGAAGATGTACCTAATCAGCCTAAGCAAAATGAATCACCTAAAGAAATGTGAAGTGAATTCAAAGGTAGATGTTTTTCATGCAATTAATTTGGACACATGAAAAGAGACTGCATAGGTAAGCAATTCAAACCTATCTTTGGTTATTGTTATAATTGTAATGGTTTTGGACATAGAGATATTGATTGTAAGAAACCTAGATCTAATGATAAAAACAATAGTAGAATGTTTAGAAATACTAACCCTGCAGGTAAAAGACCTATTGGAGTAACAAACAATATAAGAAATGGAGTTGTCTATTATAGATGCAACAATGTTGGACATATTGCCATAAACTTCAGATCACAAATCAGTCAATCAAGACCAAGATATGGAAACAATGTTATATTTTGTTAGATTTATAATAAAATGGGTCACATAGAGAGATATTGCAGAATGAACAGCATGAGGAATCCTAATCCTAAAAGAAATGTGAATTACACCAGAAGGAATATGGATACTAAGAACAGCCAGAAGGAAAACAATAGTAACATAGAAGAAGTTATGTTTGTTAAAGCTACATATCAAGTAAGTGCATCCACAATATCAGGAAGTCATTATGGTGAAGTATTTGAGAGTAAGTTTGAATCAATTCTAAACCCATCTCACACTGATTAAGCATCAAATTTCATGAATTATGTATCAGAATAAACATCAGAATAGCATAGAGTTTAGCAAAAGATGAATCGAGCCTTGTGAAGTTAATATAAGATAGTAAGTGATATAATAAAGCTATGGTTAAGAGTGTATGAATTTATGAACATGTATGCGGCTACACGAAAAGAAATAAGTTGTGTAGGTAACTAGGAATGACTTTTGGCATGTATACACTTATGCAATTAATGCGACAACAATGTCTTGAAGGATTTGATACATAAAAGTGGATTATTGACATTATTTTATCATTCAAGCATTCACAAGAGTCTTAGAGAGTTATCCAGTGAAGAATGAAAGCATTTTGCAAGATTTGGAGATAGATTTCTGTTAGATCTACGTGGAAGCCCTAAATCATGATTCTGAGGTATTTCATTAAGTATTTGTTGTTAAAGAAGTTATTTTTAAGTGTAATCATGGATACATCCTTAGTTCAAAACATCAAGGACACACCTAGACCTAAGGTGAGAAAGGAATCAGTAGAACCCTCTGAAGAAGACCCTAGTTTAGCTTTATCAGCTATTCCCGACAACGTCTTGCATTTGGAAGATGTAAGAAGATATTTGAAATGTAAATTTGAGAATATAGGAGACAATAGTATGACTGAGGAGTATAATAAGATATAAAAACAAGATATGACCTACAAGGAAGGATATGAACATTTAGGTCAACTAGACATCATTAAGTACATGTTTCACTATCAATTTCAGAATGAAGAATGGACAAACATCATTTTAAGTAGAATTCATAATGGGAAGTTTTGGTTGGATGACAGAGTAATAGACATTACAACAAATTTAATACACAAGGTAAAAGGTCTATCCAACAAAGGTGCAATCCCTCTAAATGAAAAGAATGTGAAGAAAATAGTGCTAGACAACACAAAGTCTTCATACAATGGAAGAGGCATTGTAATTAGTAAGATTGAGTAGAATGATGTGAGGTATGTGTGCAAGATTTTGACTACAAAGTTGTTAGGATTAGGTAATACTAAGAGGGGGGGTGAATTAGTATTACAAAACTTTGATTTCAACTTCAAACAATTATAAACAATCCAAAGTAATGCAGAAATGAAAAGAACATATAAGCATAACACATTACTCATGACACCATGATTTGTTCTCGAGGAAACCCCGGCTAAAGGGAAAACCCCGGTGGGGATGGTACCCACAACTATGTACTAAAATATAATAGCCCTGTTAGAAGATCTAGCCCTATTAGGAGATGATTGTTACATAGTATATTTCCTTTTTAGAGGATTACAAAAACCCTATTAGGGGTATACAAAACACCTAGTTAAAGGTGGTGAGCACACTGCTCTTACAATCAATACTGTCCCAAAAATAGTTCTCAAAAGGGGGAACACTACAAGCACTTATCTTGCTTAGATAGTTCCAATTGTAGTTCGGCCTCTTTCTGATCTCGCATCTGATCTCTTCTCTTATATTTGCAAACTTACTCCATCATCATAAATCATTCCATACCTCACTTTTACAAAACCAATCTATACTTATACAGAACTAGCCTTCCAGTCGGCCTCATAATTGTCATACAAAACATAATAGAAACTTATGAAAATGATATACATGGAGTCGGCACTCTTATATTACCAAAGAGTTGAAAATATACTTTATTTACTTGTCTTAGCACATTACCATATCCATTATGCTTTCCTTAATCTTCACAACTATTCATGTACCCTGTTATACTATTTTACTATCTTTGCATACCTTTCAAACACTGTATCTCACAAATCTGGTAACCAAAACTCATGCGATCTTAACTAAAGCATGTGAGTATCCCAAAATACCTCCAGTTAACTTCGCAAGCCATAATACCCTATATATCTCCATCGCTATCCAAAACGGTGGTACTGTACCCTGTTATCCTGATTCTGGACTTAGTCCTTTTCATGACTATGACTCCAGTAGCAATCTCCACAACATGCGATCACTCCATCATAAGTGTTGCCATAAATGACAACCCTTAAGTGATTCCCAGTACTCCAAAACATCACATGCCAAAAATTTGTGCCAACTCTAGGGAAGATGACATGGTAGTAGGTATGGTGCAAGCAACCTATCTTATGTGTATTGACAAAGTTGAAGTAGACATGAGTGAAATTCTGAGAATTTAGTTGATTGAGAATCTTGAAAAGATTAAGAAAACAAAGAACTCCCAATTCAGATTTTCATCTCTAATCACCTACATGTTTTTCCATCTTTTAAGAAGATTTCCTTACACTATAGGAGCGGATTGGAATGATGATATAAGTTCAATGGATAAAATCAACAAGGTGTATCTCAGACACCCAATTGAAAAAGTAAATGAGAGTGCTACACTTGTAATCAATTTTTTTTAGAATGAGATGAAGAAAAGGTCAAGAATTCCACCTACAATAGTTGAGAAGTACAAGAATGAGATATGGTTTTTAGTTGACACTGATTTTACATATGTTGAAGTAGTAAAGCTAGGGATTGGATTCATAGATCCTCTAGAATATGAAATATCTGAAGAAGAAGCTGAAGGATATGTAAGCAGGATACTAAAGTACATACTAGATTCAAAAAGTCCTAGATTTGGGATATTTGAAGAGATTTTTAGTACAACACATCAATCACAGGTGCATAAATTATCAAAGAAAAGAGTTGACAATACAATAAAGAAGATACTAAAAGATATAGGTATAACTAAGCATGAATTCATCAATACAAAATAGACTGCAGCAGGAATAAGAGATATTGGACAGAAAGAGGTGTTGACAGTTCCACCTTTGGCATCTAAAGGAATCTCTATTGAAGATGTTCAAGATATTGATGAGGACATTGTTGAGCCTACTAAGTTGAGTGTGTTGCTAGAAAAACTAAAAGTTGTAAGAAAATCTACTAGATCCACCTCCACTACACCAGCAAAGTGAGTCAAAGAGATGGATAGTGGACTAGATAAAAGGTAGGAGACTATATTTTCTCCAGTAGAAAGGATAAGGACACAAGAAGAATAATTACCACCTAGCAAGAAAATGAGAGGTCAAGTTTCTATTCAATCACCAGGAGAAGAAGAGGCAGGTAGCAGCAAAAAGAACCAATGGAAACCCAAAATTGAGAAAGTGAACCCTTTGATCATCAATAAAGGAGACTTCACTAAGATAAACAAGTATTATCACATGTATAATAACTTTGAGAAATTGAATCTTGAAAATGCAGTTGTCAGACATATGATTCTTGTTGACAAGAAATTTGAAAACATCAAAGATAAGATACCAAATGATCTATATGAGAAATTGATTAACAGGAATAAGAGAGCAATAGAAGAAGAAAAAGGAATTAGAGAAAGATTTGTAAGAAAATTATGTGTAATAAAAGATGAAGATCATTTTAAAGAGAATATGAAGAGTCTCCACACCCATCTGAGAAGAAAAAGAAGGACAGTTCTAATCATGGGAGGAAATTATGAAGAAGTAAATAAGGAAACTGAGGAAGCAGTGGTAAAGGTAATGACTTCTAGACTAGGTGAAACAATGAGTGAATCAGAATAGGACACTCAAACAGCAGAAGAAAAATCACAAGTAAAAGAAACACTAGTTCCACCACCCACCATTCATATTGATGATGAATCAATGCATTTTGAAGGCACCAACATTACTATTGATAGAGAACAAAACCCTTTTGAAGATCAAGGAGAGAATGTTGGCAATTTGGAAGGAATGGTTAATGAACAAGAAGATGAGATAGAAAATAAGGAAGATGGTGCAGAGAAGCAAGAAGAAATAAAGGCATCAGAGGATACACAAGCAGAAATCACCCAACAAGAAGTAAAAGAGGAACAAGGTATAGGTAAAGAGGTAAAGCCTACAGAGACTATACCCCAGCGAATCCAAATAGTTACACCACAAAAGATCACAACAACAAGCCCATCAAAACCACCAATTGAATCAGTATTAGCTAACTTGGGAGCTAAAGTTGATGATGAAAATCAAATAGAGTTGATCTCATCTCTGAATAAAATAATTGGAAAGAATAAGAAATTAAAGAGTCTACAAGGATCACTACTTGAGGTAACAAACAAGCTTCAAGGAGTTATAACTACTCAAGTCAGTGAAGTTGATCCACAGGTTAAAGCAAGAGAGGTAATGAAAGCTTTTGACAGTGAATTTACTACTTTATTTGACATTCCATCAATGAAAGCACAAACACTTCATGATGCACAATTATTCCAAACCACTTATCTAAATATCAAGATTGACTTAGAAAACCTTGATATTTTCATTAAGGAATTAAGGAGATGTTTAGAGAGAGCAAGAGCATTATACAGTCAATGTGCCTTGTCACACAAACACATCTCAAACATTTTAGAAAATTTGAAGAGCAAAGAAGCATAATTGCAAGTCACAATGAATGAGCTACAAAATCCTAGCATGAAGCTCACTGATATTGAGAAGAAAGTGAGAAAAATACATGATGAAATAAGACTTCTAGAAAATGAGAAGGAAATGAAACTGAAGAGGTTTGCATTACTTAGAGAGCACCTAACCTTGAAGATCAGTAATGTCCAAAATCAACTGGAAGAATGTCTTTCATTAAAGACATCATATGGTAAATTTGCGTACCCGAATCTTAAAGCACTTGAGATAGCATCCTATGGGCTATGTGTACTACTTAGCGTATCTGATTCTGTAAAAAAGACATGGGAAAAGGAAACTAAAAACTTGAAGGCAAGTTTCACAAATTGAATTTCAAGTCTTCCAGCTTTACAACAATGAAAACAAAAGGTACTTCAAAATTTTGACTTGTATATACATATATTTGATATTTTTGTCATTGTTGTCAAAGGGGGAGTGGTATAGTATGAGAAAGTTGTTTATATGTATAAGATAGAGATATGTGAAATAGTACAAAGTATAATCAAAGGGGGAGTATCCCTATGGCAAAATAAATAGACATATATGATCCACAGATCCTTGCAAATCTTGTAATGGCCATGTAACACAATGTTACAAATTTGTTTTTGAATTTTGTTATAAGTTTTTGGGACTTAGCCAATTTTCCCATATGTTGCCACCAATGAAAAAGGAGGAGATTGTTGGCAATTTGGCTAAGTAGAATATCATGATGTTGTCATAATGGAAACATATATTCAGTGTTAAGAGAACATGGTCTAAGGAGGAAGTTCTGGATGAGAACTTATGAAAATTGTCTAAGTATAGCAGTGTTTATCTGTCTACACAGAGACTATTTTGATCAGCGAAGTTCACAGGAGTACCTTCAATGCATGTTCACTTGAACACAATTTATATAAGGTATATTGAAGCTACACCTAAGAGTGCAAGACTATACAACACGTACGAACAGAGTTATCACTATTTTACAAAGACAGTGTTGAGCCGACCAGAACAGAGCAACGATCAGTAATTGACTATATTAAGTTAAGGGATTATTTTGTTTATCAAAATAATGACTTGACTAATTAGGGATGACATCCTAGATGTTAACCCTAAGGTAGAAAGAATTAATTTTATGTTTTGGGAAGCATGTAAAGAATTGAAAGCTGACAGTAAGGTTATTTTGTAATAAACTTATATATAAGAAAGAAACTTGTAATGCGAAGAATATATAGATGTATGAAAGTATGTATTTAATGCGAAGTTTTATTGATGTAATATGCGAAGTCTGAGATATAATCAAATCAGTGCCAGTTGATAATAAGTTGTGTGAAGAGACTACAAAGCTAGATCAAAATATTGAAGATATTCAGCAGTAGTAAAAGGTTTTTGTATTAGAGATTATCATTGTATATCGCATGTTTGGGAAGTGAGCTCATCTTGCATGCATTCATGTTTGTAATACCAACTCCTAACAGGGTTGAGGCTTCTAACAAGGCCTAAAGTCCTTTAACCAAGACAGATACACTATACAGATGTAATAGACTCCTAACAGGGTCAATATCTTTAACCGGATACTTTTGATTAGTAGATCATTTGTAGATATCATCCCCATTGGGGTTTTCCCTTGGCTAAGGTTTCCTCGAGAATAATTATGGTGTTATGAGTTCTTTCATTTTATGGTTGTGCTTATTATTCAGTTTATTCGATTTAGTTTCGTATGCAAGCTATAAGTTAATTCCATATATCCATAAGTGGGCAAAAGTAAAGGTTTGTGAAATACTAATTCACCCTCCCCCCCTCTTAGTATTTCCTATTTCTAACACCCAACTCTTCAAACTTTGGGCAACAGGGCTAAGATGGGAAAACAAAAAATACCCCCTTTTAAGAAAATGAAGAAATCCCATGTGCAGATTGAGGGGTTTGAAACTAAGAAGGATAATGTTAAAGGTTTTAGGGAGGAATAGGTTAAGGATGTAGGGTGACACCAATCCTAGAAGGTATAATAGATTGGTTAATTATCCTATGGAGATGGGTAAAGGGTATTAGTGTCTTAAAATGTTGACACTGATTATCATTTCTATAACTATTGCAAGTTGGTAATTGTTGTTGTGGGTTGATAGCTTCTTGATTGCATCATTTGCATTGTATAAATTTCCTCTGAAATGTAATTAAATTATGAAGCTTTTGTTGTTATCATATTGCATCAAAGCATGGTGAGAAGGAGGCATGACATGGACCAAGAAAACCATGTACCTTTTTTTTAAAATTGGAGATTAAGGAATAATTGATATGTAGAAGTTACAAGTTATAGAGGTGCCATCTCTGTTGATGAACTCTATATCTAGTTTTAAGGAGACTGGGAGAGACTGTCAGCTTGGATGAGTGTTTTCACATTATTTGAGGCATGGATGTTGATGGGGACAACCATGTTAGCTTCAATGAATTCTTTACAATGATTGCAAATCTCATTCTAGTGCAAGACAATTAATTTCATTTTACATTTGTTGATAGATTGTGAGCATGTTTTTTGTTTTAAATTTACCGAGATAAAATATCAAAAGTGAATTATTTCGTAAAGCCAAGAATTACAGACATGGCATTTGATTTTCTCATTGTGTTGGTTGTAAACATCTAATGGATGTATTTGATAATGTTAGAAAATGCAAATATTGAGGTTTTGGTGATAATATAAGTTCATTTGTTTCATTTTGGATCAGATGTTGGAATAAGTTTGACACATTCAAAAGTTGGTCATAAGAGATTCTAGCAACAAATTTCAAATGTGAAGTTTTTCAAATAAGATTTTTGTTTTGTAATTGAAATTTGTATTAGGAGTCTCTTCCAAACAAGAGGAATTTATGGTAATTTCCTAAAGAGAAGTGAAAGGTTTGCATAATGTGATTAAAAGCTTTGGAGTAATATGGTAACTCACAAGAATTAGTCTCTACTGAATTTTTGGGAGTAGTTTCTTATTGGTTTTTTGTTGAATCAGTTTGGTAGTTTGATTTGGTGATAGCAGTGTTTAAGGCAAAGTTATCTTTAATAAAAGGAGCATGTCACTCCTTGTATTCATTTCTATAAAAGTCTCTTCAATGTTTACTATGTCAAAGGCTTTTATAGGGGTTCGTCACTTTTTGAAGTCAACATCAAATATTAATCTTAGATTGCACAATCTTCTTATCAACACATCTATATTTCGTAAAAGGAAAAAGATGTTTTTTTCAAGTTGCATTACAACAAGCAATTCATATGGAGATAGAAGGATTAAAATGGTTGTAACAAGGATTGAAATCAGAATTCTCTTCAAGAGGATGCAAATTATTGTTACTAATGTTATTTATGTTAATATTGCAAAGAACTTGTTTACAATTGTTTAATGAATATTTTTTATTGGGTTCGTAGAGGATGTACTTCTTCCTTTCATGCTATTTTTGGAGAGTAAAGGGTAACAAGGCCATATTTGGAGGTTGGAGGCACCGAAGGATGGAGGATTTCCATAATCACAAATCAACTTCTCACTTTCAGATGATATTCTACATGAGAAGCATTTTTGGCATTTTTGGTTTATGCTTTTCATCTTTTTCTTTCATTGTTGATGCTGACAAATTTGAAAAATGCATGTGTTGTAAAGATTTAATTTGGAGACAGGTTTAGGGTTTTGTAAAGATCCTGAGTATGGATGGTTGCCCGTAGAATTTACGAGACTATGATAAAGAATTATCACCTTTCTAATGGTCAAGAGACAATCTGGAGGATTTTTGTTTATAATAATTTGGTATATATGATCTAAGAGTTTGGGATTGAGAGATCAAGGCTTCGACTTGGAGCTACACCTTTATGAGGGTTACAAGGTGACTTGGAGGAGTTCCACTTGATTTAGGATTTAGTTCTCCAGAGAAATATTTTTCTCAAAAATATGTATTCATTTTTGTAGGGGGGGGTCCCTAGGGCAAGGTGAATTCAACACTTCCAAGATCATTGTAATAAGGGGGGGGGAATGTTAGCATATTATAAAGTCTAAACCGATTGTAGTTTCTATAATTGTTGCGGGTTGGTAACTACTATTGTTGGTTGGTAATTGCCTCATTTACATTGTATAGATTTCCTCTAAACTGTAATTAAATTATGAAGCTTTCATTGTTATTAAGGGGGTGATCACTACTGATTCTAGTCATGAGGAACATTTAGACTTGGAGTATGAGTATGGGGATTCTAGGGAGGAGAAAGAGAGCTCGACAAATACACCAATAGTCAGTCCAAAGACACCAACTAGCAAGGTTATGATAGCACGAAGTCTATCCATGTGGACCTACCTAAAGAGGAACATTCTTGTTCCAAGTTTAATCAATTGTTGTTGAGCTCTCAGTGCTAAAAAAATAAGATGTCGAAGTTGGAAAAAAAGGTTGGTGAGCATCTCTAAATTTAGCTCTAAGGTCATGTACAAGTCAACTACTTTTCTTTGCCTACTATTAGACAAGGAATTGGGAAAAGATGGGGATAAGGAAAGCAACCGTAAGTAATCTTCATTGAGGACTAGGGTTGTATCTTTGGCTAGTCCCTTGTGGGTGGTTTGCTTTCTGGTACTTTTTGGTTCATTTAGTTATTTTCACTATTAAGTTTCTAACTTTTTTTTTTGTTATGTGTCTGATATTAAACTCTTAAGAATTCTATGCACTGAAAAAGTGTTGTTAATGTTTTGTTAATATTCATCCAGTGGCTCTCAATTGTTTTATAATAGATTCAAAACTCTAATATTATTACTTTTTTAATATAAAAAACTAAACACCTAATAAAAATAAAATACTATTCTAATTAAAGGTTGACCTCGTAGTGTGATGGCAAGTCATGAGCCCTTGTGTGAGGGTGTTCACAATTTCAAATCGCAGGAACTTGGAATACAAATGCCAAAAAACCAAAGGAAAAGTGAAAGTTCATATGCCTTGCTAATGGGACGATTGTTCAAAGTTTCTTAGCCAGCATAGACAACTGGCTACTAACGGACGTCGTGCTCACTCTCACACATATCTGCCATGGAGGATCCAAGAGTTGGACAATTTTGGTGATTCATTGGGAGTCACAAAGGGTCATTGATGGTGTGCAAATTGATGGGAGACATAAGGTGTTTAGTTGCACCATTGTAGAGGGAGACATAAGGATGGATAAAGAGTTGGGGAGATATAAGGAGATGCATGGGGATGTAGCAATAAGGTGGTTGGAGAGGGGAGACATAAGGAGCACATGAAGTGATAAGGAGAGAAGTCAGTAATCAACATGAGACAAATCTTGGAGGTGTTAATGCCTCAATATTAGCATTGTTTACACCATAGGGATGGGGTCCCCTAATGTGACCTTACTAGCTCATAGCGCCAATAAAAAATGTTCACCGATCAAAAAAAATGTTCTAATTATACTTCATTATTGCAAATTTACAAATCAATTGATCCCTTATAAATTATTTTATTCCCATAATTATTATATTAGCTTAAAAAGGCTGAAATCTAACCGTTACAAAGTGGACTCGGTTTTAGAGTAGGTATTAAAGGTTATCTAATATACACATTTGTATCACACTATGTACCCAATATGTATATGGACCAACTTTTAGCTGAAATCAATCCTACAAGATAATGTCGTTTGTTGGTTTCACATGAACGCATGTGGTTGATGTGTTATATGCCCGTAAATCAAAACAATGAGTATCCATCCTCAAAATACAAATATATTGTGTGTATATATCTGTCGACAGAAAAATGTTCAATGCGTCAACAAACGTCAACTCAGGAACTGCAATTTCACTTGAAAACAGAGCTTAAATCAAAAAAATGGCGACATGGGCGTTCACTAAAGTGCCTCAAAGAACGTTTTAGATTGATTATTCAATTGGATATCTAGAAATGTGGGTCAGTTAGCCGTGGTGGGGATATTTTTGGCTCCAAGATGTCAGATGAATTCTTTACTGAAAAAGGCAAAATAAGGAAAAAAATTCTTAATTAATCTTATAATTTGTGTGGGTCGTGTTTAGCAGGCATTTTGGACTACTGACACGTTAAAGGAGCATATAATCGGCCTCTCTAATTTTCTTTGTTAAGTATTTTTCACTCATTCTATCAGTGGACTGTCAGGCTTACTTTTTCTGTAGAATGATTTGATGGAAGCTGTCATAAAGCCCGACAGATTAGTGAATAATGTAGTAGGTGGGGGGCTGTATTCAATCGAAGGCAAAGGGGGTGTCAAAATCTAGAATTTTTTTTTTAGCGTTTTCTACTAGTAGAGGTAGATTCTCCGTTCATGGAATACACTCTCCTACTCACAGCATTTCATGAATGTGAAATCTGCTTGCTCGGTAGGTTCCTCTTTTATGGTCATGGGAAAAAATTGACAAGTCTAGTCTGACTATGGTTAAAATGTCGACCCCATGTTTTGAACTAGACATGTGTATGTGTATTTAGAGAGGCATCTGTGAAACGAGTGTTTGTGATTAAAAGATGTGTGAAGTCGGTTATAGTGGGGAGCCATAGCAGAGCAGGGTTTTCTTCAGGGTGTCTTGATACATTTTGTTTGTGGGGTTTCTCTGCAGATTTGAAGTGGGTTTTGCAGGCGGACAGCGGAGAGTGTTGAGCTAGGGGCTTGAAATGCCATAGAAAATCGTAGGTCTTTTTCAGTAGCTTACGTGTGGTACTGCTTTCTGGTTTTTGTGTTGAAGTTTGTGTTTTTGCCATAGAATGTCAGTGAAAATCAGAGGTTGTTTCAGTTGAGATTTGAGAATTTTTTCTTGTTTGCAGTAGGCTTCTGTACTTTTTGTGAGCAGTGATGAAGTGGGTTTAGTTAGTAGACGTTGTTGCTGAGTTTGTTTTTTCTATTATAGGATTAATAAGGTGAAAAAAAATATCAGCTTTTAGAAACGGATTCACAATGGTTCTCTGCAGAAACTTGTTTATCTTTGCTGCCATGTTTGTTTTACTGTGGGGATTTGGGCTTGGGGGGGAGAGTTGGACCTATATAGTTAGAGTTGAAGGGGATTCAATGCCATCAGTCTTTACCACTCAAGAGAACTGGTACAAAGCCAAAGTGGCTACTGTGAAAGGACTGATTGCAATGGAAACTGAAAGTAAAGAGGGCCTTGCAGTTGTTCAAGATGACATCTTGATTCATGTTTACAAGACCGTGTTCCATGGGTTTTCAGCCAAGCTCACTAAAGAGGAAGCCGAGAAGCTTGATAAATCCCATGGAGTTTTAGCTGTGATCCCTGATAAAGCCAGGCAGATTCATACAACAAGATCACCACAGTTTCTAGGCCTGAAACCTACTGCTGGATTGTGGCCTGAATCAGACTATGGGTCTGATTTGGTGGTGGGTGTTCTGGACACTGGAATATGGCCCGAGAGGAAGAGTTTCAGTGATCACGGACTTGGGCCTATTCCTAAGCATTGGAAAGGTAAATGTGAAGAGGCCGTAGGGTTTTCTAAGTCACTGTGTAATAGGAAATTGGTCGGTGCGAGGTTTTTCCCCAAGGGATATGAAGCAATGGGTGGGGGAATGAACACTTCTGTCGAATTTAGGTCTCCTAGGGATTCGGATGGCCACGGTTCTCATACTGCATCTACTGCCACTGGAAGGTATGTTTATAAAGCCAACATGCTTGGTTATGCTAATGGGATTGCGAAAGGGATGGCGCCCAAAGCCCGGCTAGCAACGTATAAGGTATGCTGGTTGTCTGGTTGTTATGATTCTGACATACTTTCTGCATTTGATACTGCTGTTGAAGATGGTGTGGATGTGATTTCGCTATCTGTGGGTGGTGGGGTCGTGCCATATTATCTTGATAGTATTGCAATGGGTGCCTTTGGAGCTATGGAGAGGGGTGTGTTTGTGTCTACTTCTGCAGGCAATGAGGGTCCTGGGGAGTTGTCTGTCACCAATCTGTCACCATGGGTGACAACAGTTGGAGCAGGGACTTTAGACAGGGATTTTCCCGCAGAAATCGAATTGGGTAATGGGAAACGCGTTAAGGGAGTGTCCTTGTACAGTGGAAAGGCATTGGGGTCTAATTTATTCCCCTTGATTTATGCAGGGGACATCTCTGTGGGGAATGGTAGAGATAGCTACTCATCTTCTCTTTGCATGGAAGGGTCTTTGGACCCCAAGATGGTGAAAGGGAAAATTGTCGTGTGTGATAGAGGAAATAATCCCCGAGTTGCTAAAGGGGCTGAAGTGAAACGTGCTGGAGGAGTTGGAATGATCCTTGCAAACAGTGAGTCTGATGGAGAAGGGCTGGTTGCCGATGCTCATGTATTGCCTGCAAGTGCGGTTGGGGCTAAAGAAGCAGAGCTTATCAGGAAATATATTGCTACTACCAAAACGCCAACTGGTACAATCAAATTCTTGGGAACTGTTTTGGGCATTCAACCTGCTCCTGTTGTAGCATCCTTTTCTGCAAGAGGGCCAAATCCAGAGACTCCAGATATTCTTAAGCCCGATGTAATTGCCCCTGGTGTTAATATCCTTGCAGGATGGACTGGTGCAGTTGGTCCTTCTGGCCTTGAAAATGACAGGAGGCGGACTCAGTTCAACATAATTTCTGGAACTTCCATGGCTTGCCCCCATGTGAGTGGGGTTGCAGCTCTGCTCAAAGGGGCACACCCAAATTGGAGTCCTGCAGAAGTAAGATCAGCTTTGATGACTACTGCTTATACTCAAGACAACAGAGGCCACAGAATGCTTGATGAAGCCACAGGCAATTCTTCCACACCATTTGATTTCGGTTCAGGCCATGTGCACCCTGAGAGAGCTATGAATCCAGGTCTCGTCTATGATTTGGGTGTGAAGGACTATGTCAACTTCTTGTGTAGCCTTAATTACTCTGCGAAAGCTATTCAGGTCATCACCCGGAAGCCTGTTCACTGCCCTGCTCAAAGAGTGAGTCCTGGTAATCTTAATTATCCTTCCTTCTCTGCAATTTTTGATATGACCCAACCCATGAAGCACTCAACTGTCTTCTTTAGAACAGTCACGAATGTTGGTCCTCCAGCTTCTACATATAGAGTCAATGTGATTCCTCCGAGAGGAGGTGTCACCATTACTGTAAAGCCAAGGAAGCTTGTTTTCACTGGGGCAAACCAGAAGCTAAGCTACACTGTGTCAGTAACGACAAAGCATGTGCATCTTCTCCCTGGAAATTCCGACAATCACTTTGGCTTCCTGTCATGGACAGATGGGGTGCATGTTGTGCAGAGTCCAATAGCTGTAACTAGGATGATGCCTTATTAGACTTGTTTGTGTCTGCATCCTGTATTTTCTGCATGTTTTTTAGGGATGTTGGCAAAATATTAGCTTCCTGCCTGTGTCGCTGGTACAATTGATGAAGATGAAACGTGAAAGCATTTACTCAGACAGGGTGTTTTTGTATAAAAAAAGAAAACAAATATAGAAGCCGATGCAGACTGCATAATAGATAAGTTATTATAGTTTTTGTAAGCAGCTGGGTAGTATTTTCTGGTTTGCAGAGTCACCTAAGTGGTTAAGAGCATCAAATTTGGATAAAGGTGGTTCTAAATTGTGGATGTCAGTTTTAATATTAGGATGATATGGATCCATGGATCCTCTGAGTGCAGTGCAGTGCAGAGTTCAGTATATCTTTTAAGGTAAAAGCCAGATTAATTATCATTATGCAATGATAAATGATGTAATAATGGAAGTTAAAAAGGGAAGAAACCTTAAAAAGCATGTATTATTTCTTAATACATGATCAATCTTTGCGGAGCATTGGTTTTCTTGTTGTTCTATATAAAGTTTGTAGAGTTAATAAATAGCCTCTTTTGTACAGAAGAAAAGCATTGCATGGTTTTCTTGGATGGGACCCTTTGTAATCATTTTTCTCTTTTGGATTATATTGCTGGATCATGAGTTGACTGCAATTTATTTTGTATTTGTACCAGTAAGTTCTATATTCATGAGCTTTTTGATCATGGACAAAGTAGCTTGAAAGTTCTTTATCTTACCTGTAAGGATATGAATGAGCTTTAGACGATCCTGCATTAACAATCTTGGTCACCTTAGTTCATAAAACTAAATATTGAAAATATTATGTGCAAAATAGTCAGGTAAGCTTAAGATGTTTATGATCTTGGTTTCCATTCATTATATGGAGTGTTGGCAATTAACTCCTTCGAGACCACATTCTTTTCACTAAGAAATTGCTTAAGTATCTGATTTTACTTTTCAGCTAACTTCATCTCGAGGTGAGAGGAAAGATTAGTTCTGAGATTAGTTCTGCTCTTCAATATGTTATTTATTTTCTAGCTGACTAATGTCTGTAGTGATTGGATTTGAATCCTAAAACAAATATTTTAAAATGGATTTTGCTGGGTAGCCTCCATTGTTAGCTCTATCTGTGATGTTTTTATATTATCAGCAGTAAAATAAAGGTTCTGTTCTTTTAGAGAACACAGTTCGAAAATTCAGTTCATTATCAGAAGCACAATATTAACAGCGCATTAACAGTTAATTAACATCAAAACTATAAACATAGTCCAGCATAGTCCAGCAGCATAGCATTACAAACTACTAAATTAACATCAAATCTATAAACATAGTCCAGCAGCATAGCACTATGAACTTCTAAAGTCTTAACAGTATAAATCTGCAAACTACTTAATATCTTAACAGTATTCAACTGTAAACCACTAGACATAAATAGTATAAAGCAAAAAACCACAGCCAGCAAATCCATACAGAGGCTAGTGGAGCACATGACTCGAGTCTTAAATAAGGAATTTGAACCTTATAGTTTCCCTCTGCATCCTTTTTAGGAAACGCGTTTTAATACTTTTTCTCTGCTACACAGCCCTTTTTCTGTAACATTAAATTAATTTAAACCAAAATATTGCATGGTTTTCTTTCCGTTTATTACTTTTTCAAGACTTTGTATCCATTTCCAGCAGTTCCATTCAGTAGTTTTTGCCTATAGAAAACCCCAAGAGGTCATATCAAATCTTATCACATAAATAAATTGTGACAAATACAAGAAGCCAGGGATTAGTCTCTCTACAACTCTGCTATATTTATGAGGATTATCTTTACAAGAAGCCAGGGAATAGTCTCTCTACAACTCTGCTATATTTATGAGGATTGAAATACTTGGGTAGTAAGACAGAAATCACGATGGGATGGAATAGAATCAAGTCCAGAAAACACTGTGGTGAAAGAATTTGGCAGATAGCAGTCCATAATTGTGTTTCCTAGGATTGACAGCTCACCATTTTTCTGTCAACTGCAATTCACCTTTTCAAAAAAGCTTACCCTCATCTAAAATCACAATCAGTGGTGTTCATCTTTTTGGAGTGTTTTGGATAATGGAATCTTTTGCTCTCTGGTATCCTCATATATGCAGAGGTACAGGGTGACGGTAACATTCAGTGGGCTGACATTTGGGCTGACATTTGGCTATATATATCTGGGCTGTATGACACTTGGAAATGGTACAACACATAGCCTGAGATAGACTGCAAAGATACCACTTTAAACTCGACTCTCAGTTGGAACCCCAAAAAAGCTTTTAGAAGACATTTAGGGAATTCACAATCACAGTGACCCATGCAAAAAATCCACTTTAAATTTACTTAATCTAAACTATCAGATGGAACCCTAAAAAAAGCTTTTTAGAAGACATGAGAGAATTCACAGTTCTGTGCCTCATCCAGAAAGTTTAGGATGACCCCATCAGACAAATGCTCGTAATTTTGGTTGTGATGTTTTTATATGGGGGCAGGCTGTAAATCACTTTGTACTGTGACATGGGACCAACAAACTGTATCACATCAACTGGGCAAGTCAGCTGTCTAGCTTTTATTTAGTTCATTTTGTTTGTTGCCTGTGCATCCAACCTAAAATTTGCAGTAAAATCTGTCAAGTGGGTGTCGTCCAAAGTAAGAAACAAAGTGTATTGGAGGTATTGTTCAAAGCCATTAATGTGTCTTCCTGCTTCAGATCCAAATTTCTATCCTAAACTACAGAGAAGAACAACTTACCAAATATCTTGAAGGCTAGATGATCCCATTTTATTTATTTATTTTTCCAATACAAGATTATGAAGATTTGATCCCTTGGAAGAGTAAAGGCTACTAAAGACTTTTAAAAGCAAGCTATTAATTGATATTGTCTAGTTTTTTTTTTTATATTGCATTGGGATTGCTTTTCTTGTGGCTAAGCTCGAGCCTATCTAGCTTCTTATTATATTATAGTGGAATCACTTTTCTTCAAGAATTCGTCCTTATGGTACTGGTGTCTATCTTTATGGTGTCTATCTTTATGAATTTATGGGTTCCTTGGAAAAAATGTTTTATATTAGTTTATATAAAAGATCAATTCCGCATGCATATTTAAAATAGGTGAGGATAAAATTACACCTAAAATTCATTAGATATGGTTTTAGTTAACAAATCTTAAGAGATGGGAGGAGGTCGGTAAATGATGTTGTTACCATAGCATAGAGATGGTAAAGTCATTTCATTGGTTTAGTAGTCACCAAGGCTCAGATTCTTATTGGGTGGTTGTGCTTGCAGATTTTTTTTTCATTGTATTGTGTGGTGGAGCTCACAGATTTGAACATGTGAATGTGGTGAATCAATGATTAAGGTTGGGATTTCATGGGACTTCTTAAAAATAAAAAAAATTAAAAAAATAGAGCTGGAGTTGCTTGTTATTTGAAGCTAATGGTCCCATGAATTGTGTAGTCCACATTGGCTTAAAAATTTAAGCTCTATAATTTAAGAAAGCTAGTGGTCTCATGAATAAATAACCATGTTTTCCATACTTTGTCCATTAAAAAAAGTGAAAAAAATATTTTCCTTCCAAAATTATTTTTTAAGAAAAATATAAATATAAATGTTTGACAAGTGGTAAAAATCATTTCTAAATTGGTGGGACAATTTCTAGCCCTGCCCCTTTTTCATCCCCTTAAGGTTCGGTCCCATGGAGGGGGCCTTAAAAATAGAACTGTGGTCCAATGAATTTTGTAATACATTTCAGCTTAAAAATTTAAGAATATAAAAATGAGTCAAGAAAATCTTTATTTCCTTCTAAAATTTTTGGCTCCAATCCTCCCTTGAAATTTTTGGTGGGAGTTATTTAGTTTAGTGTAAACTAAAAAGTGATTGACATGTGGCAAAAATAACTCTTAAGCTCATGGGGCAATTTCTAGCCCCACCCTTTTTTTACCCACTTAAATTTATAAATCTAAAAAGGAGCTCCTATTTTCTAGCAAAAGATTATATTTAATTCCATAGTAGAAAAATAAATTTATCATGGGATCTCTTACTCCTTAAGGGCCCGTTTGGAACATGGAATACCAAATGTCAGATATAGTCAATTCTGGAAGATGCTGCAATTTTGGAAGATACAAATTCTGAAAATGATTTCCAGAATATAGGATGACCCATTTGGTTCCCTCTCAGTACCCACCATGGATTGAGGGTCTTTCTCGATGAAGAGGAATTGCGAGTGTGAGATTTTTTAACATGACATTGTTTGAAAGCTTGAAAATTGTAAACAGCACCACCAAATTGGAAACTAACCAGCAACAATAACTCGCTTTTGAGAGCCTTCCATTCTTCGCTGAAATTCAAAATTGTCTGAAATGAAAATTCTGCAGCAGACAAACATCTTCATAATTTTGAGACCAAAACATATTTGCGCCTTTCCCAAATATGACAATTGACAGTATATACTATTCTTGCCTCAAAAACCTCGGTCGCTACAGATAAATGGCGAAGAAATTCAAACAATGAGTCTTTTCCTATGTGCATCTCTTGAAATGGATTGCAGTGAAGGAGGAGGATTTGGAGGAGCATCCAGCCTCTTCTCTGAGGTTCATTACAAATTGTTTTTCTCTAGAGTTGATGGAGTGGATTTTCAGCTTCAGAATGCTAGGGTTTTAACACTCATGGAACAAGTAGGCACTCTGCATGCCTTCTACAGTGATACTCAGATGGTCTTGTAGAACATGGTAATATTCCCTCACAAGGGCATTATGGAGGTTGTATACGCATACCCAAGAACGAAGACAACGATAGCGAACGCAGAGAAAATGACCAACAATTTCGGCGGATAGTGTTAAAAATCAGACTCCAAATTTTTTTTTTTCTCAAACGGACTTGACGGCCGAATAAATGAGAATTTGAAAAGTGGAATTAGAATGAGAATTTCTAATTCCACCTTTTCAAATGGAAGATGGAATGCCCATTTTTTGGGCGAAATTGGAATTTCGAAATTCCAATTCATCTTTGTTAAGATGAACACAAACATGGAATAAATAAATTGGAAAATGATATTCCGGAATATGGGCTCATATTCCATGTTCCAAACGGGCCCTAAAAGTAGAGCTTAAGCACCCTCATGGTATGGAGGGGGCTTCCTTTAAAATAGAGTTGTGGCCATTGAGATTTTTTAGAAATATTTAAAGATAAGTGGTCCCATGAATTTTTTAGTGTGTTTGAGCTAAAAAAATTAGCTCCCCATTTTAAAGACTTTGTAACTAATTAAATATTAAAAGAGAAGTAAAATTTTTATTTTTTTGGTGAGATATATTTGGATTTTATGAGAATAAAATGTGAAGAACTTTGACATGTGGGAGAAATTTCTCCTAAGCTGGTGGGGCAATTTCCAACCCCACCCCATTTTCACCTGCTCAAATTTAGAGGTCTAAAAAGGAGGATCTCCTGTTTTGGAGGAAAAGATTCTAAAGATTCTAAAAATAAAAATTCATAGAACCTCTTGTACCTAAAAAATAGAGTTGTAAGCCCCTTCCATGAATCCCCTTCCTAAATATGCAATGCTAAAAAGTAGGAGCTCTTATTTTGAAGGAGAATATTCTAAATAATCTCATAGCCAAGCAAAAGTTTGTTCATGAGACCACCATCTTCCTAAAAAAAAGAGCTTAAGCCCCCCTCATGGGACCCTGCTTAAGGTCCCTTAATATGGTCTCCATAGTTAAACTAGAAGAGATCTAAAGTAGTCTCTCTAGACTTGGACTAGGCTAAAAACTCAAGTTTCCTCAACAAAAGAAAGGTGGTCATTAAATTAAAAGAACTAAGTCGCTAGTAGGTGGTGGATGGTGATCATCTAACTTTCCTTGAATGTTGGTAGGTGTAGGGTTACCAAGAATAGGCTCCCAACTTGTAATCTCACTCTTTCCATTTTCTTCTTAAATAGGGAACACGAGAAATGGTTGAATAGAGATTATTTTTTTTTTAGAGTTCAACCATTTAGTGATCTCATTGATCATGAGGCTCAAAAGAGATTGAAGGTGGGGAGGATGGTTGAGATCAACCATGAGAGTTCTTAGTCACTAGCTCTTCTTGGAGGGGTTGGGGAAGCATGTGGTTGAAATTTATGCCAAACACAAATATTTTGACTATATTAACAAGGATGAGAGTGACTCCAACTAAGGGGTAGGATTAGAAGTCATCTATCAACCCTACATCAAAAGGTCTAGTCCCTCATTCTTCTCGGAGGGGTTTGAGAAGCATGTGATTCAAAATCGTGTCCACCACATATATTTTGACTACATCAATAAGGAGGGGAATGGCCCCAACTAAAAGGTAAAATTAGTGGCACTCTAGCAACTATGCCTTGGATATTACTCCAATGATCTAAAAGAACCTACCTATGAATGAGTCACTTCAAGTGCAATTTTATTTGTTTGCACTTGAATTAACATGAGCATATTGAACATGTAATAACCTTAACATGAAGCAAGAAGTGAATATCAACAAAACAATCAAATATAATAGTAATTTTCTCTTTCTAAATGCTATGAAGAATTCAATTTGAAAGCATTCCACATTTGGGTGAACTTGATAGGAATTGTAGCCACATCTCCTAGAAGAATCATATGCAATGCAAAAGGTTTAGACCTAAAGACCTAAAGAGACTATGGATATAAATCCAAATTTCCATCACAATTTAAAGATAGGGAGAAAAAGAATCCAAGAAGAATAGGAGGAAAAAGGTAACAAATCAAGCTAGAGGGGAATGATGGTTGTCTCTTGAATAAACCTATATTAATCATGATTTTGATGGACTTCTATAGGGAATCCATGTTTGGTGGAGGGTGGGTTTTCACAATGTGATTATAAGGGACAATTGGTTTAGGGAGGTTTACTCTTCTTAGGTATAAAGGACCAATCCAAATTAGATTACAAATAGATATGTAGAAAAAATATATGTTTTAAAGAAGAAATTTGATTCCATTAGCTTTAATCATTTTAAGTAGCATTTAAATGTTGTGAAAAATTATCTTGTTAATGAAGGGATGTATTGATATCCTATTACTACCATATATATAGTATATTCTAAAATTCATAGATTAATCTACATAGTAACTTACACTTTTAGCCTCTAGGAAAATGCAAGATAAACTTAAGTTAGCACACTAATGTTAGACCTTATTATTATTTTAGGACCTAAATTGAGATCATCATTTATTGTTTCCTAATTAAGTATCTACATTATGTGCATGACATGTGTGATTAGAAAAGGAGTTATTATTCTCATTTAGTATACGGAGGATGGGGATTGACAAAACACATGCACTTAATTCTTTAGCATTAATATGCTCCATACTTAAACTAACCGTGTTGATAGCTTAAACATGCCAAGAGATAAATATCAATAGGCATCAAAGGCTATAGAGTTAGAGCATATTTAGGGATGGTATATGGTGGGTGTTTGCATGGTTTTCTTGTGCTAGTTGTGTTTGGTGTAGGATGGAAAAAAAGTGTAGTTTAGGCAAGGGTAAGGAGTTGAAGTCATGTGACATTATCTTAGATAGGAGATTAAAAATTATCATTTTTGTGAGTTTGAAATAACATTAGGTTTTATCAAAGGCATTCTAGGTGAAAATAAGTTGGAAGCAAAGTATTCACCTAAGGTGAGAATATAAAGAGACATTTTTTAATCACACATATTATACTATTGATGCAAAATAAAGGCTTTAACTCTTAAAATTATTTCTCCTTGATTCATTTAGGGAGATGACAATGACAAAGGAAGAAGATCTTATGAGATGATGAAGCATAAGAATATTGTATTTGATCAAGATGATTCCTTAACAACCTTGTTAGTTCCAAAAAATGATAGTTAAGAGGAGTTGGAAGAGTTGCATGATGAAGTGGGAGTTCTTTATGTCTATTTTCATGATGTAAACAAGGTTCTAGCAAATTTATATTTGTCTCTCACGTGGAAGATTCAACTGGGCAATGATTTTATGGTTATTCTATGTTACAACCACATTGTGTAGGACCCATTACCATCAAGAAACTATCCATAGAGTCTATGTTTCCTTGTTGGAAAGGCCTATATAAGGAATATTGGCTCCTAGGATAGAGAATTAGGTTATGAAGGTGGTAAAGAGGTGCATGCTAAATAAAATTATCATAAGTGTTGATAATCATCTAAGGGTTACGTTATTAAGGGTTTATGTCAAAGTGATAGGTGGTTTGGGTTATGATGTGGTATTATTAGATTTTGTTGTGCAATAGTAAATTGACTAATGTACCATCATAAATTGTAAGCACCTAAGTGGTGTATAATTTCATGATTGTTTAGCACCTACCTTAGTGTGTTTTCATTATAGATTGCATAATAGGACTTCATAATTGCACTTAATGAACGCCTAAATTTGAGTATGGGTCCTTTATCCCTTCAATCTTGCTTAAAATCAAGGTAAGCCCTTATTTCTAAGTGTGCTCCTCTATTTTTCTTCCAATCAAATAATTCATTTCATCTCCTAGGCCATATCTAACAATTTGTGGTTTTAGTATCTTGTCTCGGCCTCGAAACTAGTTGTTTGATCAAATCTTGTATCCCCTAAATTTCTAGGACCCACAATCCAAATTTGGGCCTAATTAGGATGTGATAGAACAAATTTGGCATTCTATCCCTTGGTACAAAATAATTTTGGTATTATGTACCCCATTTTTTGTGCCCAAATTCAAATTCAGTCCCCATCTCAGTGTTTTAGGTGAGGGATTTTGATTTACATTCATCTCTCTTGATTCTATCTCTCGATTTTGTATAAGGGCAACCCTCACACTTCATGTTGGCATGATGAAAATACTTACAAGGTTGAAGCCCCAATTTGAAGACATCCCTTGAAGTGATGACTTGTGAATCAAGGTTGCATCATTTCTTCTATCTAGCAATCAAGCATTCAACAATTTCAAGAATTCAAGAATATTTTTGACATCATGATGGAGCCACAAAAGGATTATGATGATGACTAGGAGATCATTGACTGATGATTGACTTGTACTCTTCCTCTTAGGATTGGGTATGGTTTCTTGTTATCTTCATATATGTATACTTGTGCTTTAGATATATGTTTATTTGCATGCTCTCAACCACACATTGATTACATGTTTATATTAGGGTTTACTCTATCACACTAGGGTAGATCTTAGCATTATAGTTGTGCATTTTAGCTCATAGTAATTTAGACATACTCTATATTCACAAGCACTGCACATTTTATCTTTGTCATATTTGGCTATATGTGGAGGTGGGAATCACCAAAATGGGGGGTTGACTAAGGAAACCCCCTATATAGCCATCCACACACATAAATCTCAAATTTGTAGGTGTAGAAGACCATGAATTCAGCTTTCAGAGCATCAAAGCCATCCCAGGACTGAGGAAAACTATCTACAACTTTTCGCACTAGAAAACCCAAGGTACATAACAGTTTTGGTACTATGCATGGGTACATAATGAATTTGGTGTTTTGTTCCCTCTAGTATTCAATGAAATTTCAAGCACGGGTATATTCAAGTCTCAAAATCTCAGTTCTCCAATTACAGGTCTTTTTGGGATTCTGATAGTCAAAAATTCAGATATGAAATCTCACTTCTCCTATTTCATTTCCAGATGCACTCAAATTCTTCTCTATTCTCTTTCACATCTACTTTTTAGTTAGATCAAATCGGATATTTTCTCATTTAGTCTCTTTTATATCAATATCATTCATCTCCTCAATTTTAAGCAGCAAACGAATAAAAAATTGGAGAGAGCGAATATCTTGCATTAGCATCCCTCTCTTTAGGTGGAGCTAATCTAATTTGTCTTGAAGTGGTTTCGTATTCCAATGTTTTTTATGGGTTGAGTAATACCCCCTTTTCATCGCTTACCATTTCATATTATACAGCTAAATTTCAATTTGTTAGTATCATGCTTAGACATTTAAGGTACATTTCATGTTGATCTACAAATATTAGTTTGGGTTCTAAATCTCTTTTTGGTATTGTATAATGGTACATTGAATGTATACAATTATATTTTTTAAAGGTAAACCTCTAAATAAACCTCCACTAAATTATTTTTCAAATATTTATTATTATTATTTATGCATCTTATACATTTATTTGTATAATTATCAATAATAAAACATATGTGTAAAATAAGAAAAGGGGAGAAAGGTATACAAGGAATTTTTCCACTATTCCCTAATGTACAATCAGAAGGAAGATAACTCAATAGGCTCAAGTAGGACTTAAGCGCTAAGTGAGTGTCACGGTCCTTCACTAATAATGATTAAGGATTAAATGAATTTATAGAAAGTGATCTAATAGTACAAGATAAAGACTAAAATAAGATAAATTAAGTAGTTTTGGGAAAATACAGAGTGATGAAAATAGATAGAAAGATATAGTGACCTGAAACAGAGACCCAAGATTTGTACAAAGTTGTAAACTGAATTTGGAGATGATCTGTCAGGTACAAAATGCCTTGGGTATTTTGTTCCTAGGAACAAGAAGCCTAGGGCATTTTGTTCCCAAGGTTTTTTCCTAATTCCAATTGTAGACTTCTCGACAAAACTTGTACTTGTCAGATCAAGTCCCAACAATTGCTACTTGTACTTGCACACAACAAACAAACAATAAGGTTGGGTAGAGGGGTTTCCCTTAGTCAAACCCCTATTTGGAATAAACCTTGAAATGAAATGAAAGTGTGTTGTCATATAGAAGAGGCCAGATCCAAAAAATAGAATGTATCGTACCTTGATAATGTCAATTCTTCTTTGAATGTAATCAAATATGTTGATGCAATAGATTTGACTTAACACAAAAAATCCCAAAAGGAAATCATGAAAGACAAACCTCATGTGATGGATGTTGTAGTTTGGTACAAATGGTTAATTGAGAAGAAAAAAGATGTGTATGTGGGTGTATCTCCTTCCTTGATAGAACAACCCCTTGTTAGGCCTTCAATGAGGAAAATAAGCTTGACCTATGGAGAAGAACAACTTGAATGCTTAAGAAGAAGTCTATATATCGAATGCTTGAATTATTTTCTTGATTGCTTGAACTTGAATGCTTTCTCTTGATGATAATAAATGCTTGGTGATAATAGTGGATGCCAAAATGAGGAGAGGGGTGTTTATATACCTCTCACAACATCTCAGGGTTAAAAACTCAGGTAGGTTGAATATAGATCCAAATATCCCACTAACGCCATGGGTGTTATGTTCCCAGGAACACAACACCTTGAATGTTATGTTCCACCTAATTAGAGCTTAAATTGAGACAACAGGTCCCAGACAATCAGGGGATGCCAGATTACAGAGTACAGTCGGTTTCAAGATTGGGACAGAACACGAAGGCCACAAATGATAACATAGGGCTTAGGTGAAGAAATAAATGATTTGATTGGAGGAGAAAAGGAGGAAAGCGCTTAGAAATAAGGACCTACCTCAATTTTAGACATGATTGAAATGAAAGAGGACTCATATTTGAATTTAGGTGTCCACTAAGTACTATATGAAGTCCTACAATGAAAATATACTGAGGTGGGTTCTAAATAATCATTAAATTATACACATATATTAGGTGTTTGTAATTTATAATGGTACATTTAGCCCCCGCTTTAGTGGGAGTATGCGACAAACTCATGCTCACAATAAATGGAGAGAGAGAGAGAGAGAGAGAGAGAGAGCATGGGAAAATTAAAAAGAGATAAGGCATCGCTAATTTTGAGTATGTGAACCCCAAATGAAGGATCTCAACTCAGAAAACCATGCACAAGGGCACAAAATTAAGAAAAAGACAACAAAAGATAAAAACAAAAGGGGATTGGTACCAAAAACAAAACTCCAAATCAACTAGTTGAAGAGACCTCGCTCAAAAATGTCTCATCCACTAACATCGGGTTTGAAAAGCTATTGCAAGAGCCCAAGTGATCACATGGAAAGGGAAAGAGCATACGCTAAGGACAAACAACATTCCATGATCTAACCCACTAGCAAAGTTATGAGAGCATGGAAAGAAGAGAGAGAATTCATAAATCCAACAATCTATCAAGTTGTATTATGCTAAGTGATTCATGGGAGAGAAGGAGGAAAGAGTAGAAAGGTTATCTAGATATGTTAGGGTAGTTCCACTCATTCCAAAGAGAGAGAGAAAAGGAGAATTGATGGTCTAGCAAGATATGAGATGCTAGTCAATTCTACCTTGGAAAATTTTGTGCACATAGCGGCTTTCAAATTTTGCACATGAGGTGGCCTATAAAACTTTTCACAAGGGACAACTTACAAAACTATTTACACGAGGTATCTTATAAAACTTTACACACAATGTGGCTTATAAAAATTTGCACATGGGGAAGCTTATAAAACTTTTCACATGGGGTGACTTACAAAAATCTTTTCGTGGGGTATCTTATAAAATTTTGTGCATGGGGCGGATTATAAAACTTGTGCATGGAGCAGCTTATAAATTTTGTGCATGGGGTGGGTTATACAACTTTATGCATAGGGCAGCTTATGGGACCAATCTTCCAAAAAACATAGTCTCTGTGTGGATCCATGAAAAAGTGGTCAATCAAAATACTAATAAAAGTTGCATAATGTACAAAGGAGGCAATATATATGCCCCCTTCCTTATGATCGTGACATAGGACTATGGTGGCATCATAAGGAAAGATAACAAGGATACCTACTTCTAACAACAAGGAGATGTCCTTAAAACAACAATGTATGCTTGTAACCTTAGAAAAGAGAGAAGACTCTTGTTAGCCAAGGAAATGATAATTGTGAAAGAGTATCCACAAGTGGGAAGAGACCCTTGATAGGAAGAGACCTTGGTTACAAGACATCTACCTTCAAGAGGAGTTCTTGAATGAAGACAAAATCTCCAAAACAAAGAGGGAAGGAGAACAATAATGCACCCTTTTTAACCCTCCTATTGCTAGGATAAAATGGGATTCCTGATGAAGGATGACACACTTTAAGCCCCCAAGTAAGGGTATTTGTATAGGATGAACATACTTTTACAAATAAGGAAGAGGTTGTGATCAAGGATACACACCTCTTTCATAAGAGAAAATCTTGAATCAAAATGAACAATTCCTTATGATAAAAGAATGTCATGTGATAAGAAAATCCCATTATACCAAGGAAAGTGGATCCTTAAAAAAGGAAAAGGAGAAAATGAGACTTTTCCCCCCAAGGGTGAAGAAAAGGGAAAATGATACATATTATAAATCCTAAGTGATTGATCCTTTATAATAGACATGCACTTTCAAGAAAAAATAAGTTGCAAAGAAGGATGTAAATCTCCTATGCAAGAAAGGACATCATGCTATAAAAGAAACAAGTCAACAAAGTGAATGGATCTTTTACAAAGGAAGATACTTCGCACACTTCCTAAGAGGAAGATCATTTATAATAGACATGCTTTTTGAGGCATGAAAATGATTGTTAACAAAGATGCAAAATTCCTTGTGTGAAACAAAGAATCTCTTGAAACAAAGAATGTACCACTTATAAATGATGCAAACCCTCAAAGAAAGATAAATAGGTCTCTTGAAAGAATAAGGACAAAGGATATTACATTATACAAACTTAGTTGAGAAATCCTTTACAAAATATATACACTTCCATGAAAGGAAGAGATTGTAAAGAAGGATGTCAATCATCCAAAGAGAATGATCCTTAAAAAACAAGTCCATGTATGGAAGGACATCATAGTATAAAAGATTATACAAACAAAGAGATAATGGATCCTTTGAAAGTAGTGTCTTGAAGCATAAATCCTTGACCACATATAGTAACTTTTGTAGGAGGATCTATAGGGGTTTCTATACCTTGTTCATTAATATCAAGACCTTGTCCACTACAGCCTTGTTGGGTAGTAATATCATAGCCCACATTATAACTATATTTTAATTTTGAGGGGGAAGGACATTCATCTTGAGATTTATGAAAGTGTATTGTATAAAGAGGAATATGAAGGGAAATGTTAGGATTCCTATCACTATTCTCATTTTATTTAGGTGGAGAAGAAGAAGAATGTTTATCAATATCTTCATGTCTACTTAATGTTATTATTGGAGATAAATCATCAATAAAATGATTAACATCAGAATTATGAATAATGATTTGATAAAAGGAAGATTTTTAAGGTCATTTAAAGAAGTACATAAATTACCTTCCCTAAGGCTATCTATTAATGTGGGTTGAGGAGGAAAGGATAGATGTATCCCTAAAATGGGATCATTAGGAGTTGTATCTCTATCTTGATGCTCAATATTCACTATAGGAGAATTAAGGTGGTTTATATTAATCTCATCTTTAGGCTCATCAACAAAGACCCTTTTGCAATCTACACATTCCATGCATTTTTAAAAAATTTGAATGAGAAAACTACATGAAATATTGATAAAAGACTTGAAATATGCCTTGTAAGGAAGAAAGGTATTTGAAAGTCTCATAAAACCATATTCAATAACACCATGAAGGAATTAAAAAATATTAAATGAAAAGGTGTATTATTCAGTCTATGTGATTGATAAAGAGAGGTAAGGATAAACCTAACCACATAAGTTATCATACACCAATCTAACTTAGTAAAATACATGATGAAAATCTAACCAAATTAGTTCCAAGCACACAAATGAAATCTAAAACAAAATCAGAATGGAAATTTCATATGTCAGGCTCACCAAATGTACAATAAGAAAAGGGGAGCAAGGTATACAAGGGAGTTGTCCACCTTGTCCAAATGCACAATTGGAAGGAAGATGACCCAATAGGCTCAAGTAGGACTTAAGTACTAAGTGAGTGAAATTATACTTTGTTGATAATGATTAAGAATGAAATGAATTTAGGGAAAGTGATCTAAAATGCAAGATAAAGACTAAAATAAGCTTAATTAAGCAATTTCAGGAAAATACAAAGAGAAAAAAAAAATAGAAAGATATAGTGACTTGAAACAGAGACTTGAGAGTTGTACTAACTTGTAAATTGAATTTGGAGATGAACTTTCATGTACAAAATAGAATGGGAAGCTTGGGACATTTTTTTCCTAGGGTTTTTGCCTAATTCCAATTGCAAACCTCCTGATAGAACCCGTACTTATCAGATCGAGTCCTGGTAGTTTCACTATATGTACTTGCACACAAAAAATAAGGAATAAGGCTGGATAGAGGGGCTTTCCTCTATCAAAACCTTATTTGGAATCAACCCTGAAATGAAATTAAAGTGTGTTGACACATATCAAAGGCTAGATATGAAAAATAGAATGTATCATACCTTGATAATCTCAATGCTTCCTTGAATGTAATCAATTATCTTGATGAAATAGCTTTGACTTAACACAAAAAATACCAAAAGGAAATTATGAAAGATAAAACCTCATGTGATGGATGTAGTTTTTCATAAATGCTTGGTTGAGAAGAAGAAAGAAGATGTGGATGTGGTTGTATCTCCTTCCTTGATAGAACACTCATTTTCTAGGCCTTCAATCATAGAAATAATCTTGATCCATGGAGAAGAAAACCTTGAATTCTTGAAAAGAAGTCTAGATCTTGAATGTTTGAATGCTTTTTATGATTGTGTGAACTTAAATGCTTCTTCTTGATGATAATGAACAATTGGTGATAATATTGGATTCCAAAATGTGGAGAGATGGGGTGTTTATATACCTCTCACAACATCTCAAAGGAAAAAACTTAGACATACCAATTGTAGATCTCCAAATATCCCACTAAACCTCTAAGATGTGACCCCATATCCAATTTGGGCATGATCTTTGGGGAACAAAATTCTCTAGGCATTATGTTTCCAGGAACACAACATCCTAGGCATTATGTTCCACCCAATTAGAGCTCATATAGGGACCATAAGTCCTAGAAAATAAGGTGATTTTGGATTACAAGGTACAATTTGTTCCATATCAAGGTAGAACATGAAGGTCACAAATGGTAACATGGGGCCTAAGTGATTAAATAAATTGTGTGATTGGAGGAGAAAGGGAGGATCATACTTAGAAACAAGGACCTACCACAATTTTAGAAAAGATTGAAATGAAAGAGGACTCATTTAAATTTAGGTGTACATTAAGTACCATATAAAGTCCTATAAAATATACTAAGGTAGGTGCTAAATAATCATGAAATTGTACACATGTTAGGTGCTTACAATTTATGATAGTACAATATGCACATAATTATCATTAAGATAATGATTATTCACTTAATGAGTCATTAAAATAAATTAAATATCAAAATATATTTTTATATTTAAATTCTCTTTTGAATAATAAAATTAATATATATCTATAATACTAAATTTTACATTAGAAATAAAAAGATAAATATTTTTTCTATTAAATATAATGAATTCAATACATCAAATCATAAGATCAATTTCCAAGAGTTTACAATTTGACCTATAACCCAAAACATAGAGCAGCCTTTACAACTATTACCCTAACAAGTCTTTACATCCAAAATATTACAAGATATTGCAAAAAGATCACAACAGTAGTCAATATCACATAATACTAAAGGAACATGTAGAAATCAAGATTGAGGCCTATAGAAATTGAGATTGAGGTCATAGATTTATCTTCATCAACAACATTCATTCATTCTTACCAACCAACGAGACCATCCTTCCAAACTTTCACCTTTGGGGGATGACAATCTCTACAAGTGTGATTGGGACTGCAATTGCAATGGGAACTACTAGACCTGCTTCCACCATTGGAGGATAGTATGGTTATACTATTTCCCATCCCCTTCTCCCTACCTCTAATTCTTCCATGAAATTGGAAATCCCCACCTCAAAGAGGTTTCTCTCTTATGAGCATAGTCCGCGTGTAGCAGTGAGATATTTCCCATATAGACTCTCATTGTTTCATCCTACAATAGTGTTTCAAATTTCTCCTTGGACAAATTTATAGTAATAGAAACCTACCACACAATATCGTGGGTTACGAGTCTCTTGAGAGACTCAATAAGCATTCTTTCTTGTCCATTAAAAACATCATTATTCCTAAACTTCTAAATAGACTATATAATTTAACAATAGAAGATAGACCAAAAAACATTATAGTATTCCTTGAAACTTGAAACACGACCAAAAATGATCTCCCACACACTGGTATTTACATTAACATAAAGGCCAAAAAAATTCCATATTTCCTTTGCAAAAAAATTCAAAAAATATATAATTTATAGATTCAAAGTATCTGCAAACATCACATTAATTGAGATCTACATCAGGATTATGAATAGGTAGCTTATGTAGGAAAAGGATTCAAAGAAATCATTTCTTCTTTGTTTCAATAGGTCTGGACCACAGGTTACGGATAAAAATATTCCACAAGGAGGAATCAAGCAAGGGGTTCCACCAATCAGAGAGATGGTAAAGGATATCAAGGTTATCAACAATATGGGAATATATGGTTTTGGATTTAATGCATGGTGATGGGGAGCCATCAGGCCAGTAGAAGAGGATATATCTATCCTTAATGAGGTCACAAATTCTAGGAAGGGGGAGGTTGGGACAAGTATCCCTAAGCACAAACTATATCCTCCAATGAGTCTGGGGGATATCAAACTTATTACATAATTCATTCCATAATATCAACTGTCCCTATTTAATAATGTCACTAAAAATCTTAATACCTTTATCAACCCTGTACTTATGAGATCATCCTTGGAGGAGTGCAAGTGATTCGTCTATATGTTTTAGATTCTACCAAATTGACCTTTCTCCACACACTTTCATGTTCTTCTCAATCAAGTTGTTTCTATAGATTAGTCCTCTAACATAGTCTCAAGCTTTCCAAATTAACTTGAATAAATATGAGCTAGTAGGTTTTACAATAAAGTGCCCAGCAATGAGGTCACTAAATGGGAGACCTTCCCATGAAGGTCTTTTCTTAGGGATAGATTTAGACATGTTGTATCTAATTAGGATCTTCCAGGCCTATGGCCCTACCAATGACTTAAAAATCTATTTTACTACAAGGAAAAATCTTTGGAGTCTAAGGTCCTTTAAACCCAAACCCCCTACTCTTTCCCATGATACACCATACCCTTTTGATTGCATGTCTCTTTATATTTCCTTTACCATCAAACCAAAGGAAGTCCCTCACTTATTTTTTACTATGGATGAACTAGTAGTTGCAGAAGAATAGTATATATATGAGGAAGACAATATTTTCTGACAAATTTTCATTCTTCCTACCATAGACAAGTATTGTTTATTCCACTTATGTTATTTCTTGTCAATCTTCTCTTTGATCCAATTCCACATTTCTTTTAGACTTGGTCTAGTGAAAAAAGGTATACCTAGATACCTTACCTGATATTTTGGTCCCCCCACATTAAGGAGTATTTAGAGAACTGGTTAGGGAGCTAAGAGTCCCAAATGAGCATAATATATTGAATTAGAGAGATATTACTCCTAGAAGCTTCACAAAATAAATCCATTTTGGTCATCAAAGTAGATAGATTGTTCTCTTCAAGATTAAATAGAATGGTTGTATCATCTACAAATTGTATGCTAGACAAGTCTTCCATATTGGAGAGAGGCATGCCCTTAACCTTAGGAGATAATAGATTGTCTCTCAACAATTAGTACATAGCATCAATAGCTATAACAAATAAAGTAGGCACAAGAGGAAAATATTGCCTAATGGACCTAGTAAGGCTAAAGATCTCATACCTGAAACCATTATCCTCCACAGATGCCATTGCATATTTCATCAAGGTTTTCACCATAAGGAAAAATTGAGAAGGAAGCCCAAGGCCCTCTAGTATCATAAAGATGAATTTTTATTCTATATGGTCATAGGCTTTTTCAAAGTCTATCAACGACATAGATATAGATTGTTTAGACTTTCTAGCCTAGTTCATTTCCTCCCATCAGGTGAGGAGTTTTTCCAATATGTATCTTCCTTTCACAAGACTAGTTTGCATGGAATTCACAACTTTTGGGAGTACACTTTCTAGCCTCTTGCCCAAAATCTTGGCAAGAACCTTATAGGACACATTAAGTAGAGTTATAGGTCTCTAATTTTTAATTAGAGATTTGTCACCATCTTTAGGTATTAATTTTATGAGACCAAAATTAATTTCTTTTCCAAGATAACCCTTATCTAAAGCTTCTTTGTACACTGCCAATAGTTCTTCCCCGATCCAGGCTATGTTCTTCTTGTAAAGTTTAACTGGTAGACCATTTTTTCCTAAGAATTTATCATTACTTAGATTTATGATATCCTTATTGATTTCTTCTAGATTAATCTCTTTACTCAAGTTATTTGAATCTTCTCAAGTGACCTTTTTTGGCATAATACTTTTGATCCTATCCCTGGCTTCCTCCTTACTATGTTCATCGGAGTAAAGAGGTTACTATAGAATTGCTTAAAAGAATTTAGAATTTCTTCTTAGTCAATGATATTCCTATCACCTTCCAACATGCACTTTTATATCCTCTTTTGCTTCCTTTTTTTAAGATTTTGGAAGAAAATTTTAGACCCCTTATCCCCATGCTCAAGCCAGTTCATTCTAGCTCTTGATTTAAGTATCATGATTCTATTATTCCGCACTTTCCTCAAGGAATATTTAGCTTGGAAAAGGGATTCTTTAGAATCATTATTATCAAGATCTGATTGAATGCTTTCTTATGCACCGATGATATCATTGTGTTAGTTTGTGTCTATCTTGATATCTTTAGCTTTCTTTTGACCTACCATCTTGAATAGACCCCTCCATCTTCTAACAATTTGATTCCATCTATCTCTAGCATCACACACATTTGAGTTACCTTTGTTAAAAATTATAATGATATTCATAGCCTAAATAGCATCCTCATCAAGTAGCAAGTTGATGTTTAATGCAAATGCATTTAGTAGGAGCATTGCTAAATGATATAAAAATTTGGATGAGGTGGTGGTCTGACAAAGTATAAGGTATAACCCTTACAATGCAACCATTGGATACTTTATTGAATTACAAAACATCCTTATTGGCATAAAACCTATACAATATACCAAAGATCCTTTTAGCTCCTTGCTGAAATTTACACTAGATATACTAAATACTCTTGATCTCATTCTTCTTACTGGCCATTTGGTCAAATATTCTATGTATATTGATCATTTTAAGCCAAAATAGCTTCTCTTCTCCTTTCCACACAAATTTGGAACCTCCTATTTTATCTAAAGGGATCTCAATCATATTGAAGTCTCCTCCAAAAATCTATGGGATTCCTTCCAATTGAGCTAACCATATCCACAACTCAATTCTTTCTCTATAGTCATTGGATGCATATATTG
This sequence comes from Chamaecyparis obtusa, assembly GCA_027943335.1. Classification (NCBI taxonomy): domain Eukaryota; kingdom Viridiplantae; phylum Streptophyta; class Pinopsida; order Cupressales; family Cupressaceae; genus Chamaecyparis; species Chamaecyparis obtusa. The sequence goes on from BSBK01000703.1 coordinate 4,892,369, forward strand.
AGAAAACCCCTACATATTTCTCATTTATTTTCAAAATAATCCACACTAATATGTAACAAGGAGAGTGCCCCCATTTGACAATTTTCTTGCTCCATTTATAGCTAATCAAAATGTTTGCACCTCCCTTGTCTTTGTTATGATTGGTGTTAAAATAGACAACATCCTTCGAGATGCACTTTAGATTGATGTCAAGTGAAAATTGTATTGCTTTGAGTTCTTGTAATAGAAGGACATCTACATACATGTGTGCCCTTAGGAGTCTCTTAACAATGTATTTCCCATCTGGGGATTCCAACCCCCTAACATTACATGAAGTGAAGTTAAGTTCCATTTAACATAGTTAGGATTCAATGTGCATGGGTTCCCTAAATGACTTTAGTATTGGGGCAGTAGACCTTGATATCTTCTAATTTTTGTCTTACTTTTGATAGACCCTTTAGGTCTTCCCCTTTTGTTTTTAAATTAAAATATTTTCTCAGCTCCCAAAGAGTTGGAACTATCTCTTCTACCTCTTTTTCTCCTTCTTGGGAAAGTTTTATCTTTATTTTTCTTATCTCCATCCCCCCTTGTGGCCTCAAGATTCAATGTATTGCAAAGGTTTACATTGTATGGAACTATATCCCAATAATGCTCTTTGTCATTCTCCAACTTAAGCCTCTCCATAGCTTCTCTGGAACTGGGAACATCACTTCCTTCAATGACAAGGGTGAGCTCATTGCATTTAATGAGAATGTCACCGTCCTTCTTTTCCTCTTGGTTGTATCCAATAGAGGACTGAGGAGGATCAATTATGGCCTCTTGAGCATTCTGAGTTTTCTCAAGAGGTTTAGGAACTTAGAGGAATCAGCAAGGGGGTCACTAATCTCGAAAGAACCAAGACTGGGAGAAGAGCTATCATCAACAACTTGAGATTTAGGCTCCCCTCCTCTATTGGCCACATCCAAGATGGAAACTTGGATTATGACCTCCTCACCCAATACCCTAGTCTCATCCTTGATAGGGAGGGTGTTGTGTATATGTATTGTCCTAGTGCTAGATGATTCACAATGTTTTTTTATGAAAAGATAAATATTTTAAATTAAAAATATGTATTTATTTATTTTAAATCATAAATAATCTATTTTTAATTAATATGAAATTTATTTAAATTAACATTTGAGACCAACCAAAGTAAAATATTGGTTATTTTATGCATTAATAATTTTACAACCATATCTCATTTTGTAACATAATATCTTTAATTTGTTTCAACATTCAATTTCTTTCAAGGAAAGAATATAATCCAAAAATTTATCATACCTCTGATAAAAATATTGATTATAGCATGGGGTCCTTGAACCATTGCAATAAAAACATATTTTGATCTAGGCTACATTCAATTTTCAAATTACATTCTTTCTTTGGAAGTAATTGAATGTGTTATTTTCTCTATGAAGTTCGATCAAAGCCTAAGTCTTGATGATCTTCTAGTTAAATTTTATCGCCATGTGGAATCATATCAAAAATTATTTGTATATGCTATAATTGGAAGTTGATTAGGATAGATCATTAGGACCAAATTTCATGAAAGGCCTAATCAAACTTATTTCTAAGGAAAAAAATAAAAAATAAAATTGTTGCTTGGCTTCTATTAAATATTTCATACAAATTTATTTCCAAGGTATTGGCTATAAAACTAAGCCTATTGTGTAGGACATTGTGAGATTCTTAGGACAGATGTATTCTTGAGAATCTAATGTTGGCCTAGGAAACCATTGAATGGACCCAACAATCAGGATATAATATGTTGGTTAAGTTAAATACTTAGGTTCTAATGTGTGAATGCTCCAAATAGCATGCTAGAGTGTTGTAATATAATTAAGGAGTATATCTAGAGTCCTATATATAAGTGGATGAAATAATTATTTTGATCTTGCACCATCATATCAAGAGTATATTGCATGTTTGTCTACTTTCCTTGACTTTATTTCACCACTTTAATAATTCCATCTAAGGGTCTAGCTAAGTTTGGAGTAGATATGTGACTCCACAACACCCCCAAGATTCCTGAAAGACCAAAATAACTTTTCCAAGAGGGAATGGCTTGGTTCAAGAATTCAATATTGATTGAATATTATAATAGAACATATCAATGTACATAAGAAGCCTTTCTTATAAAGAAAAGGTATGGTGATGTATAACACCTACCCTTGATACAAACATTTAATGTACGATGCAAATATTAAATACTTAGATAACTAAAGTAAATTCTCGGTGGGCATGGCTCCATTATAACTAACTTCTAAATGTCGCCATGGATGTAACGACAACTAACTTAAAACCTAAGTAAACTTAACATGTGAATAGGTTCCCATTAATAACTGGATATGAAATAATCTCATTCACAATAACAAGGAGAACTTTACACTTATGATCCATAAATTCCTCAAAGATATTTGCAATCAATTGCTAGATCCTTTACAAATTTAAACATGAAAAAGTGAGGTGAACAAGTTTCAATCTATAAAAGTGTGATAGACTAAATTCACAAGTCATGGGTTCAAATTCCTACATCAAAGTTAAATTCACAATTATTGCTATTATAATTCAACAATAAAGTGTGAAATTTTGATACCCTAAGTGGCATCTATGTTATAATCTCATTTATTTAACTTATTCAATTCTATATTTTTTATTGTTAAATGTGAATAGGGATTACACCCATCACATAGATTTTAGAAGTTATAGTATCAGTGGTTCATGTAGGAAATGTAAATCCATATTCTATAACATGACAACAAAACTAGCACTTTTTTCTTCAGCATTAGAAAATTGCAAAGCTTTATACTACTATCCTCGAACCTATTCTTAACATAGCAAATTTATTTCCAAGCATCTACTTGTGTATATGCTAAAAAAAATATAGTACTTCATAGTTGTTTATCCTTCACATTCATTGATCGCTTCCAATCCTAGGGTGGGTTCAAAATTCCAAAGGACTAGTCCCCTTATGTGACCATCTTGACTCTAATTACTTAGTACTTCATAGTTATTTATCCTTAACATTCCTTGATCGCATCCCATCCTAGGGTGGGTTCAATAGGCCAAAGGAATAGTCCACTTATGTGATCATCTTGACTCCAATTATGACCTTAAGGAAGCCATTGTTGTAGGTGGCTTGATGGCATCAAAGAGAAAAAAACATTTAGACTCACATTAACAAATGTAATCCAGGGGACATTAAAAGGTGTATTAATACACAACCACATCTTTCCCTTTGGGTGAAAATTGAGACTCACCTCCAATCTTTTCAAAAAATCATATATTCCTCATCATCATTGGAGCCAAATTAGAGCCATTGTCATTTTCTTTAAATTACTGGTCTCCTCTCTTATATCTAGGGGCATAGCCATAAACATTGATGCAATGTTTGTATTCACACAATGTGTCCCCACATGTTGATGTATGTGTTACCAACAACAAGTTGCAAAGCATGTAGGACTACCCCAACTTTAGTTTTGAAGACCTCCATCAACCTTCATTTAATGATCTCCTCTAGAAATGTCATTTGCCTCTCAAACAAATCATGTTATCCATCTTTCAATGCATGAATGGAAAAATTCCATCATTGTCATTTGCATTTGACACAATGGTACCATTATGAGGATTAATACTTAGTGAACTTTTCAACATGATCCTTTAGTCCTCATTATTTTGGCTTATCATTTGCCTGCTTGCAATCATAATTTTTACCTCCCTAGCTCATTCATTTAATAAAGTAGCATGTGCCAAACTTCTATCATATCCGAGAGTAATTCATTATTTTCCATATTGGTTGCCCTGTTTCCATCTTGGTCCACCACGTCAGTCTCTTCTCTAGCCATTAGGGAGATGCAAAAGTCATCAAATTGATCTAGCACCTCCCAGATTGGTGGTATTCACTTATTTAATTTCCAATTTGGCATATAATTCTTGCATATGGCATTAATTTTTATGAGTCCCATTCTATGCCGATTTTTTTAAAATTTGACTCTCTTACATTTTGTCAATCCTAGAGGTGCAACTTGGAATTCAACAGTATTGTTGGTTCATAATAATAGCTAATGCCAAAATTTTGCCCCTCTAATCTCTCATTACACATCTTTTTCCTAATAATCTTGGGTTTTTGTTTTTGAATAAGGTAAAAACAGGTTTTGAAGGGATCCTAAAACCCTTTACAAACCTAGGCTTAAAGATAAATCTAATGAAGATCCACAAAAACAATAGTCCAACCGAAACAAAAGGACCAGACACCGCAAGAGTACACAAAAGATGAATCAATACTAGCACTCATGACGAAACAATCCAACCAAAAGGAGGGACACAAAGACCAAAAAAGCCAAAGAGCCAGGCCTAAATCCCCTTTTTATGAGATCAAAAGGTCATGTCGAAAGAAGAGGAGGATTTCTTTGAATTTTTTCCTTTGACAGTAATCCATCCATCTTCGACATTTGCAGCCTTCTTCTGCCAGCAAACTAAATCCAAAGAAACAGCCCCCAATAGAGGATCTGAAAAGCGCCCAGCAAGAGGGGCAATAGCATCATAACCAGTAGAAGAAATCATTCCAGCAGGTGTGGAAGGAAAAACAAACTCAAGAACAGGGCTTGCTGGGCTTCCAGCAAGAGAAGCAAAAGTGCCACAAACCACACCAACAGGGCTGGCAAGAGCAATGACCATTGATCCACCAGCAGAGCTGGCAGGAACAACATCCACTGATCCACCAGCAGCGCTGGCAGGAACCACTCAAACACCAGCGGGAGAAGAAATGGATCCCTACAAAGGCACAACAGGGCTGGCAGGAACTTCATCCACAGAGCCACCAGTAGGGGACTTAGGAATATCTGAAACCAACGAAGGCTTAGGAGAGCTTTTGAGAACAATATAATGTTCAGTAGAGGCATCCTTCCACCAAGTTTTGGGGCCTGGCTTTGCTTTGAATTCAGAACCACATTTTGAAGCATGATGACCAGTATTAAAATATTTTTTGCATCTAAAAGGGATACCCTCATAATCCAATTGTTGCAACCATGAGCCTTTAGATGACTGAATATTAATTTCAGCAGGAAGACCCTGTGAAATATCAATATCTACCAGAATGCGGGCATAGGTAGAATGGAACATATTAGAAGTATTCTCATCAATAATCAAAAACTCCCCGAGAGCCTCCCCCACCTCCTCAAGGACAGCACCTTGCTAAAGATGAAGAGGAAGATTGGGAAGCCTTACCCAAATCGGCATATTGTTGAAAACTTCAGAAGAAGGAACAAAATCTGGGTGCCATGGTTCTAACATTAGCAGGAATTTATCCTCCTCCCAAGAAAATAAGTTTTCACATAAAATTTTATTTCTATCCTCAGAACAATCAAATTTAGCAACGAAAAATCCTTTGGCTAAGGGGATGATATGAACATTATCTGAGAGTATTGGTTCCCATTTACGGGAGATCCAATCATGGAGTTGGGACAACGACGGCCAGAACCCCTGAAATCGGTAGATAAGAGCTAGACTCGTGAGGATCTTAGAGCAAGACTCTAGCTCTCCAACAACAACAGTAGAGAGTTGGACGGAGAGGGCTCCAGAGGCAGAAATCGGCATAGAAGAAGGCACCCCACGAGAGGAACCCCCAACCCGCGAACGAGCCAATGAAACAACTTTGGCATAAGAACCCTTCACGCCACGAGCTGAGGCATCAACAGGCTTGGAGGATTTATGGGCATTTGCAAGAACCAGAGACACACCCACAGGAACAGGCCCTTGAACTGAAGTAGCAACGAAGACTTGGTCACCAGACACCGTATTTTGAAAAGTGTTTGGGTGGGAAGGAGGAGGCCCCTTCAAACCCAAACCCTCACCCATCGGAGACGTCAAGGGCACAACTGGGGAAGGACTCACAATAGCAAGAGCCAGGGGAAAAGCGTCTGCAGCCTGAGCAACCGAGCAACCAGCATTAGGCACAACAGGAGCCCAAGGCACTGCAGCCGCAAGCAGAGCGCCAGGATGCACAGTTGGCGCGGGAGACAGAATTTAATTTTTTTATTACCCTTTTGAAGTAGGGCGTCTGCAACTAAGGAAGCCGAGCAACCCGCGGAAGGCTTAGCAGGAGCCCTAGGAATAGAAGCCGCAGGTAGAGAGCCAGGGCGCACAGCACTTGCGGGAGATGACCTTTGGGTTTTTGTTAGAAGCAACATCAAATTTGATTTTAGCCCAATCATGATAAAGGAGAATCCACTAGGCACCATCTCCAAGGTTAAAATCTAGATCAACCCACTAAACCCGTAACAAGAAATTTAATTTCTACATTTATATAAACATTAATTATGACTATTTAAAAATATAAATCAGTCCATAACTTGCCAAAATCCTTAATTGTGATCAATACTATACAATCATTTCATAACTTGCTAAATTACTAGAATTTGATCAAGAGCGTAAAAAGTCTTTAAGTGAATAATCTACTCTTTAATTTGCTTAGTCCTGGCATCCTCGTTCTTTTTGTGCAAACCCTGACATCCTCGTTCTTTTTGCGCAAACCGTGAAACTATGAGAAAAGAAAAGCCACCTGAAAAATTTTGTCAAAGGAAAGCCATAATATTTGTATTATTTTTATTTTTTAAATATGTATTTAACATGTTCAATATATACCATTTACATATTTTAAAAAACAAATTTAATATATTTTAAAAATAGATTTAATGTATTTTTATTCTTTAATTAATAATGAATAAAGAATATATAGCAACTACTTTATTTATTTCTTAATGACTAAATCCCACTACTTAATAATATGTTTACTTTAATATATATAGCTTTAGACTTTATTTTTGGAAATTTCTAAATGAAATTACTAATTTAATACACATTATATTTTTAAACTTGTACAAAATATTAAAAATGTGTGTTTGGGAAGATGTCATTTCAAATTGAAAGCATTGTTTAAATTTATGATGTAGTGAGTGTTAGAATATGATGATCGTTATAGGTTTTGTCTCCTAAAGGAATATAATATTGGGATTCTTCCAATCATATTCCATGCTTGTGATGGCCCTTGAAAAATGTGTATTCAGCGTGTGGACCGTTTGAAGAAATTTGAGTCACGGGATATACACGACAAAAGAGTTCATAGGTTTGAATAATCATGCATAGAACCTCTCTAGAAGCCCCACACGCTTTACCCATTCATCACACTATCTATTGCAAATAATGAGATAGTGATCTAAAGAAGAAAATTGAGGGCCCATAATCATTTTCCCTTAATTTACAAGTCATATTGTTATATATGATAATCATAATAAAATTTATATATTTATGTTGTTTTTAATTATTCTTGTGTTTGTTTGGTGAATATGGATAAATGGTGTAACTTCATGGGGAGTTGGATTCATCTTCTAATTTTTATCTAGTTCTATACGTATAGATTCTTATACATTATTCTTCTTTTTCCAACTTTCTTCCACTTATTCGTACTTCAACTATGCATTAATTATTCTTTAAACCTATTTCTATTTATCCATTTTTCATCTAGTTATTTTCATGAACTTGGGGTCAACCTTGTAGATGTGAACTTGATTCCTACCTCATTAAATATCATATTTTAAAAAAATTGTCATCTACCATCCGTGAAGATGTAATTGTGTAATCGGATAATATGATGCAAATACTTTATATATCATCGTATAAACATAAGTTTTGGATGATCGACCTAAAAATATACTGTTAGAGAAAAAGTGTTCAGAAATTTTTTATTTTATTAAAAAATTATAAGTTGATAGGGGGACCTAATTGTTTATTGGATTTCGCTAATTATAAGTCCACTAAAAAGTCATCTACTAAACAAATCACCATGCATTGGTATTATATCTAATAGCTGGAAAAAAGTTTGCAAATAGACCAATTGTGCAACGTTATTGGTGTCAATAGCGCACAGTTATTGGGGCATATTTGTGCATAAGCATTGAATTAATTTTACAAATTTTGTGGTGGTCAAAATGAACAATTAATAGGACAATAGGGAATATGAGTGGTATCAACTCAAAATTACCACTTTTTGACCCTTGCATGCACAATGAATCCCTCTGCATTCATCATAACAAAACAATAGCTATAAGCACTTGAGTTGCATGAAGACAAAAAAAAAATTAAAGGTATCAAAATCTCGTGCACTCTTCAATAGCTTAGGGTGTGAACTTAGATTTAACAACTACTATGCATTTCCCCTAATCTCCTGAGAGAAACAAATATGCAAATTAACAAAATGATTATAATCCAAAATTAACAACATATCACAAGATTACCCAACATATCCTTGAGCTAACTTTCCAAAGAGGAAAACCTTTTTTCTTCAAAAGCATTTACATGCAATGTATTATTTAGCAATGAAAACATTGCAATACACTTACTCTTTATGAATACTACACTTAGTCTTTATGGAAACTTCTAAAACATCAAACTCCTACAGTACATCCCCAATGTGTCCAAGCATGTAACTACACATTCCATACCATGCTTCACAAATGCATTCTTCATAAAAATAAAAAATCAATATATGACAGCCAAGGCAAATAACCAACTAGCTCCATACACTAATGTCTGTTTGTTTTTATAAAATCAAACTCACACAAAACAACCAAGTCGCAAAGTAAAATCTTGTGCCACAAAATATGAGAACACAATACCATTAAACTCTACATTTACTTTTTAATAGCAAGTTACTCAATACTAGATATTTTTCTCATGCGTAACTCACACATAAAATATTTAACCAATATTATATACAATTTTGCAAGTGGATCCAGATAAATATTTAATGTGATTAAATACAACAAAAGATGCACCAAAAATTAATATTTACTTTACATAAATAAATTATTATTTTTTTCATATCCAAAGATTACAACGCCCTATTTCTAACATTCTCCCACTCAAATCAATGAAACACATCATCATCATAACCACTTATAAAACTGCATGAATCTCCAACATACTCGTGTTGCAACCAAGTAGTTGCAATGACATCCAAGATGTCCACCATCTCAAGCAAGAACTCATCTCATCCTTAGACATGCCAACTATAGAAGGGGATGAACATGCCAAGGTGAGATGCTCCAACCATCTCATGAACGGGTGCATCATCGAAGGTGAGACAACTTGGTGGAAGAGGCTCAAAGAGCTATGGGAAGAGAGAACTTGCATGTTCTGCAAGACAGTGCAATTGAGACAAAATGTCACTTTCTCATATAGAGTGCACAATGCATGTAGATATCCGTGATCAGTACGAGTTCATCTTGAAGACAAACAACATGTACATTTTATTTGATGAAGATAAATCAAACTACTAGCTTTCTAATCAAGATCCATAGTAGGAAACTTGACATCGGAAAGAATATAGAGAGGACATAAGGCTGTGATCCCTTGGTCCCATAGACTGATCAATCTCGTGAACGTCATTAAAAATTTTCATTCATTCATTCAATACCAACACCTTCATACACCCAACTAAAAAGCCTTCACAACACCTAGTTGTTCAATCTCATAAATCAAATTAGAACATATGCATCTCCTAAAACAATAATCTTTAATTGAGATAACAATAATCTTAATTCCAATCTTTATGCAAGGGGAGATCTCAGGTCACTAACCAGGGTTCATTAGACTTCAAGAAAACTTACTTAAGGGCGAAATGGAATTAGACTGGAATTGGCATTATCTAATTCTGGATAATGTCAATTTCATGTTTGTGTCCATCCCAAAAATTCGAATTGAAATTTCGAAATTCCAATTTTGCCCCAAAATGGGCATTTGCATCTTCCACTCAAATAGGTGGAATTGGAATTTCGAATTCCAAATCCAATTTTTATAAAATCCAATTTAATATTTCGTGGGAAATAAGGATGTATATTATATTGCTGTAAGGATGTATGTGTATATACATACATGTGTGTTTATACGTGTATATATACATGTGTGTATATATACACGTGTGTATTTATGTATATATATACACGGTATGTGTATACATGTGTATATACACACATGTATGTGTATATATGTGTATGTGTGTATACATACACGTGTATATATACACATGTATGTGTGTGTATATACATGTGTGTATACACAAGTGTGTGTGTACACACACATGTACACAAGTGTGTGTGTATACACACATGTACACACGTGTGTGTGTGTATATACAGACATATACACGCCATATTCAAAGAAATTAAAATTCCTTATGCATCTTCTCAGTCATCTTCCAGGTGAACCAAATGGGTCAGCCCATATTCCGGAAATCATTTTCAGGATTTGTATCTTCCAGAATTGACTATATCCAGCATTTGGTATTCCAGCACCCAAACGGACCCTAATAAAATAAATCCATGATACGGGAAGGGAATAAAACCATTAACAATAAAGAAATAGAGTACTTAAACATAGCATACAATGTTATTGGAATTTGTTGTAGCAAAAAGGTCCAGTTGTTGGCAGGCCTTCAATTTATAACTCGACCTTTTGGTTTTTTTATTATTGAAAAAACAGGTTTTGAAGGGGCCCCGAAACCCTGTACATTAGAAATGAGGGGGAAAAAGAACCCCACAAAGACAAATCGCTGCAACAAATAAAACACTTGCAGTCTAGCAGCCCAAAACTAACTAACCAACAGCAGCCTAGAAAAGATAGACCAACAAAGCACTAGCTACCCTAAAAATCCAACAACCGGCAATCAAGAAATGAGACAAACAAACCCCAAATTGCCCCTCTGGGGGTTTTGATAGCAGGCTCCCACAACCTGGAATAAATAGTGCACTAAAGGGACACATTAAGATTTCCCTTCGGCTCCGTTCTTATGGGATTGAAGGGTAATATCAAAAGAAGGCGAAGACTTCTTGGAGTGTTCACCTTTAATCGAAATTCAGCCATCTTCCACCTTAGCAGTCACATTCTGCCAAGCCAGCAAATCCGACACAGAGATCCTAGAGCCCATGGAGAGGCCATCACGCTGCATAGAGACAACAGAGCGAGGGCCAAACAGAGGTCCAGAGACAGCAACAGCCACCTGGGCAGTGTCAACAGACTCACCAGTAGCAGCCCTATCATCCACCAAAGTAAGTGCAACACATGAGTGGCATCACATGAAGCTTTCCCCACCAACGGATCAGCCAAGTCCCGACCCTTAGGCGGAGAAGGCAAAGGTTTTGCTGTAGAAGTGGCAGCCACCCCCACCACAAGGTATCCAAGCCCACCACCCACAGACAGCACCTTGGATGGAGTAGAGGAAGGTAGGGGAGACGCAAACCAGACAGGAGGTGCAGGTTCAGAACTGGACACATCCCAAACAGCAGCCCCCGCACCACAAGAGCCAGCATCCACCACACCAGGAACAGAGGCACACCAGCAGGAGCGGACAGTGGTTCTGCGCCATGAGAAGGGTTCAAAATTCCAGAGCGGGAACCGAGAGGAGCCATCATAATATGGGCGGACAAAAATTGTTCACTACATAACTCGACCTTTTAGTTATTTAGAGCTAAAATTAGCTTTTTACTATAAATTTATTCCGACAGACAAACCATATCTGCTCTCCACGCAACACTCTTATCAAATTCAAATCAGTGACGTGTCTTACAAGAATAGTGACGCATCCAACTAAAAAATGTTGTAAATGCATAATTTATCACTTTGCAGACCTAATGTTTATTAACCTCTTCAACCCAACTTGCTAACACAAATTTGCAACAGTGGATGTGTGAAGGCATCACAAATCATGATCTGTTAATACATTCTGTGCAGATGTCAAAGCACACAATTGCAGACATGATGTTTATTAACCTGTTCAACCCAACATGCAAACATATATGCTATGGAGGTTAACCCATTTATACAGATTGTATCAATAGAAGTGCAAAGGTATCACAAAGCTTGATCTGTTAATACATTCTGTGCAGATGTACAAGTACACAGTACCTAGATTGGCATTGATGATGAAAAATGATTTGGATAATAAAATCGGTTTGGGTGTACCCTCTTTTTCTAGAGTCCTATTCTTTCCTCTTCGTGCACTCAAGAATATTAGGTCAATTCAAGTTTCTGACAAACGCACCTAAGGCCGGACAACAATGTAGAAATATGCATGTTCAACCACACTTGCAATTATATAAGATTTTATCCAGTTTCTAAACCGTCATCAAACAAAATGGTCAAGGAAAAATACAATTGTCCAAATATTACAAACTAAAAGTGACAAATTTACCAAGGGCCCAGACAAATATATTCTTGCTTGTAAAAAACAATTATGCCCCACTTCTCTGGAAGGAGAATTCTAACAAAATCTAAACCTGCTTAACAGTACTCTTGAGATTCTGGGACTTGAGAACATGGAACGTGATTTCAGGGACAGCCAAAAAGTTGCCAGTTTCTGGGAATGGCAAGGGGACAGCTATTAAAATCAAAGTGAATACAATGTACTGAATTTGCAATGGTATTCCTCACCCTTTTAACTTTTGAGGTTTTAACTTTTTTTTATTTGTATGCAACAAATGGGGCTCTCCAGTGCTGCTAAAGGGGGCAGCCCCTCTGTTGGTACCCATATAAACCCCGGCATATAAAATTTGCAGCTTAGTGTTTTGAACCTCTTTGGACTAAGTTCGAAGTGGTTCAAAGTGGTTTATTTGGCTCAAGCAGGTTCAATTAAGTTTAAAGTTCAATGATCCAGTTCAGAGGTGCAGAGATCATTATATTCGGGTTCAGATGACTTCACAGCAAGTTTCACTAGATTTATCAAGTTCTTTCAGGGTATATCAATTCAATGTTCAGTCTTCAAAGGTGCAGCTAAGGGGCCTATAATTCTTGTAATAATGCCAGGGGGTCCTTCTGATATATCTTTTGCTTTGCAAAGAACAATGACAAAATTGCAGGAATCCTTTGGGTGGGTTATCCTGGACAAGCTGGAGGAGCAGCAATTGCAGACATGCTTTTTGGAGCATATAATCCAGGCGGGAGATTACCAGTGACTTGGTATCCACAAGATTTTGTCAAATTTCACGACTGATGCGAACATGAAGAGTGTACCCTGGTTGAACTTACAGATTCTACACAGGACCAACCATCTACAATTTTGGGGATGGGGTAAATGATGATAACTGAAACTTAAATGTAGAAACCTTTCGAGTCTTAAAGATTGAGCACATTTGGGTGCAATCTCTCATGAACTTGTAATATGGGGAGCAGGGTGTAACATTCAACATAAGATTAATACACCTTTGTTTGGAGCTTGGATTATCAGTTGAATTTCAATGGTTCCTGATCTGGTTTAATGGTAGCATTTAAGTGCAAACTGTAGATAAATTGACAAATCTTCGTAGGCTTTTGTTGGCAGGATCATGGACTATGCTTAGCAACAGCTGGATTACATCTTGATAGGAGTATACATTTTCATTTAATCATGGAACATGTAGACATATTGATTTTGACAGGGGGTAATGACAATGGAGAAAGAGACTTATGAACAACCAACCTTAGTGAAAGATGAAAACGTATTACACGTCATGTTGATGTTTACAGCTACTTAGTGTTAAACAGGTTTAACAATCTGATGGCAATGCTGGGGACAATGGAAGCAAGTGCTGAATGCTCACAAGAATCAGATGGCTTTAAATTGTCCTTAAAGGTGGAAAATTCTCAAGAAGCAGAGGCAGGTAGTGCAAGACAATCACCACTTAAAACCACGTCCCAAAAAGAAGATGTTACATCAAACAAACAATTGAATGGAGTGGATATTTTACTGTCTAGCACGTCAAGCTTGGTAAAATATTTACATGCTTTAAGTTCCAGTCATGAAATAGAACCAGCTTCTTCAAAGCATTCCTCAAGGGAAAAAGGCATTTCTAAGAGAGCAGCAGCAGCAGGAAAATCACCCATGAAAAAACCTTTAAGGGTTGGGATTCAGCAGGCCTATCAGAAACAATGACCTTGAAGCAAGCATTAAGAGGGATGAGCGTTTCTCAGGCATCAGAGCTAGCTTCTTTGAAACGACTCTCAAAACCACCTGTCACATCTCAGTTAGCAGATGCTGGTGCAATAAAACAAAGATATAGAGCTGTTGTATTTTCCCGTGGATTAGAACCAAGTACTTCTAAGCACATAACATGGACGCGGGGCACTTCTCATGAGTTAGAAGGTGGCATTTTGAAATCATCACTAAGGGGAACTGATGCTTCTCAGACTTCAAAATCATGTTCTTTAAAGCTTTCATCTCTAATTGGCACACCACTTTCTTCTGCGGCAAGTTCATCAGAAGCTGGAAGTAGCCGAACTAATGAAAGGGCAAACAAACAAGGTAATGAAGATGCATTAGGGACCTCATTACATGTTAGTAGTAGTCTTGATGCTGAAAGCAGTATAAACAACACAGATATTGTCAGGGTGACAATCACTAACAAAACAAGTAACAACGGAGAAATTAGTGTTGATAATGGCAGTGAGACTAAATCTAATATGGGAAAAACTATGCAAGGATCAAAATGTAGTGACACGACATCCAGAATGCACCTGTGTCCAATTTTTCCAAGGCCAAGTTGTCACCGAAAGGCTCGGGACTGGATGCATGTCCCATTAGGATGCACAATAATATGCAGGGCCAGTGAAATATAATTAGAAGGAGGATATGCCAGGTTTGGGTACTTAATCAAATGGTTGAGAGTAACTGTCTACGTGGTACCAGTGGTGTTTTATTACACCAAATGTATCGGGTATAACATGATATCAGATCGGTTCTGTATTACCGAATAGACACTACATGTGTTATGTTGACAAAATGTCCAAAGTTATGTAGTGAAAATAGTGCCTCGAATTCGTCTAGTAATGATGTACAGGGATTGAGCCTGCGACATCGTATGCAAAGGTCAGAGAGGGAATTAGGAAATGATGAATTTGATCAAATGCTGAAAATGGTCAAATCATGGATTTGATAATCCGGTTTTTCATTTCTGGATTATGTTTCGACCGTTTGGTTCCACTTTTTGAAACTGGAATTGGAATTTGAGTATGATTTTTTTTTAAAAAAAATTTGAATTGTTTTAATGTTTTTAAATTTAATAATTCATTTTTATTAATGGAATTGAATTTAAAATGTAATCGCAGACCATTTTAGGCAACCAAAGTTGGTGGCAAGCAACCAAGTTACAATTACTATAGATAAAATTCAAAAAAATTTCGACAAAAAATTCATCAAAAAAATTGAACAAAAATTCGACAAAAAAACGGTCAAAAAATTTGAATTTTTTTCAAAAAAAATTGAATAAACAACAAAGTTACAAACCACCCAGAACAAATAAAAAATATATTAAATCCCCCCCACAAAATTAAAAAATTAAGTGTAGACATGAAAAATTTAAAAATTTGCTTTCCCTCCATTCAAATTCCAATTTCAAATCCCAATTCCACCTTTCAATGGAATATGTTAATGCTCATTTTGGGCCAAAATGAGCATTAACACATTCCTATCCCTGTTTCATATTGCACACCCAAACTGAGGATTCCGACGAAATGGGCATATACAAATGCCAATTCCAGCTAAATGCTGGAAACGGTCCGCTACCAAACGGTCCTAATGTAATGGGAACAGATAGAACATGAAATCAAGGTACAGTCACGACTTCACGCTATGCACGAGAATTGTCCGTGCAGTGAAATAGGAGAACCGTTTGACAAATGCCCGAGTTCGGTATCTTAGGGAAGGGCGATTTTGATAAAGATCTTGAATCTGATCAGTGAAGGAGGCATAATGTCGTCCAAATCAATGGAGAGAACTTTACTATGAAAGAGGTAAAAGATACCATTCTTGGTCAATGACAGTGAAGCCGCCTCGTGTGATTGACAGGTTACATAGGAGTGCTATGGTTTGCAGATGACAGTGAATGTGGATTCAAGGCGCAGATTTGGCCAACTCAGTGGGAAAGTTACGGGTCTCCCTTGTGAAGGAAGATGCGCACCAACTATTTTATCAATGCATAGATGGAAATTTCACCACGGCAAACATGTATCCTGGGGTGGCACAACTGCGGAGTTCTCAGTGATATCGTGGCTGGCATGAGTGGGAAATAGATATAACAGATTTTCTTGATATTGATGTCATGTCTTGAAGAATTATGATTGATATGTGTAGGGGACGGTTTATTTTCCAAAACACACATATCAATTAGCTGTACCACCTGTCCAAAAAGTGTCTTTTTGTTACTAAAGGGTAACTTAAATGTTTTCAAAACATTAGGTCTTATGTCGCTAAAAGGATACCTTTAAAGACAATAAAGAATCAGTTACTAATAACTGAAAAGAATCAACAACAAGGGAAGAAGATAAATATACAATTCAAAGAAAAAGAAGGGGTTCCGCCTGGGAGCTGGGAGACTTTGTGCTACTGGAGAAAAGGAAGAGCCATTTTCTGTTTGTAAAGGATGGAGAATAGGGATAAGTTAGGAAGTTTTAGTTTTTTTTCAGGAAGTTTATGTTCAAAATCCTTGTTCTTTGAGGCTTTGATTGAGTGTTTGAAGAGAGGAGAAGAATGTTAATTAAATCTTTGTATTTAAATGTTCTTTTCCTTCTGATTAAAATAGAACTTTGAGTATTTTTAATTATCTTTAAATACTGCTCTGTTCGTAATCGCAGTTGCTATAAAACCTTGTCCCTGAAAATTGGAGCTTTCAGTCTCATTGTTATTTCCCAACAATAAGAGGATTCAAAGGATTAACTTTGTGTGATCTTTTTTTTATTCTTCTCACTTCTTTTCTCTCCATTCTGTAAATCTTTTTTCAGCATCTGTGGCATAGCTATGAGCAGATGTTTAATTTCCTTTCTTGCTTTCAGGTTAAAATCATTATCGATTATAGTTTAGTTGATTCATTGTAAATCCTACACGGGGAGCTGTACCCGGATAATTCAAAGGGCGCTTACGCTTTTCAATAGCGAAGGTACCCAACTGTTGGTGTTGGTTGAATCTTCTTGTTTGGGCTTTTTAGGGTCATTTTGTAGGTGTTTTCTTGGAAGACAAATCTGTTCACCAACACCCTCCAAGTCCCCAAATCCCCACCACATCCAGGGCATCAACTGTAGCCCCAGTATGCATCCCCATGGAACGATCAATCTCCAATGAAATTATGCACTCATATGTAATGTAGACAACTAGATGTCTATTTCCAAACTGTTAACATTGGCAAAAGATAGCAGGAGCATCCAAAAACGATATCGAGAGCAATTCATTTTCTTTGCATTGTTAAAATATGAGAAAGTAATATACTCAGTATGAGCACATAAATTATGTTGTTAGCCACTAAATACCACACGCTGGCAAACTGAACATGCCACAAAAACTACATTGTTTTCACAGGGGAAGTTATTCAAGTTAAATGAGAGTATAGTATTAACTTTTACAATACTTGCAAAATAATTGTAATGCTGCTATTTTTTCTTCTTTGGTCGTCGTTTTCTTCGTGGCTTCTTTTGGGCATCAGAGTTGGAACTCAAACTGCCACCCTGACTAGAGGTGTTCTTTAGACTCTCCCGGCTGTTACTCGAGGAGCCACCTAACCTTCTGTTTGAAACGTGGGATCTGGCTTTTCCTGCAGCTGTATGGCTACTAGATGGGCGGCCACTTCTTAATGGAGCCCCACTTCTGGTACTTGTAGATGGGTTGTTCCATGGCTGAGGTGGGGGCATCAGGTCCCTAGCAGACTTCTGCCTCTGAAAAAAAAATTATTTCAATAAGCATAAAACTAGGAAGAAATTATGATTGAAGGCAATGCCTTCTCTTACTAACCTTATTTTTCTCATCACTTGACATGCCAGAAGTAGCTTTCCCAGAAGCACTTGAAGCTGGTTCTCTGCTTGAAAACAAAAAGAAAAATGTTTGAGTTTTCTGACTTAACTAATGGTTAACCTTAGGACAGGCCAACATTCTAAATCCTCAAAACTTACACTAAGTTGTTAACAAATTAAAATAACTATACATTGTCTGATATAGCTTGCTTTCATCTAGTTATGAAATTTGCATTTCATATATACGGTCTCTGAATGCCAATGTCATTAGATCCCTTGAATAACAAAATGAAAAAAAAGGCTTTAGACATGTTCACCTGGTGCTTTTATCTGTCCATTCATCATCAGCATCAACTTCATCACTAGAGCTACCTGCCAAGAAGAATTCATCCTCACTAATGTCCATGGCTCCAT
This sequence comes from Chamaecyparis obtusa, assembly GCA_027943335.1. Classification (NCBI taxonomy): domain Eukaryota; kingdom Viridiplantae; phylum Streptophyta; class Pinopsida; order Cupressales; family Cupressaceae; genus Chamaecyparis; species Chamaecyparis obtusa. The sequence goes on from BSBK01000703.1 coordinate 4,910,603, forward strand.
CATCATCACTGCCAGTTTCTGTACAGAAAAATGAACATTTTAGATCAGCTGATAAAAATAAGTTCACGTCATTCAATACAATTCTACTTCCAGTGACTCTCATGACAAACTAACCTTCAAGATCGACACCTGAGGCTGCAGCAGCAGCAAGGTTTGCTTTAATTTGTTCACGCAACTTATTCCTTTTGGCAACTAGCTCTGGATCATTCGCTCCCATAAATATAGAAACATACTTTTCGGTTTTTGGAAAGAACTGCAAATAGTTTACCTATCATGTCAGTACCAGGATAACTAGCCGTAACAATTATTTGTCAAACTCCACAGCTGCCATGGGATAGGAATAAACAGACATAAAATCCTTCAATGTTCATATCCAATAGTTCAATTTCAATCCAAAGAGAGACCAAGATCTGGTGTCAGTTCAGTGATAAATATGAAAATGCAAAACAAGACGAGCCAAACATTGAAGCTTATAATATCATATCAACATTCATGTAATTGATTGAAGTCAAAGAAGAGTACAATATAACTGTGATTTCTACGTTCCAGATGAGAGACAAAAAGAGATTGCGATGCAGCAAATTAATTCAATATAAAGGCAATTCAAAGTACAAACAAGTCTATACATAATAACTAAGTCACAAGGTTCGAATTCGAATTCGAGTTCGACAACTATCAAATTCGGATGAAGTTCGACAAGGATAAAAAGTTGGAAAAAAAATTCGACATTAAATTCATCTTATATAAATTTAATTTTTTTAAAATTTAGAAATATACTCAACTAAATTATCAAATTAATTTGATTATTATTTTCCAAAGAGGAAAATTCTTAAATTTGAATTGAATTAGAAATAAATATTATAATAATTTATTATAAAAAAAAAAATAATAACATTTAAATTTTATATTGATGTCTAAGTCAATATTTAAATTAAAAATTCAATAAATTCAAATATTTAGAAACACATTTTTAATTTTTTATAAATTTATATAATAGAAAAAACAAAACAATAAAACCTAAAGAAAAACATTTTTAAGTTTTCATTGACGTCAATAAAAAAGCCAAAGAAGAAACCAAAAAAATATCTACTAAAGTTTGTTCGTGACCTAATTGAAGTCGCGCAGTAGTGTCCCCGTCTGACTTACTGGGCTGCGTTCACATCCAACTGGTTAGACTTGCTGGGCTGTGTCCACATCCACGTTAGACTTGCTGGGCGTCGCTGGGGAAACGGTGTAGCGCATGCAGGTAAAAGTTAAAACCATTGTGAAAGCCCAAAAATGAGCTCTTACCAAGCGGATTGAGAGCAGATAGAACTGTCAGTGAATTGAAAGCGGATAAAAGTGTCTTCTCAAGCTTGCGTTTCAACTCTTGATAGTGAAAACCTTAGAAAAAATCACACCGGAAGAAAATAAAATTTAATAAAAAATAAGCACGTTTTTTAATACAAATTTGTTGCGAATTTTAACAAAAAAAAATTTACTGTTGAATATTCGGCGAATTTCGAACTTCATGTCTGAAGTTTGCCAAACCCTGTGACTAAGCATAATAATTTAATAAAAATCAAGATTAGACCTAAGCTGATAGCTCTTGACCATATCCCATCAAAACTAAGATAAATTTTGGACCAACTAATTTCCTTTATTGAGTTAAAGAAAATTTAGGCCAGAATTGAAGAAATTGGTTAATATGTTAACCACTGATTGTTAGACATTTATGTATATTCATTCATCATTTCTCCTTTGTTTCCAAAGCGCAAAATTTCAGATCATGCGGAATTTCTAGAATGCAGATGATTAATACTTGCTTCACCCTTATATTAGCATTCTTTAATTCATTCCACTATTGTGTTGGTTTTCAACTTGACAGCCAAGCTGCTGTAGTTATTCACAGAACTTACCCCATAATTGGTGCACAATATCAGAGTTGCAAGTAACAGAATATAAGAGAGGAAATGAATTACAAAATTGACTTCAAAGACAATAGTCCAATGGTTTGGGGATGAGAAATGTTTCAAGATTTTCATATACATGAATTATAACCATATCATATTCAGATTCAATGTAACTATAAAATAATAAATAATGTCCCCTATTTAATTAAATCAAATTTCAAAGACCATAAGTTGGTTATATTTTTCATATTTCTCAAGGGCCAGGGGAAATTGATAGGGAAAATAATTTCAATTTAATATTTAGTTTTGGCTCTAAGTTAGTTAACATTTTTCAAACATGGTAAATCGGGCTAATTTAATATAAAATGATGGTAGGCCAAAACAGGGAATTTGATTCCCTATGGAGCATTTCCCAACTTTTAAGATCTTATGGCAACATAACTGTGGCGGATTCTCTGGCAGTTTCATGACAGCCTTTATGGATGATGTAAGTGAGCCCTACTGATTAAAATTAGCAAGAAGCCAAATGAAGGATCGCAAAAAATCCTTATTGGGCATATTTGGAGACAAGATTGAAAATAATATTAAATATTATTTACTAGGGGAGAGGGGCATCCATGAGCCATCTATTTATTGGATGCAATGTTCTTTATATGATCATCTATTTTATATATCAGAACTTAGTCAAAATTGTTTGAACACTTGTGTTCATTCATCAATCTGTGAATGAAATCTCTTGGATTCTTGAAGACTGGAGGACAAAAACTCTCTGGTGTCCTGTGGGCAATTTTACCCAGAAGTTGTCTTTCCTAGTTTGAAGGAGATGTTGTACACAAGAGACCGCATCTTCATTATCCCACATTGGTTGTGCAATTACATCTCTTGGTAGTGTATCCTATATAATACCCACCTAATATACACTTGTATCTCATCTCATTCTAACGCATTATTTAAATTGGAATATAATTTATTATATCATATTGATCTTCTAAATTCTGTGTTTTCCTTTATCCTTTCTTGATCTTGTAGCTGAATATTACATCATATTGGAATAATTGACAACCTTTGGATAGTCTCATGAGATCATGTATTATAATCTTGTATTTCTTGAAATATCAAGTATGCTCTTCTCTTGCATCCTTGAATGGGGTGAACGGAAAAAAGAGTGATAGATACACAAAATCAACACATAGCCTTATTTCTCTGTTTTTCTTTCTGACTGGGACAAGATTGGCGACCCACATTGAATGCCTCACTGGGAAGATGATCCGTGCATTTAGCAACTTCTTCACCTCTTGGAAAATCAATGGCTCTAACAAAGGATTAACTGGCCTCTGTCGTTGTCTGAATGGCTTGCTTCCTTCCTTCAGTGGGATTGTATGTGTGATGATAGAAGGATCGTACATTTTCAAATCTTCATATCCCCAAGCAATCACATCTGGGAATTCTCTCATCAAACCAAGTATATCAGCTCTCTCCTTGGGTGTACAAACTTTCCCAATGTGAACTATTTTGGGACTATCCTCTGTTCCCAGATTTACCTTTTCACACTCATCACCCCCTATGGGTTGATACGGCACTTTGTTGAATTGGTCCATGTCGAATATCCTTTCTAACTCAATCATTCCCTTTGGAATAGTATTTGTCTTCAAGTTCATAATTTCTTCCGGATTGATTTCCGCTTCTTCGTCTACTTCTCCATCAATGATTTGTGCTGTGAAAACATCTGAATTGGTCAAGACCTTGAGGATATGTCTATCATCTTCGAACACTTGGAAATTCTTGACATTATCTGGCACAGATGGGACCGAAACTAACTCAACTTTAAATTTCTTCAAGCCTTCCAACTTGATTGGTGCTAGTGAGCTTGCAGCCTGTGCGAGGGTGTTAGCCACCTGGTTACTTGCTCTATAGCTAAACTTGATATTGAAGGCATCGAAGTCTTCTATTAGATCCCATACTCTATTTTTGTACCTTTTCAATCTTTTGTCATGGCAAGCAAACTTCTGCTTCACTTGCTCAGTTACTAAATAAGAATCCCCAAGCACATGGATTATCTTGGCACCTTTCTTTATAGCACACAACAAGCCCAAAATCAGAGCTTCATATTCTGCCATGTTGTTGGTGCATGGAAATTGCAATCTATGTGCCTCCAAATATGTTGCCCCTGTCAGGCTGACTAACTCAAATCCGGCTCCAGCTCCTTGCTTAGTCTTGGAACCATCGAACCTTAATGTCCACACTCCATCACTTTCTTGATGACCAGCTTGGGAATCCTTGGACTTGTCCGATTCATCATTCTTCCTCACCTCGATATTGGGTGGTGCAATCCGATTCTTTGTTTCACCCATCATGCTACTTTCTGCTTCATTAACTTGTGGAACTTCAGCCTTTTGTTTGCCATGTCAATCATCTTGTTTCAACGCCCCTGGGATTCTCTTCTCCACTTGTTCTAATGCGACCTTACACAAGGAGCACGATAATTCTGAATGGAAGGCGTTGTGAATTCTGCACCAGTTGGGCAATAAGTCTCTCACTGATGTTCTGTTACCCAACTCTACACCTTGTTGTACAGCTCTAATCGCAAAGTTTCTAAAATTTTCGAACATGCCTTCACCTTCGTCAAATGAAGTGTCGGGATCCGACTCAATTAGCATTTCCATGGATTCTTTTGCTTCGCTTATGACATTCAATGTCAACACTTCTGCCTTCTTAGGCCTATAGACGCCCATGCTTGTCTCTACAAACAATACTTCATTTGGTTCCCCATACTCAGTAACTGTCAATCTCAACCTTGGGGTGCTATCAATTTTGATTTGGTTGGCAAGCCCTCTCCATGGGAGCCACATGTGAGAAAAGTCAATTGCCATGTATCCATTCAACCTTCTAGCCCAATCCCTACCTAGGATCAAACCATAGGAATCGGCCACATCCACTACTGAAATATCTACCATGCGTTCCATCCTTGGATCCAAAGCCAACTGCATGTGTATGTTATGTAGTTCACCTACCACTGGGACCTCAGTCTTGTCCAATTGGGTAACCTTCTTGTTTGATCCTAAAGGCGTGATTCCCAACTTTCTACAAATAGCCAAAGGCATGACATTACTCGAAGCTCCCGAATCTATCAAACAATTATGAAGAAGCTTCCCAAATATCCTTACTGAGAGCAAGAATGGGGCTGGTTCATCTTTCCCTTGATAAAATACTACTAGTGTCTTGTGTACTTGCTTAGGCTTTGTCCCGAAATCTGTTGGTTGGACCACTTCTTCTACCTTCACTGTTTCTCTATTCTTTACTAGATCCTGACTCCTTTGAGCCTGTTGTGCCACTGGCGTTGATCCTTGAGCCACATAAACTCGTTGAGGCTCTAGCTGTCTGTTGAAATTACTGATGTCGCCATATGCACCCTCTTGTGTAGAGTTCTCCATCTCACCATATGAAACCCCTTGGGATGAATTTGTTGTGTTCCCACATGGAATGTCTTGGATCACATGTACTGAGTTAGGACGAGGCCTCCCTGCTGTAGGAGTTGCTTGGGTAGGTGCTGTTGCACCTTGAGTGTGAGACCCTTGTGGCTTGTTGTCCTTCAAACTATTAAGGAATGTATCCCTAATTTCGGTTACCTTCAACAATTCGAACAAAGGGAGACTAAGTTTGATCTTCTTCATCTCCTTTGTCACACTCTGTCCTAGTCTTTTCAACTCATCATTATTCACAGAATTGTTCACCGTCCTTCCTTTGTTTGCTTCTTGTGTTGTCACAGCACTTTGTGACCCTTGAACACCTTGATTACTTTGTTGTGTGCTCTGCTGAGAACTCTGTTGTCCATTACCATGGTTGTGGTTACCTTCTCTGTATTCAGGTGCATCCCTTGGGGAATTCGACACATTACTCGCATTGGGATGCAGAGGTGTATTGTAATTGTTCGGAGGTATGGAGGATGTGAAAGGTCCATCATTCCTCTTATTGTTATTGTTCCTCTGATAAAACCTTGCATTGCTAGCCGATTGTTGAAATGTCTGATTCCCACCTGTTCCTTGAACTAGAACAGAGTCACCCAATGGTGGGAAAGAAAATTCAGACCCATTGCTATACCCATTTTGATCTATTACTTCGCTAACTAGTCCATTGGCTGACTCAGGAGGGAATCTCCCTTGATGTTCCTCATATGCCTCAAATTCTGGTGGAAATGAAACCTCCTCAAAAGTCAAGCATTGAGCATAACTTGGGGATGGGACAATTTCATACCCCGTGACCTTAACATCTTCTTGATTCATCGACTCATCCACCACTTTCTGGAATAGGTTAGATGCCCTCTTGAACTCAGCACATCCTAACTCTGAATGTTGATCAGTCTCATGCAATCTGCAATATTGAGACAACGCAGACTTAGCTAGAAATATTCTCTCCACTGGCCTACTATCTGTTGGAGCTTGATTATCAAGTGGCGACACCACATTTCCATTTTTTGGGCCTGTGTTCCATGTCCTCTTTTGGTTAGACTGATTGTTATATCCTTGATCTTGTGACTGGTTACCACCTTGGTGATTGTTATTTTGATTGTTCCTCTGATAACCACCACCTTGGTTGTTTCTTTGATAATCTCTGTCCTGATAGTTCCTTTGGTATCCACTCTCGTAATTATTCCTCTAATATCCTCCTTGATGATTTCCACCTTGATAATTATTTCCTTGATTATTCCTCTGATTGGCTTGGAGTTGATTGTTCTGATTTCTCAAATAAGTGACCTCTGTAGACAGCTTCTTGACTTGCTCAATCAATTCCTTTATTTCATCTTTCTCCTCTTGTGTTCTCGTTGATGAACTTGCACCTTGCAGATTGACTGGCATTGGTGGTGGTGCCTGAGACAACGGAGGTTCTGGATGTACCACAAGCTGATTGGTAGGCGCCTGGTATGTAAGTTGTGGAACTGGATTGTTCGGATACCGAACACTCGGGAGCTCCAATCCTTGTTGGCCTAACTGTTTCCCTATTTCAATTGCTTTAGCATAAGCTTCATTCAACGTTGTAGGGGAGGGGTTCGCCATCCTTGTAAACATAGATGTCTGACTGTCTAAGGCATTGTAGTATGCTTCCAAAGCACCCACCTCTTGGATTGTGTAAGGGGCTTGCAATCTTGTGTAAGCCTTGTGGAAACGATTGTTGAAGGAGCTTATTGATTCTTTATCTTGTCTTATGATGTCCACAAACAACCTATGCAACTCCAATGGTGTGGTGGGCATGCCAAATTTTCCTATAAATGCAACTCTGAGCTGAAGCCATCCTATTATAGATGACACTGGCAGATTGACAAACCAATAATAGGGCTCTTCCGCCAATGAGTAAGGGAAAAGCCTGCACGCTACATCCTCATGTTGCATAATGCATCTTCAAATACTTTGATATGCTCCTCAGCTATGCGGTTGGGGTCATTGACGAAGAACTTGGAGCAAAATCCTGATGGATTCTTCAGTAGGTCATGATACTGTTGAAACGAGATGGGTGAGGCATTGTTTTGAATCCATGGAGGTTGTTGTTGTGCCATTGCCGCTTGATTAACTTGAGCCTGAAATGGCTGACTCACTGGGATTTGTATGCCTGAAACCTTTGGAACTTGAACCGGACCACTTGAGGAGTTTGCCAAACTTGTTGTATTGGCTATCCAGTTATTCCTTCCTTTCTTGTGAAATTGCAACTCAACTAGGTCCTCTTCTTGGTGTGGTGTAGACCTCAGTAACCTTTGCTTCCTATCTGATTGTAGTTTCTCAATCCTTTCGGGAGAGAAAGATCCAATTCTTCTATCCAGCTTGATTATAGTTCAGTCCGATTGACCGTCCCAAGTTGAAATTTCCTCAAGGGTGGCCTGAGCTAGTCTATGGGCTTCTCTCTCTCTTTGAATCCTTTCTATTTGTTCTCTTTCCCACCTTTGTCGGATCTCAATTTCAATCCTTTGTCGCTCTCTTTGGAATGCAATGCCAACTTGTTCCTCTTGGTCTAAGACAATTCTAGCAAATTGGTAATGTGTATTGTCTTCTTTATTATTCCAAATGAACTCTCCCAAATCAGAAACGATGTCTCCTTGTGTCCAGCTGATATCTAACCCTGGTTGTGCAACTGGGAAATGAGCATAAGAAGGCAGCACCATTTTAGTTCATCTCTTCAATTTCGCTCTCACCACTAGATAGGGATAACCTTCATGCTTTCCTTTCTCTTTCAAGTTTCCTTTCTAGCTCTCTTTGGCATTCCAATTTTTTCTAAATTTCTCTGTCAATTCTTTGAGCTTTTTCTTCTTCTTCTAACAAAAAGCTTACTCGCATATATTCAGGTGCACTTCTCTTAACTCTCCAGGCGAGTGAGTTTAATCCTGAGATGATGTCTTCTTGGTCGTCTCCAAATCCAAGGTTAGGTTGTAAGACTGGTACGATGTCTCTATGCGGAAGCACCATCTTTCATCATAGTTGAATGCCAACAAGTCCTCAAAGAAACACTATTGGCCCTCCTCCTAGCGCCAAATAATGTTGATGTGAGTTTTGTACCACTACATAACATATAGCAATTGAATACTTGATATAGAATACCAAACACTCAACCCTCTCTTGAAAAGTAAGTACTCATGAAGAACACGAGATAACTCCAAGGTTCTGTTGGTTCCCAAAACCGCAGATTGGAAATCCAAGAGCCTGCCAATTCTCCAATAGAATTCCAAATCAATTCTGGCCAACGAACGGGAATACTTCAAACTCCCCTGCACTTTAGGCTTCGCTACACCTAGGCGGGTAAACCTTTACTTCAAACTTGATCACCTGGTTCGAAGCTCTTCTATAGCGAATTTAAGCTGGTGAGTTCCTTGGTTGGCAAAAAACCCTTGAACTCGATCAAAATAAGGTTGAATGCTAAATGTTTTAATTAAAATGTTGTGTAATGATTTATTAAGGTTTGTAGGAAGGATTTGATAGATTTTCTGATTTCATATATAAACCCAATATTTCAACAATAATAAGACCAGTGCCTCTGCTTATTCGGGCAATAAAGTCAACTTCAATGAAGGTTTACGTACAACTTTATAATGTTTAATGCATTCTATATTGCTAACCAATTAAATAATCAAGACGTGACAAATCAAATATTTACGCAATCCTAAATTACTCCAGATTGAATTTAGGATGCTATCTGACCGTATCCACTTATCCGATATTTAAATTGCACACAATATTCAAAAAATAATAATTATAAAGGACGGTTCATCAATAATTTAATTCTCTATGCCTTTAATAAATAACAAGGGATGTTTTATTTTATTATTAAAATAAAATAAATTTAAATTTACAAAATCATGTTATGCTCCTTATCCCTCCATACAAATATATAAAAATGTTTCTATCTTCGAATGTCTCTCCCTTCCTTTTAACAAATACTTGTCTATATATATCTTTTAATTTCAAAGAGCTATGTCTTTTGGTAAAAGAGACATCTCTTATAACCTTATCGCATCTTTTCATTTAAGTAATCCCCTTTTACGATAATCATAACTTAGACTTGTTTTATATTTTAAATTCTTTATAATGATGACTTTATCGGGCTTCACATTTTAATTAATCCTCTGCTTCTTTTATTATTAATATCAAGGATTATAAACAATTGCCTAAGTTATCACCACTGCCTTTGTTTCTTAAATTGACTAATAATAAACTTGCCGTTTTCTCTTAATATTTGTCTTCATGCCTTTCAAATATTACAGAACCATTCTCTGCTAGTATATGCGTGACAACACTAAATATTTTAATCTTCAATATTGTTTGACGTCACTAGTTGTCTTCTTAAGCGGGCTTCGAGAGATTGCACTTCCGCTTGTTTATCATTGTCGCCAGAAATGGAGCCAATTGTTGCCACTGTGACCTTCGATATGAAGATTTGCGTGCTGCAAACATCAGACCCTCCTCATGGTTCCACAGACGCTCATTGCTTTAACACTCCTGACAGCACATGGTCTACACAATAATGTTCTAATTATTTGCGGCATATTTTAAACACTGAAAGACATCCTTGTTATTATTGGAAGTCATCGTAGTTACTACTGCCACAGAAGTTTTTTAATCTTTGCACATGTCATACTTAGGCTCGTTCCTCTTCTCGTGAATGCACAGGTACTTCCAGGCCTAGCACATTGAATACTTCGAATTGTCTGATGCAAAACACACAGAAAATAATATCCATCTACAGACCTGTTTTTTAACATTGAATACTTAGGAGTATTTGAATAATCATCGAGTATCATTGGGACCGATTATCATTGTATATATTGGATGAGTGTATCACCATACTCCTATCTTCATTGCTAACTTGAGTTGTATTTCGCTGCTCCAATTTGAACTTACTATTTTTATTTCTGTTCACTAACTTCTTAATATTCTTCGTTATAACATCAATGGAAATACTTCATCAAGTCTCTAAACATTATTTGTCAAATGGAGACCCTAATTTTTAGTAAAAATTAGGGCTCCATCAGTGGCTCTTGTTGGGGACATATGCCCCATGTGGGCATAATGAGATTCCAGCTATCTCTAGAGGAGCAGATCCTACTTAACCTGATGCAAAAAATAAATTGGGTGGCTCTCGGCCCCCCAAAAGTGAGAATCACTTCTTTCCTCTATCAAACACCTGATTTTGTTCATGCAACACTTTTAACTTTGCTGCATTGGATGCATCTTCCTTATGGACAATACACATGAGTTCTGCTTCATCAATGTACTCTTTAGTTTTTGTCTTAGCCTCTAGGAAATTAGTAGGTGCACTGTGCTCACTGCTGAATAGAGGGTTCCTAGAGTTATGCACTTGAGTAGTTACAAGGGCATTAGAACAAATTCGCATTGCTTGATTGTCCTCTTTTACACAACTTGTTCCATACCGATGTTTCTCCTCAAAAGAAGATTCTGAAGATAACTTATATTTAGGAAATTCTTCTTCTCTTTTGCCAAGAATTTGATTAGATGGGACACTTGGATAATTTTTAGAACTACTCTTCAACACATTCTTTTCATCATGTCTGGCTGATTCCATCTCATATGTTTGATGGACTCCTGGATCATAGGATGAACTGTAAAATGTCGCACCTCCTGAATGCTCATCATGAGTTTCATCAACTTCAAAATTAGGACTGCTATCTTCATCATGATGTTGATGGATTTGATTGCACAGAAGATCATCTTCAAACAATGGATTCGAAAATATAGAGAATTCAGACAAATCTTGTTTTGCTTCCTCTTCTTCAAATAATGGATTCATGAACATAGAAAATCTAAGCATACTTTCATGAGACTTTTCATTTGGATCATCAAGTGTTTCATTATCAAGACTAATATTTGAAACTTCCTCCTGTTCATACACTGCATGCAATTCATCTCCACTATCTGATTCTTGGAAATCTTTATCTAGTACCTCCAGAATATGTGCTGGTTTGTTTCCATGGTGGATTGAGAAAGAATTTAGATTGTTTCTCTCAATATATCTTTGGTATTCCTTGTCTAACAAGGCTGAAATCTCTTCCTCACTGATAGAATCCTCTTCATCATTTTTATATTCACCGATGTTTGATGTCATACAAGTATCATCATGGAAAGATCTTTCTTCAGACTGTCCAAAAGAGTCTCCTCCATTCACATCTAAAACCTCACTTGACTAATATGGTACTTTAGTCTTGCATTCATTCTCCTCTACATCCAGTTCATTATTCATAAGCTTGAGAAAGGTAAGGAACTGATGATCATATAAAAGACCTAGTTCTCGCATTTTGTTGAAAAGATCAAACGCTGAAGGTCTGCATTCTAAAGGTACTTCCTGACGGATATTAAACATCCTCAAGAAGAATTGTACTACAGATTCTTCTTCTTGTTTCTCTAAGTTAAAAAATGCGTCCAAAGGGGATATGTAATTTGGATCTTTTTCATCACCACTGCGATTTCCAAGTATAAAGCTTTGTTCAATTTGATCATAAGACTCCTCTTCTCTGTCTTCATCATCTTCTTCTAATATCTGAAAAAGAAGCTTTAGATCAGGGTCATCTAACGAGATTCCCAAATTTTTGACCTTTCTCATTATTTCTTTTCGTGAAGGCATAATTGTTACAGGTATCTTCTTATATATATTTGTCATCCTCATTAATATTCTCCTCTTTGATGCCTTCAAAATCAAGTGCAACCCTCACATCGCTCAGCATGTTTGAAATGTAAGTGTCGATGCTTGGACTGTACTGTGCAATCTCATCCTGTATCTCTTCAAGTACCCTCAATCTGATAGTCAAGGTAACATACCAAGACTCAACAATACTCTTTCCTCCTTCATTGACCAACTTGGCCCTCACCAAAGATCCCTCCGATAGCTTTATGGCCGCCTATAACCTGGGAACGGCTAAGTCACAGATTGGAAGGAAATCCTTCCACTCCCCTTCATATGCTCTGAATTTGTCCCTAAGAGACACAAATGCCCTGAATGTCGAGATAAAGGAAGGCAAGAACCTTCGCCCTTCTTGAATTGTATCATTGATCCAACTTTTGGTCCCTTGCTCTTTAGCTGATATCTCTTCCAGATTGCTCCCGCTATTTTGTGGAAGGGCTGCCTGATGCAACTGTTGGATAGGTTGACACACTCCATGATAGCTATCTCTCCAATACTTGTTTTCGTTTTCCAACTTCACAATCTTTTCATTCGCCTTCCTCAACTTTTCTCTAATTGAAGCTATGCCTTCCTGAACCTCCTCGCTCCATGTCATCTGTGATTCTTCCCATGTCATGCTCTACTATCTCATAGTCTTGGGCCACAATCTCATCTACTGCCTTGCTAACCTTTGGCACCATAATCTGAACCTTTCGGTGACCATCCTCATCATTCCTGATTACCTTTGCCACTGTTCCTGCAATTTGTTTCTGTCTGGCATCATCTTCCTTTTCCACTAGCCCTTGAATATCCTCAACTGTTCGGATGGCCACAACCTCACCCCTCGGCATAAGCATCTGTCTCAACCATAGTGGTGCAGTGCATCTCCCCAAATCTGGATTCGGTTCGACTAGCAAAGCATCACCAACAACCTTAGGCGCTTGGCTTCCTTCCTCAACTGATAGAACCTCAATATCGATTAATTTATCTCCTTCACCACTAGTGACTCTCATATCCTCCTTAACTTGGTTCTCCAAGAGGGGAGAGTACCCTGTACTGTTACTATAATCACTTGATTCTGAACCAAAGCTCACCTCTACCGTTGCCCTTTGCTCACTTGTACCAACCTCTTGGCTCCTAGCCTCAACTATGCTCTCTCTTGATGGCACTATACTTTGTTTCTTTGCTGGAGGCTCTTGATGTTCTTTGCCTTTCTCAACCTCCAAACTCCTCTTCTTGCTCTTAACTGTTTGCTGCTGGCTGCTACCCCCACCTTGATGTCCAACTGACTCCGTTGGAATCTCCTCCTCTGGCCTCATCTTCTCATAGGTAAGGTGTACCTTCTGACTTTGTAATTGCCTTAACTTTCTATTGTACCACCACTCAGTGTGTAGATCAACTGTTCTTGTAACTGCCTCTAAGGAAGGATCCTGAGGATCATCCCAATCCATCGGACGCAACTCTGTTCCCTCTACTGTATTGTAATCTTCCCTTAGCACATCTTCATCCTCTTCCAGTTGGTCCGGAATATCAAGACTTCTCCATCTGATGGCCCTCATCATGGCCACCGATAAACTTGAGAAAGCCAACTTCCTCACATGAAAGTCATCCTGCGCATTGGCCCAAAAATCCTCCAAAGTAGGAATATGCTTGAATGGATCCCCATGAGATGCCTTGACTAGACCATTAGGATCGAATCCTTGCCTTGCCCTATACCATCCTAGATGATATTGTTCTAACTCTTTCTCCGCAGCTGCAAAGGCGACAGGATTGGGACAACTATCATTGCCTATCATGAGTGAGAGGGTAACCCCCGTCTCACCCTTGAGCTTCATCATTTTGTCATATTGCTCAAGTTGCCTAGCCAACTCCATCAAAACTATCCTATCTGGTGGGTACCTTGGAAGCCTCTTGGGACAAGCCGTGCATCCAGCCACTCTGATATATGTGAACTGTGAGAATTGGATGAACCAACTCCCATACTTCTTAACTTTTGTCTCTACTTCCAGTGAGAGCCTCTTGGCGGGTGTCCCTTGCAATATCCTTACTGTCTTCATGGCAAATGCATCATAAAATATCTTGTAGTCCTTGGTGCTGTGCAAATGAAGTTGTGGATAGCACTCATGCACCAAGCATTGTCCGAGCCCATTGCCAATCACCCCTCTAGCCTTAAGTCCAGGATGTTCATACAATCTTGCAATCAAATAGAAAAGGTAGGACCCCATGTAGAATTGTTTCTGATTTTGCACTGTCCTAAGTTGCAATTCTAAATTTTCACTTATAATTCTAGCCCAATCAAACTTTCTTTTTCCATTTGCAATTCCTTCAATAAAATAGTACATCCAAGTTTCAAACTGCATACCTTGAGCGGAGCACATGACTCGGTTGAGAAGCACAACAAGATCGTCATACTCTGATTTGAAATCTGACCTGGTGAGCCTTGATGACTTGGTGACTCCCTTCTTGCCTTCATGCAACCAATTCTGCTTTAATAGAGCGAGGTAGGCATCCTGATTGTCTTGAAAGAACTTGGCCGCTTGATCCATCAACACCACTATCATGCCCTTGCTCTAGGGTATATTGAACACTTCCTCTACCACCTGCCCACTGATATTAGCCAACACCCTCTTTCCTTCACCGAAGATGATGGACTTAGTCACAATATCTAGCCGAGATGCACACTCCATCACCAACTCTGGACAAGGCAAGGTAGGAGGGAAGGCGGCAGCTTGCACAATTCCACACTTGTAGATCTTCTTTGCCATGGAGGAATGGCCTTCTTTCAACCTATCTCTCAACTGTATCATATCCACTGTACCGATGTTGGTGTCACCGACTTGCTTCAATTTTGAGAAGAAGGTGGTCTTGGGCATCATGTCTTCCTTGTCTTTTTTTGGTATTCATTCCCTTTGGATTCTTGCTTGCACTAGCATCCGCCATCCTAACCCTTATTTATGCCCCTTCTTTCTACAGTGAGGTGGGACTACACTTATCTCTGCCCCTCCAATCTTAGGAATGGAGCTACCACTTATTTCTGTCTTTTCAATGCCTATCACACTACACTTATCTCTGCCTCTCCGCCTAGGGATGGAACTACCACTTATTTCTACCTCTTCGAAAACTTATGAGATGGACTACACTTATATCTCCCAACTTCGTTCCTAGGGGTGGGACTACCACTTATATCTCCTTTCTCCAAATCCTAGATGGAAACTACACATATCTCCCAACTTCAAGCCCTAGATGAAATGATGAAGTGATGGATGGATGATGCAAGCAAGAAATGGAGGAAAGAACCAAATAAGAACAAGGAAGAATTTTGCTTTATCAACCAGCCTTTACTCAAAATTGAAAATCTTCATTTTCTACACCAAATAAACTCTATCCAAAGAAGAAGAAAGCCATTCAATATCTGCAGTCCTTACCCCAAAATAATGCAGCACCCTTCTAGAAATTTGCAACCTTGGCAAAATTTCGCAAGCTCTACCCTTCGAATTTTCGTGGCCCTCCAAAAGATCACAGCCCTATCAAAATTCGCAGACACTCCTCCAATTCATGGCCTCCTATCCAATAGCAGGCCTTTCAGATTTGCAGCTCCTCCCAGATTCCGCCGTTGAGACACAAGGCAGCCCTCTAAAAAATTCGCAGCTCACTTGGAATACTGCAGCTCCTAGACAATTTCACAGCCCTTTGACTTCTCCAAATTCGCTGCCTTGCACAAACTTGTAGCCCTTGAAAATTCACTGCCAAGACAATGCAAGAGATGAGTGAAGAAATGAGGGGGTAGGCCGCTCCTTTATACAAAATTTTGCCTCCAATTAGAGGGCCGACCTGGCCAAAATAAATAAATTTCACAATTAAATGCTGTCCCTTAAGAGGGCCGACTTGGCTAAAAATTTTACTATGAGCAATTCGTAATAAACGCTTTATTTAAGGCAGATTTGGGGTCCATTAATTTTCGAATTCCAACAGAATTAAAGACTGTTAGCCCTCACGTGTATATATAGGGCAGGCCCTAACTTATTTTCCAAGGCCACACGTTTCAATTTGGGGGCCAGATCTAATGTTTTAAAGCTCAGATTTTTATATTTTAATGCCCAGATTTATATTTTAATGCCCAGATTTTCAAATTTCAATGCCCAGATTTATATTTTAATGCCCAGGTTTTCGAATTTCAATGCCCAGATTTAAGTCTAAGTGTCCATTTGTCCACATGTCTCACCAAGGTGAGAGGTCCAATTCAATTTCACTATTATTATTATCCTTTTTGCAATTTACAATCTCCATTTGGCAAATCAATTTTTTACTTAATTCCCATTTTTCACCACCAAAAATTTGCAAGATTTTCCAAAAGTAACCAAATTCACAATCAAATTTCGAAAACGTTTAAGTTTTTTTTAAATTAATCAATTTTCAAAAAATTCATCTAAGTTCAAAAATTTGCAATTTTATCCTGTCAGATATTAAAATAAAATGTTCTCATCGAATTCCATTTGGCCTAGAGACAAAATTGACAGTTTAAGAAAATCAACGTTTCGCGTGCAAGGTGAAAATGAGCTATACCCCCCTAGGCGCCTCAAAATATCCGAGGTGTAAAACTTTCATTTCAAAACCCCCGGATCACCCAAAAATTCGCTAAGGCACCCAAATACCTGAATCTAGGAAAATTGTCAAGGCCTACTCGAAAATTTGGGGGGTCCCCAAATTCTTTGGGGCGATGGTGTGAAAACCTCACAACAAATACCCAGTCGATCAAGTCTCCAAGTCTTCACACTCAATTTTTCGCTTGGCCGAAGGTCTAGAAGGTCCCCAACTACCCTAACCTCCTTTATAGTTGATAAGTTGGATGGAATCGTGAACTCTCACACTTTTCTGTGATAGTTTGAAACTGCAGATGGATTGTTGACTCCTCGACTTCCTTTGTTGTCAGGAGGTCGGGGTCGCCTTTGAATTGTCGTTCTACTACTTGGAGAGAAATTTCATAAAAGTCCATCAACCTCCCCGACTGTATCAGGTCACACATCTTTCAAAGCAAAATCTATTCAAATCCTAGGAAAGTAGGGCTCTTAAATGGCGAAGTGTGGTGAAGTAAATTGGTGAGCTAATTACACGATTTCGGAAATGGAGGACTATTATTATTATATGTCATCAGAATAAAATGAGCCTTAAAGTTCTGACTACAAAGGAAAGTTGGTGGTATTTTCAAACTCAATCTTTTCTATAATGACAGCTAAAAAGAATTTACTTAGGATGGTGCTCCCTGCAAATGGCAAACTTTTGTATGATGAATTGGCACTTGTTGCCTCAGAGGGAACAAGAAAACAATGTTTCTAACTACTCTCAGTTGCATGGAAGGAGAAAACTAGCTACGCAGAGTATCGAAGGGTGACCTTCGTATTGGAAGAAGAAGAAAGACAAGTCAAGCTTCATAATCTCTTCATGGAATTGCAGCTTGATGCGGCTAGGAATCCTACACCCAGAGAAGGTTAAATTCTTTTTGTTTGAAAACGGACACACTTAATCGTTTTTAGTGTAATAGCAACAAAATTTTGGCTAAAGAACTATATTTTCACTTTCAAAAACTGTTACTAAAAGAAACAATTTTGAAATATATATATATATATATATATATATATATATATATATATATATATATATATATATATATATATATATATATATATATATATATATATATGTTTTTTGGTAAAGAAGACAGAGAGAGGTGGACAGAGGGACTAAGGTAAAGGAAAGTAAAAGAGAAAAATAATTCTCAAAATTTTAAAATGTAATCGTTTTGTACAGGGACATATAGACTTTTATGTCTTTTTGTTTTGGCATCTAAGTGATTTGAAAGCATGTATTCCCAAAATTGTGTTTGCTCATATACTATTTAACTGTGAAATAGATTTTTAGTTATTTCAAATTGTTCTCACGATGCCCTTCTTGTTCAATGTGGTTAAGCATATGTTGGAAACTTTGGGTTCTGAGATATATGTTTATATGGCATTGAAATGTTAAAATCTCTATTTGCTTATAGTTATGATGAGAAGGTGGACTTTGTGTCATTTTCCATTTTCCCTCTGTTCATAAATTCAGAAATCTGTTTTCGCATCTGTAACATGTCAATATGCAAATGTTAGTTTTCCCTTTCCTGTTTTCTAATTATAAGTATTCCCTAATAAACCCTAATTACATTTTACGAGGGAGTTGTACCTCTCAACTTCAGAGGAAAATTGTCAAATTAATGACAATTTCTCCAACTGTTAGTTCCTAGTAAAGTCTTTTATCTCGAGCATAAAGGGTCATTTTTAGGAATTATTTAGGAGGACAAATTTTGAAACTAACAATACATAATAACTTGTACATATCAACTTGTTTTGTATGCAATTTTTTTATATTTGAGCTAATTTCCACATACTCCATAGAGGTGTCGAAGATTTTTTTATTTTGATGCATGCTTTTTTCCAAATTTTACAATTTGTCACAAGTATTGCACAATTCCCATTTTGAGAACTTATAAGGCTCTATTTGGGCTCATACAAACTCCATTTTTGGTATATGATTTTTGTTATTAGTCCAATCCACAATTGTACTTTCAAAACCACTGTGTTTTCAGCAAGTAAAAATTGTAATCGTAATATATTGTGACAATCAAGTTTGCTAGGGGATTCCTTGATGAGTAATTTGGGGTGTATAGTGGGGCGTAAGGGGGTGATGGAGTCCAGGGATTATTGTTATTTTGCATTTGCTTTAACATTTTAGTCTCATTCGATTGCTTAACATATTTGTTGAGAATATCATTGTTAGTCACAGTTATTTTAGTTCATACTTCTATTACTTACTTGGAAAGACGGATCAAATTCTTGGCAATTTGTAAAACATTTCAGAGGGCTTAATCTCTTGCCCTATCTCTATGGACTTGTTCCTAAACCTAATGCTTTTTGGCTATAGTTTGTATAGAAAGACATCTATCATGTTCATAGATTTATTTGTATCAATTTTGATATCAACACACAACTTGTCACATCAAGCATTGCCCTTGTGCTCTTGGGACCAAAATTTGGGAGGCAGATGAAGATCTAGTTAACCCTCCATTTCTAGATGATCTTGTTTTGGACTATTTTGTTCTCCTAGATGGTTAAGATAATTTTTCACATGACAGTGAGACAGATATTGCACTAACAAATTAGATGAGCTTGATTGTGAACTCTCAATCCTATCCTCCCTATCAAATCCATCTTGCACTTCTAATTCAGCCTCAAGTGCAACTTTCTCAACCATTAGCTATATAGGTAAATCCTTTGTAATCCAACTTAGACCACTTCTCCTCAAGCATATGCATGAATGCCTCACAACCAAGACTTCAAATATGTTGAAGTAGAGGCTTGTTGTCCATTTTACCACTAAGTGTTAATATAGGAGATCTATTAATCAAGTTAAATAGGGTACTACTTCTACATCAAGTTTATATTCCAAATTGGCTCCACTAAGCTTATTGTAAGCACTCTCCATTAACATCATGTTCATGCTCTTTGCAACTACATTTTGTTGAGGGGTTTGTGGAGTTGTTTTGTGCCGCACGATGTCATTGTCCTCATGGAGTCTACCAAGCTATGCTAAACAATATTTTCTTGTTGAGCATAGTGTCATCATTGATGTCAAAGGTGCATTCAGTGTTGTCATTGATGTCAAGGTATCCAAGAAAGAGTTGTAAGTTTAATTGCTTCTGACATGACATGCAAAAAATCTAAAAGACAGATCCAAGTATGTTTGATAGCTCTCTTAATGTTATCATTATGCTTTGGTATTTGTAGTTCTTGATTGTCTAGCACACGTGTTGTTGTCTGGAGATATTTGTGGTAGGTTTATGAGGTTTGTTGCTCAAAACCAACATGAGCACATTGTTGCATTGTCACAATGGTTGGCTTCGCAATCTCTCGCAATATAATTATGACTTATGGTTTGGACATAAAGTAAAGTTGCTTATAATGTATCAAATTCTAGAGTTTCACAAGATAACTTTGACAGACAAAGAGAGAAAAGTGACATAACATTCACTGTGTTTGTTCACAGCCTATCCCGATGCTTTAAATAAATGTGCCAGAGGTTTGTAACGTGCCCTAGCCGGAGGAAGCGTGTGAAGATAGTTTAGGACCAGTTGTGTCTATGTTGGGTGATGCATAGCATGTTCCCACTTCTAGTGTAGCATGTTGGCTTTTGGACCAAGCCGACTACATGTTTCATGCTGATTGATTTAAGGAATTCATTTGTGGCCGACTCACAAATACTACAAATATGTTCTAGGCCGACTTGTGATTGTAATTAATTGAAGAACGCATATATAAGTGTAATTGGATTCATTCCAAGCTGGAGTAGTAGTAGTGAGTAGGTCTCATAACTGTGGCAAAAATTGTGCAAGTTGTCTACTCAATTCAAGGTTAAGTGTGCGAACTCAATTGAGGGTTCAAGTCAAGTGCAAGTGCTCAAAAGTCAATCAAATCAAGGAGATGTTGAGGGTTCAGCCTTGAAGGCTCACATGACATATCTTTCATATACTTTGTTGTAATCGAGGGTTCGTACCTCATCATCCGAGTTGGTGCTCAGTTCTTGTATTAGGAGATTCATGTTTTTGTAGTTGTGTTGGTGTTAACCACCTCCCAAGACCATCAACTTGCAAACACACCTTCACAATACAAGAGATGCAAAAGATAGTTTGCCAAGATGAGATAACTGTGATATACTGAAATAATGTACATATGCCTTGCTTATAAAGGCCAGAGAGAGAGAGAGTACCAAAACTCAATTTACTAATTATCATGAAAAATTTCTACACAATAATAGTATTTCTATATTCTACACCCATAATGATATGGATTGCATACATATATAGGACTTGGATGTCCTATATTATAGAACTCCCGTAACGAATCCCTAAATATATAACTTGTTAAAACAACTCATAATACGAACAAACATTTCCTATTATATTAAGTTGTTTCTCAACTTGATATTTGTTACACATAATTAAACATGTGAACGCTAATAGAAAAAATTATAACAACCCCCCCTTAGTGTGAACATGGAGAGAAAGACCATCACACAATCTAGAAATAGAATCATATAGCCTACATCTACTTTTAGGTCTGCATATTGCTATCTAGATCTTCTTGCACATGATCACCTACATACGAGAACTTATCTCGCTTTCACTTCCAGTGAACTTAGCACCGGCCGACCATATTTCCAAGAAGTCCGACAATTAGAGGATCTTTGTAGTCAATTGCTCTCCTATACAACTGTTTACAATATCGATGATGTCCACATTCTCCACCTTAGACTTTCAACTGCAGTAAGCCAACTCTTATGGCTCATGATCTTGATTCAAATAAAAGTCTCTCTCCTTCCATGGTTTTAAACAGGCTTACCACAAACCTTGACATGAACGGGAACCCATCAACTATCCACATCATGTGGTTTTCTGAATCCTCCCACAAACCTTTTCAAGATTCATGAACTGACTTACTCTGGTACTTTTGTTCGCCACTATGCTTTTATATCAGGGAATCAACATACTTATCACAAACTGGAAATGGAACATTGTGCATTATTCCCCACCACAATGTGAAATTTCCACTTATTCACACAACACATTGAAAAATAAATTATATCATGTTGCATACAAGAAAATGAAATGCCACCAAAACTGATGAGTGGTCCCATCGTTGGTGACTAATGAGTGGTAGCCAATTGACCTCCTTCCTCCTTTGCCTACTGCCTCCACTAAGTTTTCTATTTACTTAGTAAAATTGTCTTTCGAGGCTCAATTTTATAATGCCCCCTACAAGATGGATGTCACGTACAAGCGAGAATGCATCTAATTACAATTTAGGCATTTTTTTAAAGCTTTTTGACACATGTTTTAACACAATGGACCCTATTTAAAAGAAAATAATATAACTTGACCCAACAACACTTGGAAATATTATAATGGTAATAACTAATTATGACAATTTATCAATACAAAACTATCAAAAAAAAATAAACTTTTAACTTCAATCTATAGACATAGACTTTAGAAACTAAACAAAATGACCTTGCCCATTGCTCCCTGAGCTGCACAATGAGAAGTAGAGGAAGTTTTTTTTACTCGAGTCCCTTCACCCAAGAACTCTCATTCAGGAGTGAGATAGCTTTGCAGTTGAGTATGGATGATATTCACCATTCCAAACTAATAAATATTCACCAATGATCAAGTTAAAAAGAGTTGTCCAATAGCACGCACACATTCATACTAATTGTGTCCTCTATAGGTACTTCTGACCACAGCCCATCAGAATTTTGTCCCCACAAAATAAATGACTTTGAAACTCTAGGATGCTTCCAAAAATTTCCCACATAAATCACAAACTATGAAGGGAGTGTGAAAAGAGACATCTAATATAATACCATTCAAATGTTCTCCTTTCCATTCAAAGGAAACCCACGTCTCTTTATGTGCCAACGAATAAGCATACTTTACACATCAAAGACATTAAGATCTCTCCAAGAGCTACACTTCTATCAAAAATGCAAATCAACCTACAAATCTAATATAGTGCACCACAAATTGGCAATCGATCTCCGTCAAATAGGGAGAGACTCACCAGAAGACACGACCATGCACAGACCACCTTTACAATGAAATAAAAACCGGTGATCATGTACACATCAAAGAATTCTAATGATAAATAGACCTAATGTCGCAAGATCTATCTGCATTGATTTAAATACAAGATTGAAATGGCTGAAGGTTGATTTTATTTTTTCTAGTCAATGTCGAAATCACTGGAGACACAACTCGCTCTCTAAACAATATGCTGTCCTTACAATGCCCTTCATTTTATCTGAATGCATATGTTGAGATTGTCAAGATAGTCTTGAATTGCTTGCGATCTGAGAGTGGGCTCAGTGCATCTGTGGCGGCGCATTTGTTAAAACACTTCATAATACGAACAAACATTTACTATTATATTAAGTTGTTTCTCAACTTAATATTTGTTACACAATTAAACCAGTGAAACACTAATAACATATTTTCTAACACTAATAATTAATAAAAGATGCCTAAGTAAACTTAAGCATGTAAATAGTAGGATAAATCCATATTTGCTCCAACACCCCCACTTAAGTGCAACTTAGGGAGAAGATTATTATGCAATATGAAAGCAAGATGGAATATGGATCTCGGCTACACAACCATTTTAAGTACCCAAGTACAATGCAAATGCAATGAAATCTCTCACAAATGGAGAAAAGGAGAACACCACATGGGGAAAAACTCCTTTCCAAAAGAGAGAAGAAACAAACAAGATGACGCATAAAGAATTCAATCATACCCCACAAGGACTACATACATCATGTATATACAATTTGATCCTACCATAGGAAGGAAATAGAGAGAAGATGCACCCTCCATAATGAATAAGCTTCGATATCAATGAAAAATAACTACAAATAAATGATAACCCAATGCCTATGAATCCACTCCCCTTAGGAAGAAACAAGTCCACTAAATGATGACAAATCCACTCCATGTCCAACTGAAAGGAGGAAGTCTCCAAATAGGAATCTCTGAAAACTAATTAGGAGTCTCGAAGCACAAACATTCCACCACATAATCATGATCAAAATCAACCAAGAAATGTGAGAAAACAAGTGAATGAGGAAACTCGTCAATGTAAATCTCGAAAGATGAAGTATCAAAAATTGTGCTAGAACTATCATCAAAGAGGGAGAGAAATCCCCTCAAGTTTGTCGCCCAAATTTGCAAGGTGAGACTCCACAAACAAGTCTAAAATACTTGACAAATACGCATCCCACAAAGTAAGATTTGAAACAATATGATCAAACTGTTCAAGAGTAGAACTCAAAACTAAAGAAGCGGGTGGTGGAGGAAGTTCAACACTAGGATCAAGACCAACAAGGTTCAAACAACCAAACTTCTCCTCACAAACATGATTTATCCTTGACAAAACAGTATAAACATCAGCCAAAGGGATGTCATCATCATCAAGAGAAAAACGAGAGAATACAATCATGATGCATGATGCACCACACCTATAGCAACAATATCTCTAGTCTCCATATCTCTCATGTATACATAATCAAGAATGAATTCAACTATTTTGCCTTTGTGCCCCATATAATTTGATAAACTAAAAGGAGATTAGTGGTCAAGGAGGGTACATAGAGAACATTATTGAAAGATCCCTCATCCATATCAATAGATCCTTTCCCACAAACCTTCATATATATATTGTTACCCATCAAAATATTAGGTGAATGACAAGGCTCGAAAGAAATGAACATATTCATAGAAGATGTCATATGATGAGATGTACCTGAATGGAGACTCATTTTCAAGAATAGTGGAGGCGGAGAGTGCTTTAACTTCATCCCATTTACAAATTTTGTGTTCCCTAACTATGTAGATGAAGATGTTGTCAATTGTTATGAAGGAGACACTAAAGAGGGCAGCAAGATTTGGTGCTTTTGAAGGTGTAAACTCATAAATCCTTAATCTGTTTCTTGCCCTTGCCACTTGAAACCTTTGGATGTGGATCTCCTGCAAGAAGTGCTTAAGACTGTGAAGGTGTCAATGTGCCCATCTATGTCAACTTTGCTCGTTCCCTTGTGATCTGAGCTGCAAAATCATCAAGAGAAAGCATATTGTGTGCACTACCTAGACCATCCATGGTAGCATAAAATTTAGAAACAAATACTGAATAATCACAACCCGACTTAGAGAGAATACAGAGAATCGATTGTTCATCCTCTTTTGTAACCTCACATTCTTTCAACTAAAATCTAAGAGAGTTAAGCTTTGTGAAGAAATCCTAAATATTGTCAAAATACCTAGGATCAAGACTCGTTAGTTCATTCTCCAATGTAAATTTCCTCATCTTATATGGCTTACCAAAGAGACTCTAAGGTAGTCCAAACTTCATTAGGACTTTTACATGATACAACATGATACCTCAAACCAAGAGAAACAGACATAATGAGTGTACCAAGAGCTTTATCTCTTTGATCAAACCATGTCCTCTTTTTTGCAACACCTCTAATTTTTTGAATTTGGCCAAAAGTGATCCACTGCAATTGCAATTTCAACAACAAAATCTCCATATTGGATTTTGATTTATGATAATTGTATGGGATTAGAAGCTCTACCTTAAGCAAATCCATAATGAAACAAGAAATGCAACAAATTTTCCTTCTCAATGTAACCAATCAGCCCCTTTGTTCACAAGAATGCAGCAAATCAATATTGAACTTCAATGTATTTAATGCACTATCAAACAACAAAATATGTGAAAACCTCAATCACCACAAAGTAGATGAAAAGAGCTTTTCGTCGGTATCTAGTTTGCAAAATTTAGGCAGATCAAATTAGGCTCTTGGTTCCACCATGCAACCACAAATGAACATAGCAGCAAAAAAATGGGGCCCGTAAGACCAATGGGTCTCAAAAGACAAGATTTGTGGCAGGTTCCCGCACCACAAAAGCTCTGAATCCCAAGTCAACAATGCCTCCATGACCACATACCAATTTGCACAAGGTACGACCAAGCACATTTTAAGCTAGCAAGCCATCTCAGGTGGATGAGCGCAAGCAAAGGTTTTCCAAAAGCCACACAACTTAATAAGGCAGAATTGTCAATTTATATAAATAAAGATTTTAGTCTTTGTGTGATAAATATTGGATTGTCCCAAAGACAAAATCACTCAGACACACCACGGTGATAACTTCACGCACAACAAACCCTAAAACGGGAAATGTTTGCATACAGACTATACAAATTCCATTCCAAATAAAAATTTCAACCAATTTAGAGCCTTCAAATCTACAAATATAAATAGTGCACCATATGCAATACAAATTGCCAACTAGATAGTAATGAGCCTATTGAATGAATGAAGCTTGTCACAATATAAATAACCTCAATGCAAAAATATGTGTCAGCGCAGTTCAAGTGCCACAACCAAAAAGAAGAGAGCTTGTAGATGAAGAGTCTACACATGCGACAAGGAGACCAAACCCAAAATTTGCAATTTGATCTTGTGAGGTAAGAAGGCTGATGTATGAGCTAAATTCAATTGTCATGACCTGATTTAATGAGCATAGGACATATCGACTGAGCCAATCAAACAAAAAAAATGGCCTATTAAAAAAGACACTAGTTATGATTGAAGCGGATCAATATGCACAAACATTAGCCCCACATGGACCTAGCAAAATGCCTACATCTTATGTAAACTCTTGCAAAATAAGTGAATGCACCTTAAAAGGAGATGCTAGCAAAATAAATGCAATCAAGACTTAATGTTGACCACCCCTACAAATAAAGTGCCAATGATTTTAAGCCCCAACTCAATCTACCAATGGAAATTAGGCAAACTATGCATGGAGTAGAGGTCGATCAAAAAATGAACCGTAACTCTCAATGTATCTCAAAATAGACTCTACCCAATCATGTATTTTGAGGGCCTGAACAAAGCATGTAGAGAGGAAATAGCCCGATGCAATGTTGGCAATAGACATGTCCCTAATCGATAGATAAATGAAAGCATCATTGCTAACTTGCAAATGGAGTGTCATATAACTGCAAATGCGCCAAATCTCAATGTGAGACAACAAAGCAGTGCACTTCCAAAAAATGGAACTGCCAACCTTGAAATCAATCAATACACAACAATGATGAAGATTGTGGTTTGTTGGCCATTGGCGCCAACAACAAACCACAAAAAATATGGGTCTAATTATTATGACCCATCCACTCAGTATCTCAACAAAATTGGTGAAAACTCTCAATGAAAGGAGATGGAGGTCGAAGACCCTAATACCATGTTGGTGTCAACCATCACGCAAGAGCATCAACTTGCAAACACACCTTCACAAAACGACAGATGCAAAAGATATTTCACTACAACGAGTGTTGTATTCAGATACTGAAATAATGAGAGGGAGAGAGAGAGAGAGAGAGCCAATAAAAAATTGACAATCAACTACCCAAACTAAATGCACCTTATAATTAATAAATGATGCCCAAGTAAACTTAAGCATGGGTAAATTGGATAAATCCATATTTACTCCAACAGGTTGGTGATACATATCTGATGGGAATTGGTGTCTCCATTTGAGGTTGTAATTCTTGTGGGTTGGTGCCTACAAAATATTGTAAATTCTCTACAATCTCCGTGAGGTTGGATTTGAGCAATCGATGCAAGTAGCTATTCTCACCATGGTTTTTTTTCCCCCTTTTGGGTTTCCAGTTCCCATGTATATCTAGTGTTCTCGTGTTCATATGTGATTTCGTTTATCATTTACTTAGTTGCATTAAAGTTAAAGCAAGATCTAGTAATATTCTTAATGATGAATTGATCTTGAATTTGAGATTTGGCATATATTGAATCAACTCCCTCCCCAGTCTATCTATGTCTAACATTTCCACCATTGTTTATTGTCAACACCTTAATTGTTTTCTTGATTGAGTTCTCCTTGAACTTTTTGAACCAATTGAATATCTCATAATTATGCTTCAAAAAATAGACCCATGTCCTCCTAGAGAAATCAATTGAAAAAGGCACATAATACACAGGTTTTACAACTAAAGGTACATCAACTACACTAAAATCACCAACATAAAAAACTCCAAAATCCCTAGAAATTTATGAGAACTTGAATAAAACTACACATGATTTTGATTCCCATATGTACAATCTTCACAAAAGTCCAATCAAGAGAAAAATCAACGAACCCCTCTTCGAGATTTTTATTTGTCAAGGTCCTAAGACCATTAATGCAACCCATGCATAGATGCTTCAAAAATCTTCTCAACAAATAACTCACTCTCTAAAGTAAGAGCATGTTTTCTTACCCACATTACACAACCACCAAAACTAAGAATGGCAGATCTCTTTATTACAAGTTCCAATGCCAAAGGTGTAAATGTTTCAAATCTCTTCACTTAAACTCCCTTTGCAAGCACTATAGCTCCAAGAACCATCTTGCATCATTCATTTGTTGATGGATAATAGATTTCATCACAAACCAGGAATGTGCAAAGCTCCTAAGATGCATTTGATCCTCCCATCAAATAATCTATAATCTTGACTCTATCACCACCAACAATGCTAAAGAGTTGCCACAAAGGTAAACCTTTCCACCATAAATCTCTCCTAATTAGAAATACAATTCCCTACGAGGAATTGTGGGATGGAAAAACATTACTGAGTTGACCATCCATGCATCCTCACATGCATGCATACCGAGGGCTGCAACAAACACATCACCAACTTCATCCTAAGAAGCCTTGGAAACCAAATCAACAATTGATAGTCCCTTGCCTTTTATCTTCTTCTCTCTATAATCTTTCAAACATGGCTTGTCTTTCCGCAGTTCCAATAATTTACTCTGTACCTCCCAGAATAGTTAGATTGCCTCTATAATTGGATTTCCAATCCTTTTTCATGCCCTTGTTTTCTCCCCTAATCCTCTCATGAGGAGCTACTCAACCCAACACTCGCACATTGCACAACAATAGATAATAACACAAAAAAATGCAAGAAGAAAAATAACCAGCTTTAGATTTCTTCAATTAAATGGAATTATAAATTCACAAAGTACAATGCTACAGACACACGAGCTTAAATCATTACAAAGAAAATAAACTCTCTAAGAAAACCCTACAATTCAAAGCCACAATCTATACTAATGGAGTTGTCCTCCCGAACCTTCGTTCCTCTATTTGGTACCAATACTTGCCTTAGAATGTTCTAGAAAGTGTAATTGTTCATTTTCTCTCCCAAGAAGATTTTTCATTTGAAAGTTGAATTTTGGTAGCATAACTTCTAGGAGCCATAACTTTTGACTTGGGCATCCAATTTGCTATCATAATATATTGTCGGAAAGCTTGCGAATAGATCTACAACACAATAAGTGAGTTGAAGGTCATTTCATCAATTTTTGGGGCTCTTCTAAGGCTTCTAAGGTCTTCAAATTTGAGTTTGAGCCTTTATAGAATAAATTTTCTAGGACAGAAACGTTAATATATCCCAATCGGTACAAGATATTAAAATGATTCTTTCACCATTTACTTTATATTTTAGTTTCACTACTTGGGGTTAGTTTTCATGTCCATACGTGCCCATTTAGGTCGATTGATTAAAAATGGCAGGTGATTATTTTTTATCTTTTCAAATTTCTGACTATCTCACATCGCAATAAGTGTCATCATGGGCTAAAAAATAATTAAAGAAACTAACAAAACAGATGGAAAATACAATTTTTGGTTGATGCAAGATTGCCCTTACAGCACCAGATGCTCTTGCATCATCTTCTATGAAGAAGCAATGCATTTTGGTAGCTTCAAAAGTTTTGAAGCTGGCTTCTCCAATAGAAGAGCCCTCATCACCTCTTCAAGTGTTAGGTATGTTTCAATACTATCAATAGCCACCAACAAGTGGTCCCAAGAATCCAATACCAACTAATTTCAACTATGTAACAATAATATTAGAAGGCATTCAAGTGGTTGGAAACAATGCCAACATCACCCATTTCCAAGGAATACAATGTCTTCTGCAAAACAAATTTATTCACCACATATTTAGCCTAATACAAGTTTCCCAACTTTTTCAAAAGGGCATCCACGGTGGCTTCTCAAAACATTTAGAAGCACTACCAAGCACAATCTAGCCAAGCTCTTACTTTTCTATCCAACAATGCCTGGTCAACTGCTAACATAGCTGCAAATTCATTTCCAAAGACTACAAACAATAGATCTCAATCTATGAATAAGCCCTCCATTTTTTATCTTCAACTACTAAAATTCAAGTCATTGAATATTCCATCTCTAATTCATGTGCTGACCACTTTTTCCTAAATAAAAAAAATCTTCTATATGCATAGCTCGTGATCAAAAAAAGATTAATAGATCAAAAAATGTTTTTCTCTAACCTAAAATCTAATGAGAAATCTTCTATATGCATAGCTCGTGATCAAAACAAGATTAATAGATCAAAAAATGCTTTTCTCTAACCTAAAACTAATGAGCTTGCCAAGCTCTAATACCAAATGAAAAGAGGGCAAATAAAACTCCTTGATTAATCTATGAGAGATCTAGTGCTCAATCAAAAGAATTTACACTGTTTGAAAAAAGGCGATAAAAAAAACACGACATATTACAATTTTCATCCTAGAAAAACCCTTTTGGGAAGAAACCCAACCTCCAAAACTTCAATCAATTGCATTCCCAACAAAAACAATTATTTAACAATCACGGGCTTAAATCTACATATGGGAGATCACACCAACAATAATTCTAGAGATATTCTAATAGCACAACAATACCTGTAGTATATGTGATAATTGCTCCATCTCCAGCATTCAATATATAGCTAAGACTAAAACCACAAAACATAAATGGTTCTAAAACCATTGACTGAATTACATGCCCATATCATGCACAAAATGCAACACCTAAAATCATAGTGAGTTAAATAACAATTAAAAGGAAACTTCATTGTCTAACTTGGGTGCTCCAATTTGGTCTTATCCAACTTTTTAGAAAGATGTTACTCAATTTTCTCATGTTCACACTTAACTCACTCTCTCCATGTACTTTCTATGATAGCTACCCTTACACACAATTTTAATGTCATAGTTGCAATTAGCAACTTCCCTAACAATACGTGAGACTAATGAATTGTTTAATGCAAACGACAAGTGACACATAATGCCACTCTAAGTGGGATGCCATTTTCTAAGAGAACACAATAAATAAAATACAAAACTAATCAATAAATCAAACATTGGAATTGCAAGTTGTTTAACACCTATTCCAACATAAATACCAGGGAGAAGTTGTGTGCGCGACAATTTATCTTGAAAACAAGAGCCCTTACAAAGTTTTGCAAGATATCACACCAAAAGAAGCTTGGTTGAAATAGCAAACCTAAGGTAACATATACTTTAGTCCTCAATAGGAATAGGATTAGGCTAGATTCAGAGAAGCAGATATACCTTTGCTGATTATAGTGATCAATCATGGTTCGATAACAAACCTAAAAGGTAACATATACTTTGGTCCTCAATACAAATAGGATTAGACTAGATTCAAAGAGTAGCAAATATGTCTTTGCTGATTATAGCGATCAATCTAAGGCCTATAGACTCATTGATGTTTTTACTAATAAAGTAATAAATAATCAAGATGTTGAAATTTAGGAACCAAAACCATTATTTGTTTATGTTAAACAAGTAGTCAATGGAGATCTAAAGTCTAATGTTGCAGTGCCATTAAAGATGAACCCTCTAGTTCATTTTGCACTTCAATGCAACTGTGTTTGGTTGATATATTCACCATTGGTCTATCAAAGACACAGATCTAAATTAGTTTGCACTCCTATTGTGGCTCTGCCAACATAGGGCCTTCAACTAAGGTTTTGCAAACTCAAAGTTTTCCTAAGACACATTGAAGGTGTGCACAAGAATTAACTTCCTCAATCAATGCATGACCTTAGAGGACAAGGAAACAAATTGCAAGTTCAATAACTAAGCATGTTCATCTCGCTCTTCGATCAAATCTTTTTTAGGTATCTGAACCACAAGACAAAAGAACAACTTGATGGGAAGATGCCATGTAGGTTGAGAATGATGGCTTGATCAAAACTCATACCTAGGAGTTGGTAAATTTGTCTCTCAATGAACAACCTATTTGACGCAAATGGAGCTACACAAATCGTTTTTAGGCATCTGAACCACAAGACACGAGGATAACTTTAAGGGAAGATGCCATGTAGGTTGAGCATGATGCCCTTCATCAAAAACCATACCTAGAAGTTGGTAAAGTTGCCTCATAATAGACAACCCATTGGAACGGAACAATAAAATCAAATGCAAAGTCAATGGTTCTTTGGATATGTACAGGACTCGCCTTGTTGGAAAAGGATATTTTGTAAAGACCTCCAATAAAACCCTCAAACTCTCAAGCTCAATACCAAAAACCCCTTTACATCACTACTTTCTTATTAGTGTGCAAGATCTATTTAACAGCAACAAAGAAGAATACGACCTTATGGAATTCAATCTACCAATTACATGATATTGAATTTATAAAATGGCTTTAAAAAATAAGCATGTGATTGCATCTATTAGTTGCATCAATGAAATGACTTTCGCAGCTACTAAGACTCATCCCTTTTTTTAATGGAAGGGAAATAGAATAGACTAATCTCATGACTACCTAATATTCTTACATGCCAACGGATTGCAAAAACAAAACTAATCATTCCCTCATTTATCAGGTTACTAGTTTATACTAGATGGTAGACAAAGTTTTGTTGATAAGATAAGCACTCAATTTTCAAAGTAAAACCCGTTGTGCAATGAAAAATGTCTAAGGTAAATCCCCTAACAAAGTTCTCCCCCCACTAAAGAATACATTGCGGACCAATAATGGTATAATAAAAATGCCAAAAAAATTGTACTGTTTGCATTAACCTCCTTAAATGTTTCACTGCACTCCTCTACTATTTTTCAGCCACCACTATCTCCACTACAAATCAAGAAAACAAAAAAACTCTTTATTTTTCCTGTGGCTGCCACATTTCATTAAATACTTCTCCTTCCACCTATGAAATGTAACTATGAATCAAATTCACAATGTCGCGGACTTTTATTTCGAATCAACGCACTTTGCCATCTATTGGCACGGCATGCATTTTGGTCGCGGCATTCTTTTGTTTTAAAGGAAGTCCCCAGATGAGCACCACGTGTCCTCCAAGCTTTATCAATGGTTCGTTCGATGGTAGGCCGGAGCGTCATCTTGAGCCGGACACGTGGGCGTTTTGCAGGCATTTGGAAGAACGCAGATTTTCTATGAAAGTAGAAACCTCGCTCGAGTGTCGCGTGTCTCTTCTTTTCGTTACAAAAAGATCTTCCGCCAATGGGTCCCAACAAGCTTGACAAGTGGGAGACTCTGTTAGCAAATTAAAGTTGTCATTAGTGAAGATAGATGCAAACACCATTCCCACCAGTAGAGGTTCATCGGTAGATCACTTGTATTACTTTATAGGCACCAATAGACTAGAAACTAAGTATATGCGCCGGTAGACTAAACAGAGGAGATGCACCGGTAGACCGAACAGAGTACATTGTACTGGTCTTATATTGCATACAGGGATGGACCGGGTATAAGATTGATACCGATCAAACTACATATAAATCCGCACTAGATTATGCAGAGCTGTTTAAGTTAAAACCGGAATATGCGGAGCATCCACCATTTAAAACTGAAGTTAGCTTTTTAACAGGAGTTAAGTTTTATTTCTACATGGATGTTTCAAGGTAAACTCAAGATCCGAACGCAAAGCTTTTTTCTTTGTTGCATGATTTAAGGACAAGTTTACAGCCTGGCGGTTCTATGAGTTAGGGTTTCATTGAGATGAACTTTTGCATAAATACAGGTCATAGGACGCAAGAAAATAGTTGTTGAATATACAGAGCAAGAGAGAGTTATCTTCTGAGAAGAGCTACAGTCACAGAGGTGAAAGGCAGAAAGGGTCAACAGCCAGGCAGAACAGTAAGGTCAACAGGTATGATCTAATCACACAAAGAGTGTCAATTAAGATCATTGCTTTTATTTTATGAAAGCATATTCAAATCCCTTCATCAGAGTGAACCCTAATAGGTTCTTTGTATAAATCCTTTAACCGAGTAACATCTTTGTTGATGTTGAAAGTCCTTTAACAAGGCGGCTCCTAACAGAGTTAAGATCTTAACTAATCTTCTACCAAATCCCTTAACCGGGTAGCACTCTTGCAAGTGTTTTGTAAGCTCTTAACCGCACACCTTTATTACTGCAGTAGTGAAGTTGTGAGCTCTGTCTCACCGTGGTTTTTTCCTTCTAACCAAGGGTTTCCACGTATACATTATGTGTTGATCTGAGTATTTCTATTTCTGATTGTGAATGATTGTTTACATTCTGTTTATCTTGCAAGAATCTTTGTACAAGTGTGAAATTGCAAAAGAAATCATATTTACTGATTCACCCCCCCCCCCTCTCAGTAACCAGTTAGGAATAACAGACTTGCGGGTATTTATGAAGCCTCAATTTTTGTCTTAGGGAAGCTTGTGCGCCAATGTGCCTTGAGTTCTTATTTGCGACCACATGTTTCCACGCGTCGGGCTTCGCGAGCTCATTGTTTCTTTCAGTTTGGCATTGTTTCCAGTAAAGTTACCGCTGTGTTTTCAGAGGAAACGGTAGTTGAGCTGCCATAATTGTAGAAGGATGGTAGCTAAGCGAAGTAATGGAGGATCTGATTTCTTTGACGGATCAAGGGCTAGTTGTCAGTTGTTAAGCCAACGTTGCAGATTTCAGCTTTTAAGCCCTACGAAAATAAACACATTGTGCACTAGCTGATCCGCTTTCTTTTAGGGTTTCAAGCCACCGCTTCCTGACTAGCTTATATATACATAACTTTGTGATGTAAATAGGGGGATCAAAAGAGGGATTTTCACTCTTATGCGAAGGCTACTTTAGCAAGCCTTAAAATTGTAATGGGAATTTTGAGTCAATGAAATATATCAACCGTGCTTTAAGCCCTTTGTTCTTTCAAGGTTCATTGCTTCCATGAATGATTTCTATGTTTTCCCGACTTCAGCGTTTGCATTCTTGGTTTCTGCTAAGCAGATTATGCTTTAAGCTTCTCTATATGTGGGTATCATTGTACGTTTTCGTTTTATGTCTCATGCTTAAACAGTTATTTGTAGATCTATGACTATTCCAATTTTGATCTAAAGGGTTGCCTTGATATTTCATTTTGTGAAATAGCATGTGCATTTTAAAGTGTTCCAAAAGCTTAGCGTATCGCCATCTATGTCCTTTTGCAGTAACACTTCCTCCCCTTTTCCCCTTCAAACAACGAAGAGCCAGCTTCCAAAACCCCGGAGGTTGCTCAATGAAAACGCATAAGGTCCCACACTCACTGAGCTTCCCATAAGGCTGTTTACCATAAAAGCAATTTTTGGTATCAACAGTAACCAATTTTTTTTATGGAAGATCCCCCAAATTTAAATTTCAAAAGCAATCAATAGTTAAATCATAAATATAGCTATAAATTCATCTTAAAATTTTAAAAATACCAAATATATAATGCATCTAAAATATTTGAATAAATACAAAACCTATTTAGTTATTAAAAAATGATTTAGGGATGATAAGGGTCTCACATATTCACACTTGAGGTTGTTTCTAATTTAGTCATTGATGGGCAGTAAGGGGGGAATAGGGGTTGGCAGAGAGCAAGTATTAAATAAAATAAGGATATATGTTTATATATACATAATGTTTATATAAATTAGTTTATTAATATCCTATTATACCTTCAAGTTATAAACATTTTGTAATTCGCCATTGAATTAGTAAATCATCGGGACAACACACATCGTGCAGTGCCTCATTGCTCTCTTTTTCTCATTTCTTCACTCAATCTATTATCTTTACCAACAGCTGACAAATAAATTCAAAAATAGAATAAAGGCTGTGAACTGATTTCTACAAGAAAGGCCATTTAGATAAACTATTCTTTTCATATCTATTTTGAAATCAAAACCATGACTGCATACAAGCCAAGTGTAATGAGTACATGCACTAGGGTCCAAAAGGCAAGCACATTATCCATGAGCATAATCTTACCACTTACTCTAACATATTCAAGGTCTTCTTTCAATCGAGAAAGCTGCAGAGAAATTTGCCCAGCATTTGCAACCACTTCTTCCCCAGCATGTTCCAAAGCTACACGTTGCTGTTTTTCTAACCGCCGTATCCTCCTCTCTATCTTTCTCCTCTCTGGTTTAACCAAAAAATCAGCAAAACGAAATAATTGCAATGATATTTAAGTGATGATACATTTTAAATTAAAAACAAAATATTTTTTAGAAGGGATTTATATAGAGTGAAAGAAGCTTAAAATTTAAAAGGCAAACTGTACACCGGAAATACTTAAGGGTGCCAAAAGCATTTATGTCAAAGAATTTCATGATATTATATTGCCAAAAGTAAATGCACGTACCAAAGAATTTTACTTTTCTATAGCGCAAAGCCATCTTACGCTCAAGTTCTGACTGAGCTTGCAGTTCTACAAGCTTCCTCAGCTCTTCCAACTTCCTTTCCTGTGCTTCCTTAACTTCCTGAGGAAGATTCTGGACAGCCAACATAGGTATATATAGTTACAATCTACCCTAAAAAGGAGAATATGATTGATTAAGGAAAAATCCAGCTTGAATATTAAAGAAATTTATAATGCTATTAAAAACTCACACTAAACTAATATGATATTTATGTATATTGTTAATTGGCTTTTTCTTTACAGTCACAGAACTTTCCACAAAACACAAAGTGCTTTCTAAAGTCACAATCAATTCCATTACTAAGATATGTTCGCTGCCACATCCATTCTGTAACACAGCTAGGTTAGAAAATTTAATTGTGTCATAAACAAAGTATTTTAGGATATTCTTCTGCACTTCTAAAAATCAGAAGTACAACAATTAAAGTTTGCAAGTTAAATTGAAATCATATGCAAGACGTTTCCGCAACTGAGCTCAGAGATGCGGCTGAACCAAATTGCACATTTGACATGCTGATTCTTTAATGGGTACTTCACTATCTTGATTCTGCTGTTATAAATTTATTTCTTATAGCTCAGTAACTCAAAGTGATTTTTGTTCATCGTATATGCAGATCTTTAGATTCCAATCTATTATTGGATGATGCAATGATCACCATGGATTGTTAGAGAAAATTATATTGCTGCGTCTGTAATATGACAGTCATACAAATATTTTTAATACATTTTGTCAATAAACACATCATGCTCTTATATTGGCTTGCATTCATTTCAAACCTTTTTGCTTGAAGATGGATCCAGAAGACTGAAATGTCAGATCGTAAACATGATACACTTAGAAATGCATCATTCACAGAGATAATTGTCATAAACTATCAGGTTATGAAGCAAGTTGCTAAATTCTGTATTTCGTAATTGGTGGAAGGAAAGAACATATATTAATTCCACTAAGTTCAGGATTGGAGAAGATAATTTCTATCCCGAGACGATGACTGGACTTTTCTTCCAGGTTTAATTGTTCAACTTCATATCAACCTCTTATAGATATGCAGACAAAAATTTTAAAAAGCATGTAGCTAAACAACAATAACAATTATTCTCAATGTAAATGAAGCATTAAGTTACAAAGACATCAAAAAATTCCAAACAGTCAATCTTTTCCTCAACATCAAAAAATGGCTTTCCTTAACTTTCTAAATATATGTATAGCAATTCTTTTGTATGTGTGCCCTAATAATAGTGTGTCATGTCTTCCCTATTCCATGTCACTTTTGTTGAGAAACAAGGTGAAACTGCTGCAATAAAACCTTCTACAAAGTGTATGCAAATCTGAAATATGTTTCTTTATCCAAGAATAGCATAAAAGAATATTGTGTAGATGCATACTTCAAATATTGACAATAAAATAAAAATCAACAAAACATATAGATACACGATTTATGTGGAGAAATCCTTTTTTAAAAAGTCCACCAAAGGAGGAAAAAAAATATATTAGTCTTCATGTACATTAGATAACATCAACACACTAAAACTCTACACTCTGACAGCACTCCAGCAGCACTTGTGTACCTATAAACAAAATAATATGAAAACACCATCTCATACATCCACTATATCAGCAGGAAGATAAGCCAAAGCCGCAAATGGTTTTATCAAATAAATGGGTTCCAAAAGATGGTATAATGCAAAGGCATCTTTGATCAATAACCTTTTGTAATTGTGCCCTGATAATAGTATGTGTCATGCCTTCCCTGCTCGATGCCATTTTTGTTGAGCAACAAGGTGAAACGGCTTTCAAAAATATTGCTGTCAAAAATATTGCTTTTATGAATCTTTCTTTTACAAATTTTGTAGGCACCAACCTACCAAAGGCATCAACCCCTTCATTCAATTTCTTCTCTAAATTCTGCTATAATCTTCTCCAGTCTGTTATAATGGTGATAATAAATGTGCTGCAAAACTGATCACTGTTGATATGAGTTTTGTGACCACTCCAACATGCAGAATAAAATAATACCAAGTATGGTATCCTCTCTTGAACAAGGAAACCTCGTATGCTAAACAATATGACACTATGTGATCAAATAGGGAAACCCCAAAGTTTCCACTGCGAACTAGGGACTTTGTGTTGAATATAACTCAGTGAATATGATGTGATTTTCTGGTAACCACATAGGGACTTACACTATTCATTCAATGGGACATCAACTTTCTAAATGTGAATGATTTGGCAATGTGAGCACTTCAATTACTTATAATGAAATAAAGTGCAAAAGAAGCTGGGTTTAGAATTCTAAGCTAATTCTATCTCTAACTCTACCACTGCAAGAGACAATTGATGATGAGGTGACACTAAACCAATCCTTGCTTTGCCAACTTAAACAACTATGCAAAGGAAGGTGCTATCTTCTAAGGGTGCGTGAATGATTTTCAAAATGCTAACATTCATTCAAATACCCAATTCTAGCACAAAAATGAATATCCCCAATTGTAATTAAGTGCTTGCAATGAGTTCAGCCTAACCTTGCACTATTACTTGCAATCAACAAGTACCAAAAGGTATGAACTTGAAGTTTCACCATGAATCAACAATAACTTCTTCCATTCATCTACTTACACAATTTCTACTTAACATAAACAAATCCTATTCTAAGTGAGAAAATAGGAACAACACTTCAAAATAACATTAGTAATTCACCATGGAATCAACAATGAATCTGCAATTACTTTGGCAGCATTTTAGCAACAATTTCTCCAAAATCTCCCCCTTTTACAAATGAAATAAGTAATTAGCCTCACCAAACCCACTGACAAATCGGACTAGGACATGGCCCTGGTGCGAACCACGCCCATACCAGACGGTGGGACCAGCAAACCTGATAATGCAGCTTAGCATGGAATCTTGTGAGAAGAGATTTCAATATATTTTGTACTACTCTTGATTCTTCTATTTCTTCACCCTACCTTTTATGGTGTTGATTGTCTTGTCTACTCAAAGCACATGGGCAGCAATATTTTCTTCATCCATCATCTTTAGGCTTTCAAATTTTCCTCCACGGGTTAGAAGTTTTGCTTTCTTTACTTTATTTCTCCTTCATAAGTGTTTCTTAATTTATCCCATATATCTTTGGCAGATTTGCAATGCATTACTTTAACAAGTTCTTATTCAGTTAATCCACATAAGATTTAATTTTTGGCTTTAGCATTATTTTCACTTGCCCTATTTCCTATTGGATCTATTGGAAGAGTTGATGGAGCTCTATATCTGTATGCTACAAATAGCCAAATCTCAAATCATAGGGCACTTATATAAGTTTCCATTCTTAAGCTCCAAAATGCATAATTTGTTCCATCAAACAATGGAGCCTTGTTGGAAGAGAATCATTTTTGTCCACCCATGTGTATTCTTTTGATCTACCTTCTAGTTTGTCAAACTAATTTGAAGGTGCTAACTCTGATACCAATTAACGAGCACAAGGTTATATTGAGAGGGCGGGTAGCAGGGCGCGGGAGGCAAGGGGAGGGGGCGGTTGGAGTGAATGAGTATAGCAATATTCTTTTTCTTTTAAAACTTTTTTAATCACTTTAAGATTTAAGCAAAATTAGGACTTATGTAAAATCAAATAATGAGCAACACAATTTACGTTGAAACCCTTGTAGGAGAAAACAACAGAAAAAATATTGCTTTTATTAATCTTTTTTTACAAATTTTCTAGGCACCAACTCCTCGTTCAATTTCTCCCCTAAATTCTGCTATAATCATCTTCTCCAATCTTCTATAATGTTGATTATAAATCTGTCACAAAACGGATCACTATCTCCTTATAAATCTGCGAAAAATCTTCTCACAAATCTCCTTATAAATCTGCAAAAAATCTGCTCACAATCTCCTCATAAATCTGCAAATAATCTCCACATAAGTCTGCAAATAATCTTCTCACAATTTGCTCTTCATAAGTCTTGTGTATATGATGTATTTGTTTGTTTTTTTCACTCCACAACACACTCCTTCACAATAACTTACAAAATGATTTTATATCTTCATATTAGAAACAAAAGAATGTGGCTTCTCTTAAGACAGCTACCATTTCTCAATAGACACACCATTTCCAAAAGACAAACCTTTTTGTCCTTCCATAATCACTTCTTTACTTGAGCAATTAATATTAATATTTGTTCATATTAAGCATATGAAACATATTTCTGCATTTTATTACTTCCTTCAAACCATATAATATTACTGTGTTTTAAATGAAAGCTGCTCCTTTTGTCTTTTAATCGCTGCTAATAATTATCAACAAACAACCTTTCATTGAGGTTGCACACTTCGAAAATAAAAAGAATAATTGTTGGTTTTACTAATGCTGCTTTTCACTTTCGTCTTCTTTTGTCCTTTATGGTTTTGTCTTATGCTGTCTTTGTCTATATCTCTGTAATTCTCAATGCTGTCTTGCTATCATCTGTTATTTTATCATCTCTGCATTTAATTAATTATTTGTTAGACCTTGTTCTACCAGAAACCTGATTGCTTATTTAATATATTACTGCCTTCAATCACCACCTTTGAATTGCTGTGTAAAATAACATAGAACATTGATTGTCGCCTTCATAAACTTTACTGTCCTCACATAACCTTGATCTAACATATAACTGTGATTGCTGCAAAACATCTTTTAATGAATTCATAACCTTGATCGCTGTCTTCATAATGGAAAGCCCATATTAACTGCTGTGTGTTTGTCTTGTAATAGTTCACTGCCTTTCTTAAATAAAGTCAACCATTCTTGGACAATGATTGCCTTCTTGCCCCACATTTGACATCAATGACAATTTGTTCAACAATTACACCCTAGGCGTCCATGTACACCTTACCAAAGTATTGGAGAATTATTAAATATACAGAGTATTACAAGGTAAATGACACCTTAAACCTAACAATTTTGCCTGAACCTGTCTCTGATCTATTATCATGACTGTCACCATTCCAACAAGTCCTAAGACACCTGAAAAAAATGGGAAAACAAGCAATCGAGTTGTGTGTGATGTCGCTGTTTTGAAATAGGATTTAATAATAAATAATAAAATACATTAATGAACGAATACATATTAATAAATTATAACATAATTTATTATTAAACTAACCATATTATTTATATAATAACGAAAGATAATATATTAATATAATAATATAATATATTATTATTAAAATATAATATTAGAATAATAAATCAATGATTAAATTATTAATAATAATGTTAAAATATAAAATAAATAAATAAATGATAAATAATAAATAATACAACTAAATAATAAACAAATAACAAATAATCACTAGATAAATCATAATATAATTTAAGTAATAATAAATATAGACAGTCAGCAGTCAAAAGGTAGAATAAAAAAAGATCAGACTTATTTCTTTCAACCAACGATTAAGGAGTTTAGGACATCAGGGCATTTGAAGATTAAAAAAACAAAATAAAAGAGGCCAATCAGAACCTAGAAACTATTACAGTCAGCAAACAACATAAACAAAAAGACAAAGAAATCATTGAAGGAAAATCAAATCCATTCAGCCAAGAATAAGATATACAGTTGACACTTCCAGGATCCCATCGCCACTCTTCATTCTCAGACAATAAAAGTCCTTGATCGGTTAAGAAGAATAAACGTCAGACAACTAAGGAAGCATCATATACAAGCAAGATTGCTTCAGACCACAGACGGTTAAGGGTGATCAGCAATCAGGTGGATTATTTACCAGCAAAGGGAACTGAGAATAAACCTTAAAAATCAGTCTCATTAAATGAACAATAATAGTGGCAATATAAGGAGATCAAAGCAAACATTACCAAGATTGGAACCAAGTATCAAAGGACATAGAGGAACAACAATAATTCTCTAATCTGCCTAAGTAACCACAACAGAGCATCAAATGAGATAATTAGAATCAAAGTTCTTATCAATTAAGGGAAGGAATCCTTATTTGCAATTAAGGGTTTGCATCAACCAAGCAGATAAGGATTAGATCAAGGACATTCTAATTAAAATGTTGTAATTCCTAGAACGGAATTAAGGCAGAGATCAGACATCTCTGAAAGGTCTACTCATCAAGGAGCGAGCAAGACTTAACACCGGAAGACAGGACATTACTTTATGGCTACCATCTTCCAACCCCATGGCTAGCCCCTAAAGCCTGAGAGACCCAATGACTGAATGCTGTCCAAATCAGATTTGAAACCCAGAATTTACTACTTCTAACCATTGGCATTTTATTGCAGGGCATGCTCAATTCAAAATGTCCTAACTCCAAAATTCCACCCACAGAGTGTCTAACTAAAGCCAATATGATTTCAAATCCGAACACAAGAAGCTATACACTTTGCATGGTTATGTGATAGAAAAAGACAATAGCCTGGACATGAGGCTGTAAGCATCCTACTCTTGAAGATACCATCCAGCAATTCCTGAAAAAAACTCTCAGTAAACGTGTATTAAACATCCAACTCTTGTTGAAAACTATTAGCATGTCTACACAAAATCCACATCTTTTCATACACTTCCCAAATAGCTTTCAACAAAAGGCTAGAAGTTTTGAAACTATTTCCAGAACTGACATTTGCAAGCAAGAGGTTGCTTGCCTAGTGAGGATACCAGTAACCGAACTTGTGCTCCTTTGTAGACTCCAATCACCAAATAAAATTGTTGTTGAAACCCAATCCATTTAGCATGCCTTGCCATTTGCAACTTAATTTGTGCTTGCATCTATTGAACAGGTTTGTAGTCCGCATGAAAAATGCTTCCTATCCCAAAAAAGAACACTTCAATTTCGTAGAGGCTTTAATATATCCACATGTTTTCCTTCTTTATAAAAAAACACTTACAGATTGAGAAAATAACTCAAAAGGGAACTTACTTCCATGCGATAAAATTGACCCATAGCATACTAGTGCATAATAACTGGTTGATGATAACTGCCGCAAGTTAGGAACAGAAAGAACTAATGCATGGTTGATCTTCTATTTCAATGT
Source organism: Chamaecyparis obtusa (assembly GCA_027943335.1). Classification (NCBI taxonomy): domain Eukaryota; kingdom Viridiplantae; phylum Streptophyta; class Pinopsida; order Cupressales; family Cupressaceae; genus Chamaecyparis; species Chamaecyparis obtusa. The sequence continues at coordinate 4,953,849 of BSBK01000703.1, forward strand.
ATCAAAAGCACTTGCGCATTCCTTATCCCAATGGAAATTCTAGCTGAATGTTGCAATGGCATGCAAAGCTGCTGCTATGCGGAGAAAAAAGAACTAGATTGTCCTCATGTTCTCGACTACCCCAACAAATCATCTTGTTACCATTGCCCTCTTGGGTGTGTACCAATTTGTAATAGCCTAAACTTTATTTGGATCTACTCCTAATTCAAATTCATATGTACACCTTTTGCACTCCTTATATACTGTACACCCTGCAACAACTAGGGGATTTGAAACATTGCCACAGCTGAGAGGTATGAATGTTAATGGCCTCTCTAATGAAAAAGTATTGGACAAAGATATATGGGCCCTTATGCGGTTTTTTCACCATAGCTTTATATCCATTGTTTTGTATTACAACTTAGCATATTCCTTTATTAATATGCTTATAAATACTTGCACAGATTAAGATAGAGCACAAGTATGAAATATCTTATTGTATTGTAGACAGTTGAGTTAAAACTATGAGCATTCTTTTTGCTGGGATTTTCTTGAAAAGATTTTCTAATGTAAATCCTCTTGTTATATTGTAAGTGTGTCATTGTTTCTTTCTGCTACATTTAAGATTGTACTGGAATTTCTTCACTTGCATAGATTTACTGGTATTTTTCTCTTCACCATACATCGCATAGGTGACACAAAAGTTTTCTTTTAGGACTTCAAAGACTTGCTTTGAATGGCTTAAATGTTCCTCCCAAGTGGCGAAAAACAATATAACATCCAAAAACACTGTCACATATATCTTAATTAATGATCTTAATATTGAAGAGCACACAATTATACTGAGAGGGGGGGGTGAATCAGTATAATGACTTTTTTAATTTAAAAGCTTTTATTCAAAAATAACTTCAAATACTCAAATAAACAATTATGCACATGAACACAATATTTACGTGAAAACCCAATATGGGAGAAAACCACAAAATAATTTGCTTTTATATAAACTTGTTCTTTTACAATGATTTGTAGGCTCCAACCTACTAGAGGCTCCAACCTCTATGTTTATGAGCACCAACTCACTGGAAGCTCCAACTCCCACACTTCGCAGGCACTGACCTACTGGAAGCACCAACTCCCCCTGTCCGGATTCTAAGCACCAACTCACTGTATACAAATTTTCTTCCACCTTGGCAATGTTGCTTTCTTCAACTAATGATGGACATTTTAATTTCACCACATACTCTTTCTTTCCATAAGTCAGCCTTTGCAAAATATATAATATTTATCAAAGTATGTTTTTATTGACACCTCATTGTATGTATATCAGATTTAATTCTAATCATATATATTTTATTCAAATCTTCATTCTGAATATAATATGCCTTTTTAAAACTTCTTCTATTCACTTCTCTTTATTGCTTGCTTCTTTTTTGTTTTTTAAAATGATTGATTCGATATAGATATCTTCATATCTCTAATGAAACAATATGTCTCTTTATAAAAGATTTGACTCTTTATGAATAGGTGTCTCTTTTAAAATATTATTAACTTTTAAATAAATTAATCTTCCCTTTTTAATCATACGATTTAAACAGAACTCCAATAACCTTCTATTGCTGACTTCTAATTATCTTCAGATTATTATAACCTTCGATAGTAAACTATTATCGACCAGCCTTTAATAATATTTTCTTGATATATATTAATATATATCAACTGACGTTTGCCTCTATATACTCATCACTTGCATATAATTTCTAACACTGCATATAATATTAACCTCCGTTAATATTTATCTTCATCACTTATAATATTCGACGGCATCCTTCGATAATATCTATATGTGACCGCTGTATATATAATATTAACTGTTGTATGTGTAATCTCCTTTGACGCTGCATATAAACTTCTATCACATATCAAATTTAATATTTTGACATGTAATATCTTCAACCTTCAATATATATTCAAAACGCTGTTTTATATCGCCATACGTATCCATATCATATATATGTTTCTGTTTTCATCATACATCTCTGTTTTTATTTTATGCCCTCAACTGTTTATATCGCTGTTTTTACAGTCTAATATCCGCTGTGTATTCATTGCTTACTATATGTCTTTAATTATATCGGAATACTGTTCTGTATGCCTGTTTGTATTGTTTAATTATTTCTGGGTATAATATTCTGTTTACCATACGTCATTGACTGCTTTGTTACATGATCACAATTGATATCACATGATTGGAATATTGGAATCATTTGATTCTCTCACCACACACAGAATTTTGCTTGCTCTTTGAGGACGTAATATAATATTTTATTGCTGGCCTTCATCGCTTATATTGTCTTCATAAACTTATATCCCTGTTGCCATTCTCTGATATTTATATGCTGTATGTGCTGACTGTACCATACGTATCACTGTTGTTCTGATGTGACTGTATCAATATGTATCTTCATATTGCTGTCTATCTGATGTGACTGTCGATCTGCTTGGCTACTGATATATATGTGTATACTGCTGTATACGTACTTCTTTGCTTGTTTATCTCTGCTGTATATTAAATTTGCTATGTATGTATGCTGATTATCTCTGTCATATATATATCTCTACATCTTGAGTGTATCATATATCTTCATACTATATCGTATATTAACTTCTCCAATGTCATCGATCTCTGATTTTGACATCAATGACAATATGTCCATCAAATATATCATTCACTGTACAAGCTAAAAATAGGTACAAATCACACATGTACACCTTGTTGTGCTTTAGAAACTTGCCTTCCTCTTGTTGAAGTTCTGATAGCTGCAATAGAAATTATTCATACCGCTGATGGTCTCTTTCTCATGGTTTTGTGTTTGTGCTTCCTCGAGAGCGGCATCCTTCTTCACACAGAGATGTTATGATTTACACACACTGTGATTTAGCTTTCCTTAGTTATCATTCTCGATCAGAGTCGTGGATATTCTTCTCATCATTGTTGTAGCATTCTCTACGTCATCGTATCTGCTTGCCTGGCTCTTGGCATCGTATTTGTGTTTGTCTTGGCATCATGGAAGATGTCGGTGTGAGTTTATGTCATGACCATTCAAGTAAAGCACGTTACCATGAATATTGTTCGAAACGGCTTCTCCTTGTCATTCCACAGAAGTCTATTTTGTTATTTTGGTGACTTGGCATCGTGGTCTCTTGGTGTGGTGCCTTTGTCCGCTATTGAATGTGTGGTGTCATCAGTTGAGGCTGGGATTTATTGTCGGTATTATGTGGATCTGTCAGTTGCTTTGTAACCGTAGACTCTTGGCCTTCCGGATGAGACACGTCAGACACGTGGTGGTGTTGCTTGGTTCCAGCAACGGCAAAACAAAATAAAACATTACTTTTCAGCACTGTCGTGCAAGAGATCTTTCAGTTATCGAAGGACATGAGCTACAGTTTTTCTGTGTACAGCGTTACCGTGACTGGTAAAATGTGTTCAGTCTGCTCTGAGAATACACGAACTTTGTTGCATCTTCTGTTATCATACCATTACGGTGATTTGGAGTTGTGCACTTCATTGCACTATTGGTTTAAGTGCTGAGTCATTGATATACTGTATTTGTCTTATTGCTTACGATCTGTGTGTGATCATTAAGCTGTTTCTGTGATCTATTATGTTTGTAATCAGTTGTTTTATTAGAAGACTGTGAGACATTTTGATAAGAGAAAAGTCGAGCTTATTGATTGACTGCTTGGAGACTTCAATCATAAGCAAGAATACTTGTATTTGTTTCACAAGCTGAATAAAGGAATCATCTTTTGGCGTGGCTGGGTTTTTCCCTCGGTGAGGAGGGTTTTCCCAGGATAAGGACTGGAGTTATTTGTTACTTGTGTTTTGCATTTCAGTTATGTTATTCTGGTTCTCAAAACTTAACATCCCTATCCTCCTCCTTACGAACGTGATGGTAACCAAATTTAAAAACCAACTTCAAGAAGTACTTAGCACGCTGAAGCTGGTTCAACAAGTAATCCTTTTGTGCCATGACAATGAGTGCTTGTATTTTGTAGTGTTTGTGAGAATGACCCCTTGCTCCAGCAACTTTTGGAATTGTTCCTTTACCTTATTATTATTCTTCAAAATTCATTGCCTCTGCCAGCACGCATTTGCTAGAGGAGATTTTGGAGATAGATGATTTCATGTTCTACTTCTCTTAAAGGAGGCAAATCTTTAGGAGTTTGGAACACTTCTCTTGGAAGGATTGCAATAATTAATCCAAATCTTGCAACCCTTTGTCAGCACAATCATGCACTAAAGATCCCCCAACCATTGGGAATTGGATGAGACAAAGTTTATTGGTTGTAACAATTGTGGTCAAAATTGGTCAAAATTGCCACATTTTGCAAGACAAAACCATTTGTTGGGAATACTAAAACTTAGTTAGGTTTAGTTAATAATGAGCAGCATGCCTCCTATATATGTTTTAGAGCACCTCTACACAATAGCTTCCGTTAGGTTGTTAGTAATAAAACAGATGTTGGTTGTTAAACAATGTGTTTAAGTGATAGTTAGTTTGAGGTAAGTTTTGTATGTGGTTTGCATGGTTAAGCAGATCGAAAAGAAAGAAATATCAATCAATCAATTTCCTGCATAAAATATCTCAACCTAATAATTGTGTCTTTCATGATGTAATCTGCAATTCTTGTGTGCTCTTTATTTCAATATGGTACCGAAGTGGTTCTAACTAGAGTCCTGGAGTAGATGTGGAATGACAATGGTTGAAGATGATGGGAAAAAGATGCCTTAACAATTGGATGCAAATCTTAGTTGGTGAAAAGTTACACTCCTGTGTGAAAGATAGAATTAATGAGAAAGATTTCTTCTCTTGCTATCTACCCTGATGACAGATCATAGAGTGTGATCCGAAATGAAGGCAACAAAAAAACTACATAATTTAATCCAGAAGAAGAAAAAATCTTGAAATCATTATGGACTGGAAACTTCGTGAATTTCAAAATGAACAATAACATTGTTTTTGTTAAGTTGAAAGCGTATTTTTTGTGTTGTTCCCCTCTAGCAATTGCATCCTTCATCGTATCCATTCAGATCCAAGTCCTAAGTTTTTTAGATCGGCTGGCACTGTCAAGCATTGTCCTGCCATGTGTTTGTCTGGGGAACTTCTTACATGCCGTCAGTGGTAACTGTTCACCATGCTGTTTGTTTGGCTCATCCGCCAGGCTGGAAGCATCTGTTGGAGTGCTGGCACACGACAACAATGCATCTTCTCAATGTGTGACAGTGAATAAAACAGGATGATCTCTCTATAACCGTCGCATTCTCTCTGTCGTCTTTCAATGTCATGTCTGTGCCTGTGCCAATGATGAAAGACGTTTTTTTTATGATGCTGAGTGCCGAGTTTGGCCTGCAGTGCAGCCGTTTTCTTTCTATGATGACTCGCATATTTGTGGAATATTTCTTCTTTGCGGGTCACGGTGTTGTAAAAGAATACGCCTTCATAATGGATAAAATATCGTTGAGTATAAATCACCGTTTCAATCACGTAAGAAGGGAGTGTGTGAGCGATGGGAAAAAGAGAGCAAAGAGAGTTTTTTTTTTTTTCGGGAATGACAGTGCCAGTTACGTTCATGATGAGCTGCCGCTTACAGTAGAAGATTGGGCGTTTTTAAATGGATATCAGTGCCGTTTCAATTTTAAAAAAGCATGGCAATCCGTTTTGACTGGTCGGATGTGCATTCTTCGTAAGATATGCAGAGAGGATTAGAGTTTTTTTTTTAAAACGGGGGCCGTGAATACACACGGGATTTTTACTGTCTATTTCGCTAGTGTGTAAAAGTCGGGAATAACACAACCCGTGCATAGAAAGAAAAATATACCACTGGTAGTTTTTGAACATCCGTAACTGGTGAATAAAAAGGAATCCACAAGTTTTTAGAAACGAGCTGAGCGTAATTGATGGCATCAGAGAACGAAGTAAAAGAATAGAGACATTTTTTAATAACTTTTTATTTAACAAAAGGGACCGGCACAGGTAGTCATATCAGAGAGAAGAGTCTGTGAAAAACGTGAAGGAGGATATGGTTTGGCAAGAAACAGGGATATAGATGATTCTAAACATGGAGCAGCGTGTGTACTGGATTAGCATTTTTAAAAGGTGATCGTCAGGTCCATAACAGAGAAGAAACACTTCGTAAATAAAAAGGATTGCACACTTTCAATAGCGTGTCTGGTCACTCATATTCACAAAGATGAATTACTCAACTTAGCTGAGGTGAAAAGAAGAATGTGGCTAAGAATCAACAGGAAGTCTGAAAGGAGAGCGTCCAAATCTGTGAAAGAATTAATGGTAATGAAGTCAACTTATATCGAACAGCAGTATTCCAGGGAGGTTGCAAATTGATGATTTGGAGTCTAAGAGTCTTCATGTTTCTGTGAAGACACAGCACATATATTTGTTCAAGTTTCTTCATATTTCTCTCAAGGAAGGTTGTAGCCTTCTAAGTCAGGTTGGAGCCTGATCTTCAATATGTTTAAAGAGAGTTGGAGCTCTCAGTTGTAATGGGTTGTAGCCCTTCTGATTAGTGATGCTGTGGTTTTTACCCGCCTTGGGTTTCCACGAGATAATTTGTGTGTGCTGTCTCCTTGTCTGGGTGTTCTTTACTATTTGGTTTCTTAGCATTTTAAACACAACGTAAAATACTGATTCACCCCCTCCCCCTCTCAGCATTTTTTGTTTTTCAGTTTTGATTTTCATTGTTGTGCAGATTTGTTTGTTTCTCCATGTGTTATGTTTATGCCAATGCAATTTTTTTTTTACAAGCAATTTTCTTTTCCAGATTGGCAAGGGGCTTCTCAACAGATAGTAAAACTTTCTTCGGAGGTTGAGTGGTTTAAATCAGTCAATTTTAAAGTTGTGGATTTTGGGAGGATTGAAACCCCAAAACCCTGGTTCAGCAGTGCTCAAGTGAAGAAGTTTCTTTTCCCCACAAACTTAAAGCATGTTCATTAATATTTATTTCTAGCAAAACGCTTGCACACCAACATTCAGGTCAACATTTTAGATTTTCTATATGTTAAGGTGTTCAAGACAATGTATTGTTGGCATCCTTATACAATGCATTAATGAAGTGGGTCCTCAAAATGTTGTCCAAATTATAGTGGACAATGCAAAGAATTTTGAACAGCTGATATTTTAGTTGAGACACAATTCCCACATATTTTGGACACCTTGTGCCATGCATTCACTCAACCTCATGCTACAGAAGTAGGGTACAAAAATAAATTGGATCAAACAAGTCTATGTTTAAGCTAAATAAATTCAAATGTTCCCAACAAAACACCACATGTTGCAGGTTATTTTTAGATCATTCAATGCCTAGAGCTACTAAAGGTAATTCAATCTCAAATAGTACTCTCCGGTATGGTCATTACCAAATCATAGGCCATATGGAGGCAATCCAAAACTGACAGGGCAGCCAATGTAAAGCAAATGATTCGAAATGACACTTCGTAGGATCATGAGGAATATCTTCTTAGTTCAACCAAGCCCATCATGAGTATGATCCTCTTTACTGACATGAATAAGCCATGCTTGGGGGAGGTTTATGAGGGGATAGACTCAATGATTAAAAAAATTGAATCCAAAGTATATGCAAAAGAGCAAGATCCTGAAGAAACCTTCTTCAAAGAGGTGCAGTCGATTTGTGTTGAGAGATGGAACAGATGACCATCCTACTCCATCTTCATGCCTTCACAATGACTTGCAAATATTATAGTGAAGAGATCTTTGCTATGCCAAGAAGGGTGGCACCATATCGTGATGCAAAAGTCAAAAACAGGTTTAGTAAATCTCTTACTAAACTCTTATTGATACTGGAATGGAAGATGCAGTTACAAGTGAATTTGCTGGTTTTGTAGCCTCCAATGGTCAACATCCTTTTGGTCTTCATGAATAGTATAGTAAGGATGCTCACTCTTGGTGGTACCTCAATGGCCACATTGCCACACCTTGAAGTTCTTGCAATCAAACTTTATCAGTAAGTTTATTTATTTTTACGCACTGTAAATTTCCTTGTCATTTAATAATTACTATTTTCAAATTTGAAGATTGATTTACAAAATTGTAAATTTAAAAGCTCTAATTAGAGCTCCCTTTGCTTCGATAGGTTGCTAGTTCTTCTTCGGCTGAATGGAATTGGCATACATACTCCTCCATCAACTCAGCGAATCAGAATCAATTGCAATTAAGCAAAGCGAAAAAAGCTAGTTTACGTGCATTCCAACTTGCACATTCTTACTCACAAAAATGATGGATACAAGGAAGGGGCAACAAAGTAGTGGGATGTAGAACCAAAGCATATAAAACTTGGATCTCTCTTTTGTTGCACGATCTTCGTTATCAAGGAGTCAAGTAGCCAACATACTTTTTGTGCAAGTGGCAGTGGGGTTCCATCACCAAATGTTAATGTACATATATATTACTTCTGTATGAACGTACCCAACCCCCAAAACAAATTTGTTGTACCAGCCTATAATACCCACGTACCCGTTCTCATACCCGATTCGGCAACTTAGCTTCATTTTTACACTCTGGAATCAAAACTTTACAGAGTGCATTCTAAGGAATTTGGGTTTTTTTCCAAAGTCAAACTTTACGAAGAGAAATTTTCATCCTTAAGTCTCTTTAAGAACTTGGGAGAAATTTTGTCCTTATTTGCAAGTCACTTCCTCAAATTGAAGACTGGATGCTTGATTGATGGATTGATCGATTGATTGATTCCTTAAGAATTGATGATTGGTGATCTGATTTGATTCATGTTTTCTGATTGACAAACTAGCTTGCCATATATATCTATTTCTTGAAGGAGCCACCACCCTTCACAAGAAATGAGTCATCACCATTCATCGCTGTATTTTGAGAAAAATAATTTATATTATATCCAAATTGATTCATTGGCAGATTGGTTGGTTGATTCCTTTCTTCCTTTTATACTGTAAAGAGCCTAAGTCGCTCTTAATATTGCAATATGTATTTAAAGAAATCTGATAATTGAATTTTCCTGTACTCCTTTGAGATTTAAATTTCTACTAACTTTGAATTCATCACAATCAACAAAATTCAGATAACATTTATTGGATTTGATTTTTCAATTCTCATTGATCAATTACATATCAATTTATTAACAATACTAAATCAATTTTCAAAATTCAACTGGCACCTCATTATTCACGCTGGCAGCAAATTGAATCACCTCAGATTTACGGCACCCTTCTATCCTTGGACGGCTGCTGCTGTAGTCGCTCCTGCCCAAGGGAATCACGTCCCAATCATAAACAAGCCCTCACGCAACACCCTGCAGAAACGTGTGAGGCTGACTGCAGACCCGTACGGCCCTATGTGTTGTCCGTACGGCTCAGGAAAAATAAACGCAGGCTGTGGCTATTAGCGGCTGGCATTCTTTGGCACGATTCATTGGGATGGAGTCCAATTCAAAGTGCAATCTCTCAAGAGAAATAGACGTTCTCTGAAAGCTTCCGTACAAACCCTTGACTTCTCCAATATTTCGAACTTCTCTCCCAATTCACAATTTTCGATAATCATAGCATAATCCCAAAACGCCAAACCTTGGCTCTATAAATAATATCATAAGGAGTCTTCAAACACACAACCCACATGAAGCTTCAACTAGACATTTTTCACTAAAAAGACTTCTCCCATACACTTTCGAAATAAAAGAACATTAAAGCCATTAAAGCCTCTTATTTAATAAAGCCAAGCTTCTAATCAAAACATGAGAAATGTGATGAACTCTCTCTTGAAGTCTGAAGAGCACAACCAGGCCCCAACTGCCTTACCCGAAATAGAAACCAGGCAACTGACTTACTAAAAATAGCAAGTCTATAAATAGAAACTGTGTCACAGAGATCCCTTAAACACACCATCAGCTCACAGGGATCACATTGATGAGCTGACAATACCAATACCAGTACCTGCTAAAATGGGGACATCACATATACCTTTAAACCTTCAATAGTCTAACTCTTTATTTCATGCCTTTTCACCGTTCATTAAACTTAATTAAATTTTAATTTTATATTTTATTTTATTTTTATTTTTCATATTGTAATTTTTTATTGTTTTTTATTTTTAAATCCTATTTCATGAAGGGGACATCACAACTCTTGGGGATGTCCTAGCATCGCCTCAACATCCCCAACAGGAAGGGCATCTCAGAAATATCCCCTTTATATGGAAAAGTAAAACACCCCAAGGACATTTCCTCTTTAGTAATGGTAGTGGGGGAGCAGCAGGCCCATGTCTCAACCCCATCGCTGCATACTAGGAACCTCCCCATTTTACAAATGACTTGTTTTTAGTGGAGGACCATTACCATGGAACACTGATATGAAATAACCGTAACAGTTCGCCCCCGCCCCTATTTTTATAAATATTTCGTCATTTTCTTGATTTGCCAAGATTTTCCTGAATCTTTCCCCTTTTAAACCTGAGTAATTGAATTTCATTTACAATTTCAGTTTGTCATGTAAAAAGAATGATACTATGCTATGAGTAATTCGACAATGCCGTCAATTCTTTGAAAGTTTCAAGTTATACAAGATTAATTAAAATACTAATTAAAAGTCCAGATGTTTTACCCTATGCAGTCTGTTACACAAAATAATGAAATTAGGTTAATGCATTCAAGGTCTTTGCTACTACCTGGTATTCATTCTATAAAAGAGCCCTGACGAATGAATACAAACGCCCAAAAAACTGATACACGCCCAAAAATATTGATACAGGCCCAATACCAGCAAAAATTCTAACAGATGAACATTTTTCCAAGTATTGAAATTTTTACAGTTTAAAAGTCAAGAAGGAGAAGGTCCAAATTGAGAAAATATGTTGAACAAGTTTTCAAAATTTTGTTAACTACAAATTTCATTATTAGAAATTTTTTTGTTTTGTGAAAAAAAAAATCAAATGGCTACAAATAGCCCATAAAAGATACCCTCTCCAAAACAACTTGATATAAATCCAAAGCAACTTGATATTGATACAGATACAGGGCCCAAGATATTAAATACAGACCCATTACAAAATTGATTGGAACCAAATCCAATCAATTACAGACTGAAATTCATGAAAACCCAAAACAAATAGTTATAGTCCTAAAAACAATCAGTACAAACCCAATTACAATTGATACAAACCCAAAACAAATCGGTAACGACCAAAAAAATTGATTAGACCTGACTCATTTGGTACAGCCTCAAAAAGTAATTGATACAACCTCAAAATAATTTGACACGGATCCAACAAACATTGGTATAAGCCAAAAAGAAATTAATATAAACCGAAGAACTATCAGTACGGATCAAAAAGCAATCAATACAGACCAAAAATTAGTGATGAGGACACTAAGAAAACTGATAGGCACCCAAAAAGGAAATCTGATGCACACAATTCTCAAAACAAATAAATCAAACATCTTAAAAGAAATCCAAACAAGCTTACACAAGCCCAACTCATCTTAAGAGATATCCAAATCAAGCTTATACAAACCCAAATGCAAATGATAATGACCACAGAAGTATTAAAGATTAAACGGCGCATACCTCTATACATCCAATACAAAAAGTAATATTAATAAGAACCCAAAGTAAGTCTATCGAGACAGAAACAAATCAATACATAACCCCAATACCATAGATAAAAACATAAGTTGAAACAAACCAAAAACAAATTGATACTTGACGCAAACCTACAAACGACTGATACGGACTCGAAACATCTCTTAAGGACACCTAAAAAAATAGTATGGGTCAGAAACAAACATATAAAGACCCAAAACAAATTGATACGAATCGGAGCAAATTGATACAGACACAAAACAAATGATAGAAACCCAAAAGAGAGTGGTATGGATCCAAAACAATTCATACAAGCCAAAAACAAGTTGATAAGAACCAAAAAAAATTGGATATGAACCTAAAAATTTGCTACAGGCACAAAAATAGCTAGAGGATACTGAAGGTTATTTCAATTGACTGCCACAAAACACTTGAGATCATATTTAACTCGAAAAATAACTCTGACTGCCACAAAACCCTTGAATTCGCATTTCAATCGAAATGCATACCTTTCTGAGGAGACGTTGTATTGAACGAATCTGGTTTTTTAAGGAAGCTGCTTTGGCCTTCTTCTCCTTCTTATCTGCCTCTTTACTGCGCACTCCCAGTCCATTGGGAGGGCGGCCAGAGACTCTCCGCTTGCCATAATCTCCATGAACCATTATAATTCGCGAAGTTGATGTCGCCTGCACTTGTAAACTGCCTATGCCAAAACTGTTCTGCAAATTTTGATATGCCAATGTAGTAAGTAAGACATTTTGTTATGCAGTCGATGTCTTTTGGGAATTCTTCAGCAAGGTTTTGTCCAAAAATTGTAAAATGTTTGTTTGGTAGAAAAACCCCTCCTAAAACTCCACTAATTTCAGGGTTTTTACCATCGCGATGTAAAATGACTCGTCTCAGATAAATTATCTCACGAATATATATTTTAGATTGATTTTTAATTTGTTGGTATGGGGATTGGGACAAGAAATCTTTATATTGCATTTTGAAAGACTCCAATTTTAGTGAATCTTGAAAATTAAAAAGTGATCAATCAATTGAACTAAAATCTTTTGGTTGAATAAATAAATTAAATAAATATTAAATTATAATTTTAAAATAAAAGTACTTAGAATATTTGAATGACGAAATATGCAATACAAAATATTTTCAATTGACTTGTCAATGTGAATAAATAGTAGAGTATATTAGAATTACAAATTGAATCTTTTATGTGGATTTAACCTTGGTGTATACATATATACTTCATTGATTTTGACTTTGTGATATGCTTGCCTTGATTTCTATAATTTATAATCATTGATTAGTGATGTTTAGGAACTCCTTTGAGGAGTTTGCTAAGTAATATGTATTCTTCTTTGATTGTATTCCTAACATATTGATTTAACAACTTTTTAAAATGATTTTAAAAGAAAAAGCAATCATTCACATATTGATATTCTAATAATGCTTTATGAATGATGATGCAATTAGGAATGCAAGTGTTTAGATGTCTAGATGATTTTAATTAATTAGGGTTAATTCTTAACTACAACTCTAATGGTTAGTAGCATCATTATAAATTTTATGGTTTGTTATATTTGCCTACTAAGGTTATCTTTTCACCTTAGTCGATAAACCATAAGTCTTTTGAGCTTTAGTTGTTATTTCTTCTAATTTACACTTGACTTGCTATTGCATGTGCTCGGTTATCTAAGTTACAACTTAAGCCTTTAGTATCAATATGTCTATTGGCCCCATGTTCTTAATGCAACTTTCTATTGCCATTTGTCTACTTGATTTATTAATTCATAAAGTCATCTTGTTGAGTATCCTAATGATGGTCACTACCTTGTATAGGTGTCATATTTTCATTGTATCACACTCTATAATCTTAGCGGAGACGTCAAAAGGTTGGCCCACTTCAAAGCTACAAAAATGAAAAAAGATGTCATATGTCCATCTATCAAAGCAAACACATGATCTTTAATAAATCTCAATTGAAATATTTCTTCCAACTTATTTTTATGTGATCATTTTTTATTGGTTTCACGCGAGCATTAAGTATTAAGGATCAAACCCTATCAGGGTCACGATGGTGGGAAACTTGGATGCATGTCTTAGATATGTCGATGTGGTTAGAGTGGCTTCTATTAGTGTTGCCCATGTGGCAATATATTGCATACTCAAGGTGAAGAAAATAAAAATGTATCGAAGCAAATGATCCAAGAAATGCAATAAAAATATAGAATCATATGCCTCAAAACATCTTCACCTCCTTGATTGAGCTAAATATAAGCACCCTATTCTGTTGAGATACTCTAGATTACTTAGATGTGCATTGCTCTAGAATAATTTTAGCATAATCTACATGTAATAGAGAGTTTGGAAAGCAAAGTACCAGCATGAACACTTCAGCGAAATACTTTATGGAAAGTGGCTAGAAAAGGCTTCTATAAGTAGAATTTTTAAGAGACAAAATCAAGGCATTGTGGTTAAGAGGTTAAAATGGATGGCTAAGATTAAATGAGGATTGTGGTAGGATCAAAGATATAGACATGTGATAAGTATCGTGAGAGGGAAAGGGACAAGAGGCTAAAAAAGGATTTGTTGGGGTTGGAGGTTAAATGATAAGGATGGGCTAAGTATAAAGGTGTCTTACAATAGTCTTCCTAAAAGAGATAAAGTTTGACTTCTTCCAATCATTTGAGAGATGGATAATATTTTGTTAATAAGGGGGTTGTCATCTCATGTAAGGTCAAACTAAAAAATGACATTTGCCCCTAATGAAATATGATTGGAAGAACGTGCAAGCTTGCATGTGTGAAGAGGAAGTAAAACATGATAGGTGATGACAATTTTGGTTGTATAGTTTAGAATAGAATTATAGGAGACTTAGTTGGGGTCTAGAAGAAATAAAGATAATGGACCAAGGTTAAAATAAAATTGTTTAAACCTTGGAATAAAAATAAGGTATATAATTAATTAAATAAATTATTATAAAGGAATACAAGAATTAATTAATTAATTGAATTAATTAAAGAAAGGGGAAGGGATAATAAATATTTAAATAATAAATTAATTATGGTCAATTTTAAATGTCTACATTTTGCCCCTCTTTGATGTATAATTTTGTGTCGCTCACGTTGTGTCAAAGAATAAATAATTATGTCTTAGAGAAATTTTAGGAGAAAGTGAGAAGGGGTGATGGGCCCTTGAGAAATCAGTTGGAAAATATTAGCAAGTGATTTCTTGAAAGGAGTAAAGAATTCGATAAGAGAAATAAAATGTGCTAGAAGAGTGACAAAAATGGGATAGAAAGAAAGAAATGAGCAGGCACAATGATCAACAAGGACCCTAAAGAACTAGGGGGATATAAATAAGTGTAAGGGGTCCATGACAAGTCATTTTCAAGTGTAGAAGTAAAGGAAAGGAGCAGAGTGAAGCAATCACATAGATCATCATGTGGAACAAGTTTGAGAGTTTGAGTGACCATTTGAGGCAAAAAAATGTGGTAAACATGTGTAGTTTTATGAAATAAATATTGTGTTAGGGGAATGCATTCTTGCACATAAAATGATGCATGTGCTATAAAACAACATTTGGATATCACAAAATTATGCCTATGTGGAGGTAATGACACTAGTGCAACCATGCACTTGTGTCAAATGTTTGTGTGCCTACACCATGGTGGAACCTCTGTAAAAAATTTAGGCTCTCTCATATGTCAAAACCCTAGCAAAAGTCACCTAAGTGTGAGAGCCTAGTCAAAGCATTGTTTTCCTAAAGCCCTAAACCCTACATTACGTTTTGATGTTCACTTTCTATGTTTAACCACCTGCCTTTAATTCATGACTTCGTGCATCAAAATTCATGTTTTAACAACCCCCTTTGCCTAGTAATCTGTTGGTCAAGTCTCGTATTGTTTTTCCCCAAGTCTTGGTATTGGCTAAAGGTTGGCATTGATGTCAAATGGGTTGGTCAATGTTTCCATTGATGTCAAGTTATTCGAAAGGGCACAATTACTATCATGTTTATGTATGAGCATTTGAGTTTCAAAAAGACTATATCTAGCTATGTTGAATAACTCTCTTAATGTTTTTTTTAAGCTCTGATTTGGGTAATTGTTGATGAAATGTCTTATGTAATGTTGTCTAGAAACATTTGTGATATGTCACTAAGATTTTTTGTTCAAGAATAGTATGTGTACTCAATTGCATTCTTAGAGTGTTAGATATAACATTCTACCCCAATTGAGAGTTATACTTTGTGGTTTGGGAGTTAAGCAATATACGCACAACACATCATGTGTGGTTAGGCTTCAATGGATAGAGAGTTATAAGTGACAAAGTAATCATTGTACTTGATTGGCCAATTGGGTTGAGGTTCTAGATTGATCTATCAAGAGGTCTTTTCTATAACCCTTGTTATTTCATTATATCTCTACTTGCATAGCTTACTAGTTTTCTATATCTAAGTTGCTTTGGCCTTCTTCTCCTTCTTATATGCCTCTTTACTACACACACCTAGTCCAATGGGAGGGTGGCCAGAGACTCTTTACTTCCCACAATCTCCATGAACCATTATAATTCACGAAATTGATGTCGCCTACACTTGTAAACTACCTATGAGAAAACTAGTCTGCAAATTTTCATATGCCAATGTACCAAGTAAGATATTTTGTTATGCAATCAATGTTTTTTGGGAATTCTGTAGAAATGTGTATGTCAAGGTTTTATCTCGAACTGGTAATATGTTTTGTTTGGTAGAAAAACCCCTCCTTGAAAACTCCACTAATTTTAGGGCTTTTATCATCATGAAGTAAAATGACTTGTCTCATATAAATTATCTCACAAATATATATTTTAGATTGATTTTTAATTGGTTGGTATGAGATTCGCACAAGAAATCTTTATATTACATTTTGGAAGATTCCAACTTTAGTGGATGGTGAAAATTAAAGAGTGATCAATCAATTGAACCAAAACTATTTGGTTGAATAAATAAACTAAATAAATATTAAATTATAATTTTAAAATAAATGTATTTAGCTAAACATTTGAATGACGAAATATACAATACAAAATATACTCAATTGACTTGCCAATGTGAATAAATAGTAGAGTATATTAGAATTATGAATTGAATCTTATATGTGGATTTAACCTTGGTGTCTATATGTATACTTCATTGATTTTGATTGTTGTGACATGCTTGCCTTGATTTCTACAATCTATAATCATTGATTAGTGATGTTTAGGAACTCCTTTGAGGAGTTTGCTAAATGATATTTATTCTCATTTAATTGTATTTCTAAGATATTGATTTAACAACTTTTAAAAATAATTTTTTTTAAAAGCAATCATTCACATATTGATATTGTGATGATGCTTTATGAATGATGATGCAATTAGGAATGCAAGCTTTTATATGTCTAGATGATTTTAATTAATTAGGGTTATTTCTTATCTATAACTCTAATGGTTGGTAGCACCATTATAAATTCTATGATTTGTTATATTTGCCTCCTAAGGTTATCTTTTCACCTTACTCAATAAACCATAAGTCTTTTGAGCTTTAGTTGTTGTTTCTTGTAATTTACAATTGACTTGATGTTGCATGTGCTCGGTTATCTAAGTTACAACTTAAGCCTTTAGTATCAATATGTCTATTGGCCCTGTGTTGTTAATGCAACCTCCTATTGCCATTTGTCTACTTGATTTATTAATTCATAAAGGTGTCTTGTTAAGTATCCCAATGGTGGCCTCTACCTTGTATAGGTGTCACAATTTCATTTTATCACACTCTATAATCTTAGTGTAAACGTCAAAAGTTTGGCCCACTTCAAAGCTACAAAAATGTAAAAAGGTGTCATGTGTCCATCTACCAAAGCAGATACATGTTCTTTAGTGAATCTCAATTAAAATATTTTTCCAATTTAATTATATGTGGTCATTTATGATTGGTTTCACATGATAATTGAGTATTGAAGATCAAACCTTGTCAGGGTCACAATGGTGGGAAACTTGGATGCATGTCTTGGACCTATCGATGTTCTTATATTGGCTTCTATTAGTATTGTCCATGTGGCAATATATGACATACTCAAGGTGAAGACAAGAAAAATGTATTGAAGCAAATGATCCAATAAATGTAATGAAAATATAGAATCATATGCCTCAAAACATCTTCCTTGATTGAGCTAAATAGAAGCACCCTATTCTCTTCATATGCTCTAGATTGCTAGAATGTGCATTTCTCTAGAACAATTTTAGCATAGTCTACTTGTAATGGAGATTTTGGAAAGAAAAGTAGCAACATAAACATTTCAGCAAAATACTTGATGGAAAGTGGCTAGAAAAGGCTTCTATAAGTAGAATTTTTAAGAGGCAAAATCAAGAGATGGTGGTTAAGAGGTTAAAATGGATGGTTAAGATTAAATGGGGATTATGGTAGGATCAAAGATATAGACATGTGATAAGTGTCACAAGAGGGAAAGGGACAAGTGGCTAAAAAAGGATTTGTTGGGTTTGGAGGTTAAATGATAAGGATGGGCTAAGTATATGTTGTCTTACAATAGTCTTCCTAGAAGAGGAAAAGTTTGTATTCTTCCAATCATTTGAGAGGTGGATAATATTTTGTTAATAAGGGGGATGTCACCTCATGTAAAGTCAAACTGAAAAAATGACATTTGTCCCTGGTGAAATATGATTGGAAGAATGTGCAAGCTTGCATGTGTGAAGAGGAAGTGAAACATGATAGGTGATGGCAAGTTTGGTTGTATAGTTTAGAAGAGAATTAAAGGAGACTTAGTTAGGGTCTAGAAGAAATAAAGATAATGGACTAAGGTTAAAATAAAATTGTTTAAACATTGGAATTAATAAAAGGTGTATAATTAATTAAATAAATTATTACAAAGGAATATAAGAATTAATTAATTAATTATTAAATTAAATTAATTAAAGGAAGGGGAAGGGACATAAAATATTTAAATAATAAATTAATTATGGCCAATTTTAAATCTCTACATTTTTTCCCTATTTGATGTACAATTTTGTGTCACTCAGGTTGTCTCAAAGAAGAAATAATTATGCCTTAGTGAAATTTTAGGAGAAAGTGAGAAGGGGTGATACCCCCTTGAAAAATCATTTGGAAAAAATAAAAAAATTGGAAAATATTAGAAAGTGAGTTTGTGAAAGGAGTAAATAATACAATAAGAGAAATAAAGTGTGCTAGAGGAGTGGCAAAAATGAGATAGCAAGAAAGAAATGAGCAAGCACAATGATCACTAAGGACCCTCAAGAACTGGGGGGTCTATAAATAAGCGTAAGGGGTCCATGACAAGTCATTTTCAAATGTAGCAGTAAAGGAAAGGATCAAAGTGAAGCAATCACATAGATTTCCTACCAAATACATCATGTGGAACAAGTTTGAGAGTTTTAGTGACCATTTGAGGCAAATAATGTGGTACACGTGTAGTTTTATGAAATTGATATTGTGTTAGGGGAATGCATTCTTGCACATAAAATGATGCATGTGCTATAAAACAACATTTGGGCATCACAAAATTATGCCTAGGTGGAGATAAATGACACTGGTGCAACCATGTACTTGTGTCAAATGTTTGTGTGCCTACACCATGGTGGAACCTCTACAAAAAATTTAGGCTCTCTAGTTTGTCAAAACCCTAAAAATAAAAAATACCCAAGTGTGAGAGCCAGGGTCAAAGCATTATTTTCCTAAAGCCCTAAACCCTACATTATGTTTTGATGTTCACTTGCTATGTTTAATTACCCACCTTTAACTCATAACTTCATGCATCAAAGGTCATGTTTTATCGGCCCCCTTTGTTTAGTAATCATTCGGTCAAGTCAAGTACTATTTTTCCCCACGTATTGGTATTGGATAAAGGTTGACATTGATGTCAAATAGGTTGGCCAGTGTTGCCATTGATGTCAAGGTATTCAGAAGGGTGCAATTACTATCATGTCTATGTTGGAGAATTTGAGTTTCAAAAAGATTATATTTAGCTATGTTGAATAACTCTCTTAATGTTTTCTTTATACTCCGATTTGGGTAGTTGTTGATGAAATATCTTATGTAACATTGTCTAGAAACATTTGTGATATGTCACTATGATTTGTTGTTCAATATTAATATGTGTATTCAGTTTCATTCTCAAAGTGTTGGATTTCGCATTCTACCATAATTGAGAGTTATGCTTTGTGGTTTGGAAATTAAGTAATATACACTCAACAGATCATATTCTAGAGTTTCAGTGGTTAGGCTTCAATGGATAGAGAGTTAGAAGTGATTGAGTGCTCATTGTACTTGATCCAGTCAATTGTGTTGAGGTTCAAAATTGATACATTAAGAGGTCTTTTCTATCACCCTTGTTATTTCATTATATCTCTACTTGCATAGCCTATCACTTTTCTATAGTTCTTCACTTCATTGTTTGAATGTTAGTTAGTATTATCTTTTGGTACATCTAAAGCTTATGTATCTCAGTTGATAAACTATATTAATATAAAAAAAAATGTTAGGTAGTATTACTGTTTTAATTTTTCTTGGGATTCATGCCTCAAAATCTATACTCTGCCTATACAAGTCAAACACACGTCACACTTATGTCTTGAATCCATGTTATCATCCTTGACCTATGCGGGTGTCTAGGGCAATGAGCTTGTAGATCTTGGTGTTTGGTCTCTGTGATTTAAACTCTTATTTTCTATAATTAAAATATTATTATATGTTAGTAGCTTTTAGTTATTTGAGTTTATTGCATTTAATGTATTATTTGTTTTAAGTGTTTTATCATTTAGTTTGTCTTAATCCCCTAGCTCACCAAAGTGTTAGTTAAGTTGGGTGGTACAAGGGATGATTCACCCTTCGAGACTTTAATCATCCTTGAGTTTGGTCAATGTTTCCTTCTCTACAATAAGATACTAAGATCACGTGGTGTAGAGAAACATAATAGGTGAAGGGAATGTTAAGGCACTAAATTTATGGTACTAGCATCAATTTGTTTTTGCATTTGTATGTGGATTTCATGATTTTTCTTAGGTAAGAAATGAGTAATCAAGTATTTAAAAGGAGTGTAAACAATATCTTCTTGAGTTGTAAATCACAAACCTTCTCTAGTGTGTTTTTCAAGAGGAGGATCTATAGGAACATGTTCCATATTTCCAAAATCTTGTCCACTATAGGCTTGTGTAGAAATTATGTCATCATCAATCTCATAAGATGTCCTTAATTTGGAAGGTGGAAGGATTTCATCATGAGGTTTATGAAAAGGTATTGTGTAGGATTATATAGTAGGAAGATTTATCTCTATAGGGAGATGCTTAATCCTATCAACATTATTTGCATCCATTTTAGGAGGTTGGGAAGAAGTGTTCTCATATAGGTCTTCATCTTCACTCAATGGTATGTTAGGAGATAGATCATGAATGCAATGCATAATGTCATATATTGGTATGTGGAAATTGATTAGGCAAGTATTGTGCACTCATCATGTATCCTCAAATTGTTTTAGTTTTGAGGTTTATTTTGTTAGCCAACATTGAAAACTGCCTCAAAAGGGCTTGATAAATAAGTGGTGTGCAATGAGAAAGTATCATATTGTAATTTTATCTTTGTTGGATAATAATATAAGTGGACAAGTCTTTCTTTGGTGTATGCAATTTATATTGGGTGAACTACATTAAATATTTGTTATTGTATTTTTGTCTTCTCTTATTTATGTATTATCTTACTATTTTTTATTGTTCGTATCTACCAAAACCCTAAAAACTAGTATTGGAGGTGTATATTTTAGTGATTTGGAAGAAAATATTCATATTTAAGTGGAAGCAATAGAAAAAGAATGCAGGCTTAAGGTTGAGAAGTTCAACAACCAAAACTATTAGTTATGGAAGATGCAAATGGAAGATTATCTATATCAGAAGGATCTTTTCTTGTCATTGGGTGGACAATAAAAGAAGTCAATGACTACATTGAAAGAAAATTGGGAGGTTATCGATAGGAAGGCACTAGGAGAAATATGATTATTCCTGGCATCTGTGTGTGATAAAAATGTGATGTTTTAGACCTAAAAATCACATAGTTCAATAAATTATTACATCAAATATTCCTAATCTAGTAAGAACATGAAATAAATAAAGAAATGTTTGAAAGTGGCTTATTGCTTCCTATTTGAAGTGAGTTTAGTTATAGATTGTGCTCATCAGATTGAGACAATAGAACTAGTGACTAAACAACCTCAAAATGGAAGATTCACAAGATGATCCCAATCTTCTTTGAGTTGCAAGATGAAATGTAAAGTAAACTAGGAGGATTGCAAAGCTATGAAATGCAAGATTAAACTAAGAATGATAATGCAAAGTAAGCTATAGAAATGAACTATATTAAACAAATGAAATAGTAATATATGATGCAATGCAAGATTAACAACTATAAAATGAAAGAACTAAGCTAGAAAGGATGCAAAGAAACTAGTATTCTAGAATGAAAATGCAAGAAACTATGCTATGATAAACAATGCAAGAAAGTAAACTAGATTGATAAGAATACTCAAGAATGTCAAAAAGTACTCTAGAATGCAAGTATGCTTGAATGCTTGATTATGGATCCTTTGTTCAATGGAGAGAAGAGCCTTTAAAGAATTTGCCACTACAACGGATGGTTAAGATTAAGTGGCAAAGAATGTGTGATTGAGATTAAGAGGCAAAAGGAGAATGAAGGAGATGCAAGTTTAGGTAGAAATGAGTGGTGAGGATTAAGAGACAAAAGAAATGTTAGGTAGAATAAGACAAAATAGAAATTTTGAAAGAAAAAATCCCCTTTAATTTCTAATTAATCAGGATTAAGTATGTGCACACATGTGAATGTGTTCCTTTAATAAAAGTGTAGAAACTTTATATTAAAATCAATATTATATCAATTAAATAAATATGAAAGCTCTAGAAATTAGACCATAGTATAAGCTTGATATAATTTTATTTTATTTTATTTTATTATGCAAAGGGGATTTTTAGGGTTACTTTGCACAATTATGTCTAGTAAATTTTTTCATAGGGATTTAGATTTGAAATTAGGCAAATTGATCAAGATCAGGGGCTTAGGTTTTACTAGACCAAATTTTGGTGATTACATTTTCCCCTCTTTGAATCGGTGTGCGAGCTAGCACATTGATTCAAAGAATAGATTGAAAGCTAGATCAGGAAACCACTTGGTGTAAAAAGATGAAGCTATTTCTAGGGATCAATTAAGATAGCAGATATCATCTCCAAAATTGATTGAGCGAAGACTGGTGAGCGAGACCAAAGTGCCCAGTTTGATGTGGTGCGATGAAATTGAATGCTTGATCAAGAGATAGATGACAACTAACTATTTTGATGAGATGTGATGAAACTGATTAGAGTTAAAGATAGATTCATCCAAGAGGCTAGATAGAGAAGCAATCTCGGATTGGTATGCCCTGAGAGATAGCTATATTATCTATCCGAGTGAACTGATGTAAAGCGATGAGAACACTCTTCCAAAAAGGATGCAGATAATCTCAACTTGATATGGTTCATGAAGGTGATATGCCCTAAGTGAAGATGTTTTAGTCACTAATTGAATTGATCGATAAAGATTTGGTTCAATTTCTAGATTTGTAGATTTGATTAATGAAGAAGATTTGTTATATTGTCATGCCCCCTTGGGCTCAAAATCAGAATGATGCAAAGAGGGGTGGAAAAGAGATGAAATGAGATGTAGAAGAATGCGGTCAACATGAAAAGATTTTCAGATGTTTGATATGGCGGTTGGAATCAATTTTGGGTGTCCTATTGACTAGGTTTGTCCAAGTTCGACTAGAGTTAACCAGGGTTGACTATCTAATTGACCAAGATGAAGGAGGATGGGAATAGGATGATTTGGGATCAGGATGTGTCAGCGGGATGCATTTGTCTTAGAATATTTAAATCTATAATTTGAGGCACAAACCGGCTTTGGATTCTAATTTCAAGCCCAAAAAATGGATTTAGGATGTTGAATTCAGATGAACCTTACGAGAGTTTAGCACTTGGTGCCCCTAGTAGGGAATTGATCTTGTGATGGAAGATATGCGAAGGATAAATAAAGTGGATCACTTCACCAAGAAGATGGAAGGGAGATGATCAAAGGATCCAAGATGAAAAACTAAATGCAAACCTAGAATGAAATGCAAGGGACATGGTGTGTCTAGTCACTAGTCCATCTGATATTATGGCATATTAATCATCATTTGAACGGTGTTGGGACATCAGGTTCAATACAATATTCATTGGTCTAAGAATAACCATGAAGATATGAATATTGACCTTATCAGATGGAATGTAGGAAATAACCATAAGCATCTACGCATAGAGGCCGAGATGACCAGAATAATGTTTCCAAGTTAATGTAGAAGGATTGCACTAGTACTAAGACATAAACATCAGGATAACCATGAGTGCTTTCCCACATACACACACAAAAGCATAAATTAAAGAAAAAAAGAAAATGTTATGCCCCCCAGTCATACGTCTCTAGTCTTGTGACATCCTCGAGAGTCATGGGCACATAACAAGTAAAAACCAATGATAACAAACAACACACAAAGAAAATAAGTTCAACATATCTCAGTAAGTTTCATGTTTTGGCTCATGTGTCTGTGTGAGTGTTAAGAAACACTAGTGCCCTTGTGTGCAAGTGTGTTAGATAGTGCAATATCTGATATGTGTTGAAAAACACAATAGATGTTCAAGGGTAGTGTTGAGAAACATTGTGATTGGTGTCAGCGATGATTGGTTCCCAAGAAGGATAAATGACTCGCTCAAGTTAAGCTCAAAGAACAAATGCCAAATAATGGTAACTCAGCTCAGATAGGAAGTGATAGACGATGTGCCCTAGTGGCAAGCAAGGACCGAAGACAATGATCAAGACTCCAATCCAAGGTGACATAAGGGAAAGAGAAAGAAGAGATAGGATAAGCATGTGAAGCGAGATGGAGGCAAAATCCAAAGCAATGGATTGATAGATAGAGCACAATTTACAAGTTGTGACTATTTCAAGGTTTTCACCACTTGGCATTATTGCATATTTTTGCTACCATGGCACCTATTTCCAGGTTTTCATCAATGCACAATTTTTTATTTATTTTTGGTGTTATCAAGGTGCCTATTGCTAGGTTTTCACTAGGATAATCATTTTTTTCAAGACTTTTTACAATTTTTAGGATTTTTTTCAGGATCCTAAGTTATTGTACAAGATCCAGAATGTCTAGCTGTAGAAACATTTCAGGTGGAGAGCATTGATAGGCTCTTTGAGAACATCATCTTCTAGAGTAGCTAGCTGATAATCTCTAGAATTGAATGTTGTATTAATGTCAAAAGGACACAACCAATTAGGTTAAAATTTGTCCTTTTATTCTCTATGTTGTTGATTTTTTGGGTTCTCTCTTAGAACGAGAGCACCGACCTGAAATTCATGATGGCGAACCTTTTTGTTGTAGCCTTTAGACATTCTATTTTGATAGACCCTTAGATGGTCAAATATTGTCTTTCTATGCTCATCAAGTAATTCTAACTCTTGAAGTCAGGAGGTTCTGTAATCTTCATCTGTGATGATTCCATGTAGGGATACCTTTAGTGAAGGTATTTAGACTTCTATTGGTAATACTTATTCAGAACCATAAACCAATGAGAAATGTGTGGCTCCTATAGGTGTTTTGATGCTTGTTCGATAAGCCCATAAAGATGGATTCAATTGTAAGTGCCAATTCCTCCCTAATTTGCTAACTATTTTGTGTGGGATCTTAAGGATTATTTGTTTTGAAGCTTTCACCTATTCACTCCCCTGAGGATAGTAAATAGAGGAGGAATGATGTGTGATGTGAAACTTAGCACAAATCTCATCAATATTATTATTCCTTAACTGTCCTTTGTTGTTTTTGATAATTGAGGAGGGTATTTCGTACCTATAGATTATGTAGTTGAGAATGAACATGGCCACTTATTTTCCTATTGCCTTGATAAGAGTTACAACTTCAACCCATTTAGTAAAGTATTCAGTTACTGCACTAATGAACTCGTGTCCATTAGAGGATGAAGGATATATTTGACCCACAAGATCAAAAAGCCATTGTTGGAATGGCCAGTGAGTACTAAAAGGCAACAAGTCATGAGTAGGAGCATGAATTAGGTTTCTGCGAAACTAAAACTTTTGACATGTTTTAGCAAAGTGGACAACATATTTTTCCATGGTAGGCCAATAGTATCCTACTATCAAGATTTTCTTAGCCAAGGAGAGACCATTTGAATGAGATCCACAAACACCCTTGTGGACTTCTCTTAATGCTTTTTCAGATTCCTCACACTCTAGACACCTGAGGAGGGTACCATCTATACTCCTCTTAAACAAGTCATTAGTGACAAGTAGATACTATGATGCACTTCTTATAAGGTTTCTCTTTTTTTAGATAGGCCTTCAGGAATGGTTTGGTTTTGAAGGTAGTTATAGATTTGGGAGTAGCGTGAAGAGTCAAATGCAATAAGGGTACATACAATTTGGGTCTCAGGTGAGTCATAAGTATGAAAAGGTGATTCTTCCACCAGGAAGTCATAGCAGAATTGATGTTCTTGAA
Organism: Chamaecyparis obtusa; assembly: GCA_027943335.1. Lineage (NCBI taxonomy): Eukaryota > Viridiplantae > Streptophyta > Pinopsida > Cupressales > Cupressaceae > Chamaecyparis > Chamaecyparis obtusa. Next base: position 4,980,101 of record BSBK01000703.1, read on the forward strand.
TTTGTAACATAGATGCTAATGTGGCCATAACATTAGCTACCTTGTTTTTCACTCTTGGAACTTGCTGAAAGGTAATGAAAGAAAAATATTTCTTAAAATCATCAACCATCTTCTTGTATGGTGTCAAATTCTCATCTTTAGTTTAGTATTCATTGTTTACTTGGTTAATCACAAGTTGAGAATCGCCATAGATATGTAGTTCTTCAGTTTTCCACTCGATGGCAAGTTTTAATCCATTGGCAAGAGCTTCATATTCAACCACACTATTAGTACATGGGAACTTCATTTTTTAAGCTTTAGGAATATTATATCCTTTAGGAGTAATAAAAAAAACCCGAGCACCAGTGCCTTGTGTAAATGAGCCATCAAAATACATCTTCTAGGTATGTTGAGTAAGATGGAGAATTGATTCATTTGGAAAATTTGGGTGAATTGGTTTGTTGTCTTCTAAAGGTGCATCAACAAGTTAATCTGCAAGGACTTGTCCTTTGATAGGTTTTTTGTCAACATAAGTGATGTCAAACTCACTAAGGATCATAAACCACTTAGCCAAGTGACCCATGAGAGAAGATTTACCAAGAAAGTACTTAAGAGGATCAATTTTAGTAATTAGTTGAACAAAATGTGCTAGCATGTAATGTCTAAATTTTTGAGATGCAAATACAACTGCCAAGCATGATTTTTCAATGGTTGAATAATTGAGCTCATAGGAAACCAATGTGTGAATGATGTAGTAGATTTCTCTTTCATTTCCATGTTCATCATGTTGTGCGAGTAATGCACCTAAGGATGTTGTTGTAGAAGAAATGTAGAGTATTAAGGGTTTTCCTATCATGGGAGCCATGAGAACTAGAGGATTAGCTAGATAGTTATTGATTTGTTGAAAATTTATTTTACAATCATCATTACAATTGAAAGTAACCCCTTTATGCAACATCTTGGTAAAAGGTTGAGCCTTATCTACAAGTTGAGATATGAATCTTCTTATAGATTGGAGCTTTCCTTGTAAAGATATCATTTGACTTATATTGTGAGGAGGTGGCATTTCAAGTATGGCCTTCACCTTGGCAGGGCCTACTTCAATGCCTCTTACTGACACAATATATCTTAGAAGTTTACCTTAGATTACCCCAAATGCACACTTTTTCAGATTTAATCTTAATCTGAATTGCTCCATGCGATCAAAGATATCATTTAGGACAACAAGGCAATCATTTATTGTAGCAGACTTAGCTAGAGTGGCATCCACATATTCCTCCATGCATTTATGCATAATATCATGGAATATTATTGTCATAGCTCATTGATAGGTTGCTCCAGCATTTTCAATCCAAAGGGAATTACATTCTAATAGAAAGAACCCCATGCATAGGTAAAGGTGGGCTTTTCTAGATCTTTTGGTGCAATTTTGATTTGATTGTACCCAGAAAATCCATCCATTAGAGAGTACATTTGGAATCTAGCAGTAATATCAAAAATCATGTCTATGTTGGGTAGTGGGAAGTCATATTTAGGACATGCCTTGTTAAGATCTCAAAAGTCAATGCAGACTCAAATGGATTTGTTAGGTTTCGATATGGGTACAATGTTGGAAATCCATGCAGCATAGTCAATTGCTCTAATGAAACCAACTTTTAGCATTTTTTTCAATTCAACCTTCACACGTAAGGTAATGTGAGGATGTATCTTTCTTAGCTTTTGTTTCACTAGTTTGACACATGGTGCAATAGATAGATGATGCATAATGAGATTTGTATCCAAGCCAGACATATCTGAATATGACCATGCAAAATCAATTTTCTTTACCTTGAAAAACTGAATGAATTTCTCTTTTTCTTCCTCACTCAATGATTGTGCTAGATCTATGATTTAAGGATTCTCCATAGTACCCAAGTTAATCGAGTGAGTGGGTTTTATCAACATTGAAGATCTTTCCTGAAAATGATCGAGAAGAACATCAAGCATACCATCCTCAAGTGCCTAAGAGAGATTTTCACCTTTGGATACATATTTTATTTTTACTATTTTGTGATCTGACATGACCACAAAGTGGTTTTCCCCATCAGATTGCTTTTTATTTTTATTTTTGAGACTGAGATACTTGATATCTTCTACAGTCATTTTATCTCCTCATTGCACTGGTGGAAGGGTAAGAAGGCTCAGTAGCATTGAGATAACAAGATAGTTTATGGTCACTACCAAAGGATATGAGATTTATAGATTCGGAAGGGGTCCAGTCAACTAGCTCAGGATGGATGAGGGATAAGGGTTCAATAGGCTCAAGTGCAAAGACACTAGTATCATCCTCATCATTCATGAATGCCTCTAAGAGGTCAAGAAATTTCTCCTCCATAGAGCGTTATTGATCACAAGTTATCCTAGAAGAATCAGAGGAGTTTAGAGGAGTGTTACATGAACCTAATTGAGAGGGCCTACTCCTAGATCCAAGTCACTCTTCCCATTCTTGAATAGACATGTTCTCTAGAAATGTACAAACAAGAACCATCTCAATCCTAGACCTTCCCAAATTCCACATAGTTATTATAGGGTGAGGTATGAGGTACCCATTGTTGGTATTATGGAAAGGTGAGTTACTGAGAGGGGAGGGGTGAATCAGTAACCCTAAAAGATTTTTAACTCAATCCTTAAGATAACATCCTTCATTAACCGACTATCATTTTCATCATTACCATTCATTCATAACATAACTGAAATATGAAATGCTTCTAATGTAACAAATAAATATTCATGAAACTTCATACACTTGACACAAAGATTTTGGTATCATAGAACCCCTTGTTAGAAGGTAAAAACTATGGTGGGGATGAAACCCACAAAGCTTCACTACTGTAATAATAAAGTTGTTTGTTAGGGCATACAATTTTGATCACTTTTAATGATCTTACCCTGTTAGGAGTAAAAGTTAAGACCTGTTAAGATCTACCTTGTTAGAGGATTTTAGCAACAATGTTAAGTGTGCACTTAGTTAAGAGATTTACAAAAGACAGTTAAGTCTACTTTATTAAGATATTTTGTCTACCACAATTGTTAAAAAGTAACATTATGATGATCTGGATGGAGCAACTTACTTTGTTGAATATCAGATCTACTTAGCCCTTAACTGATATCACCTTTCTGTGATAGATATGTCCTTCAAATATTGCTCGGTAGCCTCTGGTCCGCTTCTGATATAATCTTGAATACTCTGTAAAAAACTTAAAATCATAACCTTGTCTGATCTTCAGATGTCTCCTATAGGCGGCTACTTCTCATGTCTCTGATCATGTAATCTGACATCTTGACAATTCTTATATCATAAAGATTTGACCTAATTAGGGTTATGGAATCATATAGAAAACACTTGATCAACGATCCAAATGAGTAACCTAAATCAAAACTACATAGGGATCATCACCAATCAATTTTGATATCTCCAATAAATCTTTACCTTGATTTATGTAAATAATTTTCTAGCTCGGTATAAACTGTTTGCCTTGTTTTCAGTGTCATTCCAAACTTTTATGTTGATCTTGTATCACTTGGTAAATATTATATATCTATCTCGGTAAAATATTGATGTTTAGTAAACATGTATGCTCGGTAATCACCTACCTCAGTGTCTATGCTCGATTAACTTGTCTTCCTCCTTGTGCTTTTCTTGGTTAATATACTTAGTGTTTTGACCGACTTGTTTGTTTGCATCCTTTACTGACTACATGTGTGACACTGATAACAAAACTTAATGCAATTATGTCTAACATTCTCCCCCTTTGGCATTAGTGACAAAAACACATATGTATGCCATATCCAAAATATTGTTCAAAATTCAAAACTTCAAAATTTGTAGACTCCCCCTGTCAATATGCTCTTGGTAAAGTCCATACTATATACATAGTTTTCCCCATTTTTTGATAATAATGCCAAAAATGTGTACTTACAACTTGTCAAAAATGTTCTTGTGGGTTTTCTGAAGGTTGGCCAAGAGGTTTTCTCATTTCTCTTTTAGACTCCTAGTGCAATTTGGTCTAGGCCTACCTGTGCATGCATGTCAAAAATATGATCGATAATTGATAGCTTGGGGGTGGCAACTAACTCTTTTTCCTTCTTTACTTGTCACTGCATTACCTCTATGTGGGGTAATAACTCAGCCTATAGCTCAGTTATCTGATCCTTTAGTTTTTCCTCTTCTCTCTTTAACTCGTGTCTTAACCCTTGTATATGTTTTACCTTTGAATAATGCAATTTGAATGTATGAGGTTCATTTATTAAGCTTTTTGCACTCTTCTACAACTCTTCATCTAATTTCTTCAACTTATCATTTATTTTTGTAGTAAATGAATCTAAAGTGCAAATTCTCTTCAAAATAGTAAGGATCTTTTGAATTAACCATTCTATCTCGATTGTTGTTTCAAAAAGTTTTACCTTATTGATTGCCACTACTTGGCAGATCTTCTCAGTTACCTTGTACTATAACTTCTTCTTAGCTCTTTCCTCTATCTTCTTCTTTGCATAAGTAGTAGGAGCATTGATGTTCTTAGTTAGCACAACAAGTTGGTCAATGATAGGAGTATTTTCATCAACATTGACATTTGGGACAACTTGCATCAATATTTCTTTAACATCCTCGAACACCTGTTTATTTTTATTTTCTTGCCTCAACTTCTCTTGAGCTACTTTTTAGGTGCATAGCTCTCCATACTTTCTTAGAGCTTCAAGGTGCAATTGTCTTAGGTCACAAGTAGGTATTTCTATAACTTCATCAAGTGTGACCAAACCTTTACCATGTTTCTTCTTTTTCTTCTTTTCTTGCTTGCTTGATGTCGGTGACTGACTATAGGGAACTAGATTCTTTTGCTCCATATTTGGCTTTGGTTGATTGGTAGATACATGTTCTTCTTTGTCCTACCCCTTAGCAATTCCCTCAGTTTGAGGTCCTAGGGCTTGTGGCCTTGTGTCTGTAGTAGAATCATCTACTTATTTTCATCTTGGGCTCCTTGATCATTTACCTCTGTATTTGTGGTCTCAGTGGTCTCTTTTTATGTTTCCTCACCTTTGTCTTCAACAATATCCATTTCTTTCTTGGGTGGTATATCCTCGGTTTGTTGCTCGACAACTATAACAATTGCTTGAACTAAAATGGGTAAATCACCTGGTATAAGTGCTCTAGCTACTTTGGTAGGCTGGGCTTCTTCTTGGTTCTCAATAGCAACAATTACATCTTCATCTTCCTTTGCTTTCTCATCAAGGTCTCCACCGGTAATATCTTCTATTAGTACTTCTTCCCTAGTTATCTTCAACATCTCTGGAATGTCTTCCATTACATTGTCTGTAGTAGTTATGAAGTCTTCAGAATAGGTTTGGTCTTTTGGCTTCTCGGTATCGGAGATGTGAATGGGCTCTTGTGTTGTGTCAATATCAACATCTGTTCGTACACCTTTTCCTCTACTAGTTACATTTTGTTAGGTGGTAACTACAAGTGTAGTTTTCTTGGTTTCAGCTCTTGATCTTAAGATTTCAATCCATATCTTTGTGCTCTCTTCATCAACTTCTTGTAAATTTCCTTGTAGAATACTTAGTTCTCTCCCTTTCATCAAAAAATTATTTACATATTGTTTCATCATATTTTCAACTTCTGGTATTAGTAAGCTTGACATTGCAAGAAATAGAGACCTTTCTCTCATCTTCTTCTCAGTGTTCAGTGCACAAGTCCATCTTGCCAAAACTTTATCATATAATTCTTGTGGAATACTTTGTGAAAATTCAACTGGTACTCTTTAAAGTTAATCATCATGTCAATGATAGCATCTTCTAGTTTGTCTTGATCCTCTTTGTTCATGTTAGGATATCTCTTTAGTTTATGATGACTTAGTCCTCCTCTTTCTCTTATGCCATTAGCAATTTTATCTATTGTCTGTGGTACTTTATTAACTATAACTTTGAATTGACTAGTATCTTCTTCTTCCTCTGAATCTACAACATCTTTATTCTTATCAATCTTCTCCTCTTTTTTTAGGTACCTCGGTGGAAACTTGTGTACCTCTTTTCTTTTGATATGTTTTAGTAGGTGCAAGTCTTGTGATCTTTGCAACTTCTTTTCTCTGAGGTGGGGAAATACCCATAGTGGACCTTGTCCTTGCATGTGTAGGAGTATCAACTTGTTTCCTCTTTCCTTTCATTTCCTTTGGTGGCTCTTCCTATATTTCATTTTCTGACTCAGTTTCCTCTTCATCTTCACCTTCACCAACCAATTTTTGCTCCTCGGTTGCCTCTTCAACCATTTTCTCCACTTCTTCCTCTACATCACCAATTTTTTTTCTAAGGTGTCGATCATTTTCTTTGTTTTCCTTCCTATCTTTACTCCAAATAACTCCATTTTTATTCTTTGTTTTTCCTCTTCATAAGTTCCAAACCTTGTTTCTCCTTTATCCTTAGGTTGTACTAGTAATGCATTTATTAACCTAGTGGCTCAGTCAATGTCCAATTCATATTCCATCAGTAGAAGCCATGCAATTCTCAGTTCAACTACCTTAATCAATGTTGTGTTGATGTCCACTAAGAAACAAATATCATCTTTGTACTTCTCAACAAGTTGTGCAGGCATCTTGCTTCTTTTATGCATTATGTCCTTAAATTTGCTAAAGTAATCATCCATTACAGGTTCAAAATTCTTATCTAAATTGTTTATGAATTCACCGATCTGAATAATAACAGGGTTGTTCACATCCCACTCTACATTACCAATCGAGGGAAATGAGTTCTGCAAGTAGAAAAATGTACCTACAAATAGCGATCCAAACTTGCAGGTATTTGACTTTGCAACTCAGATAGTTCTCATGTTCTCCTCCAATTGCCTCAACATTAGTTCAACTAGGTCAAGTTGAAGACCCTTCTTCACGATCTTGTAAGCGATATCTACAGTGTTGCATAGAACATTGTTTGGTCCGCTAGATTGAAATACCTTATATACCATTACATACACACCAAATCTAGTCTCTGGATCATCAATGGTGTTAATCATCATTCCTCTATTGTCCCACTCAGCTTCAGTCAACTTCTCGATCTCACTCTTCAGTGGGTGTCTTAGGGCCTTTGCTTTGTCACATATTGGATGCCCTATTACCATATGAATCACATCCTTGGTGATTTTCACCAGCTCATCTAACCACATTATTCCATCATGAACTTGGCTAAGTACAATTTTGATCCATTCAGTCTTGAATTCCTTTGGGAAATGTAACACATTTGTCAAACCTTTTATCTCCAAATGCTTGTGCTCATCTTTCAACTTTCCATCTGTGCATAAATCCTAATAGGTAGATTGGAGCTCAAAATTACCTATCTCACTTATCTTGCAGTGGATATATGACCTAATAGCCTTTACCAGTAAAACCCTAGGCGATATAGATGAAAATGTGCCTTTGTCATCAATCTATGATGCGACCTCTAAATGTAACTTGTAGTTTAGTTCTTTATATGTTGTGTGCTAGATCAATGTCACTTTCTTTTCCTTATCAACCTTAGATTTAATGGATTTCGATGTAGAAGCCATAACTAATGATAAATTAGGGCTTTGTGAATTTGTGTTCAAAACACTCAATTACACTTCAAACTTCCTGAATAACTTTCAATCACTCCATAGAACTCACAAATCGTTGTAATCTCTCCCATTGTCTTCTATTGATATTCTCCACATTTGACTCATCTACCTTCTGATTCCATCAATGGTATTCTCATTCATATCTACATTTGGTTATGGTGCTCAGTCTCTACAATCTTTACTTAAATAACCAACCTTGTGATAATGTCGACATGCCATTTCAGAATTTGTCCAATTTTTAAATCTTCCTCTCTAGTGTAATCTCATACAATTTGCAACAATATGACCATATCTTCCACAGACTATAAAATTAACCCAAGTGTTGTAATCCCAAGTATAAGAATTACCTTTTCTTCTCGGTGTATAGGTATTATTTTGTCTCTTCAGTTTCCAAATTTGCTTCAGTTGTGCCCTGCATTCTTGTGATATATGACCATGCTTGTTGCAAGTACAACAATGCTTTTCCATGTAGTGCCTCTTAGGTGAATTTTTCATATTTCATCTACATTCATATGCTTGATGTCCATACTTGTTGTAATTGTAGCTGTAACCATCAAATTTAGGAATAGTACTAGGAATACCTTTAGCTTTACCTATGCAGACATTTGTTGTGTGACCTGGTTTTCCAAAATGATAGCATGAGACCTTCTTTGGTCTGGGATTTTCATAGGCATTCCTTTTCTCTGCTTGATTTGATGACTCTCCTTGCTCAGTATAACCTTATCCAATGGTGTTGTCTAGTCTCCTTTGACTCATTAAAAATTCATCCATCTTTTTGGTACTTTCCTCAATTTTCTTCATTATTTCACTGTGTTGTTGCATTTTCAATTCATTTTTCAGTCTTTCATTTTCTTCCCTTAATTCACCAATGTCTTCCAATTTCCTAGCAAGCTCATTGTTCACCCGGTTGACTTCATGACTCATGACAACCATTTGATTTGCAAGTTCAAAGTGATGTTCGGTCAACCTTAATATTTATGATTCTTTTTCTTCCAATTTTTTAGTCATTTGTCTTTTATCTTCAATAGCCATGTTTCTCTCTTGTTCAACTTGTATTATATTGTTCATAGCTTCAATCATTCTCACCATTTGTGTCTCTTGTCCAATTTGTAGTGCTTTTAGTTTCTAAGTGAGGTGTTGGTTCTTTCTAGATAGATCTGAGATTGTTGCTTCAGATGCATCAGATACACTTATGGATCCTTCAAATAATTCATCAGTCTCTTCTTCCTGATATTGAGTATCATTTTGCCAAAATTCTAATTCCTTCCTTTTATTCAATGACTCTCTCAACTTTTCCTTGATGTCCTTAAGCTATTATAGGAGAATCTGCATCTCCAATTTTTGAATTTCAATTATCTTGTCAAACTTATACCTTTCCATCTCTAAGGATCTTTCCTCTTTAGTGATTAAACTTCTTTAACAAGAGAACTAGCTCTGATACCAATTTTTTGGATTATGGAAAGGTGAGTTACTGAGAGGGGAGGGGTGAATCAGTAACCCTAAAAATTTTTGAACTCAATCCTTAAGATAGCATCCTTCACTAACCAACTATCATTTTCATCATCACCATTCAATCATAACATAACTAAAATATGAAATGCTTCTAATCTAACAAGTAAACATTCATGAAACTTCATACACTTGACACAAAAATTTTGGTATCTCATAAACCCTTGTTAGAAGGTAAAAATTGTGGTGGGGATGAAACCCACAAAGCTTCACTACTGCAATAATAAAGTTGCATGTTAGGACATACAATTTTGATCACTTCTGATGATCTTACCCTATTAGGAGTAACATTTAAGACTTGTTAAGATCTACCTTATTAGAGGATTTTAGCAACACTATTAAGTGTGCACTCAGTTAAGAGATTTACAAAAGATGGTTAAGTCTACTTTGTTAAGAGATTTTGTCTGCCACAATTGTTAGAAAGTAACAGTATGATGATTTGGATGTAGCAACTTACTTTGTTGAATATCAGATATGCTTATCCCTTAATTGATATCACCTTTTTGTGATGCTTGATACTAGGAGCTATGGATAAATAATGCATAATAAGATTAGTGTCAATCCCTGACATGTCTAAATATGTCTAAGAAAAATTTATCTTCTTTTCTTTGAAAATTTTAGTGAATTTTTGTTTCTCATCTACTGACAATGACTAAGCTAGGTGTATAAGATGAGGTACTTTAGTCATTCTAAGATTTATAGCTTGTGTTGGTTCTATCAAGATTGAAGATCTTTCCTAGAAGTAATTGGGTAGACTACCAAGTACCTCATCTTTGGGTGCCTCAAAGAGGTTTTCACCCTTAGATACGTCTTTTGTTTTTACTTTTTTTTTAGTTCTGACACCGCCACAAAGTGGTTTTCACCATTAGAACACCTATTATTTTTTATTTTTCATTTTATTTTGTGACTAAGGTACTTGATATCTGTCTCAGTCATATTTGATGTTGGTTCACTAGTGGAGGAAACCATAGGTTCAATGGCATTAAGGTAACAAACAATTTCATAGTCATTTTAAAAGGTAGGTAATGCAGGTTGTAGGTTTTGTTATGACCAATCAATAAGGTCAAGATATGTGAGAGGGAGGGAAGGGATGTTCTCTAAGACATTGATATGGTGGAAATCATCTCTAGAGACAAGATATTTAGAGCTTATAAGGTCTCCTTCGAAAGTGCCTGGATTAAGTTGATTCCTAGCATGGTCAACTTGATCAATGAGAGCGGTATGTGAGTTCAACTCATTAAGCCCTATGGGTGAATCATTTGCCACATTTGTTTTGTTAGCATAGGTATGAACCAAATCTATCCCTAATTTTTTTGACTCAACTGAGAGAGAATCAAATTCAAGTCCTTGTGAGTGAGCATCTCTATTTCTCTATAATAATCATGCCATGTTTTTGCGGAAACACTCCCTATTAGGATCTTAAACTTCTGATTCTTCATTGTGGTGAGACGTAGAAGCCTCATCATCATGTTCAAGTGAGGATCCTTATTCATTCCAAAGGATAGAATTAGAGGGAATAAAATTATCCTCATTTTGATAATAAAAAAAACATGAGCATACAAAGTTTCTTCTTTAGATTCGTTGTTTTCAAGAGATGGGTCAAAAACTAGTTGCATGTTGGAAAATCCTAGTCCATTCTTATCCTTATATTTTATCCCATTAGTATGAATCATAGGATCAATAAGAGCATGTTTCTTATCACTTAGAGGACCATGACCAAGATAACCCATTTTAGCTAGGAATTCATATCCTTCTTCCATATTTCTGAGGAAACACTATAGTAGTGAGCACAACCTCTTCAGGTTATTTTCCTTTATAGATCCATTCCCTAATGAATTGTTCTTCTCTCCCATCTTCTAAAGTTACTGATGACTAAACAAAAGTACCATAGCATGTCATGGAAGAAGATGAAGGTTTCCCATAAAAGCAAGGTGAGACTGAAAGTGTAGTAATGGAGTCAAGTCAGTATTCACCCATTCTAAGGTTCATCATTTTAAATTTTCTCTCACAATCAGAAAGAGTGGTCCTATTTTCATTAGTAGCCCTATTTTTTGGTACCAAGGACTCAATAGTAAGTGCATTAATAAACATGGAATTATCTCCTGGGATAGAGATCTCAGTCCCATTGAAAGGGAATTTTATGCACTGGTGAAGTAGAGGGGACAACTTACATGTCTTGAATCCAAGGTCTCCCTAGCAGTATGTTATAGGCAAGAGGGATATCAAGAACTTGGAACATCACCTCTTTTTCAATTAGACCAACCTGAATGGGTAACACAATCAATCCTTTAGAGGACCTCTCAACTTTATCATAAGCCTTGATGGTAATATTCTTGCTAGAGTCAATAGTAAATTCTAATAATCCCAACTACTTGATTACATTAAAATAATAGATGTTCAACCCAATGCCATTATCTATCAGCACACATTTGACTCGGGTTTGATAAATTTGAATCTCAATGTGCAAGGCAAGGTTGTGTGGATGGCTTAAGGATTTTTCATCTTCCTTTGAAAAGGAAAGGAAATGTGTAGCAACGATAAGATTAACCATAGTCCAAAATTGATCAATGTCAATTTTCTTAGCGACACTGGCTGTCTGCAAAGATTTATTTAAGATTTCCCTTTGTGTTGGCGATAGTTATAGTAAATCAAATATTGAAATCTGAGCTGGAGTTTGTTGGATTTGATCTACTAGACTGTAGCTAGACTTATTAGAAGTAGAGATTTTCTTAGAAGAATTCAGTTGCTTGGGATTTGTTTGTTTTGAATAGTTCATATCTTTGAGCATAACTTTGGATTGACTTCTGGTAACAAAATTGAGACTTTCCCTAGGCAAGGTGGAATCAACACCTCTAAGCATTATCATGTGGCTAGATTCATTGTAAGGTCAAGGTTGCCTGGAAGAATTAGCACTTCTTAGGATGACCTTAGGTTCCTCATCGAAATTTGAATCATAGTTGGGTCCATTATCTCTCACCATGTTGACACTTTCATCCATTGGTTTGAGCATGTTGATGACATTGTCATTGTTCATGTAGGTATAATTGATCTTAGCTCCTTATTCCTTCTTGGATGTTGATGCCTCCCCTTTATCATACTTAGGGAGTGGCTCTTTAAAAGCTTTATGATTAGAATTCTTGACAAGACCATCTACTCCAACTTTACCATTCTCAATAAGATCTTGGATAACATGTTTTAACCTTATGCAATTGTCTTTCTTATGCCCTTTGTTATTATGATATTCATAGTAATGATTATCATTCCACCATTTGGGTTTTACCTCAAGTTCATAAGGCTTAGTAAATTATGGCAATGTGATAATCTTGTTGAAGAGTAATGTCTTGAGTATCACATCATGTGAATCTCCCAAAGGTGTAAAATCTTGCTTAGGCTTAGGTGCCCATGGAGGTCTAGTCTTTTTAGAGTCACTGGTCTTTGAAGCCTCTTTTTGTCCAGTCGTTAATATAGCACTGACCAAGTTGAAGATGGGCTCTTTAGACTTAGGCTCATTAACAACATCGTCATTAACCATATGCTTGTTCTTGTTCCAAGGCTTGCTCTTATCTTTGTTGTATCCATTACTAGTGTTGGATTTATCTTTTCTCAAAGTGATTTCACCTTTCTTGACCAAGAAATATTTTATGCGAAATACACTCTCAATCATGTCATTGAAAGTGAAGAACACTTGCTTCCTAAGGTCGTAGTGCAATTTAGGAATAAGATTATTGACAAAGATATCAATCTTTTCATTTTGTGGAAGTTTCCATGGATATCTTGAGTGAAACCTTCTCCATACTTTCAAGAATGTGACAAAGGGTTCACCTTGTCTTTTCTTGATATTACATAAGTCGAGCATAGTTACTGGATGTTGAATATTATAAGAATAGTGTTGTATAAATATTTGCACAAGCTCATCAAAAGACTTAAGTGGAGGTGTAATCTTTGTAAACCATTCCATGGCTTGGCCACTTAGACTCCTAGTGAAGAGTTGCACAAGATAAGTGTTATCATGCATGAAGTCCATACATAGAGCATAAAAATATCTGACATGATCATGTGGATCTCCATTACCATCGTACTTGTCAAATTTAGGGATCTCAATATCCCTTGGAAAGGGTATCATGTACAAACTCTTGTCAAAAGGTAATGTACATATGGATTTCATTGAAAATGATGATTTAGGTTTCTCTGTTTCCTTTCTTAAGTTTGATATTTCATCTCTCAAACTTTGTATTTCTTTCCTGGTGACCTCTAAATCGGAGGGTTCTCTTTTTCGAATCAACCCATCAACATCGAAGTCATATGCAAGCTTCAATCCTATAAAAGATAGATGTAAAAAGTATTGGTCACTATTTTGTTCTAATGTATTTAACATAAGTTTTTGGTAATGATCATCTTGTTGAAAATTTAGGAGCTCTTCTTTAGTAGTTTCCTACTCTGTATTGTTACCATTTCCTGTTCGAGAATGTGAGGATCTCGAAGGTGAATCATATCCATTGTATTGAGATCTTGGAGGTGATCTTGGTGGTGAATTATTTCCATCATTTCCATTATAGAAATTATTGTTAAATTTTTGAGCCAATCTGGCTATTTGTTCTTCCATGTAGGATTTTCTTTCCAATTCAATTCGTCTTAATCTCTCATTTTGCTCGAAAAGATCATTGATTCACTTATTATGTTCTTCTTTAGACATGGTGAAAGATGCACTACTTTTTATATTTTCATGAGGCAATAGGTGTCTTGCAAGTCCTATCAAAAGTACTTCCAAAAGGATCAAACCAAATTTTGGTATTTTCCTCTTCCTTGTCAAAGATGACTTGAGGGTCTTTGTCGTGATGACCCTGACACCTAGTGGGAAAGGGTAATTCATCAAAATTGATCAGTGGTTTCTTTCCTTGATCAATTTGGTACCTATTTTTTACTGGCATGAATAGGAGTGTAAAGAGCCAATTGAGATGACACAAGACAACTTGATATCTATCCTAGAAAAGTAAAGTGCTCACTTGTCCAAAAGCAAAGAAAAAAAGAAAAAGAGATAGAATAAGATGACTTGTCATGAAGTGCCAAAGCTACGAGTAAGATTCCTATCTATGACACTTGTGACTTGAGTCAAAGACAAATCCAAGATAATATAAGACAACCAAGAGAAATTTAGACAAGTGAACAACTCTACTAGTTAAGAATATAACTAAGGGATCTAAGTAATCTATTTTAGCTAAAAACAACTCATATTCTATCAAATTTAGACTAGGAGGCCAAAAAGAGTCAAATGTAAGCTCCCTAAACCAACCAAGTGAAAATTTGGACCAACCCCATTTAGATCAGAATCTAGGTGATAGACCTCAAATAACCAGGCGACACTTGGACATAAGATAAATTGATAAACTACAACTGATTGAATACCTAAATGACTTGAAGATCAGTAATTAAAAATCACCGAGTTACTGAAGTGATATGTAACATAATTAAATCAATCATTATGTTGTCATTGATGTCAACTAGTTTTGACATTACTTATCATGTTAGTTACAAACATCTAAACATCTGTAAAAAGAGAGAAAAGATGAAGAACTGAGATATCTACATGGCGAGAGATGGATATGATAGATGAGGATTAGGAATACTTTGGGTAACTTATTGATGAGTCTATGATCTCATATTGTTGACTTGATTATGTTGCATTAATCTATTATGAAGGAGGAAGAAAAATTGTACAAGGCAATGTGGTTGGTAAATGAAGCACTTCAGTATACATCGAGCCAGTGTAGTGTATACCAAGCAAAAATATTAACTGAGCTTGTGTTTGCTGACGCATTTATTTGTTAACCGAGTATGGATGAAAGTATTAAATGCTTAGTTTAGCCGATAGAAAATGATGAGTTGGAAATTGTTATGAGTTCGAGATTGAGGATAAAGTTTGTTATGAGATCCATGGTTGGAAAAATTCAAAGAAGATCTAAAGGATGGAAATAAAACATGTTATTGACACAACTGCCAAGGAAGGTTTAAGAGGCAAAATCAATGAAGAAGGACAAGTGGCAAAATCTAATGGTTGATATGAAAATGGTTTATCTGTCTATATAAGAGATATGAGTTTCTTTATTGAAACATGCCGGAAGAAGGAAGACTGCAGAGATTTTGCATGAATATAGTTTCATGCATGCCTGATCAGACTGATTGAAGGAGAACCAAATTGTAAAATAGAACCAAGTGTCAGAGAGCTATTACCGAGTGAAAGTAAGTTGAGGAAGTGAATTGAAATATTGATCATAGGATTTGCATGGGCTTAGAATAGATCTAAACATCTGCAAATTAATTTGTATTGTAATCAGATCAACTATTGTTTCAGTTTAACCATTGATACATAAAATCTCCTAACCGAGTGGACTTAACCATCTTATGTTATGCCTCTATGTCATTCAAGGAATCTACATTGTTATCTTATTGCCCCCATAGTGAATGCTGGTTGAAAATTAATGGTTACTCTTAAATCCTCTAACAAGGTCACACCTAACAGTGTGTTTGTAACCTTTAATAGGGTTGGCTCTTCACCGAGCTCACTTCAGAAGAGTGAAAATTATTTTGGGTTACCGGTCCCAGGTGGTTTTTCCCTTGGCAGGGTTTTCACGTTAAATCATTGTGTTATGTATTTTTGTGATGATTGTTTTATTGTCATACTTTACATACTGCATATTTGATTTGGTCGGTAATCACAATGAGTTAATTAACTGGTAATCAGTAAAAGGCATAGATAGTTTAATAGTTTATGTTGCCGAGCTGCAGAATCTACTGAAATTATTTTGAGTGTTACATCTTTGTATTTGGGACTCTAGGATAACTGATCTAATTGATTCACCTCCCTCTCGGTTATTATAAAAATTGGTATCAGAGCATAGGTTTCTTGGAACAAAGTTTTAAGGACTTCAGCAGAAAGATTACAAGATGTATAAGAGGGAAGTGCCAAAGATGAATAAGGACAACTTTACTATATGGAAAAGTCAAATGAAACTTCACATATCCAGAATCAGAGATTCTGCCTTACATCTACTTGAACATGGCTACTTACAACCACCAACTGGACCTTTAACTCTTACTCTATAGTGGATTGTGGAAGAACACTGATGATAGAGAAAAATATTGCGCAAATGTATTGGAGAGAAGCAGTTAGCATAGTTGTATATGTCCTGAACCAAGTACAGTTAAAGAAAGACACAAACAAGACACCCTATGAGTTATGGTTTGGATACATACTGAGTGTAAGTTAATTCAAAATTTTTGGTAGCAAATGTTTTATTATGAAAGATGATAGGAATGAGAAATTTGATGCTAAAGGGGATGAGGGAATATTTCTTGGATATTCTACTAAAAGTAAAGCTTACAAGTGTTTGAATAAAATTACTAATAAGATGATTGAAAGTACTAATGTAAGAGTTGATGAATTTGCTGATAAAAATGATGATGAAAGCAATAAGGAGCTAGAAGACTATGGTAGATTTTCTTATGTTGAACATCTAGAGTACCTACCAAAGCCACAGGCTGAGTCGAATGAGCATCAGGAAAACAACACCGAGGAACAAGAAAGGGAAACTGAGGATTAGGAAGAAGCTACCGAGCAAGGAAATGAACTTGAACAGAATGAATAACAAAGAAGAGATCAAGTGCTAGCAAGATTTGTTAGAAGAAATCATCCTGAGAACCAAATCATTGGATATAAGCAAGCTGGGATACTGAGAAGATGTAAGTTAAGACAAAATGTATGCTTAGTTTGTGAGTTTGAACCGAAGAATGTTAAGGTTTCACTTGAGAATGATGAATGGATCAATGCTACGAATGAAGAGATAGAACAAATTGAGAAAAACAAGACATGGAATTTAGTACCTAGATCGAAAGATAAAAATGTTATCGGTACTAAATATATTTTTAGAAATAAGCTAAATGAGAATGGAGAAGTTACTAGGAACAAAGCTAGACTTGTTTGCAAGGGATATGCACAAGAAGAAGGTATTGATTATGGTGAAACTTTCACACCTGTTTGATGAACTACAACTGATTTAGAACCTGAATGAAGAATCTGTAATGTAAGATTACTAAGGAGTTGATGATTAGATATGCAAGATGATTAAATTAGTATTATGTTGTCATTGATGTCAACTAGCTTGACAATACTTATCTTGTAAGTCACTATACCAAAACATCTAAAGGAAGGTGAAAGAGATGAAGAACATAAATATCTACATGAGGAAGATGTATATGATAGATGAGGATAAGGAATACACTGAGTAACTTGTTGATGAGTCTATGACTTGATGAAATTGACTTTATTATGTTGCATTCATCTATGATGAAGAATAGAGCTGAAAGACACAAAGCAGTGTTGTCGGTAAATAAAGCATTTTAGTATACACTGACGAAATGTAGTGTATACTAAGCACAGTATTAACCGAGCTTGTGTTCACCGACACATTTCTTTGTTAATCGAGCAAAATAGAAAGGAATTAAATGATCAGTTTAGCTGATAAAGTGATGAGATGTAAAGTGTATGAAATCGAGGTAACATATAAGGTTTGTTATGAAGATCGACGGCTAACATAAATAAAAAAGGATCTAATGGAGTAGATTGAAATGTGTTACTGACACATCAGCCAAGGAAGCTTAAAGCGACAAAATCTATGAATATGATTAAGTGGCAAAATCTGATGGAGGAAAAGAAAATGATTTACTTGTCTATATAAGAGACATTGATTTCATTATTGAAATGAGTCGGAAGAAGAAGATACTACAGAATTATTGCGTGGAGAAGTTTTCATGCAATCTGATCATACTGGTTAATAAAAACTGAGCTGTAGAACAATTACCGAGCTACAGAGAGTAATTACCGATGGACAGTAAGTTGATATAGTATTAAATCTGAAGTGTTGCATTGATCAAAAATATTTGAATGAGCTGAACATTGATCCGTAAATTGCAAACTGAAGTTGTTTTAAGGTAGATCATCTACTGTTACATATTTAACCATTGTACACAGTCAAATCTCTTAACCGAGTGGAATATGAAAGTATTTTTGATGTTTCATTCATAAAGTGAACATTGTTATCCTGTCAACCCCAGAGTGACTACTGGTTGGACGATAACTTCTGGTCTAAAATCCTCTAATAAGGTCACACCTAACAGTGTGTTTGTAACATTTAACAGGGTTGGGTCTTTAGAGACCTCACTTCAGAAGAGTGAACAATTTTGGATTGCTGGTCTTAGGTGGTTTTTCCCTTCACAGGGTTTCCACGTTAAATCTCTCGTGTTATGTGTTGATTGTGATATTTGTTTGTTATCATACTTTACATATTACATGTTAGATCTAATCGGTAACTATTATAAAGCTTAGTCTGACAATCGGTAAAAACACAGACAATGAAAGTATTATATGTTTACTGAGTAGCAGAAGTTGTAGAATTGTTTTGGATTATACATTTTGACATGTGGGACACTGGATAACTGATTCACCCCCCTCTCAGTTATTCTAACAATTGGTATTAGAGCTTTGGTTGCTTAGAACAGAGTTTTAAGGACTCTAGCAAAAGGTCTCAAGATGTATAAGAGGGAAGTGCCAAATCTAAACAAAGATAACTTCATAGTATGGCA
Source organism: Chamaecyparis obtusa (assembly GCA_027943335.1). NCBI lineage: Eukaryota > Viridiplantae > Streptophyta > Pinopsida > Cupressales > Cupressaceae > Chamaecyparis > Chamaecyparis obtusa. Next base: position 4,998,843 of record BSBK01000703.1, read on the forward strand.
AAGCCGAATGAAGTTGCACATATTTGGAATTGGGAGTTCTACACTAGAACTGATGGAGAGTGGCTACATTGGATCGACACCAGGTCCCTTAACTCTTGATCAACTGAAGGATAGGCATGAACACAATATTACTATGATGGAACTTGCTGCTACCTATACCGATCCCGAATTTGATGACATCAAGGATTGTGATATAGCTAAGAAGATGTGGGACAAGCTGACTCTAATATACAGTGGAGATGCGAATGTTAAGAGAGCCAGAGCAGAAAGCCTAAGAGGTTGATTTGATGATATGAAGATGAAAGAAGGTGAAAACATTGTGCAATATACAAACAGACTAAAAGAGGTAGTGCATGCTATTAGAGCATCCAATGGAGTTATTGATGATGAAACAATAATAAGTAAGATTCTCAGAACTTTGCTGCCAGTTTATGTGATCAGGATCTCTGCAATTCATGAAACAAGGGCTACATCCAACCTCACCCTTGACACTCTGATCGGTAAGCTTACAACCTTTGAATTGAATAACTTTGACAATAGTGTTGTACCTTTTGTTGAATCTGCTTTCATGTCTTCTTTGAAGATTGGTAAGTCTAGTAGTAGGAATGATAAGAATAATGATAGTGACAGTAATACCGATGACGAACTTGATGAGCTTGAATCTCTTATGACTAGAAGATTGCCCAAAGGTAAGGGAAGGTATAGAGGCAAGTTACCTCTAGCATGTTTTAATTGTAAAGAAGTTGGCCACATCACTGCTAGATGTCCAAACAAGAAAGATGATGATAGATCCAAAGACCAATTTGAAGGAAGCTATGGGAGAAGAGTCAACAGAGGCTACTAACACAACAATAGAGACAACTGAGATAGCTATGACAAAGGGAAAAAGGTATGTTACATAGCTGAAGAATTTGAATCTGAATCTGACACTGATGATGATGTAGAAGTAGTATTTGTTGCTATGAAGGATGATTTAGAGGAAGAAGAGAAACATGAAGAGACAACACTAATCTCTAAAGTAAGCAGAAATGATACATGGATCATAGATAGTGGCTATACACATCATATGACTGGTGATATAGAGAAATTTGATCTGCTTGATGAATATGATGGTGGATCTATTAGAATGGAAAATGATGCACCTTGTGTGGTGAGAGGTAAAGGTTCACTGATGATTACTGATAGAATAAAATGTGAGAATGCATACTGGGTAGATGGACTGAACTACAATTTATTAAGTGTGGCACAACTGAACAACTCAAGTCACCGAATTGCTTTTGAGAGCAGAAAGGTAAGAATCTATGATGATGGAGGAAGACTTGTTGGAGCCGGTACACAATCCAGAGGTAATCTATTTTATCTTGATATTGATCAGTCTTCTTGTTTATTAATGAAAGATGAAGATGCATGGTTGTGGCATAAGAGGTTATGTCATGTGAATTTTGATAACATGATCAAGATTCGTAAGAAGAAAAGAGTTAGAGGGTTGCCTAACTTGTCAAAACCGGATCATGCTATGTGCCATGAATGTTAGAAAGGTAAGATGACTAAATCTAGTTTTAAAAGCAAAGACTACTCAACAAAGAAGATACTTGAGTTGGTTCATACCGACCTATGTGGTCCTATGAGAACTCAGATCTATTATGGTGATAGATACTTTATTCTTTTTGTTGATGACTATACTAGACTGATGACTGTTATGTTCCTGAAATAGAAATCTAAAGCTTTTAAGATGTTTAAATGGTATAAGGCGAAGGTAGAAAAAGAGATTGGAAAAGAAATTAAATGCTTAAGATCTGATAGAGGAGGTGAATTTATCTTTGATGAATTTATTAATTTCTGTAATGAGAATGGTATTAAGAGACAGGTCTCTACACTGAGAACACCTCAGTAGAATAGGATTGATGAAAGAAAGAATAGGTCAATCATTAACTGTGCTAGAACACTAATGCTGTAAAAGAATGTTGCTCAGACATATTGGAGGGAATCTATTAGTACAATTATATATGTGCTTAACCAAGTACAACTGAAGAAGGACACCAACTGGACACCTTATGAGCTATGGTTTGGACACAAACCTACTGTAAGTTATTTCAAGATGTTTGGAAGCAAATGTTTTATTTTGAAAGATGACAGAAATGGGAAATTTGATTCTAAAGGAGATGAAGGAATATTCTTAGGATATTCTACTAAGAGTAAAGCATACAAATGTCTAAATAAGGTTACAAATAAGATGATTGAAAGTACTAATGTCTGTGTTGATGAGTATGATGACAAGAACACAAAAGAAAGAAAGGAACTAGAAGACTATGGTAGATTCACTTACATTGAACTTCTTGACTATCTATCGAAGTTGCAACCTGTGATAACCAGTCAGCAAGAAAATAACCCCGAGGAACAAGACAGGGAAACCGATGAACAAGATGGTGCTACCGAGCAGGCACTTGAACCTGAACAGGATGAACAAGAAAGAAGAAACTGAGTACTAGCTAGTTTTTTCAGAAGAAATCACCCTGAGACACAAATTATTGGAAACAGACAAGATGGAATGTAGACAAGAAGCAAAACAAGACAAGGTACATGTCTAGTTTGTGAATTTGAACCAAAGAATGTGAAAGTTGCATTAGAAAATGAAGAATGGGTTAATGCAATGAAGGAGGAAATAGAACAAATAGAGAAAAACAAAACTTGGTCCTTAGTACCCCAACCTAAAGATAAGAATGTTATCGGTACTAAATGGATATTCAAAAACAAATTGAATGAAAATGGTGAAGTGACAAGAAATAAAGAGAGATTGGTATGCAAGGGATATACACAGGAAGAAGGCATTGATTATGGTGAGACATTTGCACCTGTTGCTAGATTGGAAGGAGTTAGAATGTTACTTGAAGAAGAGGTATACTTGAAGAAGAGGTCTACACAAAACAACCTGAAGGATTCATTGATCTAGAAAATAGAAACATGGTATGTAGATTACACAAAGCTTTATATGGTTTGAAGCAAGCACCAAGAGCATGGTATGAAAGACTGCATACTTACTTGTAAGTATTGGATTTGTAAGAACTAGTGAGAACAACAATTTGTACATGAAAGGTGATACTAATGACACTATTGTTATTGCTGAAATTTTTGTTGATGATATTATTTTTGGAGGTCAAGATCATGTATGTAAATCTTTTGCTGATGACATGAGGAATGAGTTTGAAATGTCTATGTTCGGAGAGATTAAATTATTTCTCAGATTACAAGTGATTCAATAGAGTGATGGGATATTCATCACACAGTCCAAGTACATAAATGAAATCTTGAAGACATTTGGCATGGACGATGTTAAACTTGTGGGAACACCAATGGCTACTGGAAGTAAATTGACAAAGGAAGATGAAACTATAGAGGTAAACTAGACACTTTACCAATCCATGATTGGTAAGCTCATGTATGTAGTTCACAGTAGACCAGATATAGCACATGTTGTGGGAATTGTTGCTAGATATTCTGCTAGTCCTAGAGAATCACACATGATTGCTACTAAAAGGATCTTAAGATATCTGAAAAAGATAGAGGATTATGGATTATGGTATCCTAAGGAAGGTAAGTTTGAGTTGAAGGTTTATACTGATGTTGATTGGGATGGAAATGTGGATGACAGAAAAAGTACCACCAAAGGAGCATTTTTCTTTGGTGAAAGACTTGTAACCTGGACAAGTAAAAAGCAATTTTGTATTTCTCAGTCTACAGCTGAAGCAGAGTATGTTTCTGCTGCTACTAATTGCTCAAACATTGCATATATCAAGCAAGTGTTGGAAGGAATGAATGAGGTAATCACTGACCCGGTGATCATATACTGTGACAACACAAGTGCTATTAATATTTCAAAGAATCCTGTGATGCACGCTAAGACAAAGCATATATCAATTAAGTATCACTGCTTAAGAGAACAAGTGAAAGAGAAGCAAGTGAAGTTAGAATTTGTTACATCTAAAGAACAACTTGTAGACATTTTTACAAAGCCTCTACCGAAGGACACATTTGAATATTTAAGGACTAGACTTGGGGTTCGTCCCCTGTCTATCGGTCACTAATGTGATTTGGATGTTTCATCAGCCTAATCTTATCAGAAGATCATTCATGTTGATGCAACATAGTTCACACTTTGGATTTTGTTCAAGGTTGTGATTAAGTTTGAAGAATTGAAATAGATTGGGATATCAGTATACTAAGATACTGAGGAAGTAATGGACAACAGAGAGTTACTTAGCTATTGCAAGAGTCGATTATTTATTTATTTCTTTGGCATTATTGTCAAAGGGAGAGATAAATAATATGAAAAATAAAAGGAGATATGCACTGAATGAAGAATCTGTAATTTAAGATTACTGAGGAGTTGATGATTAGATATGCAAGATGATTAAATCAGTATTATGTTTTCATTGATGTCAACTAGCTTGACAATACTTATCTTGTAAGTTACTATACCGACACATATGAAGGAAGGTGAAAGAGATGAAGAACATAAATATCTACATGAGGAAGATGTATATGACAAATGAGGATAAGGAATACACTAAGTAACTTGTTGATGAGTCTATGACTTGATGAAATTGACTTTATTATGTTGCATTCATCTATGATGAAGAATAGAGCTGAAAGACACAAAGCAATGTTATCGGTAAATAAAGCATTTTAGTATACACCGATGAAATGTAGTGTATACCAAGCGCAGTATTAACCGAGCTTGTGTTCACCGACACATTTCTTTATTAACCGAGCAAAACAGAAAGGAATTAAATGATCAGTTTAGCTGATAAAGTGATGAGCTGTAAAGTGTATGAAATCAAGGTAACAGATAAGGTTTGTTATGAAGATCAACGACTAACATAAATAAAAAAGGATCTAATAGAGCAGATTGAAACTTGTTACTGACACATCAACCGAGGAAGCTTAAAGCAACAAAATCTATGAATATGATTAAGCGAGAAAATCTAATGGAGGAAAAGAAAATGATTTACTTGTCTATATAAGAGACATTGATTTCATTATTGAAATGGGCCGGAAGAAGAATATACTGCAGAATTGTCATGTGGAGAAGTTTTCATGCATTCTGATCATACTGGTTAATAAGAACTGAGCTGCAAAACAATTATCGAGCTACAAAGAGTAATTACCAACGGACAGTAAGTTGATTGAATCTAAAGTGTTGCATTGATCAGAAATATTTGAATGAGCTGAACATTGATCTGTAAACTGCAAACTAAAGTTGTTTTAAGGCAAATCATCTACTATTACATATTTAACCATTGTACATAGTCAAATCTCTTAACCGAGTGGACTATGAAAGTATTTTTGATGTTTCATTCATAGAGTGAACATTGTTATCCTGTCAACCCCAGAGTGATTGCTGGTTGGATGATAACTTTTGGTCTAAAATCCTCTAACAAGGTCACACCTAACAGTGTGTTTGTAACCTTTAATAGGGTTGGGCCTTCACCGACCTCACTTTAGAAGAGTGAACAATTTTGGATTGCCAGTCCTAGGTGGTTTTTCCCTTCATAGGGTTTCCACGTTAAATCTCTTGTGTTATGTGTTGATTGTGATATTTGTTTGTTATCATACTTTGCATATTACATGTTAGATCTAATCGGTAACTATTATAAAGTTTAGCCTGACAATTGGTAAAAACACAAACAGTGAAAGTATTATATGTTTACCGAGTAGCAGAAGTTGTAGAATTGTTTTGGATTATACATTTTTACGTGTGGGACACTGGATAACTGATTCACCCCCCTCTCATTTATTCTAACACTATTGCTAGACTAGAAGGAGTCTGCATGTTACTTGCTTATGCTGCACATAAGAAATTCAAAGTCTATCAAATGGATGTTAAGTCAGATTTTTTGAATGGAATACTAGAAGAGGAGGTCTAGATAGAACAACCATAAGGGTTTGTTTATCCAAATCAGAAAGACATGGTATGTAGAATGGACAAAGCTTTACATGGATTAAAGCAAGCACCAAGAGCATGGTATGAAAGGTTACATACTTATCTTTTAAGTATTGGTTTTGTAAGAACTATTGAAAACAATAATTTGTACATGAAAGGAGGATTTGATGATACTATTTTGATTGCTAAAATATTTGTGGATGATATAATTTTTGGAGGAAAAGATCATAATTGTAAATCATTTGCTGATGAGATGAAAAAGGAATTTGAAATGTCAATGTTTGGAGAGATTAAATTCTTTCTAGGCTTGTATGTTATTCAGCAAAATGATGGAATTTCCATCACACAATCAAAGTACATAAAGGAAGTATTGGGAACATTTGGCATGGAAGATGCTAAACCAGTAGGAACACCGATGGTCATAGGTTGTAAATTAATAAAAGATGATGAATCTACAGAGGTAAATCAGACATTGTACCGATCTATGATTGGTAAACTGATGTATGTAGTACATAGTAGACCTATGTGTACTAGAATTTGTCCTTCATAGGGTTAGTATTGACAATAATTGAATAAAATAACTAAATTAACCACAAAGGAAGAGCTATTTTAACAAATAAAGATAATTAAGCACTCTATGGATCTCTAACTAGGGATGTTAATGGTGAAGCTCTCAGCAAGCCTCCATTAATGACAGTCCTAGAATGAGAATATATGATAAAGCAAGATAAAATAGTTCAATTCCAAATTGAAATGCTTAATTAACTTCTAAATTTTCCTTCCTAGCTCAAAATCTCAAGACAATTCTCATATTTGTGGATGAATTATGAGTGAATTAGGCCTCCCTTTTATAGGATTTTGCAAGGGTAGGGGGTGTAGTATAGTTGATCAAGGTTAAGTTGGGGTTGAGTCTTTGGTTCCACCCTTTCAAGACAATTTAAATATTGTGTCCTCAAAGCTTGGGACAAGAAGACAAGATGAGTGGACAAGATGCTCTTTCAATTTGAGTGATTGAGATTCATTTTGGCTTGATCCATGTGAGTTCTTTCTTTAAATCCTATTGGTTGGAGCTTTTTCCTCCGATGTGGCGTTGAGAGAAATTAGGATTTAATTAATTGATTTTAATTCATTTATTTAGCCAAGTGTACCCCTTGAATGGTTTGAGTTTATTTAATTCCAAACTATACAATTAATTGAATTAATTGCACATTGATTTGATTTAACTTGATTAAAATGCTCTTGATTTTGATTTAAATTGAATTGAAGCTTGATTTTAATTTTGATTGGCTAAATGCTCATTTCGATTCAATTGCCTTGATTTTGCCTTACCTTGATTAATCACTTAAATGATCCTGCCCACTTTTTGGTAATTACAACCTGATATAGCACATGCAGTGGGGATTGTGGCTAGATTCTCTGCTAATCCAAAGGATTCACATATGGTTGCAGTAAAAAGAATCTTAAGATACTTGAAGAAAATAGAGGATTATGGTTTATGGTATCCTAAGGAAGGCAATTTTGAACTAAGAGTTTACACTGACACAGATTGGGCTAGAAATATAGATGACAGAAAGAGCACAACCGGAGGAGCATTTTTCTTTGGTGAAAGACTTGTAACTTGGACAAGTAAGAAACAACCTTGTATTTCTTAGTCTACTACTAAAGCATAGTATGTTGCTGCTGCTACAAACTGTTCAGACATTTCTTATATCAAATAAGTGTTGGAAGGGATGAATGAGGTAATCACTGAGCCGATGATTATATACTGTGACAACACTAGTGCAATAAATATTTCTAAGAATCCTGTAATGCATTCAAGGACAAAGCATATTTCAATTAAGTATCACTACTTAAGAGAACAAGTACAATAGAAGCAAGTCAAACTTGAATATGCTACATCAAAGGAGCAACTTGCTGATATTTTTACCAAGCCTCTACCGAAGGACACTTTTGAATACTTAAGGACTAGATGTGGGGTTCGTCCCCTGTCTACCGGTCACTAATGTGATCTAGAGGTTGCATCAGCCTAATCTTATCAGAAGATCATTCATGTTGATGCAATATAGCTCACACTTTGGATCATGTCTAAGGTTGTGAAAGATTTGAGGAGATAGAACATAGATTTACATATCAGTATACAAAGATACATTGTCTACACCAAACAACAGAGAGTTACTTGGCTATTGCAGAGTTGTATGTTTTATATTTTTCTTTGGCATTATTGTCAAAGGGAGAAATAAATGGTAAGGAGAGAAGGCTCGAATATGAAATATCTATCTAAGAGAGAGATAATATGAGAACATAAGGAATTTGAGAGTTGAAAAGATCAAAACCGTAGCGGAGAGTCTTCACTTGTAATGTTGTTATGTAGCATAGTGATTAAACATATTAAAATATCAAGCTAGGGAGAGCTTATCGAGCTACAACATTTACTTACATAGTTGTAGAATACATGTTTGGTATGTGCATGGCATATTTTTCATATTGCTTGTGTTGCCATCAATGCCAAAGGGAGAGATTGATGAACTAAAATTGATTGAATACCTAAATGACTTGAAGACCAGTGATTAGAGATCACCGAGTTACTGAAATGATATGTAAGATAATTAAATCAGTCATTATGTTGTCATTGATGTCAACTAGTTTTGACATTACTTATCATGTTAGTTACAAACATCTAAACATCTGTAAAAAGAGAGAAAAGATGAAGAACTAAGATATCTACATGGAGAGAGATGGATATGACATATAAGGATAAGGAATACTTTGGTAACTTGTTGATGAGTCTATGATCTCATATTGTTGACTTGATTATGTTGCATTAATCTATTATGAAGGAGGAAGCAAAATTGTACAAGGCAATGTGGTTGGTAAATGAACCACTTCGGTATACACCAAGCTAGTGTAGTGTATACTGAGTGATAGTATTAACCAAGCTTGTGTTCACCGACGCATTTCTTTGTTAATCAAGTATGGATGAAAGTATTAAATGCTTAGTTCAGCCGACATAAAATGATGAACTAGAAATTGTTATGATTTCGAGATTGAGGATAAAATTTGTTATGAGATCCACAGCTGAAAAAATTCAAAGATCTAAAGGATGGAAATAAAATGTGTCATTGACACAACTGCCGAGGAAGGTTTAAGAGGCAAAATCAATGAAGAAGGATAAGCGACAAAATCTAATGGTTGATATGAAAATGATTTATCTATCTATAAGAGATATGAGTTTCTTTATTGGAACATGCCGGAAGAAGGAAGACTGTAGAGATTTCATGTGAATACAGTTTCATGTATGCTTGATCAGACTAGTTGAAGGAGAACCGAACTGTAAAACATAACCGAGCATCAGAGAGCTATTACTGAGTGAAAGTAAGTTGAGGAAGTGAATTAAAATATTGATCAGAGGATTTGTATGGGCTTAGAATAGATCTGAACATCTACAAATTAAGTTGTATTGTAATAAGATCAACTAGTGTTTCAGTTTAACCATTGATACAAAAAATCTCCTAACCGAGTGGACTTAACCGTCTTATGTTATGCCCCTATGTCATTCAAGGAATGTACATTGTTATCTTATTGACCCCATAGTGAATGCTGGTTGAAAGTTAACTGTTAGTCTTAAATCCTCTAACAAGGTCACACCTAACAGTGTGCTTGTAACCTTTAACAAAGTTGGCTCTTTATTGAGCTCACTTTAGAAGAGTGAAAATTATTTTGGGTTACCAGTCCCAGGTGGTTTTTCCCTGAGTAGGGTTTCCATGTTAAATCATTGTGTTATGTGTTTTTGTGATGATTTTTTTATTGTCATACTTTACATACTACATATTTGATTTGGTCAGTAATCACAGTGAGTTAATTAATTGGTAATCGGTAAAAGGCATAGACAGTTTAATAGTTTATGTTACTGAGCTGCATAATCTATTGAAATTATTTTGAGTGTTACATCTTTGTATTTGGGACTGTAGGATAACTGGTCTAACTGATTCATCCCCCTCTCAGTTATTCTAACATAATTTTCATATGATAGACCCTAGTGAAGTAGGATGACACTTTAGGACAATGCGATAATCTGTATACAAGTGGGGCGATATACCCTAATACAATGGTGCGATATTTATCTGAACTATAGTTGACACTTTAAAGTGTCATGTGATATTTCTCACTGAAGACAAATGAAATTTAATCAGAAAATAATAAGGAATCATGTTTGACTAAAAATCTTCATTTTGATCAGTTGTTTTGACTAAGCCAACAAAGTGACAATGTGTAACAACAAGTTTAACAATAATTTTGATGTTTTAAAGGCAATTGTGGCACACAAAGTAGTCCCAATCAAGCAAGGGACAATTTTGTTTTGCATGATACAAGAATTTGTGAGGTCTCAAAGGAAAACTCCATGAATAGAATCGTAATGTATGTGTTCAAATAATTTCCATAGGTCTTGTACAAATCAAAGACACATCAAGAAAGTTCTACCTAAGGTCAAGAGGGAAGTGATTCAACCTTTTCCCACAACTTGATGTTCTTAGCCCCATAATTACATGGTTGAGTGGCTTTTCCAAGGACTATGAAAGTTATGGATCAATTGGAAGAGAACAATGCTCGAATCACACATCTTTCCATATTGCCATATTCAAGCTTTAGCATCCAAGGGAACACATATGGTGAGTGTCTTTGGGTGATCTGGGTAAGTCCACTTGGATCAATCCTTGTACAAAGGAATTCATATGACCAAAATGGCCAGCCTCTAAATCCTAGGCTCTTAATAAGGGTCTATGTTTGTGACTACCCCCTGTAGTTCCGCAAGAGGAATTAAGGCCTATAGCCCTACAAGCACCCAAACTGCAGAGTCTTGTAAGCAATATTTAGACCTCTTGGCCCTACATAAGTTGAATGTACTTCCCTTGTAAATAAGTGCCTAGTTAAATGTAGTCTCACTTAGCAAGATTTAGGCAAATAGGCCCTACACGTGAAGAAGCATTAGAAGTAGAAATATCCATGTCTTCACTCTCTTTGGATTAAAGGAAACATGTTTTTTATAGTGGGGTGGATCAATCAGGTTCACTTGTTCCCCACTTGGGTCGTTCCCAAAATATTGCTCTCTTAGCAGGCCCTCAAAAGGTAAATGCAAGAAAGTAAATGGATAATTAATAGAGGTCTAGATTTCTGATTTTCCATAAAGAGAAGAGAATACTCTCCTACTCCATAGTGTCTCCCAAACACATCAAACACTTTTTAATTCACCAAAAGAACACTAATTAAGCTAGGTGCCTAGAAAATAAAGCATATGAAAGCACAATGTTTATTTGTATCTCCCAAGGCAACCTACAAAACCACAAGTTAGTAGTTTTAGCAATGCAACTTCTTTAACAAGTGATTCCTACAAAACCACAAGTTGGGGCTCAAAATAGTATGCAAATCAAATCAACAACCCTACAAAACAACTTGTTAGATTCTGTTAGAAAACCAAAAAACCAAAAAATGCAAGAAAATGCAAGCAAACTCGGTCAAAACTCAGACTATGACATAAAATAAATCTGGACGAAGCTTCACAATTTGCTAGGAAAATCATACGATAGTTCTCTGTGAGCTAGATGATATTTCAAAACGATGCGATAGACTGTAAATAGGTTGTGCAATAATTTGCCTGAAGGAATATGATATTTCTCTGTATTACAGAGCGATATTCCAGACAGTATGAAATGTTGCCTAGTAGTGTTAAGAAATATCACACAGGTATATGTTGAAATGTCGTATGACTTTTTGGGCTGCAAAATAAATGATAAACTTGCGACAATAGAAATCCAAAAATGCAAGAAATGGAGCTAGAAAAGTATATCAAGCCCCACGGTGGGCACCAAAAATGTGTGGTCAAGATGTGACACACTTCTATAAACCATTATTCTTGAGAGAATCCATATAATGAGATATTCCAAGAGGTGTCTTATAGCTTCTTATCTATGGCGTGCAAGAATGTAAGCAGTATGGATGATGGCTCTCAAATGAACCTCAATAAGAAACCCTTGCAAGGTACACCATGGAATGGAAGATTAAAAATGAAGATGCAAGCATGAAAGATCTAAATGAAATGCAAGATCTAAGGTAGAATGCAAATGCAAGAAAAAGAAAGAAAAGCTAGTCTATCAAGATTACAATACCTCCTAGTTAAGCTATGTGATTTAAGCTAAATGTGACAAGGAAATGCTAAGCTAAGAATGAAAGTAAGCTATAATGTTCTTAAGAATGCAAATAAACAAAATGATAGCATAACAATAGCATAAGTGAATGAGATGTGAGAATGAGGAGAGATCCTCCTTTTAAAGAATTTAGAAATGAATGGACGGTCAAGATTAAGAGGCAAAATCCAAGGGTGGAGAATAATCCCTATTTTGACTTTAGGGCACAAGATTCTCAAGAGGCAAAATAAAATGGATGAGAATGGTTAGGTAGAAATGAGTGGTGAGGATTAAGAGGCAAAAGAGATTCCACTCATGTGAAGATAAAAAGCCTTTTTATTTTCTTTTTAAGTTAGGAAATTCCTTTTTCATGTGCACACATAGGATAAAGTGGATTTTATTTAATTAAAAGGGGACATGTTCTTTTAATCAAATAAAACTTAGGATAAAGTGGTCAAAGTTTAGGATATCATCAAATAAATAGATAAAGTGATGATTTTATCAAGAGATAAGATTGATTAAGTATAAGATAAAGTCTAATATTTTAAATGTTTAATGTTAGAGTGGAGCTCAAGGTTTGCTAGACTATTTTTGGGTAGTTACAGTCCCTAATGGCCTGGGAAAAAATTCGCAGACCTAAAGAGATGGGTGGTTTAGGATAAAAAACATAAAAGATAAAAGTAAAGCCCTAGGAGAAAAATTTATTTGGAGAATGTATTCCAACTCCAGTCTGAGATGGGTTGATCCTTAGACATAAGTATCTTAGAGATGGATCCAACATCCTGGTTTAGAATGGCTAATCCCCCTAGGGGCTCTAAACTATGGAATTCATGATGAACTACAAAGGACTTATCGTGGATAGACTTACTTGAAACTTAGGGGAGAGAAATCAAGCATTATTTTGGGATGACTTGTGGGAAGGTTATGAAATCCCAAGCACTCATTATAATATAAGAAATGCTAGAAGTATCTTGGAAGCTCTTTGGGTGAAGCATGTTGCGGATTACATTGAATCCCCCAACAATGATATTTATTTAGGATGGCAATGGAAACCCCTAGAATACACTAACATCCCAGAAGAGGAGAAGAAGCTTCTCCTGGGAATCCTCAGACAAAGAAAAGTGTCTTTTAATAAGGGTATAGATGGTTTAATATGGGATGGATCCAAATTTGGCACTTATAACACTAAGGATGGATACAATGTACTAATCAAATAAAAATTACGGCCTAAATCTGAAATCCCCCTTAATCCATGTTAGGATAGAAACTACCTCCCCAAAGCTGGACTTTTCTCTTGCATAGCCCTACAGAAGAACATTTAAACAACAAATAGCTTTACTAGGATGTGTTATGAAGGACCAAGAAGATGCCCTCTTTGGAAGAAAGAGAAAGAAATTGCAGATCATATTTTCCTCAATTGCGATTTCTCCCTTAAATGTTGGAAATGGTTATGTAATAAACTAGGATGGATTACAACCCTTCCAAATAACATCATTAGCTTGTTTCAATGTTGGCCCAACCTAAACAAACAAAGTATCTATAACATATTATGGAAAATTTCCCCTTCCATTATGATTTGGGAGATATGTAAGGAAATAAATAAATGTATTTTTAAGGAAAATAATGGCTAGAGAACAACTAATCAATAAAATATAAGATAAAATCATTGAGGTATCCAATAATGGGATCCTTAATCACATTTGGAAGGACACCAATATGTCATACTGGGATGAAAAAATTAGGATTAGATGGACCGGTCTCAAATTAGCTCCTGTTGTAGGCTCGGGTAACTGGGATACCAAAAAGAGGAGGCAAGAATGTAATTGGCACCCCCCCTAGAGAGGTTGGTTCAAGTTCAATTTTGATGGAGCCTCACAAGGAATCCTAGGGGATGCAGGTATAGGTTGCATCATCCATGATGAGTCTACAAGAGAGATAATATCAATAGCTAAACCCTTTGGTTATGCTTCCAAAGACATGGCTGAACTCTTTGCCTTAATTAAGGGACTTAGATTGTGTAAAGATTTGATGATAGAAAATTACAAGTGGAAGGAGATTCTGTAATAATTATCAATGCATTAAGAAAAGGCAACATGCCGAATTGGAGGCTCAATTTCCTCTTAGCTAATGCTCTCAACCTCACTAATACCTTTAGAATATGTACCTTTAATCATATATACCAAGAAGGGAATGTTAAAGAAGATATGTTGGATAACAAAGGGGCAGATGGAATTTGTTTTACCAATGTTGATCCTCTTTTAGACCAATCTAAAACTTACCATTAGTGATCTATGACATACCATTAACATGGTGATATTTTGAGGTGTTTAAATATAGATGCCCAGACATGTGTAAGGAGATGTGTATATGTTGACCTTATGATTGATATTTAGTCATATTTCCTATTATTATTTTACATACATACATACATACATACGTACATATGTATGTATGTATATATATATATACATACATATATATGTATATATATGTATGTATATACATACATACATATGTATATGTAAATATGCATTTTTTTAAATTTCTTATATACACATGTATATATAAATATCTATCTCATATTTACATATACATATTTATATATTGAAATATGAATAGATACTTTCATTCCCTCCCCATATACATTTATCCTTATTCACCCTTTGCTTTGAGGAGATTACACTTGTCTGGGTAGTTATATTTATTTATTCCTACTAATGCTTGTTTTATCTCTTCTTTAGTCCATCCTAGTGGGCTTCCATATTTAAGTTTTAAGCCTTTAGCATGCTTATCAATTCGTTATATCATTTGTTACCTGACCTGGCATTAATTTGAGTTGTCTTTGCCCACCTTTCTAACTCTGAAAAGTAGTAATGACATCATTAATTGGGATGGCGAGAGGTAAAATTATGGTATTTTAAGTTTTGTGTTTATTTTTATCCACCTCAACCATTTCCTTTTTGGAGTATGTGAGATCATTAATATTATGGACTCCCACACCTTAATTTGGAAATTATTTTCGTGCATAGCTAGCTCACACAGATTATGGGTGATCTTGTTAGGAGAAATAAAAGAATAGAAACAAGATCAAAAAATAATCCAAGAAGTGAAGTGCAAGAAGGATTTTACCATAAACCAAATGTGAGAGAGATGCAGATCAAACACCAAAACTAAGATAATACTCCAAGAATCCAACAAGAGACAAGAGATTTTTGTAAGGGGAAAAGCAAAGAAAAACCCCTTTGTGTATTATGAATGAGACATGAAAAGCCTATAAAGAGAGATAAATAATATGAGCAAGAAGCTCAATACAATATGATAGAGCTACTATGCAAGAGGAGAGAAATTGTGTGAAAGAATTGTGAGAAAAATTAGTGTCAAGTGTGTGGAGAAACATCTCTTAAGTAGAGATGAGTGAAGGAGTTTGCATGTAACTCCCTATGTGTATGAGTGCCACATTCATACAAGTGTGAGCATCCCCATAAGGAGGAATAACCTATTTTCCTTATTAAAGGAATTACAAAATGTGAGTTGTCCTCCTACTTGGACTAGAGGACAAAATTACATGTAGAGATTCTTTTAGGAATATCCTAAAATAATTAAAAGGAAGATACCTTGGTTTTTCCTAAAATTAAATAAAAAAACCAAGGAAAGATTACTAATTCTAACAGATCTAGGCTACTTCAAGAGGTTTCTACTTGTATTTAACCAGACTTAATTATTATTGTTAGTGTTAGCTAATTCTAACATTTAGTTCACTTTCTGTTTTGGCTTGTAACTTGTGGATCACTGTTTCTTCCTTTTGTGAGCTTGAGTTTAAGGCCAGATTACAATTGCATCGTTAGTTTCATTCCAATGTTTACTCCATGATTTATTCTGGCATTGGCTATATCTTTGTAATATTTACATCTTGTAAATTATCAATGATTAATAGAATTCATTGTTTAGCAGTTATGTTTTGTTCTGTTTATTTTTCATGGAAGTTTTGCTTGTTTCTTTTATAGCTAGATCTAATTATTCTACAGCTTACAACTGCACAAAATTTTACATGGTATCAGAGCTAAGGCTACTAGGAAGAAGAGTAAATCATTTTCTTTTGCAGGTACAAAACATTAGAGCTCAAAGAATGAAATTTTCAGCCTCTATCATTCTCATGCCATTCAACTATTTTAAATGCACGCCACAGATTTTGCCTTGGCCCACAAATAGAGGCTTGTATCCAACAATTATGGCAATAGAGGTTGAACCAAATTCTGCATCAAAGATAGGTCAAGGTCATGGTCTCTTCTCATGGGCCTTGCCTTCTTTTCCTCTTTAGTGACATCATGTCAGTGGACCTGTCATGCCTCTCTTTTCAACATAATGGAGGGTTTTTTCTACTGTTTGTGTTGATGATTCTTTGCTTCCATAGTTGATCAGTTGTATAGACAATTGATACCTATATTTTCAACCAACACTTTGTTCTTGCATAGTTGAGTAGTGTCAATAGGGTCACTCATACAGATTTATGTGTCATCTGCATCCTTGAATGATAGATGTTTTGCATTTGTTTTCCATCTATTCATTTTTTGGGAGCACATATGCAGATTATTATCTTCTGTATCTTCGATTGACATATGTTTTGCCTTTGTTTGTCATCTATTCATGATTCAAGTAGTGTCGCTAGGGGCACTCATGGAGATTGATTCTGATCTTCATTTTGGTTTCAAAGGAATCTCTTCATTCAGCACCATGGTAGTTATCATTTGATAGATGTCCGTAATTTTCTTTTCACAAAAGATTTTCAGCTGCATCTTTTCTTTGCATTAGTTTTTATTCTTCTTAGTTAGAATTAAAGGGGGGTGTTAGTGTTAGCTAATTCTAACATTTAGTTCACTTTCTGTTTTGGCCTGTAACTTGTGGATCATTGTTTCTTCCTTCTGTGAGCTTGAGTTTAAGGCCAGATTACAATTGCATCGTTAGTTTTGTTCCAACATTTTCTCCATGATTTATTCTGGCATTGGCTATATCTTTGTAATATTTACATCTTGTAAATTATCAATGATTAATAGAATTCATTGTTCAGTAGTTTTGTTTTGTTCTATTAATTTTTCATGGAAGTTTTGCTTGTTTCTTTTATAGCTAGATCTAATTATTCTGCAACTTACAACTGCACAAAATTCTACAATTATTTCCAACATGTAATTGCAAAGAGCCTAACAATGGACACTCCCATTCATATGCTGTCTAGGAAGAGGGAAATATCTTTTTGGGGTGAAGTTACAGATCTAAGACTTAAAAATGTTATGAAAGAGAAACACAGTCTAATTATAAGAGAAATGTTGAAGATTGTTGGTAAGGAATTCTCCATGTTGGTTGATAGACTGAAGACAAACACAAAGGTTATAGCCATGTTTGCAACAACCATCTTGCATGTTGACAATGATAAGGCAACCATTAGTGACCTCTGCAAGAACTTGTTTAAAAATTTACTCCTAACAGAACTAGACATTGTCCTAGATAACATTGATGATAATCTTTGCATTCCTAAAATGAGTGACTTTGGGGTGAGGAGTTTACCTTTCTCAGTTTTTCCCATTCTGGTTATTAACGATTATCCAACCTTTGCAAAAAGGTTTCCCACAATTCTTAGGAATTGGCACTTTCTCCTGAGTATCATGCATTTTCATGTTCGCAAGGAATGGAAGGGGTTTGACTGGTTCTTGGAGGTAGATAAGGTGGTAGTGATGATGACTCAAGCGAAGCTAAATCTAATGGGGCTAAGGCTAGTACCTTCAAAAAAGGAAGGCTCTAAGCTGATATAGACTTTATCTACTAGGATATTAAGTATGAACTACTTTTAAGTTTTATTTCAACATTACCTTTGGACTTAATCTTCATCCATTTTGGGATACAAATGATCTATAATTTACAAATTCTATATGTAAAAAACTGATTATCATCTTTTGCTACTATGTTCAAATGACTAAAGATTTTAATGGATATTAGGTTTATAAGGAGGGAATCATTTTATTCTGTGATTTGGTATCTCTGGTTTTATCCTATGTTTCTTTTCCTGTTATGGGTTGTTTCCCCTTTTCTACCTTTTCCCCTTTTTGTGTTTAAGTATCTTTGCAGATTGTACTCAGGATGCAGGTTTCAGAATGGATATGGAGTATATTATGTGATTATTAGGTTCTCTTGATTATTTGATAGCTTCATAACTAGGTATCTAGTCATTGTGATGGTTTCTCTATAAGAGATCCCTATCTATTTGATTAGCTATCCTCTTATGATATCTTGGGAACTACTTTACATTGTGAGTTGGTCAAGGTGGATGTTTCTGCTCTAGTCTTTTGATTTTGGGTATTTCGGCATTATCACACACACACAGACACAGACACATGCACGTTTATATTTATTATTTTCTTATTCATATTTATATTCTTGCAAGGTTGTAAAATTTTCCTTATTGCTCTATTGTAGCAGTAGTCTGTGGGTCCACTGTGCAGGTTTAAGACTTAATGCAGTCTTATTATGATATCATCTATCACAAAATATTCTTAACAAATGAATGATTTCTTGTTCTGCTATAAATTTGAGGATTTTTTTGGTGCCTAATGTTATTAGTAGATGTTTTCAGTTGAGATTCATCTTTGGATTGGTTCTAGGTGAAGAATTCAGTACTTTATGTACAAGGATTACCTCATCTGGTAATTATCTGTCTCTTCTAGGTTCATGGGGTTTTCTCTTTGGTGCATTTTGGTATCCTTGCTATTGTTTCTTTCCCTTTCACTTCAACTCTCCTTCCTTCATATAGATTTAAACACACACACACACACACACACACACACACACACACACACATATTGTTAGAGTAAAGTATTAATTTTATTAATTAACTTTATTCCTTTCTTAAGATGTCAACACTTTTATTTTTAGTTGTTTATATTTAAACACACATGCACTAGTTGATTTAAACTTATGCACTTGTTGTTTTAAATATAAACTTGCATGTATTAGTCTTGTAATAATTAAACTAATTATTACATGCACTAGGGTTTGCCTTTCAAGGCTTTCGATCTCCTTTATAAGGATGATCCATTGTCCATTTAATTCATTAATTAATTGAGGATATTTTCTTCTTCATTTTTTGAGTCAAACTCTTGCCCTCTTCTTGTCTCTACCTCCTTGTAATGGGTTTTTGTATGCAGGTGATCTTTGGGTTTTGTGGATTTGTATTGCTCAAATCCTACATGGTATTAGAGCCTAATTTGCTATAGCTTGTTCACGTTTGAAGGATTCAAATTAGAGATTTTTTGGTTGATTTGAAAGGTTTTGGTTATAGGTCTCAGATCTAGTATTCTCTATAGGATGATATATTTTTTTTAGCACTTTTTACAGGCGCTGCATGTGAAATCCTGAGAGATTCGACAATGTTCATCAGATCTGCTGTTTTAGATTAGTGCTTTTTTTTAAAAATATTTTTTTAATTGAAATTATGGGGTCCCTAAATTTTGGTGCACTTTGAGCTCAAACGGACCTCACCGTTGATCTCGCAATGCCCAAAAACCCCTGTTTCGATATAAAACACGTCCAATTTGGACAACATTGCAGGGAGAGGCAAAATGTTTTTGCCCCAGGGCCGTACGATTGTGCACACATCGCAAGGTAGGCTTCACTATGGAATTTTGGCAAAAAATAAAAATAAAAATAAAAAAGGGTGCACCGCCTTTGCCCCGCCCACGCGCCATCGCTCTGCCGCCACGTCGTTGCCTGCGCTCTACCCACCAATGGTTGTGGTCACCGCTAGTGCCAACAGTAACTGCTAGCAGCTACAGTTAAACCGCTAGTGCAATGGCTAAACCATCAGTGCATGGGGCCAGCATGTGACTAGGGGCCGGCGGCCCTTTGTTTTCAAAACAAATTTTTTTGAGGGGTTTTTTTTTCTCTTTTGGAGCATCTTTCACTGAAATTGGCATTCCGGGAGCTCCAAGCATCATTTTTTGACAAACGAGATATCGTTAGAAAGCTGGTTCTGAGCCTGACACTCTCATGGAGGTTAATCTAGTATTTTTTTGGTCATCTAGCTTGTTTTTTCTGCTATCAACGCTAGATTATCCTTTTTGCATTCTAGGGGGGCTAATTTTCTCAAATTAGCTCTATTTTTTTATCCAAAAGAAGCACCGAAAAGCTCTTCTCGAGCACCATCTAGATTTCTACCTATTTTCATCAGAAGTTTTTCAAGGTACACAAGATTCATATCTGAATCTTTTTTTCTCTTCTCTTGATAAAGCATATCATTCTAGGCTTAGGGGTTCGATATTTGGATTGTGGGGGGTGTTATTTTCTTGTTTCTATCGGTTAAACTAGATATTTATCAAAATAAAAAACCCTTCTAAAAAATATGGCTGAGACCTCTTCTTGTCTAGAACTTCTGACCCCACATAACTATCACACATGGAAAACCCTGATGACATGATTTCTCCACTCAAAAGGGCTCTGTCTTGTCTAGATGCAGTGCAGCTAGTATTACAGAGGCCCTTTGAGATCATGCAGCATCAGAACAGTATGGATGAGGCTATGGGGTTGATTTCTTTATAGATATTAGATAGCTTAAAGTTTCATCTTGATGGGTGCAACACCCCTCTAGCTATGTGGACCAAGCTAAACACCTTGTTTGGTACAGTGAATGAGTTCAGAGCACTTCAGATTGAGGCAAAGTTTACCTCTCTTGTACTTGATTCTTTTCCCTCTATTGAGGACTTTCTGATGAAGTTCAAATAGCAGAGATCTTTGTTACATAGATGTGGAAAGAAAAATATTGATAAAGAGTGCATTTATCTGATTCTGTCTAAGCTTAGGGGAAACTTTCAGATCTTCTCTTCTACCTTTCATTCTACCATGGATGCTTTGGGACCTACATTCACCATGCCCACTTTTGAGGTGTTCTGTGATTGTTTGACTAAAGAGCAGGCCAAACTTACTTAGTTGGACTCTCTAATAGGATCAAAGAACCAAGCATTGGTTGCCCAACCATCCAATGAAAAGCAGAAGTAGAAGCCGAAATAGATATCATATTCCTCTTGTCAACACTCTACTGGCCCACCATATTCTTCTAAGAAGGTGAAATAGAAGACTGAGAGACCTACATGTTCCTATTGTCAGAAGGGACCTCATGATGAGTCACATTGTTTTCAGAAGATATTTGATGGCTATGAGAAATAGATTGCAGATTTGCAAGCTCTTCTTCAGAAGAGCACTGCTTCCTCTCCATCCTCTTCTACCTCACAGGGGTATGCTTTTCAGTCTTCTTCCACATCTTCGACATCTGGACAGGATTTTGGATAGGGTCATGCATTAGGGGCATTCATTGCATCCCCTTCACAAGTCCCTTGGATACTAGATTCAGGTGCTTCTCACCATATGACATCTTCTCAAGGGGTCTTCTCTATTGTTGAGGCTTCTCCCATTCCTCATATTCTCATGGGGAATAACACTAACCTGACAGTCTACGGGAAAGGTTCAGTAGGAATTCAGGATGGCACATTCAATGATGTATTGTATGTTCCATCTCTATTTGTAAACTTTCTCTCGATTTATCAAATTACACACAGTGGATCAGGGAAGACAGTTGAGTTCACTAGAGATTCAGTCTTCATTTAGGATAGTGCGACAAGAGGCATTGTTGCTAAAGGGATAGTTGATCATTCCACCCATCTCTACACCTTCTCACACTTTAGTCCACCATCTCCATTATCATAGCACAACTCTCCTCTTTTGTGAGAGCATCATGTGGTGAAGTCAGGTCACTTGAACCTTTATATTATTCCTAAGATCACTGCTATGACTGCCACACCACATCCTGTTGAGGTCTTTTCTCTTTAGCAGGATTCTTCTTCAGCACTGCCTGACCCTCCAGGTCCATTCATCGAGCCACTAGGTGCACTTGTTGAGGATTCTACAGAGGAAATTCATCTCCTCGTTCATGACAATGTTAGCACACCTGTCACACCACCTACTTTGGGGATTCCCTTTCAGGATCCTCGTGTTTACTACTTTGAGCATCAGGTCGGCCTTCCAGTGACACCTCATCTTTCGAGGTTACCTCTTAAGTGTCCACTGACTTTCACTCCTATGCATTGGAGTCACAGTGGTTTGTTCATTGATCTAGGGGTTCTTTCATTCTGGGGGGGCTTTGGTGTCTCGTCCCTCTCTCATGGGGGGGCTGGTTGTACTTATGGTTTTGAGAGAGTCTCTTGAGCCATTTCTTTTTTTGCATTTTTTCAATCTCTTTTTGGAGTAGGGTTTTTTCCCACTGGGTTTTCTCTATTTCTCTATTTTACAGAGATTTGGTTGTGTTGGGTACCTCATCAGGCCATGTTGCCGGGACCCATTTTTATGCTTTCAACACTGTAGTTTCCTTTGCTTTCTTCTTGCATTGTTTGTAGCTACATTGTTGCTCATCTTAAGGGGGGGTGTTAGAGTAAAGTATTACTTTTATTTATTAACTTTACTCCTTTCTTAAGATGTCAACATTTTTATTTTTAGTTGTTTATATTTAAATACACATGCACTAGTTGATTTAAACTTATGCACTTGTTGTTTTAAATATAAACTTGCATGCATTAGTCTTGTAATAATTAAACTAATTATTACATGCACTAGGGTTTGACTTTCAAGGCTTTCAATCTCTTTTATAAGGATGATCCATTGTACATTTAATTCATTTATTAATTGAAGATATTTTCTTCTTCATTTTTTGAGTCAAACTCTTGCCCTCTTCTTGTCTCTACCTCCTTGTAACAGGTTTTTGTATGTAGGTGATCTTTGGATTTTGTGGATTTGTATTGCTCAAATCATATATATATATATATATATATATATATATATATATATATATATATATATATATATATATAATATTAAAGGTTAAAGGTTGTAAACAAATAATTTATTGTTATATATTATATTAATTATATATCATATTAATATAAAACTATTAGTTTTAAAAATAATTAGTTTTAAAAATATTATGTATAATATAAAATATAATTGTATACTAATAAAAGTATCTTCATAGAATTAGGGTTAATCATCAACAATAAGTGAAATAATAACTAAATACAACCATAATTGAGCAACTATTTAACAAAATCAATGACTAATTGAGCATCCTATGGCTCTCTAACTAAGATGTTAATGAATGAGCTCTCAACAAGCTCTCACTAATGACAGTCCTAGTATGAGAATGATAGAGATAAAATAATATGCTAAAGCTAACAATTATCAAGATGAATGCTAAAATTGCTCTCAAATGCCTTTCTAAACTCAAATTGCAAGAGGTTTGATGCAATTCTTAGATAGGTGGTTGATAATAATGAAGGATTTTGGCCTTCCTTTTATAGATTTTCCAATGGTAGGGGGTGTAGTTGTGTTTAATCATGGTTGAGTTGAGGTTAAGTCTTTGGTTCCACCCTTTGAAGACAAAGCAAAGTTTGTGTCCTCAAAGCTTGGGACAAGTAGACAAGATGGATGGTTAAGATTCCTTTTCACTTTGAGTGAATGAGATTCAATTTGGCTTGATCCATGTGAATGCCTTTCCTCAAATCTCATTGGTTGATTGATTTTCTCTCCTTTTGGTTTGTTGAGAGTAATTGATTTTTATTAATTGATTTAATTGATTTATTTTAGCCATGTACCCCTTGAATGGGTTGAATTTAATTTAATTTAAGACTATACAATTAATTGAATTAATTGTATTTTGATTTGATTATATTTAATTAAAATGCTCTCAATTTTGATTGATCTCGAATTAAGACTTGATTTTAATTTTGATTGGGTAATTGTGCATTGTGATTCAATTGATTCAATTATGTCCTTGATTTTCTTTGATTTCACTTGATTTACTTTGAATTATCGTTAAATTATCTTTGTCCATTTTTAGGTGATTACAAATGCCCCTCTTTGAGTTGACGTGCAAAGCATGTCGATTCAAAGAATACTCTGATCTGGCTTGATGATAGGTCCTGATTCAATGATGGTCGATCTTTGATGTTTGTTTGATGTCTTTGATGGTTGATCTTTTGATTCTTGATATGGGATTGATGCAGATATGATCGATATGAAACTCTCTTGATTGATGTGGTTCTGATGATCATTCTGATATGATGGTTGATTTGATGATTGATCCTGACATGATACTTGATTTGATGATTGATCCAGATATGATACCTTCTTTGATGATTGATTTCGATGCGATGCCCCATTCATTTGATTACAAAAATTTTTTTGATAAAAGCTTTCGCTTTGATTTGATGATCGGTCCCTTGATTTTCGATGATGTTATTGCTGATGTTGTTCTGATTATTTGATGGTATGCCCCCTCGGGAAATGAATCAAAATGTTTTTGGATGATTTGGTTGAGAATGAGAAATTTGAATTTGTTTCCCGATATAGAAATTTGAAAATGCCCCAATCATGAGAGAATTTGATGAGAAAAGATTTTGATTGATAAGATGTTGATGCTCCAGTTAAGTTGATGATGGTTTGGTATCATTTGATGTCAGTCAGAATCACTTGGTTGATGTTGATGTCAATCTGATAGGATAAGTTGACGGGTTTGTTAGAGTATTATTTCGGTTTACTCTAGTTGCTTAAGCGTCTCTTAGGTGCATTATTAATTAATTCTTAATTAATAATGTGCAACCTAGTATTTCCCTTTTATGGTTTCATTCACCTTTTTAAGGTTGATCTTTGTAATTGTTTTTTAATTCAGTTGATAATTTTGCTCTCACATTTTGAGTGAACATCTGAGTTCTGCTTTTTCATCTTTGTGCTTCTACTTTGTATCAGGTTCTTGCATGCAGGTGTATTCAGGGTCTGTGGATTTGCATGTTTGTCAAATCCTACATGGTATCAGAGCCGCCCTGTTGCTGCCTGATCAAAGTTTTTTGAAGCCACGATTCGAAGACGACAGCCACAGCTTATTTCTGGGGTTTTCTGTCACTTTGAAGGAGGCACGATCTTCTGGAGCAGATTGAGCAGAAACGGACTCCGCCATTGCGTTCAGAAGGTCCGGGAGAGTCGAAATCATATAAAACTCGACTCAGTTTGGCCCCCGTGACCACAGGAAAATTTTTTTTTGCCCTACTAGGGCCGTACGACTCGAAAATCGAAAAAACGTCTCGAAAAATGTGAAAAAACAAAGTTTTTTTTAATTTAAACGGCGCGCTGCCAGCACGCCGCCAGCGCGCCGCCAGCGCGCCGCCCGCAGCGGCTGCCGGCCAGCGCGCCGCCAGCGCGCCCCCGCCGCGCCGCCAGCGCGCCCAGCCACCGCCCGCCCTCCGCTCGGCCGCCACCCGCGCTCCGCCCGGGTGCCACCGCAGCCGGTGGAGCCGCTTCCCGGCCACCGGCCCGCCACCCGCGGCAGCCACAGGTGACGTCATCTGACGTCACCCAGCCGGATTTTTTTTCCGGCGGGTTTTTTAAAATTTTCCGGCGGCCGTCAATTTTTCCAGCGTTGTACGATGATGACGTCATGCTGACGTCAGTGACAGCCTATTGACGGTCATACGACCGTCAATTTTTTTGCCCTCACTGGTTTTTTCCAGAGAGCTTGCATTTTGAGGGTACCTGGGCGTTTTTGCTCATAACTTGGGCATACGGTGTCCTCTTTCGGAAAATGAAATATCGCCGGAAAGGTGTTTCTGAGATGGACGCAATGATGCTGGTTTCGTTAGCTGATTCAGCCGTTTGAGTACTTGTTTTCAGCGTCAAAGTAGAGGCTTCTGTTTCCTCCTTCTCTGCTTCTGGAACTCAGGTTTTCTCCTCATTTTTTTGTGTGCTTTCAGTAATTGATTATTTGTGGTGCTCAGGGGATAGAATATATACATTGTGGGGGGGTGCAATCTACTTTCTGCTATTTACTTTCAGAAATAGTCCCTTCTACTTCCGTCTTCTCTTCTCTCAATGTCGGACCCCTCTGTGGCCCGGCTGACACCCCATAACTATCACACATGGAAGCCACACATGACCAGACTCCTCATGTCACGAGGTTTATGGTCCTGCATGGATGCAGTTCAGCCAGTTCTTCAGAGACCTTATGAGGCTCTTATGCATAGAAACAGGATGGATGAGGCAATGGGCCTCATTGCCATGAATGTTTCAGATGGGTTATTGTTCCATCTGGATGGTCTGACCACACCCAAGGATATGTGGGACAAGTTCTCCACTTTGTTTGGCACCATGGATCAGTTCAGGATTCTCCAGATAGATGCAGAGTTCACCTCCTTGGCACCTGACTCTTTCACTTGCATTGAGGACTTCCTGATGAAGTTCAAGTCCCTTCGATCTATCTTACAGGTTGCTGGAAAGACAAAGTCAGATGATGAGTGTATCTTCCTGATACTCTCCAAGCTTCGTGGTCCTTATCAGATCTTCACTTCTACCTTCTACTCCACTATGGATGCTCTGGGTGCTCGGCATGTCATGCCCTCTTTTGAGACCTTTTGTGACAGGTTAACTCGTGAGCAGTCCAAGCTCAGTCAGATGGATTCTCTTACAGGTTCACAGTCACAGGCATTGCTTGCCAAGTCATCTCAGGACTCACAGAAGCCAAAGCCGAAGCAGATATCTGATTCCTCTTCTCAGCACTCCACTGGCCCACCATCTTCTTCTAAGAAGGAGAATCAGAAGACTCAGAACCCCACATGTTCCTATTGTCAGAAGAGGAACCATGATGAGTCACAGTGTTTTCAGAAGAGATGTGATGGTTATGAGAAACAGATTGCAGATTTGCAAGCTCTCCTTCAGAAGAGCTCTATTTCCTCTCCATCATCTTCCACCTCTTAGGGGTCTGCTTTTCAGTCTTCTGCCTCTTCTTCGACATCTGGACAGGATTTTGGACAGGGTCATGCATTACGGGCTTCTGTTGCATCCCCTTCACAGGTCCCTTGGATACTGGATTCCGGTGCTTCTCACCATATGGCATCTTCTCAGGAGTTGTTTTCTTCTTTTGAGACTTCTCCTATTCCTCATATTCTCATGGGGAATAACACTGTACAGACAGTCTGTGGGACAGGTTCAGTCAGCATTCAGGATGACACATTCAATGATGTATTGTATGTTCCATCTCTCTCTGCAAACCTTCTCTCCATTTATCAGATTACTCGCAGTGGGTCAGGGAAGACAGTTGAGTTCACGGTCGATTCAGCCTTCATCAGGGATAGTGTGACAGGAGGCATTATTGCTACAGGGACAGTTGATCATTCCTCCCGTCTCTACATCTTTTCTCATTTTGGTCCACCATCTCCACTGTCGGAGCTCAGCTCTCCTCTTTCCCGAGAGCATCATGTGGTGCAGTCAGGTAGCTTGAACCTCTGTGTTGTTCCTGAGACCCATGTTGTGACTGCTACACCACATCCTGAGGAGTGCTTTTCTCTTCTGCCGGATTCTTCTTCAGCACTGCTTGATCCTCCAGCTCCATTCATCGAGCCACCAGGTGCAGTTGTTGAGGATTCTTCAGAGGACACTCATCTTCTCTCTCATGATAGTGTCAGCACACCTGTCCTACCACTTGCATTGGGGATTCCCTTACAGGATCCTCGTGTCTTCACATTTGAGCATCAGCTCGGCCTTCCAGTGACACCTCATCCTTTGAGGTCACCTCTTCAGCACCCACTGACCTTCACTCCTCTGCATTGGAGTCACAGTGGTTTGCTCATTGCTCCAGGGGTTCTTTCATTCTGGGGGGCTTTGGAGTATCGACCCTCTCTCTCGGGGGGGGTTACCAGCACGCATTGTACTACTGGCTTTGAGAGAGTCTCTTGAAGTCATGCCTTTTGTCTTTGCTTGCTTTTATATCTCTTTTTGGAGAGGGGTTTTTCCCACTGGGTTTTCTCCTTTGTCTCCGGTTTACAGAGATTTCCTTGTACTGGGTACCTGATCAGGCCTTGTTGCCGGGACCCATTTCTTGCTTTCTTAGTCTTGCTAGGTCTGCTTTCTCCCTGCGTTCAGCTTAAGGGGGGGTGTTAGAGTATTATTTCGGTTTACTCTAGTTGCTTAAGCGTCTCTTAGGTGCATTATTAATTAATTCTTAATTAATAATGTGCAACCTAGTATTTCCCTTTTAGGGTTTCATTCACCTTTTTAAGGTTGATCTTTGTAATTGTTTTTTAATTCAGTTGATAATTTTGCTCTCACATTTTGAGTGAACATCTGAGTTCTGCTTTTTCATCTTTGTGCTTCTACTTTGTATCAGGTTCTTGCATGCAGGTGTATTCAGGGTCTGTGGATTTGCATGTTTGTCAAATCCTACAGGGTTGATATTTTGCTCTCTAGATTTAGAGAGACAAAACAATGATTTTCCTTCCTCAAGATATAGAGTTAGGAGTTTTGATGTACTCAAGATGAGCAAATGGATGATAGGATAACTTGAATGACGTTAGATAATCACTTGGATGATTTGACTGATTGATATTTGATACATGATATGATTAGATGATACAAAATTCTGTATTGATAGAAGAGAAGGTAATGAATAGGATTAGGTTGCCCCTATTTGATTAGCCTGATTGATTGTTGATGATGTCCTTGAGGAAGCATGAATCATTTTGATGGATCAAACATTTGAAGATGTATCTTGATGATGTTGATGTACCTTTGATGATCAGATTGAGAAGAATTTTTGATGACGGATACTTCAAGCATTAATGATGTTGATCAAGACTTTGATTATATTGATGGACCCTTGATGATGTAGATCTCAAGAAATTTGATGATGTCCCATTGATGATATCATTGACCATTTGATGTATCTTGATTTGGTCTTTTGATGATGATAACTCCACCCCTTTTTTATTTTCCCCCTTGCAAATTAAGCTAAGAAAGGCCAAACAATATATACAATGCATTTAATCTAAGACGTATACAACTGACTATCATTATTCAGAATTTGAAAGCTTATTTTCATCATCAAGCTTTTGGAACATGAAATTGGTACAACCGTCACTGGTTCAACCATGATGATATGAATACCTCTTTCCTCAGATTTTAATATTGCAAGTAAACAGTCAAAGAATTGATCCCTTTCATATACAAATATCCTTGATGATTCTTTGATGATCATGTCATTAGACAGATTCGCACACTGTTATGAATCAACCTAACAAGCACTCAAGAAGCAATCAAGAAAATATCATGTCTTCATCATTGCTCATCTAGTCAAAGACTTCATCAATTTGCTAAAAAGACATGATTCCAAAAAAATTAGTAACACTATGAACATTTTTGCTTTTGTTTTTAGATCCATATTTCAACAACTTCATCCACTTTGATCCTTAGTTATGTTTAAGCCTTTTAGATTTTGATCTGAGTCGATTAAGCTTTTTAGATTTTGATCTGATTTGATTAAGCATTTGGATGTTTGAAATGTAATATTGATCATGAAGTTCGAGTGTAACAATTTTCTGATTTTTGTTGCAATGATTTTGAGCCAACTTGTGTATTTTTTTGATAAGCTCATTGAACTTGGATTGGTGCCCTTGGTTTGATTTGGAAAAGATAGTGCTTTGTTGGGTAATGCAACTTTTGAGTGTTTACTTAAAATTTGCAATTTTTAGATTTTTAGATTTTTTTTGGATTTTTAGAGATTTTTGATGTTTTGAATTTTGGAGATTTTTGATTTTTTTTTTTTTTTTAGAGATTTTTGATTTTTTTGAATTTTTAGAGATTTTTGAATTTTTTTTTTTTTTAGAGATTTTTGATGTTTTTTTTATTTTTAGAGATTTTTGAATTTTTTTTATTTTTAGAGATTTTTGATGTTTTTTTAATTTTTAGAGATTTTTGATGTTTTTGGATTTTTAGAGATTACTAGTTCTCAAGCAAGATCACATTGAATTTCCCCCAATGTCTAGCAAGGTATAGGACATAAAAGATGGATTTGCTAACTGATGGATGTAAGATGAATAGGCCATGATGGATGAAGCAAGTGAATACAACCCGTAGGACTATCTCCTCAAGATTATCCAAGCTAGGGAAAATGTATCTCAATAGGCCAATGATGTGGTGTTGGATAGCATATGGAATAATGACCCGGTGTCATGACAATGGTCCAAAGGAATGGACATATCAAGAGACTTTTTCTAACATTTTTTCTTTTTTTCATTTTTCATTTTTCATTTTTCACTTGGATCAAGATCAATGTGGATAGGATCATACAATCATGATAGAGGGGTGGTGTAGGCTATGATTGAATAGTTTAGGATTATGGGAAGGCTTCTTAGGAATAATGAAGGTGGCTTTAGGATAAGCAAGATCATGATAAGGTAGGGTAAATGCAACCAGTGAATACGCTGATGGATAGGATAACTCATGTCAAGATACTTAATGCTCATAGATATGTTCAACCTTGTCAAGATCAAAGGTGAAAGGTGGAATACGAATGCAAGTGAGATCAATGGTAGAAAGATGGAGGATATGATGGATGAAACTTGCCCCCAAGTGTAGAGTGCAAGAGAGAGGAATTACACATGACGTCTCTTTGCCAGGTTTTCATCATGGTATTTGTCCAAGATGCCACAAGAAGTGGTTTTTCACCATAGGATGGATTTCTTTTCTTTTCTTTTTCTTTTTCTTTTTTATTTTCAATTTTCTTTTTATTTTCAATTTTCTCTTTTTGGATGGACTCAAGCTTCATGCTCTTTAGATACTCCTATAAAAGGTATGATATGACAAGCCAAGGCTGCTGAAAGGTATGATCAAAGATGTTGATAGGGTGATGGAAAGGTGATATGGTGGATAAGGTAGAGGGTGGCTAAAGATTTATGCAATGGATTGGATAAGGGAAATGGAAGGATAATGAATGAGAGGATAATAAGTCTTTCCATGTGTGGGCATGAAAAAGGAAATGGAAGGATAATGAATGGGAGGATAAGAAGTATTATCAAGATCAACATTGATACACGCCTTGAAGGGTAGTGGAATAATGGAGGAAAAATGGGTGAAATAGCTTGGGATTTTGATGTAAGAGAGGATATGGATCTTGGGATACAAGGGCTCAAGATAGATAGATGAGATGGAATGTGTTTGGGAGAATGTGAAGTGGAACCCTTTGGAAGCTTGAATGTCAACTTTGATTTCTCTTTTGTGTGTAAGTCCTTCAAAAGTGACTTGGGAATCCACACTTTCTTTGATTTGTATTTCCTTTTAGATGCTTTAGAATGCATTTCTTCAATGAGGAATTTAGGAACCCACATTTTCTTTGATTTTTCTTTTTGCTTGATGGACCTTTGTGATCTCTTTAATATTTCCTTTTTTCTTTCATTCATATGTCGATTAGATTGGACATGGTGCTCATCAAACATAAGTGGATTCTTGGATTTCTGATTCTTATGTTTCACATCCAAACTTCTTCCAAAGGACTTGGGATTGGTGGATGAATAAGGTTGACATGGTTGGTTCAGATGGATGGTCTGATATAGAGGATTGACATGGATGGGTGTTTGGTTTCTCAAGTATGTATGTATTTTTTGATCTTGATAGGGTATAGGGTAAGTGAATTGTGGGATAGGGATGGTAGGAAAGGTTGATGGAGAAATGTAAGGGCCCAATATGGATGGAAGATCTGAAGGTTTCAACTTTGGGATGTAGGGACCAAGGATGGATTTGGAGGATGTAGAAGGAATATGCTTATGCACAAATGGAGGTAAATGAGATGTGGGAGGGATATCAACATCTTTCTTGTGAGCTACATGGCCAAGGCTTTCATCTTTCAGATTTACCTTTGTACCAATAGGCTTATATGTAGCTTTGATAGGAGTGACTTTGATATGAGTAGTTGAAGCTTGAGATAGATATGGAGGCTTATGAAAAGTGGATGTTGGGGTACTTTGATCTTGACAAGGATCTTTTGATAGCCTAGGAAGAATACTTTGCTTTTGATTTTCAACAAGTTCATTAGAGATGGAAGGAATACTTTGATCTTGCTTAGGAGATGGGTATGATATAGGAGGTGAAGGAATATGGGGTGTTTGAGATGGAAGTATATCTTCTTGAAAGAGATGGAAGGGTATGAAGGGTTCATCATGGGATTCTTGAGGTGTGGGACTTTGGTCAACTATAGGATAAGGAAGGATAATATCTTGATCTTGATCCTTCATAAGACTTGTTTCTTTACACCTTGAATTAGTCTCTTGACATGGAGCCACTTCTAAGGACAATGTAGGAGTTTGGATCCGCACGAGGGATTCTTCAATGGATGATGGATGTTCATTTGAAATAGGAATGATAGGCATTGTAGCACATGAAGGCTTGACGTCTATAACCTTTGAATCATGGAATAAGTTTGTAGCAAGATGTAGGTTAGCTTGGATCTCTTTTAGAGGTAGCCCTTGAGGGTATACATAGTCATTATGAAAATTATTTGGATCTTTGTTTGATGGAGGAATATTGGATAGCTTTGCTTCTATATGAAATGGAGGAATGGTGGAATAGGTGAAAGCTATAAGAGGACCACTACTAGACATGTGTTCATAAGTTTGATCTTGCTTGAGAGTAGTATCTTTATTAGATGATTCATTAGGATTTTCAATTTCAATTATGTCATCATCAATAAGATTTTGGATTTTATGTTTCAACTCCATGCAATCTGAAGTTTCATTCTCATTATGTCTATGATATGCACAATAGTTACTCAAAAAGATAAAACCACATGAAGTGATTTGAGGCAACGTGATGAGATCATTTTCAAGAAGTTTTTCCAAAGCTAATTCATATGAAATTCCCAAAGGAGTAAATGATCTATCCCAAGGATATTTGGATGTATTCATGTTTCTCAAAGAGTTGTCATATGATGAATATTGTTGAGATGGAACTAATTCCTCTTGATTTCCTTGATCAAAGATGAGATTCTCTTGATATTTTGAAATAGGTTCTTCGTCAAATATTGGTTTATCATTAGGATATTCTTGATCAAATATAGGGTTTTCATGATATTCATTTTGATCAAATTATGAATTATCAAAGATATGATGTTCATGTTGTTTTTCTTGATCATAGAGGTAAGGGAACAATGTTCTTAATGATACTTGGTTGGATAATGTTTCCATTTCTTTTTCCATTTCTTGAATTCTCGTGAATAGAATATTCTCTTGAATTTTTATTGTTAATTGATTTTTGGATCTTAATGAATGTTTTCTTTTTGTAATCAAAGATCTTCAAGCACAACACAATGAATTTATCAATTATCACAAGAAATTCTTCCAAGCAAACTACCTAAGGTCAAATTTGGCTTTTAAATGGCTCTAATGAGGTAGACTTGCTAATTGATCAAGGATTTAGTATAGATTCCATTCAAATAGATCTTAAACTTTCATCCCCCAAGTATGTTAAGGGGCTTCCCACACGCATCGAGGTATGATTTTGTGCAATCCATGAGGACTATTAGAGGAAGGTTGAAAAATTTAAAATCCATTTGTCACACACCCCATTAAGGATGCATGCATTTAATTTTAGAGTGGGTTGGATTCTCGCAGCAAAAAGTGAGCGTATCCCACTTTGGGATGTCCCTCTCACCGGCATCGTTAAGGAAAACTCGGGAGGTGAGCCCAACTAAAGTTCTAGGATGGTATTCTCTATAGGACATTATTTTTTATTTCTTTTTTGCATGCAAAAAAGATTTTTTTTTTTTAGCACTTTTTAACAAACAGAGTTAACAAGGTTCAATTTCCTCACCCACTAACTAATGAGAATCGAGTATTGCTACTCTTTTCTACAAACAAGGGGTTTTGATTAAGTGTTTGGTTTATTCCCCTAAGCTATCCAAATTACTAGATTTTGAAAGTATAATGCCACAATTTAAGCACACAAATCACCAAGTTTTAAGGCTTACCTCTCCTTGTAGCTAACAAAAGTTAGGGGCATTTTTTAGTTTTCTCCATGATTTTATGCTTACCTTGTCTATAGTTCCTTTCCAATGTGCTTTTCCACCAGAAAGTTAGTCAACAAAGCCAACCAAAGTGAAGAAACCGAAGATAAATTTGAAGAAACAAAGACAAACTGAATTTTAAGCCTTACTTGTCAAAGCTTTGCCTTCTCTATTGAATCTGCTCTCTGGATTTTGAAATTTTTTGTGCCTACTCATTTATAGTAAACATACAGACAGAGAGTAAGATAATTGAATTTATCAATCTGACAGCAAATTAAGACAATAGACAGCAGGCGACATTGTCCAGCTAATACGCGTGAATAAATTGCTTACAAGCGTAACTTTAATAATAGTGAGCGTCACTTTCCAGTGGCTCAAGTGTATCAAAATTTATATAGGCATGAACAAATTATTTCAAAGCATGAATAGTATTTAAAAATGAGACAATGAACTAATTCAAAGCGATAATAAATCGATGCAAAGCGTAAACCAAAAGATCACATGCGTGATTGTTTCGGTCAATTATGGAGCAAAGCTTTGACACAGGCGATAACAAATTGCAAATCCGTGATATTGCTTAGATTGTAGGCGTGACTGTTTCTATCAAAGGCATAAACACTTTGTCGCAGATGCGTGAACATTTTTCTTCCAGGCGATAAGAGAGAATGTAAGACCGAATAGAAGTGATCCACCAGGCGTGAGTATTCAGCTAATAGGTGTTAAGAAAAAGATTGTAAGCGTCATCAGAATGGCTACAGACGTGACCGAATTGATTGTACACATGACTTCACCTGTTTGCTGTAGAAAATCCATGAAAAAGTGAAGATAAAAGCATACAAAATATGATCCAAATGATGAAATTAATAAAAATGAGGCTTAGAGCCCCACAGTGGGTGCCATTTTGTAGACTAATAAAAGTATCTTCATAGAATTAGGGTTAATCATCAATAATAAGTGAAATAATAACTAAATACAACCACAACTGAGCAACTATTTAACAAAATCAATGACTAATTGAGCAGCCTATGGTTCTCTAACTAAGATGTTAATGAATGAGCTCTCAGCAAGCTCTCACTAATGACAGTCCTAGTATGAGAATGATAGAGATAAAATAATATGCTCAAGCTAACAATTATCAAGATGAATGCTAAAATTGCTCTCAAATGCCTTTCTAAACTCAAATTGCAAGAGGTTTGATGCAATTCTCAGATAGGTGGTTGATAATAATGAAGGATTTTGGCTTTCCTTTTATAGATTTTCCAATGGTAGGGGATGTAGTTGTGTTTAATCATGGTTGAGTTGAGGTTAAGTCTTTGGTTCCACCCTTTGAAGACAAAGCAAAGTTTGTGTCCTCAAAGCTTGGGACAAGTAGACAAGATGGATGGTTAAGATTCCTTTTCACTTTTAGTGAATGAGATTCAATTTGGCTTGATCCATGTGAATGCCTTTCCACAAATCTCATTGGTTGATTGATTTTCTCTCCTTTTGGTTTGTTGAGGGTAATTGATTTTTATTAATTGATTTATTTTAGCCATGTACCCCTTGAATGGGTTGAATTTAATTTAATCCAAGACTATACAATTAATTGAATTAATTGTATTTTGATTTGATTGCATTTAATTAAAATGCTCTCAATTTTGATTTTTCTCGAATTAAGACTTGATTTTAATTTTGATTGGCTAATTGTGCATTGTGATTCAATTGATTCAATTATGTCCTTGATTTGCTCTGATTTCACTTGATTTACTTTGAATTATCGTTAAATTGTCTTTGTCTATTTTTAGGTGATTACAATAATTATATTATATATACTTTAATTTGTACTTCTTCAAATAAAAAATATTACACATTAATTATAAATCATATTTGTAGTATTTGTGCAATACAAATCCACAAAACCCGAAGATCACCCGCATACAAAAATCTGTTACAAGGAAGTAGAGACAAAAAGAGGGCAAGGGTTTGACTCAAAAATATGAAGAACAAAATATCCTCAAATAATGAATAAATTAAATGTACAATGGATCATCCTTATAAAGGAGATCGAAAACCTTGAAAAGGAAAACCCTAGTGCATGTAATAATTAGTTTAACTATTACATGACTAATGCATGCAAGTTTATATTTAAAACAACTAATGCATGTGCGTTTAACTAAAGCAAAAAGAGTTGACATCTTAAGAAGTGAGTAAAGTTAATTAATAAAATTAATACTTTACTCTAACAATATCTCTATTCAATAATTTTTATTATAAAATATGAAATCATATATAATTATAAACATTACTATAATATTATTTTTAAAATAAATTTATAAATACTAAATATAAATATATAATTAAAAATTTATAGTTTATAATTATTATTTTAAAGTATTTGTATAAATGAAATACTATTATATTTATCTTAGCTGATGCACTCTACTATTTACTCAAAGACATATCCTTGTCGCCTAAGGTTCAAGGGACCACTCTCCCAAACGATGAAGATCTCACTAATGTTCAATTTTCAAATGATACAACCATTCTTATTGAGTTGAAGGAGGATAATTTGGAGGCCCTTATGACCAAACTAAAATTATTTTGCAAAGCTTCTGGCAATAAAATATCCATCCATAAATCTATCGTGCTAGGTTGGGATGACAACCCTCCAAGTTGGTTCAATAGATATTCTCTTGCTTGGGGGGACCCACACACATTGTTAGATACCTTGGAATACCCTTTACAATTTACCCTAACCTTGAGGAAATGTGGGAGTGGATGATAGAGAAAATGGAGAAGAATCTTCACAAATGGAATAGATAGTTTTTGGTTTTAGCAGGTAGGCTTCAGGTCTACAAAAAGATACTATCTTCCTACAACATATATTACTTCTTTGTATGGATTTTCACCTAGTACCAACTTAACTATCTTCAAAAGATAATTAGAGATTACCTTTCCTCTAATGGAAAGGGGCTAAGAAGAGACATGGTGTGAGATGTGAATGGTGTGTGATGAGGAAAGGTAAAGGAGGGCTTGGATTGAAAGACCTAAAACCCAAGGACTAGCTCTTGCTACCAAGTGGGCATTTAAATCAAGTAGATACAAAATTGTTAGAATAACTGAGAGGGGGGTGAATCAGTTATCCAGTGCCCTAATTCAAAATGTATAATCCAAAATAATTCTACTACTTCTACAAGTTGGTAAACATATAATACTTTTACTGATTGACAATCTAAACTTTGTAATAATTACCGATTAAATCTAACATGTAATATGCAAAATATGATAACAAATAAATATCACAGTCAACACATAACACAAGAGATTTAACGTGGAAACCCTGTAAAGGGAAAAATTGTAAATCTCTATAGTTTTTGTTGACCATTAGTGTTTCACACTTAGTCATTTATCTAGGCAATGATGGTTAGTCATCACTGCGACCGAGTCATTTTTGTAAAGGTCGAGTTTTGTATTGTATACTTACTGAGCAGTAGTACTGCCGAGTAAAGTCATGGTCACTATGTTTGTAATATGGGTCACTATGTTTGTAATATGCCGAGAGTATAGTTATTGCCGAGTTACATATACCAATGGTTGCCAAGTGACAGAGAAGTTCAACTGATGCCAAGTACAGTTTATGCCGAGTGCCAGGAATAACTTTTGCCGAGTTAGCCATAATTGACATACAAGTTTGGAATGGCACAATGATCAAGGTAAACCATTGTTGGTGATAATAATGTTTTGTATTTTGACTATTGAGGTAATTACGCATCCATATTGTTATTATTGATCCCTATGTAAAACCTAGAGCCAATCATAAAATTATATAGTTTAGGCGGCAATAGAAATAAATCTGAGCCATAGATCTTGAAACGGTAAAACATTTTTGTTGTTATATAAGGGCAAGATCTAGATCAAAGATAAGTGTGTAAATCAGAGAGATAAGATTGAATTAGTATGAGAAAATGATCAAAGAAGTATATTCAAAATAATGAAGTATTCAGATAGAGTTCAGTGGCCGAGCTAAGTAGTGAAAGGACAAAATCAAGAAAGATCAGATAGAAGAGATCAAAATATAAAGAAAAGAGGAGATCTGTAATCTGCATACTAGTGCAAATCAAAAGATCAGGTACTGAGACATTTTGACCAGTGTATCAAGGTAAATCTCTTAACCGAGTAGTCTTAGCAGACTTTTGTAAATCTCTTTACCAAGTGCTTACTTTATTGTAAGTTTATAAATCCTTTAACAAGGTAGACTATACAATTCTTTTAGCTTTTAACCGAGCAGACCTTTCACAGGGTAGATCATGATTTGATCACATTTTGTAAGCCTTAATAGGCAAAACTTATTACTATAGTAGTGAAGATTTGTGGGTGTCATCCCCACCCCAGTTTTACCTTTCAAGGGTTTCTGGGTTACCAAAATCTTGGTGTTATGAGTAATTTCATGCATGCTGCTTTATATGTTTTGTTGCTTACTATGATCAAGTTTTATTTATGTTATGCATAAAAGTTTTATTAGATCAAAGGATAAAAGTAGGTAATATCTGATTCACCCCCCCTGTTGGTTAAAAATCTCTATTTTTGTTTTTTGCCCCAAAAGACAGGATATTTTTGGAAAATTTTATAGTCTTTAGGGTTTTTTAGGTCTAAATATCCTGAGAATCAAAAAAGCCCTAGTTTGAATCATCAGCCTTCTATTTCTCTGTTACTTTATCAGGTCACTTAAGCTTTGAAATAAACATGTGCACTTTGTTCTTCTCTTTAGTCGCTTAGTCTCCCAAAGAATAAGAATATTCCCTTATATTTAGCGGTTTCCCGAAAGCCTTTGTCACCCGATCTCACAAGCACTTTGGAATATTCTTTACTATCAAATGACTTAGCGATTACCCCTTTAGTCTCCAAGTCTCTGTAAGTTTTCTCGAGATCTAGCGACTTCTGTAACAAATTTTGTAAGAAAGGAACTATAGTCGCATGGTCTCTAGATGGAAATTACCTTTGGTTGGGTAATCTCTGAATGATTTATTAAAGTGATATTTTACTCCGTGATTATGATTTTCTCTTTGGTTGCTGAGTCTCAAAATAGAGGTGCAGTCTTCTTTCATGGTTGTCTCCAAGTCTCCATGTCTTCATGTGGTTAGTCATTTCATTCAGTGATTTGGATTTCCTTTGGTCGCATTATCTCCCAAAGATGGCAGTTATCTCTTGCACGGTTAGCGATTCAACGACACGGTTGTCTCCAGATCTCCAGATGCGGCAGTTAAGTGATAAAGGATTCTAAGACTCAGTGATAACCATAAGATGCAGATTTGATCGACAGACGGCGTGTAATCTCAAAGTTAAACTGTGGTTTGAGAAATCTTTCAGCGACTCCAAGAATAAATGTTTTCGCCAAGTCTCCAGATGTAACTAAGGTTAGATAAAGTATATCACGACTGCAAGATGTGTGTAGTCGCGTGATCTCTAGATAGTGCTGAGTTAAAATTAAGGATTAATAGGTTGCTTCATCTCAGCCGTTGATTTTGACTCGATCCTGTGGTGGTCGCGAGGTCTCAAGATCAAATTCAAAATGTGAAAAGCTTTCGGCGATTAAGAATTTTCTTCAGTCGCCAGATCTTGTAATAAAAGTGGAAGCTGGCCTTAGTCACGTGATCTCGTAATGAGAAATATTTCACTCGTGACTAAGAAATGGACTATAGTCGGGTAATCTCTGAATGTAAAAAATGAAAAATGGACTAAAGAGATTGACTATAGTCATTGAATCTCTAGATCAAAAATTTGTGATCGCTTAATCTCGCAATGGATTCATAAAGTGGATAAATCTTTCAGCGACTACGAGAAGTCCTCTTAGTCGCTAGGTCTCATAATTATTTTAAAGGTGCCAATATTGTTAAGCAGTTGCGAGACCTTTTCTTCAGTCGCCAGGTCTCTGAATATTTGAATTAAAATTTTTTAGAGCTACGACTAATGAATTGAAGCCTTGTTCATGCTAAGTAATGGTAAAAGTGACATCTTTTGGTGTCAGACATGGTGGCGCATTCAATTTCGTAGAATAAAACTGTTAAAGGTCACTCATTTGAAAGTTACGGAGCATATCGAAGAGTATAGAGCGCTAGGTTTTCAGAGCTTTCCAGAATTATAGTGTGACCAGTGATCTTGTAGAGAATTTTCAAAATTTCAGTTAGAATGAGTCAAGCAGCAGCAGGCGGAGCTTCTACTAGTTGAGGGTCTAAGGAAAAAGTAAAGGAGAGTTTTTTAGATGAGTTCCTAACCCTCTTGCTCGGGTCATCTCAAAATAAAAAGGTTAGTGATGATTATTTCATGGATGAATTAGCTTATTACAGAGATGCTAGGACTCCTGATGTAACATGCATGTGTATGTTTGGATATTTTTATAAGAACCGTGATAGTGCAATACCAGTCTCTAACCCTTGGACATCAGGGTTGGCTAAATTAATTGTTCCTGAGGTCTTTTTAGATGTAGATGCATTG
Organism: Chamaecyparis obtusa; assembly: GCA_027943335.1. NCBI lineage: Eukaryota > Viridiplantae > Streptophyta > Pinopsida > Cupressales > Cupressaceae > Chamaecyparis > Chamaecyparis obtusa. The sequence continues at coordinate 5,039,338 of BSBK01000703.1, forward strand.
CTTATGCTGTCTCAGTGGTATGATCCCTTGTCTAGAACTATTAGAAAGGAAGATGGCTCTCCCCTGGTAACCCTAGACCAGAATTCATTCATGAATGCTTTCAGAATTCAAATCCCTATGGCCACTGAAATAGATTTGCAAGCCCAAGCAAATAGATATGTCAAAGAGACTGCATTGGTCTCTAGGGAGATTAAGAGCCATATGTCCAAGGAAAACAGGAATTACATTGCACCCATGGCTAGGTCGACTCCATATTTTTACAAAGACCTCTGGTTTTACATGAAGTACATTGCATATGGGATATGCCAGGTCTTGGGAGTCGATGCAGGCCCAGAGAGGATCACCTTTGATATTTTGATGCTGGTTATGGATTCAAAAAGTCATCTAGTGAGCCAAGGATATGATTACATTGGATATGTGATAAACAAAATGCATGAGGGTTTATTATCTTTGAAAAATTTCACACTGGGTTCTACACCCAAGTTCTTACACTATTCTTTATTGATGCACCTTATTGTGTATTATAATTATAATCTTATAAATGTGGAAGATCTCAAGTCACAAATGATGTGGAATGGACAACCCAACCTAGTGCAATTTTGGTTGGCAATTTGGAGCCCTTCTTGTCCTAGGAGGGATTTTGGTGCTTTTGAAAATTGGATTGTGTACCCTATTCTTAGGAGTTTGGGAGTCAATTGCACAAGGTTATCCACCAAGGTCCTGCAGTTGGTTAGACCCCAACAATTTATTGATAAGTGGAAAAAGGGTCACAATTGGGGAGACATTTTTTATGATAAGGGTTATACAATGATTAGGGTTTATGGGTGCCCTCAGCCTCCCCATCCGCTTCCATATTTTGTCCCACCTAGAATTGCATTTTTAGAGTTTATCTGGCAACTCATGCTGATAGATAAAGAACATTTGGCTCCCCACAGGAAAGGGAATTTCACACCTCGGCACTTCAAAGTGCACTATCTTACAATTGGGAAGGGAGCTTTCAGTAAGGTAAATGATTGGTTAGAGAAATACAAGATGTTTGCAACACCATACAGATATGTGGATACAGAGGGTTTCATAGTTGTTGCTAGGAGATATTACATGCCTACCATTCCTTTTAATAAGCAACATGAGGAATATCTAGAGGAAGATGTGATCAGAAACATCATTGGAGATGATGAGGTAGAGAAAAGAGTTCAACAATTGGATCAGTTATTTAAAATTGAAAGGGACTTAAAAGGAAAAGGGTTGGTATTTGGGGGTTTCTTTCCCACTTTGCCTTACCTTCAGAGACTTGAGCAGATGATGGCTCAATTTGACACATTAGTAGAATCCATGAGGGATCAAATTGATGATACTAATCAGGATAAAAAAGCCTACTCTGATTCTGAATGTGAAGAAGATAGTGATGGTGGCTACCCAATATATAGCCCACCCCCTATGGAGCAACCAATGGTTGCAGGGACTAAAGAGTGAAATGAGGCCATTGACCTCACTAAGTTACCCAGCTTTGATGACACCACTGAGCCCCTACAGAAGAAGAGAAGGTTAATAGTTGGAGAAACATCAAAGAAGAAGAAGAAAGATAGAGTAAGTGCCCTCTACACAAGAACTAGCTTTCATCATCATGAAATAAGGAAGGCAGTTAGAGAGGCCAAAAGACAACAGAGGTATGAGACTAAAGATGTAGAGTTGCCTCTAGCTTTAGGCCAAGACGAAAGAATAATTAAGCAGGATGCATTCCTGAATGATGAAAATTTTGTTAATTCAGATGAATTCAAAAGCTTTTTGATCTGGCACAAGCAACAACAGGTTGCATCTAATGTGAAAATAACTGAAGAGGGTCAAGTGCCAGATGAGGCAGTACAACAATTAAAAGAATATGACCCAGAGGCTGAAAGCTTTACTCCTGATGAGGCCAGGAAATTAGTTAGATAGAGCAACATGCTACTTGTGCCTGGATGGAGTTTGTATTCTAATTTTATAATAGATCAAATAAAGAGATAGGAGGATGTCACTCTATCTTCAGAGACCCAAGTAGGGGATATAATCAAGGGATTTGGGTATAGCCCAAATAATTAGGCATTAGCCATGTGGAGTCTTTACCCTAAAGACAAGAAGCCACAAATTTTGAATGTAAAAGAGCAATTGGAAGGTGATAAGATTGTGTGGTCTATCCACAATATAGGGGACCTTGAGATATCTCAGGTTTTGACCCAATTTGCCAAATTGAATGAAGATAAGACAAAGCAGTTGTCTGATAGGTATGGTGCTCTTTTAAGTGATTACAGTGCCCTTGTAAAGGATAGGGATTTACAGATTATAAAGGTAACAACATTAGAAAAGCATGCAGAGGAGTTGCAACTACAAATTATCAATACTCATGTAGTAGCTCCTGCACCTCCTGAGCAGCCTGCATTGATTGAGGCACAAGGAATGATAGAAGAGGAGGTGGCTACAGAGTTAAAGAAGATAAATTTGATGAAAATAATGAGGCTATATTATAGGCCCTATTGAGTATTTTGTAGCACAAAATGAATATAATTAAGGATAAGTTTGATTTAGTCTTTAATGCTTATGGCAAATTGCCTAAATTGCAAAAGGAGGTCAATAATTATGTGCAAATTTTGAGTGGATTTCATACAGTGTGGTCTGTCAGAGCACCACTTTTTGAAAGATTAATTTTTGCTCAATATTTGGGGAGTGACATACTGGAGACAGTTGTAAGAGTTGGTGAGGAGATTGACAGAATTAAAGCCATATTACCACTTTTCAAGGGTAAGGCAAATCTAATTGAGGCTAAGATAGCCATGCTCAGCTCCTATTCCAACAAATTCATCCCCTCAAATTTGAGTACAAATAGAGTCATAAAGAGCCTTGATTAGTGGAGATCAGATGCTGATCTTTTGTTGCCTAGGAAATAGGCATTTTTAGGTGAAGATAATAATGTTGATTTAGAAAGCTTCAACAAAACCCTAGATGAAGCTATTAAGGCAGAAGTAGATCTCACCAAATTTGTAACAGATGTCAAAGCAATTATGGATGCCAGGTGGGAGAGGCAAAAAGCACAATTAAAACTTGTCCAGGATTTTAATTAGTCATCAGATGAAGAAGTAACTGCATGGGATGAACTGATAAAGCCCCAAAAAGTTAGATCTACCGTAGTTGACTTAGACATTTTGGATGAAGAATGAGAAGGACATCTAACACACCTAACACTTGATCTTAGAATACATGGATGATAAGCTATCATTTAAGAATGGTGTAGGTTAGCCTGAAATGGTGGTCACCATATCTCATTAAAACTCAAGGAGCTATCATAAATGCTTGCAGTTGAAGGTGTCAGTTTTCAAGTGGCCAAGGATGTACAATAGTTTGAGGAAGTTTTGTCTTTCCACCACCTAAGGGCTGGTTGTATTTTATTTTTAATTTTGTCTCTTATGCTTTTAGGGTTAGGTTTTTCAACCATCCGAAGCTTGTTGCATTCCCATTCATAAGGGAATTCTAAGGTGGTTGAAATAGATATAGAGAAAAAGACTCATTTTTTGGAGGTCTGTCGGAAAGATATAGAAAATTTGAACATAATTGTTTTGAAGCAGACTTTTGAGTTTTGTTTTTGGTCTTCTGAGTAACGAAATTGTGAATGTAATTGGCAAGTTGGTTTTAATACAAATACACTGCAACTTCTGCCATATACTGTTGTTGTCTCTCTACCTTTATATTGTAGTCTTGTATGTTTTACATGTTAGGCATTTAAAATATACCAGTTGTAAAGTAACTTGCTTGATTGATTTATGAGTTTCTTTCAAGGAAAGAATTAAAAGTTCTCATAGTTCATCTTGAAGAGTAGATATATCTGTATGGATTGTTTATGATAATAGTGTTTGGTTAATAGAATAGTTTGTAAGGCAATCTATTCAGATTTGTGGCTAGTATGCAAGGCATACTGTTGTATTTCTTTTAAAATTATTTGGTTGATTTGCATTTAGATTTCTTTTGCCCATTAGATAAGGCACTGGTTTGGTGTTTGTTTCTTATGGTTTTATCTTTCATAGATCTTTAGAGAAAAAATTGAAACTTTCACATCATTTACCAGCTCATTTTTCATTTCATGTTTATTGCACAAAATAGATAGGACTGTCCCTGAAGACACATAGTTCATAGTTTTTGATTCCTTGAAGAGAGAATCATTTAGGTTGTCCCTCCTTAAAAGGAAGAAGGATGAAAATCCTTAAATCACTGATCTTTGATTCATTTATAATCATGTTTTACCTATTTAAACTCTACATCAAATTGATCATGGTCATATGCAGAGTATTCTATAGATTGATGCACTAAGAAGAATTAAAAGCAGATCAATGTCCACTCATATAAACACTATGTAATCAGTTATCATTAAAAGGTAATACCTGCCTGAGTATGTGGAGCTCAAAAATGAAGGAGGATCTTATCCAATCCTTAGTAATTAGGTCTTTCTCTTGTTTGAATTAGCCTCAAGATGTCTAAATTCAAAGTCAGTTTGATCCTACAAGAAAAATCCCTAACACCCCCCTCTCAGTATTACTTTCCCACTTATATTTCCAACAAAAACCACCTGGGCCCGACAACCCAAAATTGTTCACTCTTATGAAGTGAGGTCGGTGAAGACCCAACCTTGTTAAAGGTTTACAAACACACTGTTAGGTGTGACCTTGTTAGAGGATTTTAGACCAGAAGTTATCATCCAACCAACAGTCACTCTGGGGTTGACAGGATAACAATGTTCACTCTATGAATGAAACATCAAAAGACTTTCATAGTCCACTCGGTTAAGAGATTTGACTGTGTACAATGGTTAAATATGTAATAGTAGATGATCTACCTAAATACAACTTCAGTTTGCAATTTACAGATCAATGTTCAACTCATTCAAATATTTTTGACCAATATAATTGTTACCCAATTTTTTTGTTCCATAAAAATTTGGCTAAGCTCCATCCGAGGTTTGCATTTAACCCCTACTAGGCACCTCCAAAAAGTTTCACAGCTCTGTGTCTTTTCCTCTGGTCTCTACAAGTGTTTTGTCTGTCTCTGGCTTCAAAAAACCTAGGTCAAAATTCATAAATATAGTCATTTTAGCCAAAAACCCTAAAAAATCCTTTGGCCTGTTATAATTCACAGTTACTTTTTGGCCACTTAAGTCTCTTATTTCTTCATGTGCGCTTTAAGGCTCTTCTTTCAGTCGCGAGACCTCTTAATCCCCAATGGAATATTCTTTTCATTCCCTGACTACATGAGTGCCTGTGTTCGCAACATCTCCCAGTTAGAAAAATTATTTCATTTTTATTCCACAACTTGGAAAATGGCCTTTCCAGTTAGGTAATCACCCAATGAAACCCAGGGGCACCAATCCTTTCAGCGACTAAGCGACTGCATTCACGTAATCTCAAATTTCTGGCAGTTAAGTCCTTGGCATCCGGCGACCTGGTAGGTAGTCATCTTTCCTTCAGTCACATAATCTTCAGTTTGGTTGGCAGTCTCAGATCAGCGGCTAAGGTCAGGAATCTAGATCTATGACTAGTCGCATGATCGCATAGGCCAGGAATATTCCTTGCGATCATGTGATGGCTGTCGATCTTCACTATCTGCAAAGTTTGATTGTCAGTGGGTCCATTGCCACATAGTCTGAGGTGTACATTTCTTATTGGCCAAGAGCTTGTGATGTGAAGCTATGTCAGGGTGGGCCCAATGCACTGTCTTTCTAAGAAGATTTGACGGTTGGCGCATGATCTCATGGAATATTCTCGGCCCATGCGATCATACGCCAACCGTTGATCTTACTTTATCTTTGGGCTTTGTCAAGTGGGTCCTTTCTTTCAGATGTGCTCACATCCTATTGGTCAGCTAAGTGATGACTGGGATATGTCAGTGGGACCGTGTCAGAGGATCTGCAGGAATGTCAGTAGAATTAAAGATCTACGGTTGTCTTATGATCTCATAGAATCTTTTGACCCTATGAGATCATGTGACGATCATTCAATCTTCCAAGTGTTCAAATTGTATTTTGTGAGTCTATTTGATGTGATGAGTTCTTATTGGTCACTGAGTATTATAGGTGGCATCTAGCGTGGGTCCAAATTTTCTTAAGTGAGGTGGCAAAGGATTGAGGATCCAAGGTTGGTGCATGATCTTAAAGAATCTTCTGAGGCCATGAGATCATGCTATAGCTATCGATTGAGTATCAGCTTAAAAGGATAGCAGGTGGGTCCTGTGTTAGCTAGATCTGAGGTGTTTACAGTTGACCAATGATAGAGTGACAAGTTGTAGAATGGACCCAGTTTTGTGTGCTTAGTTGAGCGATCACTTAAACAAAAAGGGAATATTCTTTCTATTCAGTGATTCAGAGAAACATGTGTGTTTTCCAGTTACGCAATAAGCATGCAGTTAAGGAAAACTTTTAGCAAACAGGAGAAAGCCTTTGTCGCTAATTCTCTGAATAGTAGCTGTGGTCAGTTATTTTTCTTGTTCGCCAGTTCACGAAAAGGAGCTTGGGTTAAGAAATTCATTTCGTGAATGAGCGAAGTAGTTGATCACTAGTTCTCTAAATGTGAGTTAGGATTAGCTATTCATTGAATGATTCAGTGACTAAAGGAAAAGGATAACCTAAGGTAGTACAGGGTTAAGGTTATGAAATGAAAGTGGTACCTGGTAAAGTAGGAGGATCTAACGGCTATGTTTTAAAGATGAGCTAGATTTGAATATTGGCTATGGATACAGAGGATTTAGCACCACCTGTGACTGTTTAAGTCATATTTTAAATTCAAATATCTGGAGTACCTAATTTGAATAGTTATGGCGAGCTGAATTGCAGAGAGGGTAGATGGATCAAGGCGGCTTGTCTGTAGGTAGATGCAGTACAGAGATGGACACACAACATGATATCTAATCGATTGACATATTTCCATGACTTTATGATCAGAAATGATAGGTTTAGGGTTGAATTATTTTATGTAGATTTATGTAACCCTAATTAGGTTTTGCTCCTGCCTGCGTGCAAAAGAGGAGATGTATATAATTATTTTTTGGAGCTTTTAGAGCTCAGAGTTCACATTTTGTAAAGAAGAAAGTTCTCTATGGCATTTTTTCCTGCCCTCTGGTTTTCTACATTATGTAATCTCCCATTGATTGTTTAGATATTGCAGAGGTATTTTGTGACATTTTCCATGTCCCTATGCTTCCTTGTCTAAATTCTCTCTTATTGAATTGAAGTATTTGTATGTTTTCAATGATATTCTTAGGGTTCTTGATCCCTCTTGCTTTCTGTAGTCTATGTGTATGCTTATGAATGATCTGATTTGAATGCCCTTGTGGGTATACTTCAACCCCTGGCAATCTATCTCATTCTTATACCCAATTGCAGAGGTGAATGTTTGCTTGCAGGTTATAGATTGTGTCTATGTTCTTGAGAGTGCTTTTGCCTTGTGAAATTCTCTCCCTGCATAGCATCTCTCTATTTCAGACCCTTCTATAAAATATTGATGCAAGCCTATTCAGTGAGTTGTGATCTCCTAGACTTAAGATTGTGTGCTGAGTTCATTCTTTATACTGCAATTCATACCATATTTTTGGTGTATCACCTAGTAGGTAGTTTGCTTTTCAAGTCATTTCCCTTTCAGCATTCCTTCTATCCCTTTCCCTCAAGAGTTTACTTTTCATGTCTAGAAGCAAATTAAGGTGATTATCCAAGAGGAGCCAGCCTAGAACCTGGAGGTCTCATCTTAATTAGCATAGGTCCCACACTTGGAGATGATTCCCATGTTATACTAGGTTATCAAGACCAAGAGAGCTTGAAACAAGGGTGAAAACTTAGTGTATAACAATAACACTTTAGATTCAATACTATATCAACTTACTGTCCATCGGTAATAACTCTCTGTAGCTCGGTAACTATTTTGCAGCTCAATTCTTATTAACCAGTATGATCAGAAAAACTTCTCCACATGATTATTCTGTAGTATCTTCTTCTTTCGACATACGTTTCATAATGAAACCAATGTCCCTTATATAGACAAGTAAATCATTTTCTTTTCCTCCATCAGATTTTTCCACTTAATCATATTCATAGATTTTTCCACTTTAAGCTCCCTCGGCTGATGTGTCAGTAACATGTTTCAATCTACTCCATTAGATCCTTTTTGATTTATGTTAGTCATCGATCTCTATAACAAACATTATTTGTTACCTCGATTTCATACACTTTACAGCTCATCACTTTATCGGCTAATTTGATCATTTAATTCCTTTTTGTTTTCCTCGGTTAACAAAGAAATGTGTTGGTGAACACAAGCTTAGTTAATACTACACTCGGTATACACTACACTTCGTTGGTGTATACTGAAATGCTTTATTTACCGACAACACTTCTTTGTGTCTTTCAGCTCTATTCTTCATCATAGATTAATGCAACATAATAAAGTCAATTCCATCAAGTCATAGACTCATCAACAAGTTACTCAGTGTATTCCTTATCCTCATCTATCATATACATCTTCCTCATGTAGATATTTTTGTTCTTCATCTCTTGCACCTTCCTTCAGATGTGTCGGTATAGTAACTTACAAGATAACTACTGTCAAGATAGTTGACATCAATGACAACATAATACTGATTTAATCATCTTGCATATCTAATCATCAACTCCTCAGTAATCTTGAATTACAAATTCTTCATTCTGGTTCTAAATCAGTTGTAGTTCATCAATCTCTCCCTTTGGCATTGATGGAAACTCAAGTAATATGAAATGTACCATACACATACCAAACATGTCTTCTACAACTCTGTGATCAAATGCTGTGTAGTGTAAGCTCTCCCTAGCTTAATATGTTTAATCACTACATTACTAAAATAGCATTATAAAATATAGCTTTGTCATTCTGTAGATATAACCTTTTCAGTTCTCAAGTTCCTTTCAAATGAACTCTCCCTTAGATAGTTCTCATCGGTGTATGTCTCCTTTTCTTTTCATATTATTCATCTCTCCCTTTGACAACAATACCAAAGAAACAAATAAATAATCAACTTTGTAGTAGCTAAGTAACTCTCTGGTGTCCAATACTTCCTCTGTATCTTAGTATACAGATATCCCAATCTGTTTCAGTTCTTCAAACTTAATCACAACCTTGAACAAAATTCAAAGTGTGAACTATGCGGCATCAACATGAATGATCTGCTGATAAGATTAGGTTGATGCAACATCCATATCACATTAGTGATCGATAGATAGGGGACGGACCCCAAGTCTAATCCTCAAATATTCAAAAGTGTCCTTTGGTAGAGGCTTTGTAAAAATGTCTGCAAGTTGTTCTTTAGATGTAACAAATTATAACTTTACTTGCTTCTCTTGCACTTGTTCTCTTAAGTAGTGATACTTAATTGATATATGCTTTGTCTTTGAGTGCATCATAGGATTCTTTGAAATATTAATTGCACTTGTGTTGTCACAATATATGATCACCAGGTCAGTGATTACCTCATTCATTCCTTCCAACACTTGTTTGATATATGCAATGTTTGAGCAATTAGTAGCAACAACAACATACTCTGCTTCAGCTGTAGACTAAGAAATACAAGCCTACTTTTTACTTGTCCAGGTTACAATTCTTTCACCAAAGAAAAATGCTCCTTTGGTTTTCTGTCATCCACATTTCCTGCCCAATCAACATCGGTGTAAACCTTCAGCTCAAACTTACCTTCCTTAGGATACCATAATCCATAATCCTCTGTCTTTTTTAGATATCTTAAGATTATTTTAGTAGCAATCATGTGTGATTCTCTAGGATTAGTAGAATATCTAGCAACAATTCCCACAACATGTGCTATATTTGGTCTACTGTGAACTACATACATGAGCTTACCAATCATGGATCGGTAAAGTGTCTGGTTTACCTCTATAGTTTCATCTTCTTTTGTCAATTTACTTCCAGTATCCATCGGTGTTCCCACAAGTATAACATCTTCCATGCCAAATGTCTTCAAGACTTCCTTTATGTACTTGGACTGTGTGATGAATATCCCATCACTCTGTTGTATCACTTGTAATCTGAGAAAGAACTTAATCTCTCCAAACATAGACATTTCAAACTCATTCCTCATGTCATCCACAAAAGATTTACATACATGATCTTGACCTCCAAAAATAATATCATCAACAAAAATTTCAGCAATGATAATAGTGTCATCAGTATCACCTTTCATGTACAAATTGCCTTTCTCACTAGTTCTTACAAATCCAATACTTAATAAGTAAGTATGTAGTCTTTCATACCATGCTCTCGGTGCTTGCTTCAAACCATGTAAAGCTTTGCGGAATCTACATACCATGTTTCTGTTGTCTGGATCAACAAATCCTTTAGGTTGTTCTATGTAGACCTCTTCTTCAAGTATACCATTCAGAAATGTTGATTTCACATCCATTTGATAAACCTTAAATTTCTTGTGTGCAGCATATGCAAGTAACATTCTAACTCCTTCCAATCTAGCAACAGGTGCAAATGTTTCACCATAATCAATGCCTTCTTCCTGTGCATATCCCTTGCATACCAATCTTGCTTTATTTCTTGTTACTTCACCATTTTCATTCATTTTGTTTTTGAATATCCATTTAGTACCGATAACATTCTTATCTTTAGGTCGGGGTACTAAGGACCAAGTTTTGTTTTTCTCTATTTTTTCTATCTCCTCCTTCATTGCATGAACCCATTCTTCATTTTCTAATGCAACTTTCACATTCTTTGGTTCAAATTCACAACCTAAACATGTACCTTGTCTTGTTTTGCTTCTTGTCTGCATTTTGGCTTGTCTGTTTCCAATAATTTGTGTCTCAGAATGATGTCTTCTGACAAAACTAGCCAATACTCACTTTTTTCTTTCTTGTTCATCCTGTTTAGGTTGATTTGCTTGCTCGGTAGCACCATCTTGTTTGTCAGTTTCCCTTTCCTATTCCTTAGGGTTATTTTCCTGTTGACTGGTTATCATAGGTTGTAATTTTGGTAGATAGTTAGGAAGTTCAAAGTAAGTGAATCTACCATAGTCTTCCAGTTCCTTTCTTTCTTCTGTGTTTAAGTCATCATACTCATTAACATGAACATTAGTACTTTCAATCATCTTATTTGTAACCTTATTCAGACATTTGTATGCTTTACTCTTAGTAGAATATCCTAAGAATATTCCTTCATCACCTTTAGAATCAAATTTCCTATTTCTCTCATCTTTCAGAATAAAACATTTACTTCCAAAAATTCTGAAATAACTTACAGTAGGTTTGTGTCCAAACCATGGCTCATAAAGTGTCTGGTTGGTGTGCTTTAGTTGTACTCAGTTAAGCACATATAAAGCTGTGCTGAAAGCTTCCCTCTAATATGTATGAGCTACATTCTTTTGTAGCATTAGTGTTCTAACACAATCAATGATTGACCTATTCCTTCTTTCAGCAATCCCATTCTGCTGAGGTGTTCTCGGTGCAGAGACCTATCTTTTAATACCATTCTCATTACAAAAATTAGTAAATTCATCAAAGATAAATTCACCTCCTCTATCAGATCTTAAGCATTTGATTTTTTTTCCAATCTCTTTTTCTACCTTAGCCTTATACCATTTAAACAACTTCAAAGCTTCAGATTTCTCTTTCAGGAACATAATAGTCATCAGTCTAGTGTAGCCATCAACAAAAAGAATAAAGTATCTATCACCATAATAGCTCTGAGTTCTCATAGGACCACATAGGTTAGTATGAACCAATTCAAGTATCTTCTTTGTTGAGTAGTCTTTGCTTTTAAAATTGGACTTAGTCATCTTACCTTTCTGACATTCATGACACATAGCATGATCTAGTTTTGACAAGTTAGGCAATACTCTAACTCTTTTCTTCTTACTAATCTTCACCATGTTATCAAAATTCACATGAAATAACCTCTTATGCCACAACCATGCATCTTCATCTTTCATTAATAAACAAGAAGATTGATCAATATCAAGATAAAATAGATTACCTCTGGATTGTGTACTAGTTCCAACAAGTCTTCCTCCATCATCATAGATTCTTACCTTTTTGCTCTCAAAAGCAAGTAAGTGTCCTGAGTTGTTCAACTATGCCACACTTATCAAATTGTAGTTCAGTCCATCTACCCAGTATGCATTCTCACATTTTATTCTATCATTAATTATCAATGAACCTTTACCTCTCACCATACAAGGTGCATCATTTCCCATTCTAACATATCCACCATCATATTCATCAATTAGATCAAATTTCTCTATATCACCAGTCATATGATGTGTGCAACCACTGTCTATGATCCATGTATCATTTCTACTTACTTTAGAGATCAGTGCTGTCTCTTCATGTTTCTCTTCTTCTGAATCATCCTTCATAGCAACAAATACTACTTCTATATCATCATCAGTGTTAGATTCAGATTCAAATTCTTTGGCTATGTAACATACCTTTTTCCCTTTGTCATAGCTATCTTGGTTGTCTCTATTATTATGTTAGTAGCCTCTGTTGATTCTTCTCCCATAGCTTCCTTCGAATCGATCTTTGGATCTATCATCATCTTTCTTATTTGGACTTCTAGTAGCGATGTGGCCAACTTCTTTACAATTAAAACTTGCTAGAGGTAACTTGCCTCTATACCTTCCCTTACCTTTGGGCAATCTTCTGGCCATAAGAGCTTCAAGCTCATCAAGTTTATCATCGGTATTACTGTCACTATCATTATTCTTATCATTCTTTCTACTAGACTTACCAATCTTCAAAGAGGACATGAAAGCGGATTCAATAGAAGGTACAACACTATTGTCAAAGTTATTCAGTTCAAAGGTTGTAAGCTTACCAATCAAAGTGTCAAGGGTGAGGTTGGATGTAGCCCTTGTTTCATAAATTGCAGAGATCCTGATCACATAAATTGGCAGCAAAGTTTTGAGAATCTTGCTTATCACTGTTTCATCATTAATAGCTCCACCAGATGCTCTAATAGCATGTACAACCTCTTTTAGTCTATTTGTGTATTGCACAATGTTCTCACCTTCTTTCATCTTCATATCATCAAATCGACCTCTTAGGCTTTCTACTCTGGCTCTCCTGACATTTGCATCTCCACCGTATATTAGAGTCAGTTTATCCCACATGGTTTTGGTAGTAGTGCATCCCTTAATGTCTTCAAATTCAGCGTCAGTACAGGCAGCAAAAAGTTCCATCATAGTAATATTGTGTTGATGCCTATCCTTCAATTGATCAAGAGTCAGGGGACCTGGTGTCGGTTCAATGTAGCCATTCTCCATCAGTTCTAGTGCAAAATTCCCAATTCCAGATATGTGCAACTTCATCCGGCTTTGCCATATTGTGAAGTTATCTTTGTTCAGCTTTGGCACTTCCCTCTTATACATCTTGAGACCTTTTTGCTGAAGTCCTTAAAACTCTGTTCTAAGCAACCGAAGCCCTGATACCAATTGTTAGAATAACTAAGAGGGGGGTGAATTAGTTATCTAGTGCCCCAATTCAAAATGTATAATCCAAAACAATTCTAATACTTCTGCAAGTCGGTAAACATATAATACTTTCACTGTCTATGTATTTACCGATTAACAATCTAAACTTTGTAATAATTACCGATTAAATCTAACATGTAATATGCAAAATATGATAAAAAATAAATATCACAGTCAACACATAACACAAGAGATTTAACATGGAAACCCTATAAAGGGAAAAACCACCGGGGACCGGCAACCCAAAATTGTTCACTCTTCTGAAGTGAGGTCAATGAAGACCCAACCCTGTTAAAGGTTTACAAACACACTATTAGGTGTGACCTTGTTAGAGGATTTTAGACTAGAAGTTATCGTCCAACCAACAGTCACTCTGGGGTTGAGAGGATAACAATGTTCACTCTATGAATGAAACATCAAAAGACTTTCATAGTCCATTCGGTTAAGAGATTTGACTATGTACAATGATTAAATATGTAACAGTAGATGATATACCTAAATACAACTTCAGTTTGCAGTTTACAGATCAATGTTCAGCTCATTCAAATATTTCTGACCAATATAACACTTCAGATTCAATACTGTATCAACTTACTATCCATTGGTAATAACTCTTTGTAGCTCAGTCACTGTTCTGCAGCTCGGTTCTTATTAACCAGTATGATAAAAAAAACTTCTCCACGTGATTATTCTATAGTATCTTCTTCTTCTGGCATACGTTTCATAATGAAACCAATGTCCCTTATATAGACAAGTAAATCATTTTCTTTTCCTCCATCAGATTTTGCCACTTAATCATATTCATAGATTTTTCCGCTTTAAGCTCCCTCAGTTGATGTGTTAGTAACACATTTCAATCTGCTCCATTAGATCCTTTTTTATTTATGTTATTCGTTGATCTTTATAACAAACATTATCTATTACCTCGATTTCATACACTTTACAACTCATCACTTTATCGGCTAAACTGATCATTTAATTCCTTTTTGTTTTTCTCGGTTAACAAAGAAATGTGTCAGTGAGCACAAGCTCAGTTAATACTACACTCGGTATACACTACACTTCGTCGGTGTATACTAAAATGCTTTATTTACCGGCAACAGTGCTTTGTGTCTTTCAGCTCTATTCTTCATCATAGATGAATGCAACATAATAAAGTCAATTCCATCAAGTCATAGAATCATCAACAAGTTACCCAGTGTATTCCTTATCCTCATCTGTCATATACATCTTCCTCATGTAGATATTTCTATTTTTCATCTCTTTCACCTTCCTTCAGATGTGTCAGTATAGTAACTTACAAGATAAGTACTGTCAAGCTAGTTGACATCAATGACAACATAATACTGATTTAATCATCTTGCATATCTAATCATCAACTCCTCAGTAATCTTGAATTACATATTCTTCATTCTAGTTCTAAATCAGTTGTAGTTCATCAATCAAAATATGGAGTTGTGGACAGTTATAGTGAGAAACAATAATAGGAACGTTGTCCTCTTGAAAGGACCAACACAGAAAGGATTAAAGTTTTGTGATCTCATTGCATGCATCTTTCCTATTAAAATCATAACATCCACCATATTCAAATCTTTTGGAAAGGATGGGAGCTTGTAAGATAGTTCATTCATCAGAATGGAATCATTATAGTTGGAAATACAATATGTTGCTGAAAGATCCCCTTGGTGGAATTTGATGCACAATAACAAGCCCTTGGAACTTCTACAAGGGTAATTAGCTAAGGCATGTTGAATATTGCTAATACATAGGGAGGTGATTGAGACATTTTATATGTTTAATCACTATGTTAATAAATGGGCACTCATACTATTGTCATTTGTGTTTTGTCACTGATGTCAACATATGTTTATGTGAGGAGAACATGCTAGTTATCATAGTGTATAGACAATGTACAGATGTTTTAGATGCTGTGAAGTTAGATGAGAGTTTAGGAAGGTGTTGTGATCTTTTATCTAAGATCGCATCATGTAATGTTTCATATTGGATGAGTTACAAATATTTTGGTGAAGACTGGTCATTGGATTGTGATAGTGAGAAATGACAGAGTTAGTCTTTGTGTTTCTAGAATATCTTCCAGATGATATGGATTCAAGGTATGTGAGCTTGAGGGACAATAGACAAGGCACTGAAGGATGTTCATTGGTTAGCACAAGGTACAAAATGCTTTGTGATGTCAGCTGTGGTGTGTGTTTTGGAGAAGACCTATTTGGAAGTCAACTTAGGAGATGTAGTGTGTGTTTTGCATGGTAAACATAAATTAAGGATGTCAGTCCTTAAATATTGTAATGTAATCATTGTATACTTGTTTTAGATACCATGTGTATCTTAGCAAGGGTTTATGTAATTATTTATAATTAGGAAAGGCTTATGGGCTGACCTAATCATGAGAATTGTAATAAGGTATAAATGAGAGGTCTTTTCTTTGGAAAAGATATGGATGGAAAAAGGTGATATAAAGAGGTTGTGAAATCTATGAGATTGTGTCTGCTATATGTAGAGCAGAGGTTTACTAGTGGACTTCATTAGAACTGATCATGCAAAGATAGTTGTTTCCAAACAGTTCAAAAAGATTGTGTATTTCTTCATATACACTTGTGTTGTGAATAGTGAGTTATGAGGGTGAATTTAACCTTCTTTGGGAAGTGAGCTTTGGGCAGTGAGCCCTCCCTTTCTTCTTGACTCCTAATAGGGTCTATCCTCTAACAAGGACTATGTATTGTAATGTTTCAATAAGCTCTTAACAAGGCTAAATCTTCTAACAAGGATGCTATACTCTCAGTACATCATTTGTGGGTGCTAATTCCCACCGGGTTTTTTATAGGTTTAACAGGGTTTCCACGACACCAAAATATTATGTTATTGTGTTAGGATTTATTGAGTTCATTGGATCTGATATTGATGCCACTTAAAGTTTAAAGTTTAATAATCTTCCATACTACTAATTCACCCCCCGTCTTAGTTGTATTATGGATTGTTATTCCTAACAATTGGTATCAGAGCTTGTGGTCCTCTGAGAGAAAGATTAACAGCTTGAGGTGATCTTGGAGATGGCATTCTATATGAAGGATAGTCCGAAGTTTGATCCTGAGAACTTTGATAGTTAGAAGAATAATATGCAAACTCATTTGCTATGTTTGGGCATCAAATATTGGCTAATTACAAAGAATAAGGTAGCTATGAAGATTGAGAGTGATTTTCCATCAGCTATTGATGATGAAAAGAAAGTATTCTCATACAACATGGTCACAAGGGAAGCACTGATAAGCACACTATCTGAAGGTGATTTTACTGAAGTTAAAGACTTGGATTTGACATATGAGATTTGGAGAAGATTAGAAGCATTATATGAAGGAGACAAATATACCAAGCAAGCAAAGTTACAATACTAGAAAACCAAGATGGAGAAGCTTCAAATGAAGGATGATGAAAGCATTAGGGCTTATGTTCAAAGGGTTACAAAAGTTGTGGTTGGAATCATAAATTGTGGAGGTACTTATGATGAAGAAGAAGTTGTTGCAAAGATCCTTAGATCATTGACACCTTTATACAAGTTCAAGGATATGTCTATTCAAGAGACTATACCCTTAACTCATAATTTTAGCAAAGAGATGTTGATTGCAAAACTAACTACCTTTGAGGTTGTTGAAATGGGAGATTCGGTACCTAAAGTGGAATTCGCATTCAAGGCATCTGCACACAAGAAAATGTCTGCACTTCCGAGCACCAGCAGTGAAGACCTAAAAGAAGAGCTTGGTGAGTATACTAAGGAATGGGAAAAGATATGGTAGAAGAAAGAAAGATGGATGAGCTTGTTGCACTGATTGCTAGAAGAGAAAAGAGAGGTAAGGGAAAATTTGAAGGCAAGTTACCCTTGAAATGTTTTTCATGCAATAAGGTAGGTCATTTTGCATCTATATGTCCTACAAGAGTTCCTAAGTACAAACCTAAGTTTTTCAAGTCTAAAAGGGATAAAGAATGTTATTATGCTAGTGAAGGAATTTCTGATGATGATGATTTAGATTATGAAGAGATTGGATTTGTTGCTATTAGAGATGAACCATTGCATGAGGAAAAGGCTTTAGTATCTCATGTTGATAAGAAAAATGAATGGATAATAGATAGTGGTTGTTCACATCATATGATTGGAGATAGAAACAAGTTTGTTAAATTAATGAAGTATGATGATGGTGTTGTGAGATTTGGAGACAATCTTCCTAGACCTATCATAGGCATAGGATCTATTACTTTGGATGGAAAGACTAATATAGATAATGTGCTACTTATTGATGGACTGAAACATAACTTGTTGAGTGTTGGAGAATTAATGGATAAAGATTTTCAATTAAGTTTTATTAATGGTAAATGTTTTATCAGAAGTAAGGAAGGTAAGTTGATTGCAATCGGTACTAAATATAGAGGTAATGTATTTGAATTAAATACATGTGGAGCCTCTTGTTTTGTTGTGAAGGTAGATGAAAGTTGGTTATGACATAGAAGATTTGGTCATGTTAATTTTGATAACATTGTGAAGGCAAGTATGGCTAATGCAGTAAGAGATCTACCAAAGATTGTGAAACCATCTAACACTGTATGCAGATAATGTGTTATGGGAAAAAAGACTAGAAGTAGTTACAAAAGCAAAGAATATACATCAAAAGGAAAGTTGGATTTGGTACACATAAATCTATGTGGACCTACAAGGACAAGATCATACAATGGTGAAAGGTATTTCATACTTTTTATTGATGACTTTTCTAGAATGATGTGGGTTACTTATTTGAAAGAAAAATCAAAAGCATTTGATAAATTCAAGTTGTTCAAAGCAAAAGTAGAGAATGAATCAGGTTTAAAGATTAAGTGTCTAAGGTCAGACAAAGGTGGAGAGTTTACTTCAGACTTATTCAATTCATACTACGAAGAGCATGGAATAAAGAGACAAACATCTGCTCCTAGGACTCCACAATAGAATGGGATAGCAGAGAGAAGGAACAAGACTATACTTGATGTTGCTAGGACAATGTTACTTGAAGGAAATGTATCTCATGTACATTGGAGAGAGGATGTTGGGACAATAGTGTATACATTGAACAAAATTCAAATCAGAGAAGGTACAAGTAAGACTCCTTATGAATTGTGGTTTGATCATACTCCTACTGTAAAATACTTCAGAATATTTGGTAGTAAGTGTTATATCAAGAGAGATGATGAGATAGGAAAGTTTGATGCTAGAAGTGATGAAGGAATTTTTCTTGGTTACTCTACTAAGAGCAAGGCTTACAAATGTTTCAATACGAGATTAAGAAAGATGATTGAAAGTAATAATGTAAGGATAGATGAAAAGTTTCAGATACAAGAAATAATGTATGACAATAATCAGATTACAAAGATCAAAGAGGCTACTGTTGCTATAGAAGAAGAAGAACTTGTTGAGGTAGAATGTGAAAAAGAGACTTGTGATGTTGACATAAGTGAGGCTACTGAGGTTCCTAAGACTCTGAGGTATGTAAAGAATAACCATCCTAAAAATCAAATTATTGGTGATTCTAATCAAGGAGTAATGACTAGATCAAAAGCTAGAGAAGAAATTTGTTTGATTTCTCAATTTGAACCTATAATGTTGGAAAAAGGTCACCCAAAATGTAAATGACTAAATTGTGTTACATTACATTTGAAATGTTGTGTGTAATAATATGATGAAAATGGGAATATAAGATATACTTCTTAACCTCAAATTCCCAAAGAAAGATCCAAAATAATTAACCACGAGAGGATGGTCAATACATAGAAGAGTCAATCAATGGAGAATGTGAAGAAAAAGAACAATCTTGTATTCCCTTATAGAAAGTGTGTATTGAAATATTAATTGAATTGAAAACAAATAGAAACCTCAAGTAGGACAGATATGGAAAATGCTATTTTCTAATGCCTTTGTACAGTTTTAGGGAATTGTGTAATCGGATATGGGCTGGAAATGTAGAGATAGAGAAAACCCAGAAACCCTTTGCTTTTTTGAGTGAGGTCATCCTTGACCCAAGACAGGGGTAAGATCTTACCCTGGGGTACAATCTTACCCAAAAAAGTCATCCTTGACCTGTATTGTTTTGACAGAAATTTTGTTCGCGGATCTTGGAAGTTCGCTGAAAAGGGTACTCAGATCTACACTGATATTCATTGTCCCACACCTGGATCTGTAATAAAAAGGGTTTTGTTTGTTGGATGAGGGGTTTTCCTTGGTCAAACCATGGTTTTAAAATCAACCTTGAAATGTAATTGAAATGGCAATATATAAACAAAGTAAATGGAACTATTCAGCTTGCTTATGTTGAAATCCTTGTGGAGGATTTGAATCCTTGAATCCACAAGTATGGATGCTCCAAATGAATGCAGAATTGAAGGTAGGATGTCTCAAATCAATTGCATTAGATTTTAAACACCAATCTTGAGTGGATCTTGGAATAGGAAGAAGCTTGGATGAATGTGGATGGAGGAATCTTCAACAAGAGGGCTCCAAAGAGATTGAATCCTTCAATGGCTATCAATGGATCTCCTTGATGAATTGGATCTTGAATGCTTGAATGCTTGGATGCTTGAGGATGTATGAATGCTTGAATTCTTTCCTTCTCCTTCTTGCTTTCTTGATGATTGCTTGATCACTTGATTGCACTTGAGAAATTATGAAAAGATGGATTGAAATGAGAGAGGAAGGCTTCCTTTTATACTAGTCTAGGGCACAAACTTCTAGAGAGGCTGACATAGGAGAATTAAATTCCAATTAAGCCTTAACCCCTAGAAATGGACCTAGATTAGATACAATTTAAAAGTTTACCATTCCGAAATCTAAAACAATTGACCCGAAAGTGGGAAATAAAACTTTTCGAAGCCCGACATCCCGAAACCTTTGGAATCTAAAATTTAGACCTAGGGTCAAGATCAAGGTTGACTTTGACCTAGGTCAAAGTAGAGGTCATCCTTGACCTAGGTCAAATGCAAGATTGACCTTGACCCAGAAGGTCGATCATCCTTGACCTTGAAGTCAAAGATCTCAGTTTCTCAGGAAAAGGTGCCAGAAAGAGGCTGGAAACAGGTGGAGAGAGAAGCAGAACATAGGGAAAAAGCTAGATCCGGTCAAAGACCCACTCAAAGGCACTTGAAATGACCCCAAAACACTTAATCAGAGGTCTAAACCTGTCTTAAATGGAAGTGCTTCCATTTTTCAATGATACATTTAGCCCCCTCTTTAGCAAGAGAATGGACTCGATGCAAACTCTTGGTAAAGGAGATCGTAATGAAAAGATAATCTTATTGAAATCAAAGGGACAAAGAATCTTGAAGCCCCCAAGGACTCAAGTTTTCATCAACTCCAAGATAACAATATGAGAGACATCTCTAGAAAGAAAAAGAGAGAGAGAGAGAGAGAGGGAGAGTGTGATTATCTCACCCAATGTAAACTTATGTCCCACTGTGAACCATACCAGGAAACAACACAATCAAAAAGATGGAATTGAACCACCTAGTGAATGTGGCTACTCACTAGTCAACCCATCAAAGATTCACCCCTAGGAATATTCTATTCCACAGGAGTAAAACCAAAAGAAAAAGAGATAAAGTCTTAAGGACACCTTCGACCTTAAGGGATCAAAATTTTTGAAACTAGAGGGATCAAGAGATCCTATAAAATAAAAATGCATGCTTTAAGGATTAGTCACTAATCCATAAAGGGAGAGAAGAGCTTTGAAAAATATATGTATATTGAAAGTGTGTGTATGCAACAGGTGAGAAGAGCATATGCCCCCATGTTAAAGTCATTTCTAACACTTTAACATGATCAATGGCTTTAACAGAAACATAAACAACTCCACTGATTACGTTTCCACTACGAGATACCCCCAAATGAAGACAAATCAAGGGAAATACCACATGAAAAAATAGAGAACACAGAAGGGATCTACCTACTGTGGGGTCAATATGATCATAAGATAATATATATATATGATATTATTGCAAATGAATTGACATCATTCCCCAAAGAAAGTAGAACTACAATCACAATGGAGGAAAGATCACATAAGAGATACAAAGAAGAATCTTTAAGGGCCATGACATGGAGACCAAAAAGAATTAGTGCTACCACATCACAAACCCAAGCAGATTACACAAGGAGACATTTACGAATAATAGCACAGGTAAAACATAACATGAAACAACATATAGAAGAGTAAAGATACATATAGAGGAATAGTACAACAGGTTTGATTCCTTTATCACCTTGCACAAACAAAGTAACAAGGGTTGTATAAAAGAATCTAACAACATTTAGCAAACACATTATGGGAGAAGCATAGTATGACAGACAAACACACAAAAAGCTATCGTGAGGGACTAGCCAATCAAGCACGCCACTTGCTCTCCCCATCTTGTTCTATATCATTTAGGGAAGGTGGGTAAGTCACAAGAGGGACTATATACAACACCGTAGGAATGATAGCCAGTTCCAAACAAGGATCCTCTTGAGAATCATAATGTTTGATATTAGGTGTAAGTTTCAATTGTGATGAAAGCATATTAGGTAAATCAATGTCAATGTCAATAGTCTCATATTCATCATTAACATCATTAGTATAATCAAGAGTATCTTCTTCATCCAAATTAATCAAACTAGGATCTAAAATAGGAATGGAATCATCATAATCTTGCATCTTAACATCATTATTAATAGTAACTTCTTCTAACACCTCATGCATAGATCGATTAAAAGAAGGTAAAGAAATTTGAATAATAGAAGTACAGGCTTTAGCTTGAGCACGACGCTTCTTACGATGTTCATTAGCAGATCGATTACATTTTTTCTTGTTTGAAATATGTTGAGAACTAGGAGGAACAACTATCGGATCCTTCACAAGTTCTATAGGAGGATTAGTAGGATTCTCAGCAGACTGACAAGAAACACTAGGAGCTTGATTAACAGAACTAGAAGCCATGGATAAAGGAGGTATGGAAGGTTTAGGCAAAATAACACAATTAAGATCCATGAGTGGCATGCTTAACTCAAGAATCTTGTGATGCTTATAGGCTTGTTATGTGCAAAAAATATTATCAGGTCAAGAAGGACACAAATTAGGTATTGAAGGCCAAAAGAATTCAAGTGTAGCACAATCCCTGGGCCTAGAAGGTTGATATAAAATATGATTAATCATCTTCACTTCTTCATCATGAACAAATTTAAGACACTTATGGATAGGAGAAGCAACAACATGCATGTCATTCAACCAAGGCAAACCAAGCTTAACTTGAAATTGATTAGAAGTAGGAACAACAACAAAGGTAGTGTTCACAATTTTACCACAAAGTTCAACTGGCAAGTCAATAGAACCAAATGATGGATAAAGAAAACCATTAAAAGTTTGAATCCATACATCAAATGTATCATAAGAATCACGTTGCAAGTTTTTCATAAAAAGATTTTCTTTAGTGATAATATTGACTAAAGATATAGGATCAACAAGACAACCACGCGTAGGTATCTGAGAAATCCTAGCATAAATGCAAAGGGGACCATCAAGAGCTTTAATAGTCTTAGAATCATCAAAGGTAATCAAGAGTTCCTGAGGTCTCTTATTCTTAGGTTGTTTTCAAGGTTTTGGCTGAGATTTCATTTTAGGTTGCGGTTTTGGTTTAGGTTGAGGTGGATTTTGAGTTTGAGTTTGAGTTTGAGGTAGAGACACAGATTGAGACAATACAACATGCTCCACATGGTTAACAATGTGATTAAGATCATCCATCTTTGAATCATAAACAATATCCATAGAAGATGGCTGAGCAATGGTATTAGTATCATGTGTAGGTAAAGGATTCATATAGATTTGAAGGTTTTGATTAGGAGGAGAGACAGACTTGTTCCCATTACCATCAAAATTATCAATAGATAAGGCATTAGAATCGATTAAGTCTTGAACCTTATGTTTTAAAGAATAACATTTCTCAATATCATGACCATTCTGATGATGATATTGACAAAAGGCTTTAGGAGCAAAGGATTTGGACACTATCGTAGCAGGTAAAAGAGGTCAAATAGGAGGTAAAGTAATCATATTAGCAGTTAACAACCTATTCATAATAGAATGTAAAGATTCAGAGAGAGGAGTAAATGTATGATTCAAACAAAAAGCAGTGGATGCAGAAGTGGCATTGTGAGATGCAACGACAACTTGATTAACAACTGTATTCGCTTGTTTATTTATCTTGACATAGTTGTTGAGTTTTTGAAATTTGTTTGGATTAGGAGCAGCATCACTCTTATCAACTGGAACAGGAGCCATTGGAGTGTTTCTCTCAAATTGACTCACTTGTAATTGATAATGATGAAGCACTGCACAAAGTTGTTGAAAAGAGGTAAATTCAGTAAGTAGAATCTTATCTCTAATATCCTTCTATAAATTTGAAATAAACATACGTTGAATATCCATATCAGGAATAGGATAAGAAATCTGAGCATGCAAATGCTTAAATTTACCAATGAATTCAGTCAATTTTTCCTTAGTGTTTTGTTTACAATGCATCAAATCAGTTAAAGACACTTGCAAACCAATGTTATTTTGAAAATTTTGAATAAAAGCATTCACAAGTCTTTGAAAAGAGTCAATAGATTAAGGAGGCAAGGAACAATACCATTGTAAGGCCTTGTCACAAAAAGTTATGGCCAACAACTTGGCTAAAATCCTATGGTCATGAGCATAATCACTACAAAGGTTTTGAAATATTTTAACATGAGTAACAGGGTCTCCCTTACCATTATAATTCTCAAGATGAGGCATATCGGCTTGCTGAGGAACGAGAGTATGAATGATGTCTAGGGATAAAGGACTTCCCATGTCATGTAGGAATGCTAAAATTGTTTTGAGTTAAGGATGCAAGTTGTTGTTGTAAAGATGACACAGTTTGAGCCAAACTAATGATTGTTGAATCATTAGAGGAAATAGGAGGTATAACAACATTAGAAACACTAGGTAAAGTGTTTGAAGTTGCAAGAATGGAAGGCACAACTGGAGGAACACTTGGAACCATAGTTGGAAGTGGATTAGAATAAGTAAAAGGAACATTATGGTAAGAAGGTTGTGATGTAGAAAGGGACACAAGAGGAACACTCATAGTAATAGAGGGAACTGTTGTAGTCACCAAAGGAGGGGTATAAGTAGGAATACTAGGTGAGGGAATGGAAGAAGGTTCCACACTGGTAACAAGAGGAATCAATCGTAAATCTTGAGATTATTGAACTAAAGGGCTAACATTTGAATGCACAAGGTGAGTGATACCATGGAGGAGATTAACATCTTGATCATTATCACAAAGAACTTTCTTAAGAGCCTCTATAGCTTGAATAGAATCTTGATTATGGTTTTCTTGAATAAGCCAATTACCCATTTTATCAAGTTCAGTTGAAAGTTTTTGGACTTGTTCAGGAGGAAATCTTAAAGCATCATCCTCATCACGAGATGAGTGAGAAGAGTTTTGCTCCATGGTAGGGTTGGAATCATGAAGAATCAAATTGTTATCCGAAATCCTAAGGAAAGGAGATGAAGACTCAGGATCAAAGGAACCCATAAGTCTACGGCTTCGTCTAACTGGAATATTATAGGTAGGACTAGAGGTAGTAAAGCTCATATACCAATGCAATGCAAATGAACTAAAATAAGAAAACAAAAAGCAAGAACAAATGAATATTTTTGTATTTTTATTTTATATGAGATGCAAACACATAAAAGAAATCTAATACATGCAAGATCTAACACCATAAAAGAAAGAGCTATCTATCACGGGTTCACCAAAATGTAATGTTGGAAAAAGGTCAACCAAAATGTAAATGACCAAATTGTGTTATCTTACATTTGAAATGTTGTGTGTAATAATATGATGAAAATGAGAATATAAGATATAATTATTAACCTCAAATTCCCAAAGAAAGATCCAAATTGATTAACCACGAGAGGATGGTCAATACATAGAAGAATCAATCAATGGAGAATGTGAAGAAAAAGAACAATCTTGTATTCCATTATAGAAAGTGTGTATTGAAATCTTAATTGAATTGAAAACAAATACTAACCTCAAGTAGGAAAAATATAGAAAATGCTATTTTCTGATGCCTGTGTACAGTTTTAGGGAATTCTGTAATCGGATCTAGGCTGGAAATGCAGAAAAAGAGAAAACCCAGAAACCCTTTGCTTTTCTGAGTGAGGTCATCCTTGACCCAAGAAAGGGGTAAGATCTTACATCGGGTTACAATCTTACCCCAAAAAGTCATCCTTGACCTGCATTGTTTCGACAAAAATTCTGTTCACGGATCCCATAAGTTCACCGAAAAGGGTACTCAGATCTACACTGATATTCAATGTCCCACACCTGGATTTGCAATAAAAAGGGTTTTGTTTGTTGTATGAGGGGTTTTTCTTGGTCAAACCCTAGTTTGGAATCAACCTTGAAATGTAATTGAAATTGCAATATATAAACAAAGTAAATGGAACTATTCAACTTGCTTATGTTGAAATCCTTGTGGAGGATTCGAATCCTTGAATCCACAAGTATGGATGCTCCAAATGAATGTAGAATTGAAGGTAGGTTGTCTCAAATCAATTGCATTAGATTTTCAACACCAATCTTGAGTGGATCTTGGAATAGGAAGAAGCTTGGATGAATGTGGATGGAGGAATCTTCAACAAGAGGGCTCCAAAGAGATTGAATCCTTCAATGACTATCAATGGATCTCCTTAATGAATTGGATCTTGAATGCTTGAATAATTGGATTCTTGAGGATTAATGAATGATTTAATACTTTCCTTCTCCTTCTTGCTTGCTTGACAATTGCTTGATCACTTGATTGCACTTGAGAAATTATGAAAAGATGGATTGAAATGAGAGAGGAAGGCTTCCTTTTATACTATTCTAGGGCACAAAATTCTAGAGATGCCAACATAGGAGAATTAAATTCCAATTAAGCCTTAACCCCTAGAAATGGACCTAGATTAAATACAATTTAAGAGTTTAACGTTCTAAAATCCAAAATAGCTGACTCAAAAGAGGGAAATAAAATTTTCTAAAGCCTGACATCCCGAAACCTTTGGAATCTAAAATTTGGACCTAGGGTCAAGGTCGAGGTCAACTTTGACCTAGGTCAAAGTCAAGGTCATCCTTGACCTAGGTCAAAGTCAAGGTCGACCTTGACCCAGAAGGTCATCCTTGAACTTGAAGTCAAAGATCTTAGTTTTTAAGGAAAAGGTGCCAGAAAGAGACTGTAAACAGGTGGAGAGAGAAGCAGAACAGGGGGAAAATGCTAGATCTAGTCAAAGACTCAATCAAAGGTGCTTGACATGACCCCATACCACTTACTTAGAGGGCTAAACCTGTCTTAAATGGAAGTTCTTCCATTTTTCGATGATACAGAACCAAAGACTACAGATGAAGCATGTAGAGATAAATATTGGATAAATGCTATGAAGGAAGAGTTAGATCATATAAAGAAGAATAACACTTGGGAATTGGTTCCTAGACCTAAAAAAAAAATGTAATAGGAACAAAATGGGTTTTCAGAAACAAAATGAATGAAGAAGGAACTACTGTAAGAAACAAAGCAAGACTGGTATGTAAGGGATATTCATAGCAAGAAGCCATAGACTTTGAAGAAACATTTGCTCTTGTTGCTAGAATAGAGGCAGCGATATTGTTCTTGGCTTATGTTGCACATAAAGACTTCAAGGTGTATCAAATGGATGTGAAATCTGCATTCTTGAATGGGGATCTTGAAGAAGTATACATAGAACAACCAGATGGATTTCCCCTATTCGAAGTCAAAGACATGGTATGCAAGTTGAAGAAGGAACTGTATGGACTAAAGCGAGCTCCAAGGGCTTGGTATGCAAGGTTGGACAAATAATTATTTCACCTTGGATTTAGAAAAGGTAATGCTGATAGTAATTTATACTTAAGAACTAGTGAAGATGGAGTTGTGATAATTGAATTTTTTGTTGATGATATTATCTTTGGAGGTAATGATGAATTATGCAAGAAATTCTTTAAGGAGATGGAAAATGAATTTGACATGTCCATGATAGGTGAAATGAAATTCTTTCTTG
This sequence comes from Chamaecyparis obtusa, assembly GCA_027943335.1. Taxonomy (NCBI): domain Eukaryota; kingdom Viridiplantae; phylum Streptophyta; class Pinopsida; order Cupressales; family Cupressaceae; genus Chamaecyparis; species Chamaecyparis obtusa. The sequence continues at coordinate 5,067,003 of BSBK01000703.1, forward strand.
GACTGCAAATAATTTAGAATGAGAATGGTATCTTTATTTCTCAGACTAAGTATCTCAAAGAAATGCTAAAGAAGTTTGGAATGGAAGACTGTAAACTAGTAGGAACACCCATGGTGACCGGTAATAAGCTATCATGTAATGATGAGACTCAGTGTGTATTTTAGACCAAGTACATATCAATGGTTGGAGGATTACAATATTTAACTCATACCAAACCAGATATTGTTAATGCTATTGGAATTGTGGCTAGATATCAAACAGAGCCAAAGGAGACACACCTAGCTACTGTGAAAAGGATATTCAGATATTTGAAAGGGACAATTGAATATGGCTTGTGGTATGATAGGAATGATAGTTTTGTACTTCATGCTTATACTGATGCTGATTGGGAAGGAAACATTGATGATAGAAAGAGTACTAGTGGTGGTGCATTTTTTCTTGGGAAAAAGTTAGTTTCATGGCTAAGTAAGAAGCAAGATTGTATAGCTCAATCTAGTGCAGAATCAGAGTATGTTGTTGCTACTGTTAACTACACTCAAATTGTTTGGATGAAGCAAATGCTAAAGGATATTGGAATAAATTTTGATGAGCCAATGGTTATCCATTGTGATAACACCAATACAGTGAATATGTCAAAAAATCTAGTGATGCACTCTAAAACCAAACATATTTCTATCAAATATCACTTCTTGAGAGACAAGGTGGCAAAGAAGGAAATAAAATTAGAATATATTAGTATGAAAGAGCAGATTGCAGAAATCTTCAAAAATCTGCTTCCAAAATATACCTTTGAATATCTCAGAGGTATGCTGGGGGTTCGTGCCCCTCCTAGTCATAATTAAATGATGCAGCGATGCATCAGTCCAGAGGTTTTTAGAGCTTTATCATATTCTGGACTGGATGTAGGGATCTAGTCCTTAGGGGGAGTGATCGTGGAAGAAATATGTTGGAAAGCAGTTGATGACTCATGAAACCCTTTTTCATTATTTTCAAAGGGGGAGTGTTGCTATGAGAAAATCCCTACTGTATGGGGAGATTGTATGTAGTATTGTTTGGTTGCAGAACTTTGGATTGATATAACTTTGGGATAATGGATTTTCCCATATGTTGACATCAATGCCAAAGGGGGAGATTGTTGGATATATCTAATACATGTGGAGGTGATTAAGACATTTTATATGTTTAATCACTACGTTACTGAATGGGCACTCATATTGTTGTCATTTTTGTTTTGTCACTGATGTCAACATATGTTTTTGTGAGAACATGTTGGTTATCACAGTGTATGGACATTGTACAGATGTTTCAGATGTTGCGAAGTTAGATGAGAGTTCAGAAAGGTGTTGTGATCTTTTATCCAAGATTGCATCATGTAATGTTTCATATTGGATGGGTTATAAATGTTTTGGTGAAGACTGGTCACTGGACTGTGACAGTGAGAACTGACAGAGTTAGTCTCTATTTTTCTGGTATATCTTCTAGATGATATGGATTCAAGGTATGCAAGCTTGGTGAATGATAGATAAGGTATTGAAGGATATTCATTGGTCAGTGAAAGGTATGGAATGCTTGGTGACATCAGCTATGGCATGTGTTCTGGAGAAGACCTATTTGGAAGCTGACTTAGGAGATGTAGCGTGTGTTTTTCTTGGAAAACATAAATTAAGGATGTCGGTCCTTAAATATTGTAATGTAATCAGTGCATACTTTTTTTAGATACCATGTGTATCTTAGCAAGGGTTTATGTAATTATTTGTAATTAGGAAAGGCTTATGGGCTGACCTGATCATGAGAATTATAATAAGGTATAAATGAGAGGTATTTTCTTTGGAAAATATATGGATGGAAAAACATGATATAAAGAGGTTGTGAAAGCTATGAGATTGTCTCTGTTGTATGTAGAGCAAAGGTTTATTGGTGGAATTCATTGGAACTGATCAAGAAAATATATTTTCTATCGAACAATTCAAAAAGATTGTGTATTTCTTCATATACACTTGTGTTGCGAACAGTGAGTTCTGAAGGTGGATTTAACCTTCTTTGGGAAGTGAGCCCTCCCTTTCTTCTTGACTCCTAACAAGGTCTATCCTCTAACAAGGACTATGTACTGTAATGTTTCAATAAGCTCCTAACAGGGATAAATCTTCTTACAAGGATACCATATTCTCAATATATCATTTGTGGGTGCTAATTCCTATTGGGGTTTTTACCTTTACTAAGGTTTCCTCGACACCAAAATATTGTGTTATTGTGTTGGGATTTATTGAATTCATTGGATCTGATATTGCTGCTACTTAAAGTTTAAAGTTTAATAATCTTCCATACAACTGATTCACCCCCCCTCTCAGTTGTATTGTGGACTATTATTCCTAACAGGGCTAAGAAGGGCATTACATGCTTTGCAAATATTCCTGTGGATGGTCAGCTGATAGGATGGGAGGAATTGAGATAAAAAATTAATATTCCCTAGGTGCAATGGAGAACCTATTTAGTGCTAAGCTATGCCTGCTCTGCCTTGTCCCTTCCCAAGCATTGTTCCATTAATAATGAAAGGTTTGCTTCTTACAAATGGCTAGATGGGTCATTGCTCCCTTGCATTAAAGTAAAAAAAAATTATGATTTCCTCACTGATAGAGATGACATTTTCACTCATATTAACTCTTGCTAGAATGTGAACCTTGATCCTACCTCTTGGATGAAAACCTTTGATAGCCCATGGGCCAACCAGGTGGAGACTAAGAAGAAATGCTTTATGTGGCAACTCATACTCCACATATTACTTATCAAGAAACCTACTCGAGAGCTTAATGATTGTGTTATTTGTATAACTCTGGAGATCTTGAAGAAAATATTCTTTGAATGTTTCTTTGAAAAAGATATATGGAATATCTTTTGAATATATACTAATAGTAATATTACTATCTTGGAAGTTATTTTTAGCTATATCCAGAGCCTTAGGAAAGAGTTCAACATCTTTCATTCTTGTTTTCCTATTCAAATTTTATGGCTCATTTGGAAATTTAGAAATGAAAATATCTTCGATGGTAGGAATGGGACTCTTACTGAGTCTCTGAGGAGACTCATTTGGTATAATGCTGAAATGCAGGTCATAATTACATTAAAGCTTGCAAAGAAAAATTTTGAAAGACTTATTCAAGATGACACTGCCATAATCTTCAATTGGGAAATATCCCATGGGTACACATGGGAAAGAAGATTTGAGGAGAAGAATCTGTTTGAGGTTTCACTCAACAAATTTAAAACAAAAATTAAGGAACAAAGGAACATATATGCACAAGAAGTAGGAGCAAAAGTCCCACTTGCAGTGATACCTAGTGATGTCCTCCCCATGGAAAAGATTGTGGTACACCCTTACAATGATTTCATTATGAAAAACAAGTTTTTATGCTGGTTTGAAGACCCATTTGATTGGAAAACATGGGTAGAGAGGACTAATTTGTAGTATCTTGAGGCTATAGATATTAATTTTGTATAAATTATCAAATTATAAATAGATGTTGATAGTTGTATAATGTATTAAATGTCCAAGGTATACCTCCTAATGTATCTTTTATTTGGATAGATATACTTTATTGTTGTAATCATGAAACTCACACCCTAGTGACTCTCTCATGTACTATTTTGTTGAATGATTTAGTAATAGAAATACTATTATATAGAATTGTTAATTGTCAATGATGAAAAGGATCAAACAAATTAAAAATAAAATTAGAAACAAATTATTTGATAAGTCATTTTGTTGTCAGCTTAGTTGTTGTTGTGTGTATGTTAATGTCGATTATTTGTAGTGGGAAAGGGGCACATATGATGGGCGAGTTGTGTGCTAATTTTTTTTATTAAAAATGACAAGAGAAATGCACTTGGCACCGAATAAGTTACTATTGGCTAATGAGATAAATGGACTAGATGATTTGACCTATCTTGCATCTCTTATCCTACATTACAGATTGTCAATGCTTAAAATTAGGTTGATTCTTTTCAAATAAGAATACCTTTGATCTAATAACTAGCATTCACACCTTAGGGTGCAATGGGTACGTCAAAAAGATATTGAAGGTCAATTAGGGAAAAAAAATGGTTTATTTTTTGCATATATTTTTGCAACTAATAAGGTCATTTGGTAGATTATTTAGTCAATGATGTTTGTGTTAGAATAACTGAGAGGGGGGGTGAATCAGTTATCTAGTGTCCCAATACAAAATGTATAATCCAAAAACAAATACTTAAAACTTCTAATACTCGGTAACTTAAAATACTGTACTGTTTATGCTTTTACCGATTACCAGTATAAAACATATAGTAGTTACCGATCAAATCAAATATGCAACATGCAAATATGACATCAAACAAACATCACAATCAACACATAACACAAGAGATTTAACATGGAAACCCTGTGAAGGGAAAAACCACCTGTGACCGGCAACCCAAAATATTCGCTCTTCTGAAGTGAGGTCGGTGAAGACCCAACCCTGTTAAAGGTTACAAACACACTGTTAGGTGTGACCTTGTTAGAGGATTTTAGACCAACCATTATCATCCAACCAACAGTCACTCTGGGGTTGACAGGATAACAATGTTCATTCTATGAATGGTACATAAAAGACTTTCTTAGTCCACTCGGTTAAGAGATTTGACTGTGTCCAATGGTTAAAATGTAACAGTAGGTGATCTGCCTTAATACAACTTCAATTGTAGATGTATAGATCAATGTTAAGCTCATTCAATCCTTTGATCATTAAATCAATTCTGTTCCAATCAATGTTCAGTAACTTACTGTCACTCGGTAATAGCTTCATGTCGCTCGGTAAAAACTCTATAGTTCGGTTCTCACTAACCAGTATGATCAGGTATGCATGAAAAATTGTTCATGCAATAATTCTGTAGTCTCCTCCTTCTGACATTACATTCACTATGAAACCTCCAGTCTCTTATATAGACAAGTAAACCATTTTCTTCTGCTCCATCAGATTTTGCCACTTAATCATCTTTGTTGATTTTGCCACTTAAACATACCTCAGCTGATGTGTCAATAACATGTTTGATTCTCATCATTTAGATCTTTCGTGAATTTTGTTAGCCATCGATCTTTGTAATAAACATTATCTATTACCTCAAAATCATACACTTTCTAGCTCATCAATCTTAATGGCTAAGCTAATTATTTAATTCTTTTGTTGTGCTTGGTTAACAAAGAAATGTGTCAATGAACACAAGCTCAGTTTATACTATGCTCGGTATACACTACATCTCGTCGGTGTATACTGAAATGCTTCATCAACCGACAACATTGCTTTGTGTCTTTCAACTCTTTTCCTCATCATAGATGAATGAAACATAATCAAGTCAATAACATAAGGTCATAGACTCATCAACAATTTACTCAATGTATTCTTTATCCTCATCTGTCATATCCATCTTCCTCATGTAGATATTTCTGTACTTCATCTCTTTCACTCCTTTACTATAGATGTTTCAGTATAGTAACTTACAAGATAAGTGTTGTCAAACTAGTTGACATCAATGACAACATATTACTGATTTAATCATATTACATATCTAATCAATTATCTCGGTGATCTTAAATCATAGATTCCACAATCAGGTTCTAAATTAGTTGTAGTTCATCAATCTCCCCCTTTTGCATTGATGGCAACTCAAGTAATATGAAATATACCATACACATACCAAACATGTATTCTACAACTCTGTGAACAAATGCTGTACAAGATCTCCCTAGCTTAATATGTTTAAAACAACATTACAAATGTAGCTTTGACATTCTACAAATATGATCTTTTCAGCTTTCAGATTCCTTCTTCTGTTCTCGGTAATTGATCTTCAATGCTCTCCCTTTCTTTGATTTGTCTCTCCCTTAGATAGTTCTCATCGGTGCATATTGTTTCATATTATTTATCTCTCCCTTTGACAACAATGCCAAAGAAACAAATAAATATACAGCTCTGTAGTAGCCAAGTAACTCTCTGTTGTCCAATGCATACTTTGTATCTCTGTATACTGATATACCAATCTGTTCCAGTTCTCCAACTTTTCACAACCTTAGCCATGATCCAAAGTGTGAACTATGCTGCATCAATATGAATGATCTTCTGATAAGATTACTCTGATGCAACATTTAGATCACATTAGTGACCGGTAGATAGGGAATGAACCCCAAGTCTAGTCCTTAAGTACTCAAATGTATCCTTCGGCAGAGGCTTTCTAAATATGTCTGCAAGTTGTTCTTTTGATGTAACAAACTCTAGCTTAAATTTCTTCTCCTGTACCTGTTATCTTAAGTAGTGATACTTAATTGATATATGCTTTGTTTTAGAGTGCATCACTGGATTCTTTGAAATGTTTATTGAACTAGTGTTATCATAGTATATAATCACCAGCTTAGTGATTATCTCATTCATACCTTCCAGAACTTGCTTAATATATGCAATATTTGAATAGTTTGTAGCATCAACAACATACTCTACTTCAGCTATAGACTGAGAAATGCAAGCCTGCTTCTTACTTGTCCATGTAACAAGTCTTTCACTAAAGAAAAATGCTCCTCCGATGGTACTTTTTCTGTCATCCACATTTCCAGCCCAATCAGTGTCAGTATAGACTCTGAGTTCAAACTTTCCTTCCTTAGGATACCATAATCTATAATCCTCTATTTTCTTCAGGTATCTTAAGATTCTCTTTATGGCAATCATGTGTGACTCTCTAGGGTTTGCAGAAAATCTAGCAACAATTCCCACAACATGTGCTATGTTTGGTCTACTATGTACTACATACATTAACTTACCAATCATTGATCGGTATAGTGTCTAGTTCACTTCTGTAGTTTCATCTTCCTTAGTCAATTTGCATCCAATAGCCATCGGTGTTCCCACAAGTTTAGCATCTTCCATGCCAAATGTCTTCAATACTTCCTTGATATATTTGGATTGTGTGATGAATATACCATCATTCTACTGAATCACTTGTAGTCCAAGAAAGAACTTAATCTCTCTGAACATAAACATATCAAATTCACTTCTCATTTCATCAGCAAATGACTTACAGATTTGATCTTGACCTCCAAAAATAATGTCATCCACAAATATTTCAGCAATAATAATATTATCATCAGTATCTCCTTTCATGTACAAATTGCTGTTCTCACTTGTTCTTACAAATCCTATACTTAACAAATAAGTATGCAGCCTCTCATACCAGGCTCTTGGTGCTTGCTTCAAACCATATAAATCTTTATGTAATCTACATACCATATCTTTCTTTTCTGGATCAACAAACCCTTCAGGTTGTTCTATGTAGACTTCTTCTTCAAGTATTCCATTCAGAAATGCTGACTTGACATCCATTTGGTAAACTTTGAATTTTTTGTGTGAAGCATATGCAAGTAGCATTTTGACTCCTTCTAATCTAGCAACAGGTGCAAATGTTTCACCATAATCTATTCCTTCCTCCTGTGCATATCCTTTGCATGCCAATCTAGCTTTATTTCTTGTTACTTCTCCATTCTCATTCTGCTTGTTCCTGAATATCCACTTAGTACCAATAACATTCTTATCTTTAGGTCAAGGTACTAAGGTCTAGGTTTCATTCTTCTCTATCTGTTCTATTTCCTCTTTCATTGCATTAACCCATTCATCATTTTCTAATGCAACTTTTACATTTTTCGGTTCATAATCACAAACTAGACATGTACCTTGTATTGCTTTACTCCTTGTTTGCATGCCAGCTTGTCTGTCTCCAATAATTTGTGTTTCAGGATGATGTCTTTTGAAAAAACTTGCCAGTATCCTATTTCTTCTTTCTTGTTCATCCTGTGCAGGTTCATTTGCTTGCTCGGTAAGTCCATCCTGCTCGTCGATTTCTCTTTCTTGTTCTGCCATGTTGTTTTCCTGATGATCGGTTATCATAGGCTGTGGCTTTGGTAGATACTCTGGGTGTTCAATGTAAGTGAATCTACCATAGTCTTCTAGTTCCTTTGTACTTTCCTCTACATTCTTTTCATCAAACTCATCAACTCGAATATTAGTACTTTCAATCATTTTATTAGTAGTTTTATTCAGACACTTATATGTTTTGCTTTTACTAGAATATCCTAGTAATATCCCTTCATCACCTTTTGAGTCAAACTTCCCATTTCTCTCATCTTTTAGAATAAAAAATTTTCTTCCAAAAATTCTAAAATAACTTACAGTAGGTTTGTGTCCAAACCATAACTCATAGGGTGTCTTGTTAGTGTCCTTCTTTAGTTGTACTCGGTTCAAAACATAAATAGCTATACTGACAGCTTCCCTCCAGTATGTTTGAGCAACATTCTTTTGCAGCATCAGTGTTCTTGCACATTCAACTATTGACCTGTTCCTTCTTTTAGCAATCCCATTTTGCTGAGGTGTCCTCGGTGCAGAGACCTATCTTTTAATACCATGCTCATTACAGAAATTAGTAAATTCATCAGAGATAAATTCACCTCCTCTATCAAAACTTAGGCATTTCAATTCTTTACCAGTCTCTTTTTCTACTTTCTCTTTATACCACTTGAACATCTTAAATGCTTCAATTTTTTTTTTCAAGAACATAACAGTCATCAATCTAGTATAGTCATCAACAAAAAGAATAAAGTATCTATCACCATAATAACTCTGAGTTCTCATAGGACCACATAGGTCGGTATGAACCAACTCAAGTATCTTCTTTGTTGAATAATCCTTGCTTTTGAAACTAGATTTAGTCATCTTACCTTTCTGACATTCATGACACATAACATGATCAGGTTTTGACAAGTTAGGCAGACCTCTAACTCTTTTCCTTTTATTGATCTTAATCATGTTATCAAAATTCACATGGCATAACCTTTTATGCCACAACCAAGCATCTTCATTTTTCATCATCAAGCAAGAAGATTCATCAGTATCAAGATAAAATAGGTTACCTCTTGATTGTGCACCAGTTCCAACTAACCTTCCACCATCATCAAAGATTTTCACTTTCTTGCTCTCAAAAGCAACTCAGTGACCTGAATTGTTCAGCTGTGCCACACTTAACAAGTTATAGTTCAGTCCATCTACCCAATAAGAAATTTCACATTTTATCCTATCATTTATCATCAGGGATCCTTTACCTCTTACCATACAAGGTGTGTCATTACCCATCTTAATAGAGCCTCCATTGTATTCTTCAAGTTGATCAAATTTCTCTTCATCACCAATCATGTGATGTGTACAACCACTGTCTATGATCCATGTATTATTTTTGTTAACTTTAGAGATCAACATTGTTTCTACATGTTTTTCTTCTTCCTCTGAGTCATCTTTCATAGCAACAAATACAACTTCTACATCATCATCAGAATTAGATTCAGATTCATTATCTTCGGCTATGTAACATTCCTTTTTTCCTTTATCATTACTATCTCGGTTATCTCTTTTGTGTTGGTAGCCTCTGTTGAATCTTCTCCCATAGCTTCCGTCAGATTGATCTTTGGTTCTTTCATCATCTTTCTTATGTGGACATCTAGTAGCGATGTGGCCAACCTCTTTACAGTTAAAGCATGCCAAAGGTAGCTTACCTCTATACCTTCCTTTACCTTTGGGTAATCTTCTGGCCATAAGAGCTTCAAGTTCATAAAGCTCATCATTGGTATTGCTATCACTATCATCATTCTTATTATTCCTGCTAGACTTGCCAATCTTCAGACAAGACATGAAAGTGGATTCCATAGACGGAACAACACTGTTGTCAAAGTTATTCAATTTAAAGGTTGTAAGTTTACCAATCAGATTGTCAAGTGTAAGGACATTACCAGCTGCAAACCTTATTTCCTGAATATCAGATATTCTGATTGTGTAAATTGGCAATAAGGTTTTGAGGACTTTTCTTACAACTGTCTCTTCACTAATAACTCCATTAGATGCTCTAATAGCATGTAATACCTCTTTCAGTCTATTTGTGTATTGCACAATATTCTCACCTTCCTTCATCTTCATATCATCGAATCTGCCCCTTAAGCTTTCTGCCCTGGCTCTTTTGACATTCACATCTCCACTGTAAACTTGAGAAAGTTTATCCCACATGGCTTTTGAAGTAGTGCAACTTTTAATATCTTCAAATTTAGCATTGGTACAGGCAACAACAATCTCCATCATAATAACATTGTGTTCATGCCTGTCTCTCAGTTGATCAAGTGTCAAGGGACCAACGGTCGGTTCTATATAGCCATTCTCCATCAATTCTAGTGTAGAATTCCCAATTCCAGCTTTGTGCAGCTTCATCTGGCTTTGCCATACTATGAAGTTCTCTTTGTTCAGCTTTGGCACTTCCCTCTTATACATTTTGAGATCTTTGTACTGAAGTCCTTAAAACTCTATTCTAAGCAACCAATGCTCTGATACCAACTGTTAGAATAACTGAGAGGGTGGGGGGGTGAATCAATTATCCAATGTCCCAATACAAAATGTATAATCCAAAAACAAATACTTAAAACTTCTGATACTCGATAACTTAAAATACTGTACTGTCTATGCTTTTACCGATTACTAGTCTAAAACATATAGTAGTTACCGATCAAATCAAATATGAAACATGCAAATATGGTATCAAACAAACATCACAATCAACACATAAGACAAGATATTTAACATGGAAACCCTATGAAGGGAAAAACCACCTGGGACCGGTAACCCAAAATATTCACTCTTCTTTTGTGAGGTCGGTGAAGACCCAACCCTATTAAAGGTTACAAACACACTGTTAGGTGTGACCTTGTTAGACGATTTTAGACCAACCGTTATCTTCCAACCATCAGTCACTCTGGGGTTGACAGGATAACAATGTTCATTCTATGAATGATACATAAAAGACTTTCTTAGTCCACTCAGTTAAGAGATTTGATTGTCTACAATGGTTAAAATGTAACAGTAGGTGATCTGCCTTAATACAACTTCAATTGTAGATGTACAGATCAATGTTAAGCTCATTCAATCCTCTAATCATTAAATCAATTCTATTCCAATCAATGTTCAGTAACTTACTGTCGATCAGTAATAGCTTCCTATCGCTTGATAAAAACTCTGCAGTTTGGTTCTCACTAACCAGTATGGTCAGGTATGCATGAAAACTTGTTCATGCAATAATTCTGTAGTCTCCTCCTTCTAGCATTACATTCACTATGAAATCTCCAGTCTCTTATATAGACAAGTAAACCGTTTTCTTTTGCTCCATTAGATTTTTTCGCTTAATCATCTTCATTGATTTTTTTGCTTAAACATACCTTGGCTGATGTGTCAATAACATGTTTGATTCTCATCCTTTAGATCTTTCATGAATTTTGTTAGCCGTTGATCTGTGTAACAAATATTATTTGTTACCTCAAAATCATACACTTTCCAGCTCATCAATCTTAACGGCTAAGCTAATCATTTAATTCTCTTGTTCTACTTGGTTAACAAAGAAATGCATCGGTGAACACAAGATCAGTTTATATTGTGCTCGGTATACACTACATCCCGTCGGTGCATACTGAAATGCTTCATCAACCGACAACACTGCTTTGTGTCTTTCAACTCTTTTCCTCATCATAGATGAATGAAACATAATCAAGTCAATAACATAAGGTCATAGAATCATCAACAAGTTACTCAATGTATTCTTTATCCTCATCTGTCATAGCCATCTTCCTCATGTAGATATTTCTGTACTTCATCTCTTTTACTCCTTTACTATAGATGTTTTGGTATAGTAACTTACAAGATAAGTGCTGTCAAACTAGCTGACATCAATGACAACATATTACTAATTTAATCATATTACATATCTAATCAATTAGCTCGGTGATCTTAAATCACAAATTCTTCAATCAAGTTCTAAATCAGTTGTAGTTCATTAGTTTGCACAAGATAGGTCTGAATAGTGAAGTGATAGCTATAAAATAACTATGCATCCATTTACATCAGTCTAAACACAATAAATTAAAAGAAACTTCTCAATTAGGAAGATAATCATGCCCCATTACCATAAATCCCAACCTTAAACCTTATTACAAATAGTAAACCATAATCCTAATCCTAAGAAAGATCATAACCCAATCTAAGCACAAGCCTAACTCTAATCATGATATAAACCTTGTTGGTTCCTTTTTCCCACACAGTCAAATTTACAATTTAATTGACAAATTAATGTCACTGACTCTCAATAACCACTCCAAATCTGACAAGGAAATGGGCCAATTAACAAGGACTGAGAGAATGATCCTCCTACACTTTGAGCTCCACATCACTCAAGTAGGTATACCTCATCTGCACACACATGAATCCCTTTGAAAAACAACAGGCTTGTAGATATATGACTATGGAATAGCTTTCAAACCCCTATAGGTATCATGTACTTCAATGAATCACCAAGTCTTATGCAATATCCTACTTGCATAGAATGAGTCTGAAAACTAGAAACTACTTCTAACTCCTCCTATCAAACATGAAAAGGAAAATGATTTCATTTAATTTTTTTGGGTTGAATGGACCCCTGAAATACCCCAAGTCTCTCATAGACCAGTGCATTATCCAATGGGCAATAGAGTCAAATAAATCACTACAACAAAGAGCTATGAATAGAGAAGACAATACATTCTAATATGTTGATGCCTTACACCAAACATACACCATTGATTAGATCCTACTTGACAATCCACTTGTGTACTCATATATACAATCACCTATTCAAAGGACTTTAACCCTCCCCTTAGAAGAGACCTAGGAACACGAAATACATTAATCAGCATCCACTGAAAGACAAGTTTGAGATATCTTTGATATCTTAACTCATACACATCTAAAAACCAGTCCTAAACTTAGTTGTTTCTACAAAAACAACTCCATTGTAGACATCTTCAGACATACAATAGAAAGACTAAAACACCCTTGATGCTCTAATCAACAAGTTCAAGAATCAAATGGAGACAATCTATTAGTAGTATGAAAATATTGAGATCTTATTCATAAGACAAACTATTACAACTTATATTCTATTCTCCAAGCCAAAAAGGAAAGAGGGAACACCGTATATGCAGAGAAGAAGGCAATATATTTATAGGAAGGAACCACTCATGGAACCAAAGAAATTAAAACCCCTTAAGATTACCAAAAATTGGAACCCTTCTAAATGATCTTGGAAATCCTTATAAAGGATTGCAACAAGCTACATATCATTTAGGGAAAAAATTAGGTCTACAACAACCTCAACAACCAGACTCAACAAGAAATGAAAGAATGTAGGAAAGCCTAGAAACTCAGGAAGAATCAGATCAAATTTGATGTACAATTATTTGGGTTTTATCATGAACAGGCTCACTGTAATTATAATTTGAATAGATTTCTTGTTGCAAGCAAACCAAAATTAAATAACAGGACCACCAAAAGAAAACTTCTGTGTGTAGGGTATGGAAACAACTGACAATCATCATACCCTAGCCGCCCTTGTCAAAACATCAGTCCTCAGCATTAACTCGGCATGGCACCCCAGGAAACAAAATCAGATCAGGTAGCTACCCATATCTTCTTCATCATTTCTTTACCTACAACCATCCTAGAAAAATCAAATCTGATCTACCTTTTGTCGTATCTGGCCCACTGTATCAAAACCCTGGCAAAAACCCTAGCAGAAGATTCAAATATTTGCAGCAACGACTAGTTGATCAAGTTCAAAACATGGTTGTTGATCTATCTCATTTCTTGGCAAATCGGGTGGCTCCTGTTAATTGACACAATAGTCAATTGAGCCTTTTAAAAATATCTAGCCACATCATCTTTTCCCTTAGCCAATCAACAATGAGCACCTCAGCAACACCTGGCATTCAGACCCACTACTTATTAGTCTTTATCAAATCGACGGCTATCGCAATGGTGCGATGACTAACCTTCAAGCATCTTTCCCTTGTGGTATCATGCTGAACATTAGATCTTGTTGTACTTTACTCCTTAACCATGACAAGCTTCTTAACCCTTAGTCATTTAGTGAACACACGACTAAAGGCATTCTCCAAGTCATCGAAAGAAAATCTTAACCCTAGTCTGATCAAGAGATCATGCAAATGGAGCATTCACATGATCGCTGCGTCCTTGTTTAACTCTAGGTTCCATCTAGCGAACAAGCAACCACTGCCTGATCTATCTTCATCAATGACCTAGATTCTATCTCCAAGCCTTTAAAATTTAACCCAAGCTTGATTACGAGACAATGTGACTGAGGCAGTTGCTAGATCTCAGAACCTTTCTCTTAACCCTGGTTACATCTGGAGAACATGAGATAGCCTTTATTCACCAAGTCACCAGATCATTTAATTAACCCCAGTCATATCTAAAGATCAAGTGCCAGCCGTTGATCTTGTCCTCATCCTACGGTTATCGTTGAATCGCCAAGACTTAAACTTAACTCACCTTATATCAAGTGATTCAGTGAATAAAGAGAAAACCTGACCTACCTTTAACTATGGTCAGACTTGGAGATCACATGATTGAGCATTCTCACATTCACTAGATAAAAGCTTGACCTCAGGTTAGATCATGAGAACATGCAAAAGCCTCAATCGCTAGATCATTGAATAGAAACTTGACCACCCAGGGCTAACCTTTGACTTAACCCAAGCCCATCTACAGATCATGTGAACAAAGGACTTCGCATGATTGCTGAATCATTTACTAACCATGGGTTTAATATGGAGAATCAACGCCAACCGCCGATCTTGATCTGCATCTACGACCCTCATTCAATCTCTGAGTGCCAACACACTTGACCACATCATCTGGAGAATCAGCGACTGAAGGAAACTAAGACCACTCACCAGGTCGCTAGATGTTAAGCCATTGATCACCATGACTTGGAGAATACGCGAACATCGTAGTCACGTAATTATTGAAAAGAAGACCAAATTGCCCGGGCTGGAAAATAAAACATGTGCAGAATGGGGAAATAAGTGGCCCGAAAAGGTAATGAGGAAATAGAATTGGCCAAGGGTTTATGAACTTAGACAAATTTTGGAAACCCTTATTCATGGATGAATCCCTATTTCTTAGACCTCAAAACCGCCATATCTTTCTGGTCTTTACACTTGAGCACATGCAATATTAACTGGAGCTTGGTGACACCACAAAAAATGCTAGGATAAGCTCGCAAGCTATAAAACCTTACAAATCTTGTTCATAGATCAAAAAAATGTTGCAGGTGGACATGACAATTTTCTAAGATTTTGCAAGGATAAACCATTTTCTTAGGATTTTTGCTATGACAAGAAAATGGTCTAACAATGGATCTATCTGGGGATGCATGCCTCTTGTAGGCATGACAAGGATTCATAATTTCTAGAGGAAGTAGACCACCCACTGGACAAGAACTGATAGGGAACCTCCTAAAAAAAAATTGGCAAATGAACTAGGGAAACATGAAGGGAAACACACAACTGAAAGGAAAATTATGTACAAAATTTACAAGATCAAAACTTTACTTAGTGGACTCAGGCTCCCAAAAGAAAATCAAAACCCTCCTAAATCAAAGGTATGATTTTCATCCACATATGTGACCAGCCACCTGAAAATGTCATGACCATCTTGCTACCAACATATGTGAATACTCATGGGCTGAAGAATAAAGCTGCATTAATCACTACCCATGTTCTTCAGGTCACAACCATTATCATACTTATACTCCAAGAAGTATGGGACATCATCCAACTCTTCTTGATGACTGGAAATATAAAACTGATCTAGTAATGCATCCGAAAATAAAGCATAGTGATTATCATGCATTACTACAAAATTACCTGGCTGAGAAGGACTTGGATCCTTAGATTCACCTTCATGAATTGCCTTAGCCACCGAGCAACTTGGTTCCTCCATGATGTCTTCATTGATTGGATCATGAACCAAGTGAAGGTCTCTCTCAAAATTTTTGTGATAGTGGGACAATTGATCTGCATCATCATTTCTATCAAAAGAATTTCTGTCCCAATCATTTAAGACAAAGTCCTCAATACTATCACCTTCACTATCATATTTGGAAAAAGAAGAAAAGGATATGAACAAGAAACTTGCTCATCACTGGAATATTTATGATAGGAAAACACACTATCATGGCCTTCAACCTCTTCTTTTGTAGAGTCACTACATGAGGGGAACTCTGGTAAACATGGATCATCTTCATCACTTTTAATACCCAACTCATTATCGATGTCAAAAGATATATCAAAGGGGAGCTGCAAATCAAAGTCCATAACAGGTGCATACCTTTGGAATTCATCAGCCAAGAGTGCTAAAATATTTTCACTACTCAATGGACTTTGGACCTCATTATCATCTTCATTGGCCTCACCCCTAGTGCTACAAACATCATCCCTGTTTGAAACAAGGACCGACATCTCTGGCCTCAAATCATCTCATGTAAAGAAATCACTGTAGGAATCATCATCTGCATCATAATCATTTTCTTTCCCTTCACACAAAACATCCTCAAACTGGGACAAGAAGGTTGTCTCCTCATGCTGATAAGAGGAAAAATCTGTAGGCAAATTGGAAATATTATCAACCTCAGATTCATCTTCATCATCCTTAGATGCAATGACCTCAAAGTCAGCATCATAATCGATACTCTCTGCATGATGAGAATCAACATCAGAATCACTGACCTCTTCATGATCAACATAAAGAACAACCGGTGCTCGCAATCTCTTGTCCTCCTCTAACTGCCAAATCACAACATTTTTATCTACAATTTTCTTCTTGAGACTAGCAATCTTGATGAGAATATTTTCATAATAAATATCACTCATGATGGGATCAACAGAGACACTAATGTCTTGGTAGTGATGTTCACTTTTTTCTTCAC
Source organism: Chamaecyparis obtusa (assembly GCA_027943335.1). Taxonomy (NCBI): domain Eukaryota; kingdom Viridiplantae; phylum Streptophyta; class Pinopsida; order Cupressales; family Cupressaceae; genus Chamaecyparis; species Chamaecyparis obtusa. The sequence continues at coordinate 5,083,902 of BSBK01000703.1, forward strand.
ATTGATCCACACCAGCTTCTTCATCAAAGTGTTCTATAAATGTTGCTCTTAATACATCCCAAGAAGGGATTGAACATGAAGGAAGGGATATGAACCAATCCCTTGCACTATGCAAAAGAGACTGCACAAGAAACCTCATGGCAACATCCTCATTCTCAACATCCATCTCACCAAATAGACCAATGAGATCATCTACATGTTGGCTTGCCAAAATAGATCCATCAACCATGAACCTTGGCAAGCCTTCCCCATCCTCAGTAGAAAACTCATTAGGGGCACCTTCAATGCCATCAAAACAAAAGGGCCTGTATTCCTCCATAAGGAACTACCCACTAATACTTATCCCTTTATACTAGTGCTGAACACTTGATAGGGATACATTCTTCACAACTGATTTTCATAAAAGAAAGGCACATGAAAATCAAAGTACCTAGAAACTGTAGTTGAAACTTAGCTTGTTGACTGGGAAGTAGGGCATATCTAGAGCTCTCCTTATAGTTCCATTAGATTCTTTTAATTGTAGAGTCACCACCTTCTTGAAGAGGAAAATAATGCACCTTTTTTTGTATCTTCTTCCAATCAGCACAAAACTTCACCATGATTTTATACACTGTTTATCAGAGACTACTGATCAAACAAAGAACTCAAAGTCACCACTCACACTAGGTGAGATGATATAAATTTTTTGAACCTAACTCTATACTATGACCTCCCTAGTAGAGTCACCATTTTTTTCATTCCTTTTTCCCACACTGTCAGATTTACAATTCAATTGACAAATTAATGTCACTGACTCTCAATAACCACTCCAAATATGACAAGAAAAGGGCCAATTAACAAGGACCAAGAGAATTATACTCCTACACTTTGAGCTCAACATCACTCAGGTGGGTATACCTCATCTACACACACATGAATCCCTTTGAAAAAAAATAGGCCTATAGATATATGACTGTGGAATAGCTTTCAGACCCCTATAGGTATCATGTACCTCAATGAATCACCAAGTCTTATGCAATATCCTACTTGCATAGAATGAGTCTCAAAACTAGAAACTACTCCTAACTGTTGAAGTCGATGAAAAACAACCCATAGATCCCAAGAACACCTACACACAAACAACTGTCACAGAAAGAGAGAGAAGCAAACAACTATGGAGACCTCAACGTATGGATCCAAGAGAGAGGAGAAATTCTTGATGTGCAAAAAAAATAGTTGCAATAAATAATGAAATGTCAGAAAAGGTTACAAAGTGTTATGAGATCAATCCTTATAAAAGGAGATCCAAAAACCTAAAAAGGTAAAACCCTAGGTTGCACAATAATAATTAATAAAATAATTAATTATTATATGCCTAAAGTTTAGCTTAAGTAGAAAGAGGTAATAAGTGACTTAATAATTAAATCAATAGGATTCAATTAATAAGAAAACACTTTATTACTCTAACACCCCCCTTAAGATAAACTTTGGGAGAAGCTAAAAACCTAGAAAGAATAACTAAAAGTAAATGGGTCCTGACAACAAAAGGCCTGATCAGGTACCCAAGTACAAAACAAAGTCTTTGTAAAGCGAAGAAATAGAGAAAACCACATGGGAAAAACTCTACTCCAAAAGGAGACAAAGACTAGTCTGAAGGACTGAAGAAGCCTCCAAAACTAGGAATGTTCTAGAAAATAGGAACAAAGATGAACATGTACAACATCACTGAAGCATGAAACTACAAACTCTGTCAAGAAGAAACTGATGATTTGAAGATCCTCCACAGAAATATGACCAGGTAGAGAAGACTATAATATGTATGAGTGCCCTCAAATAAAACTACTTGAATCAGGAGGCAAACAAAGGAAAACACCTGAACTCAAAGATACAGATGGCATAAACACCAAAAGCCTAAAGCGCTGATCAATCAAAGCTGGAAGAGTGCATCCAAAAATAGGAAAGAAAAGAGTGTCCATATGGTAAATGATCCATCTCACCAGAATGGATAGGTACCTAGCCACTGTAACCACCTAGTACATAGGATCAAATAATGAATACATATCTCACACTATCAAACCAAGGAAGTAGTAGAACTAACAGTAGAAACCCCCTATACTGCTAACAAGGGAGTAATGATAGGTACACTGAAAAGATCATCCAATATGAACTGCATGATGAAGAAGAATCTGAAACATAGAATGTGCAGAGAGAGTACAAACACTTGTAGAGATACCTGAGGCTAATGTTGTTGGAGGAATGCTCACATGACAAAAGAAGATGGCAAACAAAGGAAAACATCAAACCCCCCTGGCACTTTATAATGAAGTGCGAGTATAGAAAGCACAAATATGTGCAAGATCCCATCATACAATAGAGTGGCACTTTATCTCAGTGCATGTACATAAAAGAATGCTACAAAAATGAAGTATACATTGCTCAAAGAAGAGTGAAGGCTGCTAAAATAAAAGAACAACCTAAGATGAGCCATCCCTCAAAGGGAAGAGATCGTAGGACCTGTAACAACTAAGATATCCACCAGACTAAAAAAATGCAAAAATTTGAATAAAATGAACCTGGAGTAGAATCTGAAAAAATGATTCACAACACTAAAAATCTCTCTGAACAATATTTCCAATGATATATCATTTTTCAAAAATGGAGTCCGGATGCGCAAGATAGAGCTCCTAGAGTGCAGAACTAAAGATATGGCTTTGAAAAAGAAAAAAACCATTAGAAAAATAAAACCAGAAAAAATAATCTCCAGATCTAGAAAGAACTCAGAATCAGCTTTCCGACGATATCTCGTTTGCCAAATTTTGATACCGTATGCTTAAGATATGAGCAAAAAATTAACAGCTGCGCTAGAGGGCCCAAAGAAGGTTTCTGGAAGGATCTGATGATGGGTGACATTAGAAAAAGGAAAAATTCACACATGAAACCATCATATTTGATAAAAGATCAGAAAGAGCTTTTTAGCAATATCTCGTTTGCCGAAAATGGAGCCCGGATGCAAGAGAAACAAATCTCAGAATGCAGGAGGTTTGAAATGCCAAAATCAAAGAGAACATCTAACTTTGGAAGGCTGGTGCAACAAGTAGAGGAACAAAAATCCAAAATCTAAAATGCCAGAAAGATCCACCTCTGAACCAACTTTCTATTGGTATCTCATTTTCTGAAAAAATGATACCGTATGCTTGAGATATGCCCAAAAAACCAACTACAGGTTTGAAAGTTCCTTGAAAAGCATGCAAGGGATCAAATTTTTTTATTTAACCTCTGGCGGTTAGGAAAATCACCGGTCACCTCGGCGGTTACCACCAGCGGTGACTGCGGGTTGTCGGCGGTAACACCGGTGGTGACCACGGGCCGTCAGTGGTTCCCGCTGGCAGAGCTACCCACGGTGGCACCCGGGTGCCCACCCGACGGCATGACCTCTATTGAAATTTTTTAAATTTTTTTAAATTCATATGTCTCGATTTGCGTGCCAGGTTGTACAGCCTGGTAGGTAAATTTTTTTGGCCTCAGAAGCCAACTTGTCCAAAATTGACAAGTTTTATATGAATTTTGGGTATCTCAGACCTTTCGAACACAACTGTGATGTTTGTTTGGGCCAAAAGTGCTCCAAAAAATAGTGTTTACCTCAGGATCTATGCCAGGGTTGATTACAAAATTATTTTTCCATAGATTTCAACTTTGTCCAAATTGGACAAGTTTTATATGGATCTTGGGGTTCTTGGATGCTCTGAATGCAATCACGAGGTCTGTTTGAAGCCAAGATGACCAGAAAAATAGGTCCCCCTAGATCTGATAGGAAACCCTTTGAAAATGCAAATCTGACGAACACAGCCGAATATCTCAAGAAGAGGACAGGGGCAAGCAGATCTGAAGCTCTGATACCATGTTGAAGTTGATGAAAAACAACCCACAGCTCCCAAGAACACCTACACACAAACACCTATCACAAAAAGAGAGAGAAGCAAATAACTATGGAGACCTGAATGTATGGATCCACGAGAGAAGAGAAATCCTTGATGTGCAAAAACAAAAGTTGCAATCAATAATGAAATGTTAGAAAAAGTTACAAAGTGTTATGAGATCAATCCTTATAAAAGGATATCAAAAAACTTAAAAAGGTAAAACCTTAGGTTGCACAATAATAATTAATAAAACAATTAATTATTATATGCCTAAAGTTTAGCTTAAGTAGAAAGAGGTAATAAGTGACTTAATAATTAAATCAATATGATTCAATTAATAAGAAAACACTTTATTACTCTAACACTAACTCCTCCTATCAAACATGAAAGGGAAAGTGATTTCATTTAAGTTTTTTGGGTTGAACGGATTCCTAAAATACCCTAAGTCTCTCATTGACTAGTGCCTTATCCAATGGGCAACAGAGTCAAATAAATCACTGCAACAAAGAGCTATGAATAGAGAAGACAATACATTCTAATATGCTGATGTCTTACACCAAACATACACCATTGATCAGATCCTACTTGACAATCCACCTATGTACTCATATATGCAATCACCTATTCAAAGGACTTTAACCCTCCCCTTAGAAGAGACCTAGGAATAAGAAATACATTAATCAACATCCACTGAAAGACAAGTTTGAGATATCTTTGATATCTTAACTCATACACATCTGAAAACTAGTCCTAAACTCAGTTGTTTATATCAAAACAACTCCATTGCAGACATCTTCACACATACAATAGAAAGACTAAAACACCCTTGATGCTCTAACCAACAAGTTCAAGAATCAATGGAGACAATTTGATAGTAGTATGAAAATATCGAGATCTTATTCATAAGAAAAATTGTTACAACTTATATTCTATTCTCTAAGCTAGAAAGGAAAGAGGGAACACCCTATATGTAGAGAAGGCGGCAATATATTTATAGGAAGGAACCACTCATGGAACCAAGGTAATTGGAACCCCTTAAGATTACCAAAAACTGGAACCCTTCTAAATGATCTTGGAAATCCTTATAAAGGATTGCAACAAGCTATGGATCATTTAGGGAAAAAATTAGGTCTACAACAACCTCAACAACCAGACTCAACAAGAAATGAAAGAATGCAGGAAAGCATGGAAACCCAAGAAGAATCAGATCAAATCTGATGTACAATTATTTGGGTTTCATCATGAGTAGGCTCACTATAATTATAATTTGAACATATTTCTTGTTACAGGCAAAACAAAATTAAATGTGAGGACCACCAAAAGAAAACTTGTGTGTATAGGGTATGGAAACAATTGACAATCATCATACCCTAGCCGCCCTTGTCAAAACATCAGTCCTCAACATTAACTCGACACGACACTCCAGGAAACAAATTCAGATTAGGCAGTTACCCATATCTTCTTCATCATTTCTTTACTTGCAACCATCCTAGAAAAATCAAATCTGATCTACCTTTTGTCGTATTTGGCCCACTGTATCAAAACCCTAGCAAAAACCCTAGCAGAAGATTCAAATCCTGGTAGCAATAGCTAGTTGATCAAGTTTAAAATGCAGTCATTTATCTATCTCCTTTCTTGGCACATCGGGTGGCTCCTGTTAATCGACACAATAGTCAATTGAGCCTTTTAAAAATATCTAGCCACATCATCTTTTTCCTCAACCAATCAACAAAGAGCACCTTAGCGACACCTGGCATCCATACCCACTGCTTATTAGTCTTTATCAAATTGACGACTATCGCAATGGTGCAATGACTAACCTTCGAGCATCTTTCCCTTGCGATATCACGCCGACCATTAGATCTTGTTGCACTTTACTCCTTAACCATGACAAGCTCCTTAACCCTTAGTCATTCAACGAACACATGACTGAAGGCATTCTCCAAGTTGCCGAAAGAAAACCTTAACCCTAGTCTGATCAAGAGATGATGTGAAAGAAGCATTCACATGATTGCTGAGTCCTTGTTTAACTCTGGGTTCCATCTAGTGAACAAGCAACCATTGCTCAATCCATCTTCATCAACGACCCATATTCTATCTCTAAGCCTTTAAAATTTAACCCAATCTTAATCACAAGATCACGCGACTAAGGCAGTCGCTAGATCTTAGAACCTTTCTCTTAACCCCAGTTACATCTGGAGAACATGAGATAGCTTTTATTCGCCAAGTCTCTAGATCATTTACTTAACCCCAGACATATCTCGAGATCAAGCACCAGCCGTTGATCTTGTCCTCATCCTCTGGCTATCATTGAATCACAAAGATTTAGACTTAACTCACCTTATATCAAGCAATTTAGCGAACAAAGAGAAAACCTGACCTGTCTTTAACTGTGGTCAGACTTGGAGATCACGCGACTGAGCATTCTCACATTCACTAGATAAAAGCTTGACCTCGGGTTAGATCACATGAAGACGTGAAAGCCTCAGTCACCATATCAGTGAATAGAAACTTTATCACCCAGTGATAACCTTTGACTTAACCCAAGCCTATTTGGAGATCACGTGAACAAAGGACTTCACGTGATCGTTGAATCATTTACTAACCATGGGTTGAATATGGAGAATCGACACCAACCACCGATCTTGTTCTGCATCTATGGCCCTCGTTCAATCTCTGACTACCAGCACACTTGACTGCATCATCTGGAGAATCAATGACCGAAGGAAATTGAGACCGCTTGCTAGGTCGCTAGATGTTAAGCCATTGACCGCCAGGACTTGGAGAATATGCAAACACCGTAGTCATGTAATCACTGAAAAGAAGACCAAACTACCCAGGCTGGGAAATAAAACATGTGCAGAATGGGGAAATAGAATTGACCAAGGGTTTATGAACTTAGACAAATTTTGGAAACCCTTATTCATGGATAAAAACATATTTCTCAGACCTCAAAACTGCCATATCTCTCTGGTCTTTACACTTGAGCACATGCGATCTTAACTGGAGCTTGGTGACACCATAAAAAATGCTAGGCTAAGCTCGTAAGCTATAAAACCTTACAGATCTTCTTCGTAGATCAAAACAATGTTGTAGGTGGACATGACAATTTTCTAAGATTTTGCAAAGATAGACCATTTTCTTAGGATTTTTTTTATGACAAGAAAATGGTCTAACAAACTTAAACCATTATCCTAACCCTAACCCTAATAAGAACCCTAACTTAAAGCATAAAACTAACCATATTCCTAAATCTAACCTAAATCACAACTTTAACCCTAACCCTAACCATAATACTATTATAATTTGTAATGAAATCAAAATTGATCTCCTTTACATTGTAATAATATATTTATACAAGAAGATATGAGGTAACCTATGTGTTTGCTAGCAACGATGAGTACAAAACAATACCATCTCAACTCCTAAATACACTACAAGACATTAACAAATCAAAAATATGAAAATGAACTATGCACAGGTGGACAGTGGTGGAATATGCCAACATTTCCCCCTTATTATTGGAGTTGATGAGTAAATAAGGCACATCTCCCAAGTACACCTGCACACAAACACCTGTCACAAAAAGAGAGAGAAGAAATAAGCTAGAGAGGCCTAAACGCACAGATCCATGAAAGAGGAGACATTCTTGATGTGCAAAAACAAAAGTTGCAATTCAATAAAATGAATGTTTTTCAATTACAAAGTGTTATAAAACAAGAGGAGATCAATCCTTATAAAATGAGATCAAAACCTTAAAAGGGAGAACAAACCTAGGTTGCATGATAATAATTAATAAAATAATTAATTATTATATGCATAAAGTTTAGCTGAAGCAGAAAGAGGTAATAAGTGACTTAGTAATTAAATAAAACATGATTTAATTAATCAATAAGTACTTTATTATTCTAACACTTATTACATCATTGTTTTAAAGTACTAATAAGAGAACCTTGAAAACTTTCAAACTTCACATGTGTAAGAGGCTTGGTGAAGATATCAACATGTCATTCCTATGATGAGAAGAATCAGAGCTGAATATTATTTTTTTGAACATGTTCTCATGTGAAGTGACAACCAACTTCAATATGCTTGGTTCATTCATGAAAGACTAGATTACAAAAAAGCTTGATAACACTCTGATTGTCACAATAGAGGATGGTAGGATGGTTTTGTGGTACTCCCAATCTTTCTAATATGCGACATAGCCAAAATATTGCACTTGTTTCATGATAATTTTCTACTGTTGAAGAAAGAGAAATCGTGGCTTGCTTCTTACTTCCCCAAGGAATAAGACCTAAACCCAAGAAGAAAAAAAATCTAGATGTGGATTTCTTATTATCAATTAAACCCGCATAGTCTACATCTGTATACCCTATAAAAAAGAATTGACAATTCTATTTATATATTCCAAACCATGATTCATTGTACCCTATATATATCTTAGTACCCATTTTGTTGCTTTCCAATGAGACATTTTTGGTTCTTTCATGAATCTTGATAGATAATTAACAAAAAAAACTAATATCTAGTTTGGTGCAAGTGAAGTTAATCAAACCTCCAACCATTTGTAGACAAATAGTTGCGTTCACTTGAGGAGATGTATCCAATGTAGATGACTATAAACCTGATTCTATTGGAGTAAACATAGGTTTGGAATCCATCATTATAAACTTATCGATCAATACCTTGGCATATTTTCTTTGTGATACAAAGCTATGGTGATTTTTTTTCCATACCTCTAAGCCTAAACAATAGTGCAATAACTCGAGATTCATCATATCAAAAGCTTTCTTGAGATCATTTTTCATTGTTTCGACCATTTCTTTTGAACTACTTGACCAAGTCATTAACATATACATTAATGATCACAATATCCCCCCTTGATCCTTGAGGTAGAGATTGGGATAATATGGATGCCTAGTGAAACCATGTTGTAACAAATGCTCATCAATTTTTATATACTAAGCTCAGGGAGCCTGTTTGAGACCATATATGGACTTGAAAAGTTTGCATAAGTTTTCTTCTTCTTTAGGTGTAACATATCCCTTTGGTTGGGTCATATAGACCTCTTCCTTAAGGTCTCCATTGAGAAATTCACTTTTTACATCCATTCAAGGTATAGTTTCTAACCATATGCCTAGTGAAACCATGTTGTAACAAATGCTCATCAATTTTTATATACTAAGCTCAGGGAGCCTGTTTGAGACCATATATGGACTTGAAAAGTTTGCATAAGTTTTCTTCTTCTTTAGGTGTAACATATCCCTTTGGTTGGGTCATATAGACCTCTTCCTTAAGGTCTCCATTGAGAAATTCACTTTTTACATCCATTCAAATTGGGTACCTAAAACAAATATCATTCTAATGGTTTTAGTTTCTGTGGTGGGAGAAAATGTTTCCTCATAGTCAATTCCTTCTTTTTGGGCATAACCCTTGGCTACAAGTCTGGCTTTATGTTTAGCTATACTACCATATGCTTTATACTTAGTCTTAAATATCCATTTACAACCAATTTATTGTTAGAAATAGGAAATACTGAGAGGCGGGGGGCGGGGGGGGGGGGGGGGGTGAATCAATATTTCACAAACTTTTACTTTTGCCCAATTATGAATATAAGAAATTAACTTGAAGCTTGCATCAGAAACTAAACTAAGTAAATTGAAGAATAAGCATATCAATAAAACAAATGAACTCATAACACCATGTTTGTTCTCGAGGAAACCCTGGCTAAGGGAAAACCCCAGTGGGGATGATACCCACAAGTGACCCACTAAACAAAAGTATCCGATTCAAGATGTTGACCCTGTTAGGAGTCTATAACATACATATAGTGTCTCTATCCTGGTTAAAGGACTCTAGGCCTTGTTAGAAGCCTAAACCTTGTTAGATTAAAAAATAGAATGTTTGCAAGATGAGCTCATTGCCTAAACATGTAATTTACAATAATAGCTTCTGATACAAAGGTAAAATACAAAACCTTTTACTGCTGCCAAATAGCTTTCCTATTCCGATCTAGCTTGTAGGCTCTTCTATTTCATATACAGTTCTTACTTTCTTTCTTCTTACAATATACAACTTCACATCATATATCAACTTATTACAATATCTTTATGTAACTTGTGTACATTTTGCATTACATAATACTTATATATATACAAGTTATTACAAAAAAATAACTTTCAGTCAGATTACAATACTTATACTCTTCTCAAAATATAAAATCAATTTATGTTGCCTTAGAGTAAACATCTAGGATGTCGTCCCTAACTAGTCAAGTCATTATTTTGATAAAAACAATAATCCCTTAAGTCAATGTAATCATATTCTATCTTCTGCTCTGTTTAGGTCAGCTCAACACTGTCCATGTTTAAGTGCGCATGCATTGAACCTTCTTCTGTGAATGTCTCTAATCAAATCTGTCTTTGATTAGATTGGTAAACACTATTGTACTTAGACAATTTTATAATGCGCTCATACAAAAATGCTTCCTTCGATTATGCTATCTTCATGCTAAGTATATGTTTCCATAATGACAACATTATGATATCCTACTTAGCCAGATTGCAAACAATCTCCCCCTTTGTCATTGGTGGCAACATATGGGAAAATTGGCTAAGTCCCAAAAAAACTTAAATTACAAAAATTGTGGTCATTACAAAATGTGGATCTATATGGCTATACATATCTACTTATTTCTCCAAACAAATTGATACACCCCCTAAGAGTATACTCCATACTATACTGCATATCTATATCTTCTATATACATACAATTTTCATACTATACTCCTCCTTTGACAACAATGACAAATGTGCCAATTCTATAAGTATGACAAAATTGTTGTACCTCATGATCTCAATATTGCAAGTGCGGAAGGCTTGTAACACAATCTGCAAAATTAGCTTTTAGGTTCTCTATTTCCTTGTTCCATGTCTTCTTCACTGAGTCTGAAACACTTAGTAATGCACATAGGCCAAAGGATGCTATTTCAACTACCTTCAGATTATCATATGCAAATTTTTCATAAGATGTCTTTGATGAAAGACATTCTTCCAGCTGATTCTCCACAATACTGATCTTTAGTGATAAATTCTCTCTGAGTAGAGAAAATCTCTTCAATTTCCTCTCCTTTTCATCCTTCAGAAGTCTCATGTCATCATATATTTTTCTTATTTTCCTCTCAATTTATGATATCTTCACATTAGGGCTTTGCAAGTCATTCATTGTCACTTGTAGTTCTGCTTCTTTGTTCTTCAACTTCTCTGATATTTCAGATGTGTGGCTATGGGATTGTGTACACTGAATGTACAATGCTTTTCCTCTCTCTAAGCACCTTCTCAATTCTTTTATGCATACATCCAAGTTATCTAAATCATTTCTGATATTTTGGCATACAATTTGAAATACTTGTGCATCATGGGATGCTTGGGCTTTGACTGTTGCAATGTCTGATAAATTTGTAAATTCCATGTCAAAAGCTTTCATAACTTATTTTTCTTTTTCTTGGGATCAACATCACTAGCTTGACTTGATATAATGCTTTGAAGTTTACTGGTTACCTCAAGTAGTGCTCCTTCCAAGCTTTTTACCTTTTTTTCTTTCCAATTATTGTATTCAGAGATGAGATCAAATCTATTTGATCATCATCATCAAATTATTGTCCTAAGCTTGCAAACACTAATTCAATGGGTGGTTTTTGTGATGCTTCTTCTGTGTCCTTAGGAATTTCTGTCTTCTCCTACTGCACCGCATGCTCTTCTTCTGCAATCTTAATTTGACTTTCTTCCTTTTCTTCTTCTTTCCTTGATTCTCCCATTTCTTCCTTATTTTCTACTACATCTTTTTGCTCATTAATCTTTGTCAAATTTCCAACATTGGCTCGTTGGTCATTGAATGGGTTCTCTTCACTGTTTAAGGTGATATTCATACCTTCAATGTTCATAGATTCATCTATAATGTTGATGGAGGGTGGCAGAGTTGGTGATGATTCAGTTTGATGTTCTTCTTCAACTACTTATCAGATTCATTGATTAATTCACCTAGTCTAGAGGTCATTACCTTCACAACTGCTTCCTCTGTTTCTTTATTTATCTAGTCATAGTTTCCTCCCATTATCAATACTATCCTTCTCTTCCTTCTTAAATGAGTACTTAGGTTCTTCATTATTTCTTTAAAATGATTTTTATCTTTGATTTCACAGAGTTTTCTCACAAATCTTTCTCTTATTCCTTTATCTTCTTCAATAGCTCTCTTCTTCTTGTTTATCAATTTCTCATATAGATTGTCAGGGATCTTGCCTTTGAAGTCTTCAAATTTCTTGTCTAAAAGGATCATATGTTTGAAAACTGCATTTTATAGGTTTAACTTCTGAAAGTTATCATACATCTCACAATACTTTTTCAACTTGGTGAAATCCCCTTCATTAATTATCAAAGGGTTCACTTTGTCTATTTTGGGCTTCCATTTATTTTTGCTTCTACCCGCCTCTTCATCTGTCTGTGGCTTAACTACTGGTGTCATTTCTCTTTGCACTAGTCTAAAGATAGTCTTTTGTCTCTTACCTAGTCCACTTTCCATTTCTTTCACTCTCTTAGTCAGTGTGGTGGAGGAGGATCTTGTGGATTTCCTCACTTCTAGTACTTCCACTTCTTCAATCTCTTCATCGGTCTCCTAAATTTCTTCAGAAGGGGATGCATGGGATGCAAAGGGTGGAACTGATAATACTTCTTTATGTCCAATGTCCCTAATTGTTGCTGTTGTCTGCTTCGCAATGTCAAACTCATGTTTGATCATACCCGTTTCCTTCAATATTGATGTAGGGGCATTCTAGGGTACTCGGTGAATCTACATGGGAGGTGTGTGTTTGGCCGGTGTTACTCGGTTGCAGCCTTGATCGATGGTCTCGGTCATTGAAGGAAGCTTGGTCGCTGAAGGAACTCGGTAATCTATGACACTCAGTGAAAGTGTTACTTGGCGATGCCTGTGGTGCTCGGTCGACACTGGTGCTCGGCAATGCCTCACATGCTTGGTTATTTCATTGTTGCTCGACAATTCTGGTTTACCGACTAGAGTTCTGTATGATTGGTTGGGTCGACTTGGTGCATTTATTGTTTGTATCTATTGTTATAGGCTAACATGTTGAATAAAATGTTTGTAAGGCTATTTTGAAGCTGACTTGTATTGCATTTAATAATTGTTGGGGGGAGTTAATGGTTTCATCCAGCTGACTTGTGGCTGATGATTAGTATTTATAGGATGTTTGGGGTAGTTTTTTTTGGCAGCATGGGTAGCAGATGACTTGGAAGACTTAGCGAATCAGATTTGAGGTTCTGAAAGCTGGAGTTCGCCAATTTGTGGAAAAGATCTTGCATGATCTTGCAGATCAGATTGTTATCTGATAGTTTGTAGTTGCAGAGCTAGTAGTTTGTACACTTGGAGACAAGGATATTGCTTGGAGGCTTGCGAGCTCAAGTTTAGATATGCCTTAGGGTTTCCATCAATTGCTGATTGTTTTCAAAGATGAACTAGCTGAGATTATATTGGATCTATGTGGATCTTGAAGAACTTGTTCTATTTTTAATTGGCCGTAACCCGGAAGGCCTTACAACCGGGCATGCTAATGAAAATTGAGTTGAAACATCTTGTGTGTTGATTTTTCCACTGTGTAATTTTGAATCTGCAAGGCTAGATTGTCCTTAATTGGATCCTCCCTGCCTTGGTCTGTGTCAAATATTTTCTCGATAGTAATATCAACTCTCTTCTTTGCCATTTTTTGTACTTGTGATGTTTGTGCTGAATTGAAGTTCTCTTCATGTGTCCCAAATCTAGGACTCTTTGCATCCAAATTAATCTTAAGTAACCTACTTACATAACCTTCAATTTCTACTTTTGAAACCTCATACTCAAGAGGATCTACAAATTCTACTCTTGGATCAACTGCTTCAATGTAAGTAAAGTCTGTGTCCACTAAGAAGTATATCTCTTCTTTGTACTTCTCCACAATAGATGGTGGAATCCTTGATCTTTTCCTCATTTCATTCTGAAAGGTCTTCATTACTAAAGTGGCACTCTCATTCACTTTATCAATAGGGTGTCTCAAATATACTTTGTTAATCCTATCCATTGTAATTCTAGTATCATTCCAATCAACTCCTATAGTGTATGGGAATCTTCTTAACAAATGGAAAAATATGTAGGTGATTAGGGATGAGAATCTAAACTGTGAATTCTTAGTCTTTCTGATCTTCTCAAGATTTTCAGTCAATTGTATTCTCAAAATCTCACACATGTCTACTTCTACTTTCTCTACACACATAAGATAAGCTGCATGTACCGTGCCAGCTACCATGTCATCTTCCCTTGAGCTCTCACTAAATTTTGAAGTCAATATTTTACACACATAGCTAACATCATCTTGTTCAATCTTATAACAATTCCTCTTCCATTGTATGAAGACTTGGTGTTATCTAACACTATTTTCTTAACATTATTTTCATTCAAAGGAATCACTCCTGACTTAGATAATCCTTTTACCTCATTAATAAGGTTGGAGGTGATATCTATGAATCTATCATCTAACCAAAACTTTCCATTATGAATTCTGCTCAACATTATCTTGGTCCATTCATCATTCTGAAATTCATAGTGAAGTGTATACTTGATAATATCTATTTCACTCAAATGCTCAAACCCTTCTTTGTAGGACATATCTTGTTTGTAAATCTTATTATACTCCATGATTAGGCTACCATCTCCTATAGTCTCAAACTTACATTTTAGATAACCTTTTACATCTTCTAAATACAAAATTTTGTTTGGAACGGTTGACAATACCAAACTAGGGTCTTCTTCTAAGGGTTCTATAGGTTCCTTCTTCATCTTAGGTCTAGCTAAATCTCTGATGTTGTAAACTAGTGATGCATCCATGATTCTATTAAAATACAACTTCTTTGATAGTGAATACTTAGTAAAATACCTTAGAATCATGATTTAGGGCTTTGCGTAGATCTGGCAAGAAATTTGTCTCCAAATCCTGTAAACTACTCTTAATCTCCATTGGCTAGCTCTCTATATCACTTGTAATCGCTTTAATGATCAACTAATATCAATAATCTCCTTTTATCCTTCAAATCTTTCAAGTTACTAACATCGCATTAAATTTCTTAAGTGCTTCATGCCAAAAAGTTGTTCTCGGTTACCTGCATAACTTCATTCTTTTCGTGTACTCGCATACATATTCATAAATTCATGCGCTCTTAACCATAGCTTCATTATGTCATATACTAGGTCATATTAACTTTGTAAGACTTAATTCTTTCTATTCTAACTTCTACACTATTCTGACGCCTTACTCTAATACATAGTTCATGAAATAAATACTTAAGTTCTTTGAGATGAATTAGGAAATGACTCACACTTACTCTCAGGTACTTCACCTATCTGAGTTCCTGGTATACTGAGTGTGCTTTCTTGATCTGTGGCTTTAACAAACTCAACTTCTTCCAAGTTACTACAACATTCTCTCTGACTGTTGTTGGTGCTCACATTTCTCCTTGTGTAGTTTCTAGGATTAGGGTTTCTCATGTTGTTCATTCTGCAAAATCTCACTGTGTGACCAAAATTGTTGCATATTTGACAAACTACTCCATTTTTTCAATATCTCAGTCCTGACTGACTGATTTGTGATTTGCAATTTATGACAATATGTCCAATCTTGTTGCATCTATAATATACAACTCCATTCTTTTTGTTCATGTCTCCAATAGGTCTTTTATATGCAAGGTTAGTATATCTAAACATTCTACTATTATTATTATCATTAGATCTAGGTTTCTTACAATCAATAGCTATATGTCTAAAACCATGACAATTATAATAATAACTAGAGATAGGTTTGAATTGCTTACCTGTACAATCTCTTTTCATATGTCCAAAATAATTACATGAAAAACATCTACCTTTGAATTCTCTTCGCATATATTTAGGTGGTTCATATTCCTTAGGTGGATTAGGTATATCTTTAGATTTGTTAGCTTCATTAGACTTCTTTTCATCTTTACCTTCAGAGTGTTTTGGATCTGGTTCCTTGCACTCCTCAATCTTCTTTGGGAACATATCTTCAAGATATCCAAGGCTTGTTTTATCATAAGATGGTTTTTGATAAGATATTTGTTCATCAATCTTTTCACTACTGGAATACAATTTCTCAAGATGTTGTTTAGACTGAGTTAGTTCTCCTTTCATAATTGTATTGTACTTCTCAAGTTTAGCTTACTGCAAATTTGCTTTCTCAAGTTCAGATGTTAGTTTGGTAAGTTTAGATCTCAGACTTGATTCATCTTTTCTATTGTCATCTTTCAAGCTTAACTTCAGATCTACAATCTTTAGTTCATGTTTAAGGATCTCATTTTCTTTCTTCAGTTTTGAAACTTCATCATGGTCCTTGACTTGAATTGTAGGTTCTTTCTTTGATTTCAGATCTTTTATCTTTTCTTTTAGTTTCTCAATGTAGTTTTTTGCATCATCATATTTCTCCTTAAGAGTATCTCTTTCTTCAATAAGAATATCAATCTGTTCAAGAGCTTCATCAAGATTCTTTTGCAATTGATCCATATCCATAGAGATCTTACTCAAGATGTTAGGCTTTCTCCGAATAACTTTGTTTTGAGTAACTAAGCTCTGATACCAATTGTTAGAAATAGGAAATACTGAGAGGGGGGGTGAATCAATATTTCACAAACTTTTAATTTTGCCCAATTATGGATATAAGAAATTAACTTGAAGCTTGCATAAGAAACTAAACTAAGTAAACTGAAGAAAAAACATAGAAATAAAACAAATGAACTCATAACACCATGTTTGTTCTCGAGGAAATCCTAGCCAAGGGAAAACCCCGGTGGAGATGATACCCACAATTGATCCACTAAACAAACATATCCGGTTAAGGATGTTGACCTTGTTAGGAGTCTATTTTATACATATAGTGTCTCTGTCCTGGTTAAAGGACTCTAGGCCTTGTTAGAAGCCTCAACCCTATTAGGAGTTTCTATTACAAAATAGAATGTTTGCGAGATGAGTTCACTACCCAAATATGCAATTTATAATAATAGCTTCTGATACAAAGGTAAAATACAAAACCTTTTACTGCTTCCAAATAGCTTTCATATTCTAATCTAGCTTGTAGGCTCTTCACTTTCATATGCAATTCTTACTTTCTTTCTTCTTACAATATACAACTTCGCATCATATATCAACTTATTATTGTAATCGCCTAAAAATGGACAAAGATAATTAAATGATAAATCAAGTCAAATCAAAGCAAAATCAAGGACAAAATTGAAGTAATTGAATCACAATGCATAATTAGCCAATCAAAATTAAAATCAAGTCTTAATTCGAGATAAATCAAAATTGAAAGTGTTTTAATCAAATGTAATAAAATCAATGTGCAATTAAATCAAATAATTGTATAGTCTTGGATTAAATAAAATTCAACCCATTCAAGGGGTACATGGCTAAACAAATGAATTTAAATCAATTAATAAATCCTAATTTCCCTCAACAACCCAAAAGGAGAGAAAATTCAATCAGCCAATAGGATTTGAGAGAAGGCATTCACATGGATCAAACCAAATTCAATCTCAATCACTCAAAGTGAAAGAGAATCTTGTCCATCCATCTTGTCTACTTGTCCCAAGCTTTGAGGACACAAAATTTGCATTGTCTTCAAAGGGTGGAACCAAAGACTCAACCAAGGCTTAATCATGATCAACTACACTACACCCCCTACCATTGGAAAAATCTATAAAAGGAAGACTAAATCCTTGATAAATCAATAACCACACATCTTAGAATTGCATCAAACCTCTTGCATTTTATAGCTAGAAAGGCATTTAAGAGCTTAATTAGCATTCAATTTGATCTAATTGTTAGCTTTAGCTTGTTTATCTTATCAATTCTCATTCTAGGACTATCATTAATGCTAGCTTGCTGAGAGTTTCTATTAACATCCTTAGATAGAGAGCCATAGGATGCTCAATTGATCATTAATTTTTTAAATAGTTTCTTAATTGTGGTTTATTTAGTTTCTATTTCAATTATTGTCAATACTAATTCTATGAAGATACTATTTATGGTATACAAAATGGCACCCACCGTGGAGCGGAATGCTTCACTTTACTAAATGATCAGATTCATATCATTTTTGTCAAATTTGCACGTCTTTAACTCTCAACTTTTTCAGGAAATAATGCTTTTGACAGGTGAAACAATGCTTTTGCACGATAAAATGATGCTTTCAAGCACTATTCCAGTGCTTCTGTGATAAATTTGGGCACCTTTGCCCCAATCAGTGGTGCTTTTGATCTTTCTTTTATCCATCTATCATTCTTTCAACACTTGCTATTTTACTGAGCGCATTTTTCCTGACTACTAGGCGCTTTTGATATTTTACTGAGCACTTTTGCTATACTTTTACCGCCTTTAATCATTTAAGTAGCGCTTCTGTTAAATAATTACGCACTTTTGCATTTTCTGACAAACTTAAAGCATCACTTTTAATTTGATTAACAGTGCTTTCAAGCAATAAAATAGAGCTTTTAACTATTCCAGGAGCGCTTTTGTGTAATTTGTTAATCTGATTAATCTAACTGTGGTAAAATGATTTACTGTATTCTGCAGGATGTCTGATCACAAAAAGATGAGAAAACCAGAGAGCAAGTTTAATCACGAAGGCAAGGCTTTGGCTAGGAAGATCAAGAAAGAAAACTTTGCTCATGTCAAAGCGATTCTTGAGGAGTCACAAGAAGAAGAAAACCAGGTATATTAGAATTATCTTAAGATTGTAGAAGCTTACAAAACCAAATTCGTATCACTTAATTGGATTTTTACTCCTTAGTTCAAGTTTTTCTTAAAATTTGCAAATAAGGTTTTTAAGATTCAATACATAAACTTTGCTTTTTCAAATTCGATTTGGTTTCCCTCATTGTGATTGTTTGTGTTGACTAACTTTTTGGTGGAAAAGCACATTTGGAAAGGAGAGCTATTGCCAAGGTAATGATAAAAATGATAAAAATCATTCAAAAATGCCCCTAACTTTTGTTAGCTACAAGGAAAGGTAAGCCTCAAACTAGTCAATATTTTCCCTTAAATTGTGGCATTGGAACATTTCAAAATCTAGTAATTACAAAACAACCTCTCTTTGTTTGGAAATTTTAGCATTTAGGCCTATGCTCTTCACTTCTTCTAGTGAATCAAAATGCCAAAGGTGTTGAAATTTTTGATTAATAAAAAAGGTTGAGGAATCAAGCACATAAAATCAAAGCCCCTTGTTTGTGGAAGAGAGTAGAAATACTCAAATCCCTATAGTTAGTGGGTGAAAGAAATTGAACAACATTGTTTATTGTGTTTGGGAACTAAAGGAAAAGTTAGGGATATTCTCTTCATCTTTTGGTGAACCAAATTCCCAAAAACTTGACCTTAACTCCATTTCCTTGCTTTACATGAACATGCTAGAACATTAGTGGGCTCGCCTCCTGAGAATTTTCCTTAATGAGGCCGGTGAGGGGGACAACCCAAAGTGGGATACGCTTTCTTTTTTGCGAGAATCCAACCCACTATAAAATGAAATGCATACATCCTTAATGGGGTGTGTGACAAAAGGATTCTAAATTTTTGAACTTCCTTGAGTAGTCCTCATGGATTGCGCAAAAATCTGACATACCGGTGGTGGGAAGCCTCCTAATATACTTTGGGGATGAATGTTTAGGATCCATTTTGAAAATAATCTATACTAAATCCTTGATAAATTAGCAAGCCTACCTCATTAGAGCTATTTTAAAAAGCCAAATTTGACCTTAGGTAGATTGCTTGGAAGAATTTCTTGTGATAATTGATAAAATCATTGTGTTGTGCTTGAAGATATTTGATTACAAAAAGAAAACATTCATTAAGCTCCAAAAATCAATTAACAATAAAAATTCAAGAGAATATTCTATTCACAATTGGAAAAAGAAATGGAAACATTATCCAACCAATTCTCATTAAGAACATTGTTTCCTTACCTCTATGATCAAGAAAAACATTATGAACATCATATCTTTGATAATTCAAACTTTGATCAAAATGAATATCATGAAAGCCCTATATTTGATCAAGAATATCCTAATGATAAACCAATATTTGATGAAGAACCTATTTCAAAATATCAAGAGAATCTCATCTTTGATCAAGGAAATCAAGAGGAATTAGTCCCATCTCAACAATATTCATCATATGAAAACTCTTTGAGAAACACAAATACATCCAAATATCCTTGGGATAGAACGTTCACTCTTTTGGGACAGTCATACGAATTAGCTTTGGAAAAACTTCTTGAAAATGATCTCATCACGTTGCCTCAAATCACTTCATGTGGTTTTATCTTTTTGAGTAAATATTGTGCATATCATAGACATAATGAGCATGAAACTTCAGATTGCATGGAGTTGAAACATAAAATCCAAAATCTTATTCATGATGACATAATTGAAATTGAAAATCCTAATGAATCATCTAATGAAGATACTAATCTCGAGCAAGATCAAACTTATGAACACATGTCTAGTAGTGGTTCTCTTATAGCTTTCACCTATTCCACCATTCCTCCATTTCATATAGAAGCAAAGCTATCCAATATTCCTCCATCAAATAAAGATCCAAATAGTTTTGATAATGACTATGTATACCCTCAAGGGCTACCTCTAAAAGAGATCCAAGCTAACCTACATCTTGCTACAAACTTCTTTCATGCTTCAAAGGTTATAGACCCCAAGCCTTCATGTCCTACAATGCCTATCATTCCTATTTCAAATGAACCTTCATTAGCCATTCAAGAATCCCATGTGAACATCCAAAATCCTACATTGTCTTTAGAAGTGGCTCCATGTCAAGAGACTAATCAAAATTGCAAAGAAACAAGTCTTATTAAGGATCAAGATTAACATAATATCCCTCCTTATCCTATAGTTGACCAAAGTCCCATATCCCAAGAATCCCATGATGAACCCTTCATACCCTTCCATTTCTTTCAAAAAGATATACTTCCATCTCAAACACCCCATATTCCTTCACCTCCTATATCATACCCATCTCCTAAGAAAGAGCAAAGTATTCCTTCCATCTCTAATGAACTTATTGAAAATCAAAAGAAAAGTATTTTTCCTAGGCTATCAAAAGATCCTTGTCAAGATCAAAGTATCCCAACATCCACTTTTCATAAGCCTCCATATCTACCTCAAGCTTCAACTTCTCCTATCAAAGCTACATATAAGCCTATTGGTACAAAGATAAATACGAAAGACGAAAGCCTTGGCCATGCAATTCAAAATAAAGATGTTGATATCCCTCCCACATCCCATTTACCTCCATTTGTGCATAAGCATAGTCCTTCTACATCTTCCAAATCCATCCTTGGTCCCTATATCCCAAAGTTGAAACCTTCATATCTTCCATCCATATTGGGCTCTTACATTCCTCTATCAACCTTTCCTACCATCCCTAGTCCAAAATCCACTTACCCTATATCCTATCAAGATCAACAAAGACATACATACTTGAGAAACCAAGGACCCATCCATGTCAATCCTCCATATCAGACCATCCATATGAACCATCCATATCAACCTTATTCATCCACCAATTTGAAGTCCTTTGGAAGAAATTTGAATGCGCAACATAAAAATCATAAAACCAAGAATCCACTTATGTATGAAGAGAACCATGTCCCATCTAATTGACATGTGAGTGAAAGAAAAAAAGAAATATTCAAGAGACAACAAAGGTCCATCATGAAAAAAGAAAAATCAAAGAAAATGTGGGTTCCTAAATCCCTCATTGAAGAAATGTATTCTAAAGCATCCAAAAGGAAAGAAAAATCAAAGAAAGTGTGGATTCCCAAGTCACGTTTGAAGGACTTACACACAAAAGAGAACTCAAAGTTGACATTTAAGCTTCCAAAGGCTTCCACTCCACATTCTCCCAAACACATTCCATCTCATCCATCCATTTTGAGTCCTTGTGTCCCAAGATCCATATCCTCTCTTACATCAAAATCCCAAGCTATTTCACCAATTTTTCCTCCATTATTCCACTACCCTTCAAGGTGTGTATCGATGTTGATCTTGATAGTACTTCTTATCCTCCTATTCATTATTCTGCCATTCCCTTTTTCATGCCCATACATAGAAATAATTATTATCCTCTCATTCATTATCCTTCCATTTCCATTATCCAATCCATTGCATAAATCTTTAGCCACCCTTTACCTTATCCACCATATCACCTTTCCATCACCATATCAACATCTTTGAGCATACCTTTCAGAAGCCTTGGCACATCATATCATACCTTTTCAAGGAGTATACAAAGAGCATGAGGCTTGAGTCCATCCAAAAAAGAGAAAATTGAAAAAAAAAATTGATTGAAAAAAAGAAAAGAAGAAAAGAAAAGAAAATAAATCCATCCTATGGTGAAAACCACTTCTTGTGGCATCTTGGACAAGTACCATGATGAAAACTTGGCAAATAGACGTCATGCGTAATTCCTCTCTCTTGCACTCTATACTTGGGAGCAAGTTTCATCCATCATATCCTCCATCTTTCTACCATTGATCTCACTTAAATCCATATTCCATCTTTCACCTTTGATCTTGACAAGGTTGAACATATCCATGAGCATTAAGTATCTTGACATGAGTTATCCTATCCATCAGCCTATTCACTTATTGAATTCACACCACCTTATCATGATCTTGCTTATCCTAAAGCCACCTTCATTATTCCTAAGAAGCCTTCCCATATTCCCAAACCATTCACTCATAACCTTCACCACCCCTTTATCATGATTGTGTGATCCTACCCACATTAATCCCTTTATCTTGATCCAAATGAGAATAAAAGAAATGGAAAATAATGTTAGAAAAAGTCTCTTGATATGTCCACTCCTTTGGACCATTTCCATGACACCAGGTCATTATTCCATATGCTATCCAACACCACATCATTGGCCTATATTGAGATATTATTCTTCCCTAGCTTGGATAATCTTGAGGAGATGGTCCTATGGGTAACACACTTGCTTCATCCATCATTTCCTATTCATTGGTGAATCATCAATTTGCAAATCCATCTTTCATGTCCTATACCTTATTAGACATTCGGGACAAATTCAATGTGATCTTGTTTGAGAACTAGTAATCTCTAAAAAAAAAAAAAAATAACAAAAAATCTAAAAATTCAAAAAAATAAATAAAAAATTTCTAAAATTCAAAAACATTAAAAATCTCTGAAAATTCAAAAAAAATTTAGAAATCTCTAAAAATCCAAAAAAAAAATCTAAAAATTAAAAATCTTAAGTAAACACTCAAAAGTTGCATGGCCCAACAAAGCACTATCTTTTCCAAATCAAACTGGGGGCACCAATCCAAATTCAACGAGCTTAGCAAAGAAAACATCAATTGGCTCAAATCATTGTAGCAAAATTGAAAAATGGCTACACTTGAACTTATTGATCAATATCGCATTTCAAACATCCAAATATTTGATCTAAACAACAACATTTGACAAATCAAATCAAAATATAAAAAACTTAATCAAATCAGATCAAAATCTAAAAAGGCTTAAACATAACTAAGGATCAAAGTGGATGAAGTTTTTGAAATATGGATCTACAAACAAAAGCAAAAATGTTCAAAGTGTTACTAAATTTTTGGAATCATGTCTTTTTAGCAAATTGATGAAGTCTTGGACTAGATGAGCGATGATGAAGACATGATATTTTCTTGATTTCTTTTTGAGTGCTTGCCATGTTGATTCATAACAGTATGTGAATCCGTCTAATGAAATGATCATCAAAGAATCATCAAGGACATTTGTATATGAAAGGGATCAATTCTTTGTCTGTATACTTGAAATTGTTAAAATCCGAGGAAAGAGGTATTCATATCATCATGGTTGAACCAGTGAGGGTTGTACCAATTTCATGTTCCAAAAGCTCAATGATGAATATAAGCTCCAAATTTTTGAATAATGATAGTTAGCTACATACATCTTAGATTAAGTGCATTGTATATATTGTTTTGCCTTTCTTAGTTTGAAAACAAAATTGCAAGAGGAAAGCTAAAGGGGGTAGAGTTATCATCATCAAAAGACCAAATCAAGATACATCAAAAGATCAATGATATCATCAATGGTACACCATCAAATTTCTTGGGATCAACATAGTCAAATGTCCATCAATGTATAATCAAAGTCCTGATCAACATCATCAAATGTCTGAAATGTCCATAAAAAAAAATCCTTCTCAGTCCAATCATCAAAGGTACATCAACATCATCAAGATACATCTTCAAATGTTTGATCCATCAAATGATTCATACTACCTCAAAGAAATCATCAATAATCAATCATGTTGATTAAATAGGGGCAAACTAATTCTCTTCATCACCTTCTCTTCTATCAATCCCTATTTTCCATCACGAGAACATCCAATCAACTCCACATCATCAAAACATCTAATCATATCATGTATCAAATATCAATCAGTCAGATCATCCAAGTGATCATCTAACATCAATCAAGTTATCTTATCATCCATTTGCTCATCTTGAGTGCATCAAATCTCCTAACTCTATATCGTGAGGAAGGAAAATCATTGTTTTGTCTCTCTAGATCTTGAGAGCGAAATATCAACCCATCAACTTATCCTATCAGATTGACATCAACATCAACCAAGTGATTCTGACTAACATCAAATGATACCAAACCATCATCAACTTATCTAGAGCATCAACATCTTATCAATCAAATCTTTTCTCATCAAGTTCTCTCATGATTGAGGCATTTTCAAATTTATATATCGGGAAACAAATAAAAAATTCCCAATCTCAACCAAATCAGCCACAATCATTTCGATTCATTTCTCGAGGGGGCATACCATCGGATAATCAACATCAACAAGATCATCATCGACAATCAAGAGACCGATCATCAAATCAAAGAGAAAGCTTTTATCAGGAAATTTTTCGTAATGAATGGGGCATCACATCAAGATCAATCATCAAATCAGGTATTGCATCAGAATGTTTCATCAAATTCTAACATCGTATCAAGGATTCATCATCAGAACGACCATTAGAGTATAATATCATATTAGAACGATCATCAGAACTACATCAAGGGTATCAAATCAATCGAAATCTGCATCAATCTTGTATCATAAATTAAGGATTGACCACCAATGAATTAGGACCTACCATCAAGCAAGATTAGAGTATTCTTTGAATCGACATGCTTCACACGTCAACTCAAAGAGGGGCATTTGTAATCACCTAAAAATGGACAAAGAAAATTAAATGATAAATCAAGTCAAATCAAAGCAAAATCAAGGACAAAATTAAAGTAATTGAATCACAATGCATAATTAGCCAATCAAAATTAAAATCAAGTCTTAATTCGAGATAAATCAAAATTGAAAGTGTTTTAATCAAATACAATCAAATCAATGTGCAATTAAATCAAATAATTGTATAGTCTTGGATTAAATAAAATTCAACCCATTCAAGGGGTACATGGCTAAACAAATGAATTTAAATCAATTAATAAATCCTAATTTCCCTCAACAACCCAAAAGGAGAGAAAATTCAATCAGCCAATAGGATTTGAGAGAAGGCATTCACATGGATCAAACCAAATTCAATCTCAATCACTCAAAGTGAAAGAGAATCTTGTCCATCCATGTTGTCTACTTGTCCCAAGCTTTGAGGACACAAACTTTGCATTGTCTTCAAAGTGTGGAACCAAAGACTCAACCAAGGCTTAATCATGATCAACTACACTACACCCCCTACCATTGGAAAAATCTATAAAAGGAAGACTAAATCCTTGATAAATCAATAACCACACATCTTAGAATTGCATCAAACCTCTTGCATTTTATAGCTAGAAAGGCATTTAAGAGCTTAATTAGCATTCAATTTGATCTAATTGTTAGCTTTAGCTTGTTTATCTCATCAGTTCTCATTCTAGGACTATCATTAATGGTAGCTTGCTGAGAGTTTCTATTAACATCCTTAGATAAAGAGCCATAGGATGCTCAACTGATCATTAATTTGCTAAATAGTTTCCTGATTGTGGTTTATTTAGTTTCTATTTCAATTATTGTCAATACTAATTCTATGAAGATACTATTTCTAGTATACAATTATAATTTCATTATGTAACTTGTGTACATTTCACATTACACAATACTTACATATATACAATTTATTACAAAAAATAACTTCCAGTCAGCTTACAATACTTATAATATTCTCAAAATATAAAATCAATTTATGCTGCCTTAGGGTAAACATCTAGGATGTCGTCCCTAACTAGTCAAGTCTTTATTTCGATAAAAAAAATAATCCCTTAACTCAATGTAATCATATTTTGTCTTCTACTTTGTTCAGGTCAACTCAACATTGTCTATGTAAATCTTTAATATCTTCTTCTGTACATGTCGTACAGACTTGTGCTCCCAAATGTCACTTTGATATACATAGTATGATCCATGTTCAAGTGTGCATGACCTAAACCTTCTTCTGTAAATGTTGCTAATCAAAACTATCTCCGATTAGATTGGTAAACACTGCTGTACTTAGATAATTTTCTAATTTGTTCATACAAAAGTGCTTCCTTCGATTATGCTATCTTCATGCTAAGTATATGTTGCCATAATGACAACATTTTGATATCCTACTTAGCCAAATTCCCAACGTTTCTTTTTTACTTTGTGGTACATCAACAAGCTCCTAGGTATTGTTTTTCATCAGAGATTGATATTCTAGATCCATAGCCTCTTTCCAAGGCTTTGACTCTAGTGCTTCTTGAATAGTTGATGGCTCAAAAGTATCAAAAAAAGAAGTCATCAAGGCAAAATCTACCTCCTTTCAATCCATGTTGCAATTACTTGGACATGAATTGGAAGTTTCCAAAACTCCATCCAATTTCCCATATTGGATGACACTAATATACCACTTTGGTAATGATTTTATGATACTGGTGGGTGTTAATTAACCCCCAAAATTCTCATCATTTTTCCTATCCATGTTGAATATAGAAGCACCATATGTAGCAAATGATGGTGTAGGAGGAGAACTTGACTCACTCTTCTCATAAAAAAATACATCTCTACTAATTTAGATTTTCTTCATGTTGGGATCCAGGAGGCAATATGCCTTGGATTCATTACTATATCCAAGAAACATACATTGCGTTGACTTTTCATCTAGCTTCTTCCTTTTTGGTTTAGGAATATGCATATAGGAAATGCATCCAAACACATAAAGATGAGAGATAGAAGGCTTTACCCCTATCCATCCTTCTTTTGGAGTGATGCCATCAAGGGCTTTGGTTGGTGCATGATTCAAAAGATAAACTTTTATGTGAATAACTTCAACCTAATATGCATTCTCTAGTTGAGAATCATTCAATATACTTTGGACCATCTCCATGATGGGATTTCACCATTTAGAAACTCCATTTTTCTAAGGTGTATATGTTGAAGTCAATTGACGCCGAATTCCATTTTCCTTCAAGTACAGGGAGAATTTTGTGCTAGTTTATTCCTCCCTCGCTTTGAGCAGAGGACATGGATACAATGATTTGTTTCTTTCTCCACAAGACTATGAAACTCTTTGAAGTAGGAGAAGGTTTCATCTTTGTGTTGCAAGTAGTATACCCACATTTTTTGAGTGTGATCATCAACATACAATAAAAAATGCCTGAATCCTTTATGACTAGGCATCATAGGACTGGACAAATTGGTATGCACTAGCTCTAAGGGTTAGCTTGCATGATGTTCACTTGGATAGAATGGTACTCTATGTTGTTTTCTAACAAGAGAAAACTAAGAAACAACACTTAACTTCTCTAGTGGTGGAAGCCCTTTCACCATGTATTTTTGACTGAGTTTTAGCTCTAAGGGTTAGCTTGCATGATGTTCACTTGGATAGAATGGTACTCTATGTTGTTTTCTAACAAGAGAAAAATAAGAAACAACACTTAACTTCTCTAGTGGTGGAAGCCCTTTCACCATGTATTTTTGATTGAGTTTTAGCAAGTGACTATTTCTCAAATGACAAAATCTATGACACCAAAGAATAACAAGATCATTCTCCTTAGATACTAAAGCCTGATGATTAGCAACTATATCAAGCCTAAATATTCTACCAATCTTTGTACAACTAGCAATAATCTTTCTATTTTTTAAATTTTCTTTGATAAGACAAACCTTATTATCTTGATCTATATCAAATTTAATTTTAAGATTATGATCAAGAAACTAATTAACAAAAAGAAGATTTTTGGTAAGTCTTGGCACCTATAAGACAATAGTAAGCCTACAACTATGTGTGCCAAACCTCAAAGAGATGTCACCAATAACTTTGATGTCATAGGTGGTATCATCTCCAAGAGTAATTGTACCACGATGAGGTTTCAATGTGAGAAACCACTTCTTCTATCATATCCTGTGCTTGGTAGCACCTGAGTCCACATAACATATAGAGGTATATTGTGAAACATAATCTGAAATGTGGGTTGAAAGCATGTATTCCTCATTTGGAAAATCTACTACTTCAACAACATTGCTTTGTTGTTTCTACTCATCCTTTTTCTACCAGCAAGGTTTTTCACTTTGAAATGACTTCTTTGGGGGTGGGTTGTTGGATGATCCTTTCTTGAAGGAGTTCTACCAACAATTTTTCACATCATGTCCAACTCTGCCGCATATTAGACACTTCTTCTATGGTCTAGATGAATTAGTATATTAGGAGGTCCATTGAACTGCTTCATAGTTTTTTTTCCTTTATGACCTATAGCCATGGCATGACCCTCTTGATCATTTTCCTGGCTTAGAGACTCTCTTTTTGAAGAAGATTCACTAGCTTCTCAAAAGTGGGTGTCATCTTTGGGACATTCAAAGTTGTCACAAAAAAACTTATATCTGGGAGGTAGTGCCAAATAACAATAAGCACAAGTATATCATCATCAACTGCTTCACCCAATGCTTGTAGCTAGATTCCCTCAACTCAGCAATCCTTGTAAGAAAGGATTCTAATTGTTCTCCATTCTTCATCTTCGGGCCATATAGTTGACTCTACAAATTCAGAATCTCATTATGATTCTTTTCCTTATACACCATCTTGAGCTTGTACCATGCATCTTTGGTTTTGGATGAGTCAGATAAAGGGTTGAACTTCATTAGACGCATTGAAAAAAATGATCAATTTTGTGTTTCTGTCGGCTTGATAAAATTGTTTCTCCTCATCAACATCTATCTTATGACGTATTGTGGTTCCATCAACCACATCCCAAACTTCCTCAAACATGAGTTGAGTTTTGAGTTTGGTCTTCCATGTAGAATAATTATTCCCACGTAGTAGCCATGAATTTGGAAGAATTTTTGGAGAACTACCTACCATTTTATTAGCTTGATATGAATACTATTTTGTCCTATGTTTTGTCACTCGAATCAATAATTCACTGAAAGAAAAGGAATCCCACAAAGATTACAATACTTCGTAATAAATCCCTCCTAAGTTGTATGGAGACTATTGGTATTGAGATATTACATCATAATTTATTTTCCCTTTTTTATTTTTATTTATTATTGAACTCTGAGAGTGTAAAGTGTAAATTCAAATGTAAAAAAATAGAGAAAATAAAAAATTACAAAAACTCTTCTATGATACCAAGTCCAAAACAAGGACAATTCATGAGACTTTTGTTTATATGTAGTGGATGACACAATCTTTAAACTGAGCCAAGTGCCAAATGAGAATGGTGCCCTAGAATGCTTTCCAATGTCAGTGAGATCACATGAGGTTGATGCCACCATGAGTCATATCTCACCAAGATCTCACAAAATTTGAGTTTTCTAGATTACGCAATGAGTCGATAACTATGACATAACCTCTAGTAATGGTGTGCACGATCCATAATCAATCCCTCAAGGAGAAATAGTTGACTTGTACTCTTATCATGGTACTTGAACACAAGGAATCTACTGTGGCATTATGGTTTCCAGAACATGAAAAATAAAAAATAAATGACTTTTTTAAGCAAGCCATCCAATATTCATGCTCAACACACCACTTTAGATTGACCTTGCTTCAACCAACAACAATAAATTCTATCGCTTTTCTAAATAAGTTGTAACAAGCACTGTGAACCTCATAGGATGAAATATATGATACATCAGATGAATTTAAGATTTGGTCTCTTAGCTTTTAGCAGAGAAATTCCTATGCCCAATATCATAAGAAACAAGAGTGTGAGCCTTGATTGAAGAAACAAAGAAAAGAGTACACAAACCAATGAAAGTTGGACCTATCTTTTGCCAATGGACTTGGGTTGAAACCACAACCACATAAATATATTTTATCTAATACCATATTATAATTTGTAGAGCAATCAAAATTGACCTCCTTTGCATTGTAATCATGTATTTATACAAGAAGATAGGAGATAACCCAAGTGTTTTCCACCAATGACGAATACAACAAATTACCAACTCAACTTCTAAATACAGTCGAAGACAATAAAAAATCAAAACTATGAAAAAAAATTATGTACGGGTGGACAATGGTGGAATATGCCAACAAACACTACCCATGATATCTCCTTACCTTAACCATAATCGTAACCCTAAACCCTATTCACAACCCTAAACCCTATTTACAACTTTGAATCTAACCCTAACTGAAACATTATACCCTAACCCTAAACGAGATCATAACCCAAACTCTAAACCCAATCCTAATTCTAACTAGGGCATAAACCTAAACTCTTATCCTAACCCTAACACTAAATATTAACCCTAATCAAAACCCTAACCCTAGCCATAATTATAACTATGTGATATAAACTTTAAACCTAACCATAGATTTCATAATTGTAAACCTTGATCCTAACTCTAAAGATAACACTAACGATGATGTAAATCTTAACCCTAACCATGATCCTAACTATAATCCTAATCCTAAATCCTAAAACATAATTGATGCAGTCAAGGATGGAGGATCCAATTAAGGACTGTCCAAGCTTGCAGCCAACACTAACACAACAGAATAACACAACACCAAACAAGATCTGAAAGAAAATAGATGTCTTAATTTATCAACTAATTGATTACATGCAATGTGTCCGGCTGTAAGGCCTTCCCGGTTACGGCCAATTACAAAGCAAGAATAGTTATACAAGATCACGCAGGATCCAACACACCCCTCAGCTAGCCCAGGTCTGCAACACAACATGACACTGGTAGGCACTCCAAGAAAGATCTAAACTTGTGCTCACAAGACACCAAGCAATCCTCTTATTCCTAAGCTCGCAAGCTACTAACTCTGTTACCTTCTGTCCAGATCTAATCTGATTCTAGATTTCTGCCTCTCTCTAAACAACTACCTAAACATCCCTTAAATACTAATCCAAGCCACAAGTCGACTGGATGAAATAATTAACTCCTATAAACAAATATTAAATGCTAAACATCAGTCAGCTCACAAATAACTTCACAAATATCTAATTCACCAAGTTGGCCTGTAGATCCACATAGAAGAATGCAACATGCCAGATCTAGGTCCCCACACGTCCAACGGTCAATCTATAACTTGAGGAATGCAACCCAAATTAAATGCACCAGTTGGCCAAGCCGAATCTCCAAGAACATCCGTCAGTAAGCCAAACTACCGAGCGTCAGGAAATATACCGAGCAACCATACCAACTGAGCTCCTCAAGCATTAACGAGCACCAGAAATGCTGAGTCTCCTTCAATGACCGAGCTTCCTTCAGCGACTGAGTCCTCTAGTGACTGAGCCACTTCAGTGACCGAGCAACAGACATAAACATCGAGACTCCGTCGGTAACCAAGCACCGAGAAACAAAACACCAAGTCACCGAGTGACAAACATCCATCGAGATCCACTAGAACTTCCAATTGAGGATCACCACCAAGACTGAGAAACTCCAGTCTTCTACCGAAATCACCATCCAAGTAACCAAACTCCACCAGATAGTTACCGAAACTGCCAGAATATTTAGGCACTGAGCAATAAGCCAGGATGCTATTGCATCAATAATCCTAACCCTAACTTCAAACTTTCACGCTAATCAAAACTCTAAGTCTAACCATGATACTAACTATTATATAAACCCATGCCAATTTATTATTTAATAAATTTACTTAAATATCCAAATAAAATATTTAAGCAACTTATTTCATAATTAAATATTACAAATAATAAATTATAATTATATTATTTATATATTTTGGAAATTGTGACAAATGTGCTAATAATGTTGGAGAATTAGAAACAAATAAGGCCAGAGTCTTTGAGCTCGAAAGGAAAATTGGAAGCATTTCTAGATTCGCCATGAGGGGTATCTATAGTTCAACATCCCTTTGTTTGCTACAAAAGAAGGTGTTGGGAAATGATGAAAGTATGAGGGCAACTATAAGGATCTCTTTAAGTTCCTCACAAAGGATTGGTCGACGACACTTCATCAAGTTTGATGCAACTACAAGGGAGCTCAATAGGGACTATGTCCCTTGTTTTATCGGTTATTGTTAAACTACTAACTATACACCTTCTATGTTGTTGTACTTAAGGGACAACACCCTAGTTTCTGTTGCTTTGATATAAAAAACAATTTAATTTAAAATATAAATATTAATCTATTTATCAATTCTATTATATATTTGTACATCTCAACTATTTTTTTTGAAATAATTGTATGTTGCTTATTAAATTCACCTAGATGTCTAAATAAAATATAGTTTACGTGAACCAGAATGTGGACACCAATGTTGCACCCGCTCCTTCCAATTTAGAGAACCATTATGAACCCTCATTTATTTCATAGTTAATAATCAAAACAATAAATTATAATTACAATATTCACATGTAAAAATTTATCTTAAAATTAAAAAATCAGTTTCATAAATACCATTAATTTATGTGAGAATATTTGAAATAAAAGTATGATTAGACTAACCAAAAATTAAGACTCTCTATATAAAATCTAATGTATCTAAAAGATTATAAATTATAATTAAACATTAAATCAAAGAAACAAGCATTTATCTGTCAATTATCTAACCAATTTCTATTATTTAAAATATAAAAATATATAACTTCAATATCATTGTAAATATAAGTTTACATTAATATATAACAATAAAAATAATATTTCTACATCCTATATATATATATATATAATTCTAATTAGCCAATAGGCTTTTTAAGTGTGAAACCAATCGCCGGAACTCAATGTCTAACGCCGGTTTTCTTGTCGCCGGTTATTAATGGAAAATACTTGTCGATAATGCCTTTTCATTCATTCTACCTTATGCTTTTTTCATTTTTTCCACATAACAATAAAAAAGAGATTAAAATGGAAGCAATGATTGAAGTGGAAATAATGGTGAACTCCTTTTCCACGACAGTGTTATATTTTACATTGTGTTAGATATTGAAAAAAAAGAGAGCTTTTTATTTTTTATAGCTCATTTGAAGAACACAAATGTTGATAAGTAGGAGATATTTTTCACAACAAGTCAAATTGTGATATTGCTATCAGTATTCAACTGTGTAGTTTTTGAGTCAAACTCATTGACCCATGTCTCATGGTTCACATGAGCCCATCTTTCATGAGAATGAGTGGAACACTTAGCACTCATTGCATCTAGGTGATGCTTACAGAGGTGAGTGCTAAGTGTCCCATTCATTCTCATGAGAGATGAGTTCATGTGAACCACTACTCATGAGACATGGGTCAATGAGTTTAACTAAAAAAACTACATAGTTGGATCCTGAAAGTAATACCACAATTTGACTTGTTGTGGATAATATCTCCTACTTATTAATTGACGAGCTTAAGGGATTTTCTAATGAATGGTTCATAAGGCACAACACTTACTGGAGGTTTTGCAAATGGGGTTGTAAGCAGAGTGGGTTTAACCATGGAGGAAACTTCGTAGTTAAGTGCACTCAAGCTAGAGTAGTACTGGGATGAGTGACCTCTCAGGAAGTCTCGATGCTTCATCTTTGTGAACATCACCTAGATGCAATGAGTGCTAAGTGTTCCAATCATTCTCATGGGAGATGGGTTCATGTGAACCACTACTCATGAGACATGGGTCAATGAGTTTGACTCAAAAAGCTACACAGTTGAATCCCAATAGCAATATCACAATGCAAATGTTACTTCTCTACATACAGTCTAGCAGAAATTACAAATA
Organism: Chamaecyparis obtusa; assembly: GCA_027943335.1. Classification (NCBI taxonomy): domain Eukaryota; kingdom Viridiplantae; phylum Streptophyta; class Pinopsida; order Cupressales; family Cupressaceae; genus Chamaecyparis; species Chamaecyparis obtusa. Next base: position 5,118,120 of record BSBK01000703.1, read on the forward strand.
AATGAGACTATTCATATTATTCAGTCAGACTTTCTTCTTTGTGCAATGACCAAACCTTGGGAAAAATAGCCAATCTGCACATGAATTAAAAAATAGATAAAAACCTCATATAATTAGAAAAAAAATGTAAATAAAAAATGGGTAGGTGAATAAATTTGAAAAAGAATAGGGAAAAAGGAAACCGAAAGACTTACAAATTTATTCTATTGTTATTTTTAAAATGTGTATGCATGTGACAATTATATATATATAGATTTAGTTTTTTATTTATTTTTTGATATGATCAAAGTGCATTCAAGCTTAAAATTATATAAAAGAACTAAAGGAAACTTCACTCTTAGGCAAGGGTCCCATGAATTTGTTTTTATTTGACTACAAGATTATTTGGAATCTTCTCCTTCAAAATAAGAGCTCTTATTTTTTAGCAAGTGAGTGGAAAAGGTTTTTTTGCCATTTGTCAAATATTTAATATCAAAATTTTCCTCAAAAATGATTTTGGTGGGAAAATGGTTTTTTCACTTATTTTTCTTATGCACAACCACCAGCTTCTTTAAATGTCAGAGTTTACAATTTTAAATTCAATTAGACTACATAATTGATGGGACCACCTCCTTTAAAATATCCCTAAAAAGTAACACACAAATTTTTATTAAACAAAGCTTATATTTTAAACAACAATTATAGGAGTAATTGTTCAAACCTTTCGAAACAAGGTTGCAGAGCAGTGAAGTTCCTACCAAAATATTAACAAGCTTGTTTAAATTTTGCAAAAGAATTTGGAAGTTTATAATAATAATAAGTTATAGTAAGAAATTATGTAGCTTTAAAATGAAATGATAGCAGATTAGTATAGTCATGGAACAAAAAAATCTAGCAATATTCCTCGAATGTACACAAAATAGAAAAATAGAACCTTAAATACTAATGGTTATTTAAATCTTGCATGCTCTGTATTTCATAAAACTGATGAATTTCCCTGTAATTGAAAATATCCACTCTTCTCATATAACAACCCTGATATACACACAAAATGTATGCTCTACATATATCTGTATAAACCGACTGGTTTGTCTCTTTCTATCGGTAGTTTTGTCTACAACCACATCGTTGGTTCGAGTACCTAACCAAAAAGATAAATATGACTGATTTTTCCAATGAAATTTTAGGTGTCATGGATCGATGCTAAAATATTTAAACAAGATCTTCCACATTTTGTGTATAGTTCAAATCTTTCCATATTGAATTTTTTTTTAAAAAAATATTTACTACAAAAAAACAAATCTTTTACTGGTTTTACTTCAAACTTAAACAAATCTATCCTACATATTTACTTGTCTATAATTCGTAATGAAAACATTCAATAAATATTTCCTATATATTTTGTTGTGTATATCGAACATTTTATCCAAATACTTCTTTTGTAGTTCTTTGTGCTTAAAATGTAAACAAATAACTTGCTATGAATTTATCTAGAAATAGTTCAAACCTTCCCATAATAAAAAAAATCAAACTTAAATAAACCTTACAATACTAAAAAAATCTACATAAATCTTTGAGTTCTCAAGAAATTAGACACAACTCTCTCATATTCTAAAAATTTAAATAAGTATTTCCTTGTATATATCTCAAATCTTTCAATCTTGAAGACTATGAACAAGTATTCCCTAAATAATTCTCTACCTATGCTTCAAATCTTTCCTATATATTTACCTGCATAGTCAAATTTCAATGAAAAAATACACAACTTTAAATAAATTGCATACTAGGATATCAAGCTTCATAAATCCTTAAAAAATTCCATACAAATAATTGCTAAACAAAAAGAATCACACCAGTTGCCGTTGGAATTCAGCTTCATACAAATGCATTAAAAAGTAGTTACAATGCATATTTATCGACATTCAAGTCATAGATTTAGAGGTGGTTTCTCATATTTCTGAAAAAATTGCAACATGGAGCCATTTGTTGATGAAATGTCCTAAATTTAGGCAAAGATATTGGCAACAATCAAATCAGAGATTATTGTTATCGTAAAAAAATATTTGACATTAATAAAAACTATGCATCACACTTCTTTTATAAAACAAATTTTTAGAAAAAGCGCCCTTATCGGTCCAAATTTTCAGCCAATCAAAATATAGAAAAAAAATTTGCAAAATATTTTTTGTTAAAAACATTGCTTGTATACTTTAGTTAATATGAATATTTTAAGAATAAGAAAAATATATGGCATCTGATTGGTTGAAATTGATTAGTTTAATCAGTAGTTAAATTTTGTTGATGCCGATAGTTCTATTGCCTACAACATGAACTAACAAAATCTTATATTATAGAGGCACGTACCATCAACTTGGAAAAAAATGAAATAAGTCGATCCATATATTATAGAGGACATAAAACATATGTAAATCATATTTGAAATCTAGGAATAAAATTGTTCAAGGCTTTTTCCCTTATAGTTGCCTTTCCAAAGACACATTTTATGCATGCTTTTAAAAGATAATTTTTGCTTTTGGTTCCTTAGTAAATAGTTGATGAAGACCAATTTTTATGGGGTGATAAAGTTGGGATCAACTGTTTTTCATTTTGTATTAATTTTTGAAATACGATTTAGATATTAAATTGAGATTTGAGTTATAGAAACATTTGATATTAATTGAATTCTATTATTAAAAATAAATGACATCTAAAATCTTAAATTTACTAAGACTATTTAAAAATAATTCTATAGCATTCAACTTGTTTTTAACTTATTTTGAATGATAGATGGAGTTTCTCGACGAGTTTATTTAATCTGATGCATATATGATTTCTCTGAGAAATGTAACTCTATGCTTGCAAAGTATGCTACATAAGTTATTTCTTTGTAGATTATCACATTATTTTTAAAATATGGTACTCTTTTTATAAACATTTTGGTTTGTAGGCATTTAATGGGATTCCTTTTCTTTCATTGCAAATATGATGGTTTATATTGAGTAACTATAAAACAATAACCATAAATTTGTCAATTCGGTCATGTTTTGATGTAGGGGAATTCTTTAATTTTTTCCTTGATTTAACCTATTCGCTATTGGATTAGGTATAGAAAGGTGAGTATTGAGAGGGGAGGGGTGAATCAGTACTGTAAAACACTTTTAAACTATTTGAACTTTCTTCCTTAACCATTTACTGATTCTATAACTTTTGCATGCATCACATAAAACATATAAAACATAACACATAACTCATAACACATTCATTTTGGTATCGCAGAAATCCTTGTCATAAGATAAAAATTACGTTGGGGATGACATTCACAAAACTTCACTACTGCAGTAAAAAAATTTCTCGGTTAGAGCTACACAGTTAGCTATTTATGATAGCTTACCATGTTAAGAGTATTAACTCGATTAAGAGTTTTAAGACCTATTAAGTTTACCTTGCTAAATAATTTTACAATTCTAATCTAAGAACTGCATTTGGTTAAACGATTTACAATATAAGATCTGTTAGGATCTGCTTGGTTAAGAGACTTTACAATTCTGATTACTCTTTAATCAATAACACAAAACTTGTCTGTTAAACTTGCATAAATCATATGCATATCAGACTCTTTATGCTCAATACCTCATACTGTGTACCTCTCACAATAATAATTCGGTACTCGGTAGATTCAATTTTGAATCACAATTGCTCTTTGTTCTTTACTGCTCTATTACTCGGTGGCTTTTTTGTTCATCACCTTCTCTGCAATCTCTGCTTAGTACATGCAATCTTCTCTCACACATGCATACATACAATCTTCACACTTAGATCTATTTAAATACAATTCTAGAAGCGGTGCTAGATGTTCTAGAGTCATCTATTCAAGCGGTGCTGGCATTGTTTACTCCTCCAATGCATATATCACACTTTATTCTCATTGGAAGATCTCAACTTATAATTGTGTATAATCATCATATTTAAATCTCCAATACTTTGTTATACAATCTCCTCGAGATTTGTAAACCATTTTCTGTTCGGTGTCCAGGTTTAATGAATCTAGAGATTCTCCTTGTATCAGTTTGCTAAGCTTGGTAACACGTTTTCCTCTAACTCGGTAACTGTCTCATCTTCTCGGTTCGATTGATGATGTAGCTCGCTATAAATCGGTGCACAGTGCTTGGTTCTTCCTCGCTCAGTGACTAACCTTCCTTTGCCTTTACCGAAATTACTTGTTCCCTTATTTCCTTTTACCGATTAGCTTTTCCTGCTTTACTGAATTATCTTTCCTACTTTACCAAATGACTTTGACAAACATTATGACTTTATCATAACTAATGACAACAAAATAAATCTTAGGAGTATCAATCTCCCCCTTTGGCATTAGTTTTGTATCTTTGTTAAAAACCTTCAAAGT